>CM052814.1:42742346-42803360 GCA_028533885.1 Nasua narica
TTTTTTTTTTTTTTTAAGATTTTATTTATTTATTAGAGACAAACACTGTGAGAGAGGGAACACAAGCAGGGGGAGTGGGAGAGGGAGGAGTAGGCTTCCCATAGAGCAGGAAGCCTGATGCAGGGCTAGATCCCAGGACCCTGAGTTCATGATGTAAGCCACCCAGTCACCCCTAATTATGTAGATTCTTCATTGACATACTTAAACACTTTTTATATAGTTAGCCAACTTACTTTTTAGCTAATGCAATTGCCTACCTTAGTACCAGTATAAACCAGCAAGATAATTGCTTTCCTTTAATAAAATAGAAGATGTAGTTTTGGGTATGTGTGGCTTTTGGCAGTAGCACCAGAGTAAATCTAATTAAATGATAGATATTTATATACAGGTTCATTTTGGGGAGAAATCTTTAAATGCTCTCCAGCATCAGAATCTCCACATATAAATGGAAATTCCACTAAACCTTCCAGAAACAATGTGTATTAAATGCATGATTAATTTACCCTTTTGGATTCTTGACTCAAGTCTATTTCCAACTGTGTGAATAATTGAGAATTAACTTGACATTTTAACATCTCTATTCTCGGAAATAACAATGGTTCCTCTAATTCCATAGTGCTTATTAAAGATAAGCTCAGTTTATTTCACATTTAACACCTTTGGGACCAATTATATATACACAAATATAAATTAATCCCTGTTCTTCCTTTAAGCTAATTTATCTGATTTTGAATTACCACATATTTTTAAGCAAAACTCTTACATAAGAAGAACATAATAGATATGAGAAAAATGATTAGGAGTTCTGGGGTTTTCTATTAATACAAATCAAAACCATATCATTAACTGACCTACTCACTACATAAATAATGCAAAGAGAATTTTAAGAAAATGTATTAGGTGGGGCACCTGGGTGGCTCTGTGGTTAGGCCTCTGCCTTCAGCTCGGGTCATGATCCCGGGGTCCTGGGATGAGCCCTGCATCGGGGTCCCTGGTGGGCGGGAAGCCTGTTTCTCCCTCTTCCACTCCACCTGCTTGTGTCCCCTCTCTCGCTGTGTCTCCCTCTGTCAGATAAATAAATAAAATCTTAAAAAAAAAAATGTATTAGGTAAGAAATTAAAGTCATCTGACTAGTTAACAAAGTAGCTTTGCAAGCTAGTATTATGTTTGTTTGTTTGTTATCCTTAAAAAAAAAAGGGATTGACCACATGACATTTTGAGGTTCTCCCCAAATTGTACTCTTGCTGTTCATCTCCCTTTAGCAGCCTTTTCCATCCACCTCTCCTCCAGTCCACTATACTTGCCTCCCTTTTGGCACTTTCCTCCTTAGCTGCTAACACACTCATGGAACCCAATCATCAAGTAAAAACAATATCCTTTGACTCTAATTCCTTCTCTGGCCACCAGCCCATTTCCTTTTTCTCCTCAGCCAACCTTATTTAAATGCCAACATTTCCTTTCCTCGTATATTTCGTCAACTTCTCTTTATTCTTCCATATTGTAGTCTGCCTTCCACTTACCTTTCTGCTGAAACTATATTTAGTGATGTAACTGATAATCTTTTATTAGTATCTCAACCCTCCCTGTGCTCTCAGCAGTACTTCGTATACTGACATTTCTCCTCCTCTGGTCCTTTAAAGAATTTAAAAAAAAAATTATTTGAGAGACAGAAGAAGAGAATAAGCACAGGCAGGGGGAGGGGCAGAGGAAGAAGCAGGTTCCCCGCTGAGCACCAAGCCCTACTTAGCACTCTGGGATCAGGACCTGAGCCGAAGGCCACCTCTTAACCCACTGAGTCAGCCAGACGCCCTTCTCCTTCACTCTTTCTCATGAAATGGTAAAACCAAGCCAGCACATCTGGGTTCAGGCCTGTCCAAGGGTGGTGGGATAGATAGCTGCTGGCCAGACAGCACACTGGAGAACGGACTGCAGGGTGGTCCGAGGGCCATGCAGCTGAGGCATCATCTCTTTCTCCACCTGATCTCAAGTTCCCAAAGAGGGCTGAGAAAAAAAGGAAGAAGGAGAACCTGCCAGAGGGGAAGGAATCGAGAAAACTGAGCACCTATGTGTGATTTGTGAGGTCATTCTCTGCTCTATTTGTCAGAGGAACCTGTGAGCCGAGGGTTGGCTCGTGTGTCTGTAGAATGGCCCCCAGGCTGCAGTAGAAGCTCCCATGGTAGCAGTCACCAAAGCATGGGAATCATCTAGAAGTTATTCTGCCTATGGCTGAAAACATTTATCATCCTATGGGCTCCAGAAGCAGTAATGAAACTCGATCCATGAAAAGCCTGGGACAGATGGAAAGAGTATCGGGACTGCAGCCCGTTGTCAGGTATCCGCCATTGACCTTTACTTTGTTTGGCCTCTCTTCAGGAGAACTTTTTTCTCCCAATCTACACAGTGTTCCCTACCTTAATGTCGCAGTAGTATATAGTTGCTTTCCCTCCAGAAGGACATCATTCATAGATAGCTTGGGCATATAAATATTTTCTAATTTTATTTTATTTCATTTTAATTCCAATACAGTTAACAGGCAGTGTTATATTACTTTCAGGTGTGCGATATAGTGACTCAGCACTTTCCTGCAACACCCAGCTGCTCATCATAAGTGTACTCCTTAATCCTCATCACCTGTTTCACCCCCTCTGGTGACCATCAGTGTGTTCCCTACAGTTTAAGAATCTGTGTCTTAGTTTGTCTCTTTCTCTCTTTTTTTGCTCATTTGTTTTATTTCTTAAATTCCACAAATGGTAAACCCACAATGTCATTGGAGAGGTGGTATAGAGTATTGGTATGGAATCCAATTCTGGACCCATGACACTAGTGTTCAAATCCCAGCTCTACCTTTTATTGTCTGTGCATTCTTGGGCAATTACTCAAATTCTCTGTGCTTTAGTTTCCTCATCTATTTAAAATTAGGACCCTAGAGGGGTTCCTTGGGGGCTCAGTCGGTTGAGCGTCTGACTTTTGATCCCAGGGTCTGAGTTCAAGCCCTGCATTGGGGCTTGCATTCTGAGCATGGAGCCTACTTAAAAATAAATAACTAAGATTGGGACCATAGAATTGTTGTGTAGAACAAATAAGCCAATGGTTAGAGAACACCAGTAGAGATGTCAATTAAAAATTGCTCCCAGTTATGGGAGACTCTCAAGATTTTTTCCAGCATAGAATACTCCGCATAGTTAAGCCTGACTAATTTTGTTTTCTTCGCCATTGGCAAGTTGATATGTGTGTATTTAAATAAACCCCGATGTTTCCAAAAATATTTATCACTTTTATTGTTGGAATTGATTAAATTCTAATTAAAGTTACTAAGCTTACTCTAAGCAAAGAGAAGCAGCAGAAGGAAACCACTTAATGATTGAACTAGCACGTGTATCTACTCACCCACTTACTAGGAGGGGAGTCTTTGCTTCTAGCAATTGACATTTTCCTCTTTTTGACATTTTGGTCTTTGGAGAATTGGATACATGTAGGTTCCTGCCTCCTAGTTTCATTCCAACTGCTCCAGATCTCGTGGTTTTGTTGTTTTACAATCTCCTCCAACATGCCAGGGAGGTGAACGGGTCTCTTTTGCCTTGAGGGATTAAAGATGATAGATAGATAGATAGATAGATAGATAGATAGATAGATAGATAGATTTTCAGCTCTATTATTGAACTAAGCTATTTATGACAGTTAAATGCACTTCCCCTTCCCCCTTTTCCACTAGCTTTCCAACCTAAAGTATAAATTTCAAATTTTTATTTGCTCCAATGTTACATTTACCTGGAGTACTGAAATACTGTAGCATATGTCTGTTTATGTACAAATGCTACATTAGGGATAATGATCATTATGGAGATTTAGGTGAATATAAATTACATTTTCAGTGTGTGAATTACTTTTTCTAAAAAAAGATTTTATTTAGGGGTGCCTGAGTGGCTCAATCAGTTAAGCTTGTGCCTTCAGCTCAGGTCTCCTGGGATCAAGATCCACATCAGGCTCCCTGTTCAGCGGGAAGCCTGCTTCTCCCTCTCCCCTGGCTTGTGTTCCCTCTCTTGCTGCCTCTCTCTATGTCAAATAAATAAAAATAAATAAAGATTTTATTTATTTGAGAGAGAGAGCGACCTGAGCCGAAGACACGCTGCTCGACTGACTGAGCCACCCAGGTGCCCCTGTAAATTACTTTTGTTTGTTGTTTTGAGTAGAGCGATAGAAGTTTATTAAGTGAAGATATAGAAAAGCTCTCAAGAGTAAGAGGGATCCCGTCAGGGTTGCCCCGTAAATTACTTTTGAAAGAAAATCTCTTTCATTATTCTTCTTGCCTCTTTCCCCTTCCTTATCCCCTCCCTGCTTCTCTCCTCCTCCACTCCGGTCACACTGGCCTTCTTTCTATTCCCAGAACACACCAGACATGCCCCTTCGATATCTGTTCGGCTAACTCCCTCAATTCTTAAGTCTTCAGATCTTTATGGTTAAGTTGATTTGAGATTATCCTGAAGACCACTTTTTAGATCATACTTCCCCAACATTATACTCTTGATCTCCCCTGTCCCTCTCTGTTCTATCCTTTTTTTTTGCCCATAGCAAATTACCTTCTAACATACTAAGAAAATGTATGTCTGTGGTTATTGTGTATTTTTCCCCACTCAAACCCAAGCTTCACAAGAGCAAGGATCTCGGTCTGTTTTGCTCACTGCTGTGTCCCAAGCCATAAAAACAGTGCCTGGCACATAGTAACCACTCGAGATACTTGTGGCATAAATCGGTTGAAAAAGCATGGAAAGAGCAGGCAGCATCCTGTTAGTCTCAGCTCGTGAAATGTCTGTCTATCTGTCTGTCTGTCTGTTCACAAATGAATTAAAGGAAATTACTGTGCTTTCTTGTAAGGTATTAAAGTACATATATGTATCATTCTTTTTTTTTTTTCTATTCGAAAAGAAGTGTCATTTCAGATCAGGGAAGCTAAAATCTGTTATACTACTGTTGCCTTTTTAAAAAGTAGATACATAGAGGAACTTTCATCAGATGTATTATATTCTCAGTTATAAAGATAAAACAGATACTTTCAAAATTAAAAAATTATATTTATAAACCAGGTGAAAGTTTTGTGAGGTTTTTGGGGTTTTTTTTTTTTACAACTATTAGAGGTGGAGTCTGGCATTTCTTGTGCCACTTAATTTCTTGGCATCTTGCTCTAACCTTGTGTCTCCACTGCGATCTGTTTTTCGGCTTTCTGGGCCTCTTGGCAGAGCTGAAACCCTGGAAATGCTCAGTGTCATCCTTGCAGGCAGGTTGTGTTGATGAATTAGACCACCCGTCTCCAACTCAGCAGCAAGTCACCCTTTCCACCGAGTGTTCCTCTCACCCCTTGCTGCCCGGGTTAACCTCATGGGCTTCCACATACTTTCTGTGAGCTGGCCCCACTGGATTTCCCAATTCTGACAGCTTCCCGAGGATTGAAATCACTTTGTGGCCAACAAGTTTCTTTGTTCTTTCCGGTTCTCCCTGGACTGGTGCGTTTCGTCTGAATCTAACAAAATAAATATAGTGCATCAGTCTCCCTCCCTGAACGTCCAGGTTGAGTCATCTGGTGGATACCCAGCTCTGTCAGATAGTGAAATTACAGTCTATTCTCCCATAAATGACGTTGAAGTCTGTCCTCGTGCTTCTGATTTTTCTCTTGCCATATATTTCAGTATTATTTTCTGTCTATGTAGGTAGACTTCCTACCTGCTGCCTGCCTCTCTGGGATGTGGGCAGAACTACAGTCCTCAGTCATTCCGAGAATGCTGCATCCCCCTTACAGCTATCCATACTAGAGCTGGCCACGTTGCAAATATGAGTCATATTGTATTTAAAAAGCCAGAATAGACTAGACAATTTTCCATCCTTTTCTATTCCATCAGTGTTTATTATGTGAATGGGTAAAAATCCGCAGCCAAGCATGGCATGGACTTCTTTATTGTAATGCATAGAGGCTTCCAGCAGCTGCTTAGCCAAGTACAAGCCTGAAGCAGGGACACAAGTGCCAATGTCCTGATTTGAGTGATACACAGAGTCAAACGGCTTCCATCTACAAGGTTTCTCTTCTTTACAAACCCTTCATTCTATTATTCAATATCAGGAGAAACTATAAGTGTTGGAAGATTATTACTGTAACACATGGGAATTTGAACTAAACATATCTAGGAGAAGACAAGAACTTTGGGCCACACGTTGGGAATAGAGGAAGGAAGTATTTCCTCTTTGAAGAACCAAAGCGATAAAAATGTCTCTGTCTTGGGAGCTGATTCTGCTCTCACAATGTCCATGGCAAAAATTCTCCATAGACCCATAATTGACTGGGCTGAGCCCACCCCTTGGTCTTCCATGTGATCTCTCCTTGCTATATGTATGGACATTGCTGTGGCCCACCCCTGCACATAAGTACAAGCAGAGTTTCTGGGGGTCATCTGAGAGTGCAGTGAAGACCTCACCTGACCTGGGAGAGGTGTGAATGAGGTGACCCATTCTCCTCTCCACCTTTGATGATCTCTGACTTAACCCATGTGTGTGAGTTCATCTAAGGCCCAAGATGCATGCTTCTTTTTAAAGCTTCTGAATATGTTTTAGAACACAACACTTTAATATATATTTTATAACTGCCTTATGAATCCAAAACTATGTTATTTACATTACAATCTCATAGAAGAATTGCCACAAAACACATAACCAAAAACAGAATGGAGGCTATGCAAGGACTTTCCCTTTACATGAAAAAGGGAGTGCATGCTAACCAATGTCATTCCTCTCCTGGTGAGGCAGCCAGAGGTTGGTAGTTAGGTATTTCTTGGTGATTACTTAAGGCTGGTTGCACCCAGAACTCTGACCTGAAGGTCTGACAGGCATCTTGGCCTGTCTTGCTTTTTGTGGCTATGGAGAAACATTCTATCCTGAAGACTCTTAAAAACAACATAATGTGCTGGAAAGTGGGCTGAGCCTTCAAGGTAGAAAGCAGATACAGTGAGGTCCTACATTTTAGAGGTAGAAAGGAATCTTACAGGTCATATGATTAAAGTTCCCATTTTTTCAGATACGGAAACTGAGATCCAGAGAAGATGAAGAGTAGCCTAAGTATGTAGTCTGCTGGGGACTAGCAGCCTGCTTTCTTCCCTGGAAGCTAGAACTTCTCCTACTTTGCCATTTTTCTTCCACCATCTTCTGTAAGGACTCATTAGCTGGCTTCACAATTCTGGGATGCTGATCTCTAGGATCAGCAGTCAGGAAATTCAGATATGTAGCCAGGCTGGATTAGTATAAATTGCACGTGTTCTAGAGAAAAAGTCCAGTGCTGCTACTTATCAGCTGCATGAGCTTTGCTAAAGAACTTTATCGCTTTGGGTTTAGTTTCATCACATACCAAATACAAACATCAGAGAGTTACTATATTATACCCAGCACTGAATACTCATATAGCTTTTGGCTCCTTCCTCCCCTTTTTCCCTCTAAGGGTTCCATGTCTTTGTCACAGCATCTGAAAGAAAGAAAGAAAGAAAGAAAGAAAGAAAGAAAGAAAGAAAGAAAGAAAGAAAGAAAGAAAGAAAGAAAGAAAGAAAGAAAAAGGGAAAGAAAGAAAGGGAAAGAAAGAAAGGAAAGAAAGAAAGAAAAAGAAAGAAAGGGAAAGAAAGAAAAAAGAATCTGCTAAATATTATGAATACATTAATTTAAATGGTTACCCTTGGGTGTAAATCTAAGGAGGATTACTTAAAAAATTATTTAATAATTAATGCCTATTGCCATTTTAGGCTGGCGGGGCTGAAAGAAAGCATTTCTACTTTATCTTTTACTCAAGATTATAGTATTAGTAACCCTGAGTCTATTTACAAAAGGCCACTGGAATGGTGCAATTATTCAGATAAGAAAAAAGATAAAGACTAAGGTTTTTTTTTCTAATTCTCTTACCTAGGGCCGTTCTTTTGGAAGACCCTATTTCTGTTCCTAGAAAAAAAGCAAACAGTAAGCAGGTTGAAACTAGTCCCAACTGCCTCTCACTTGGAAGCACCAAGCACTGGTCTTACTTTTTCTGGCTTTGAAAGGAACTTCCAGAATGCAACCTTTACCTTTTCCTGCCCAGTTTCTGCTTTTTACAAGCCCAACCCACTGCCTGTGCCCTTGAGGCCTTCCTCTGTCTTGCTCAATGAACTGACCTTTCTGTTTTCATCTTCCTTCTTGTCCTTCACTCATAAACATGTTAATCTTTCTCTTAATCTAAAAATAAAATAAAATTAGACCCTGCCCTTTTAGTCACACATCCTTTATACATTATCCTTCTAATGTCCTTCACAGCCAATTAAAACAAATGATTTTTTTTTCCACTCTGAAGTCCATTATATTCTAATTTCTGCTTCAAATCCTCTACTGAAACTATTCTTGTTAAGGATACTGTAGACATTGCTAGACCCAAGTCAGTGATTCTCCCCAGTCCAAAGATAACTTGGTTTCTCTTTATGCATTTGATGCTATTCCCTTTTCCTTAATATTTTTAAAAAGCTTAAAAAACAGAAATAGACTCTCATTTTGGGAATTATGAAGTACAAAGAAGCAATAAGAAACAAAAGTCACCAACATTCCATTACCTAGGAGGAACTACCAAAAACAGCTGAGTATATATCTTTACACTAATAGGTATGCTCGCTCTAAGCGCATACACACACACACACATACACACACACACTGAGAATACGCTATTTGTTATATTTGATATTCTGTTTGTTCATTAATGTAGTGTGAACTTTGTCCCATGTCAAGAGGAATTTTGTCAATGTTTAGAACTTATTTTTTTAAAGATTTTATTTATTTATTTATTTGACAGAGAGAGAGAGAGAGAGAGAGATTACAAGTAGGCAGAGAGGCAGGAAGAGAGAGACGGGAAAGAAGGCTCCCGGCTGAGCAGAGAGCCCGATGCGGGGCTCCATCCCAGGACCCTGAGATCCTGACCTGAGCCGAAGGCAGAGGTGAGCCAACTCTGAGCCACCCAGGTGCCCTAGAATTTATTTTTAATTAATTAGAATTAATTTTTAATTAACTAATTAACTCTTTTTTTTTTAAGTTTTTTGTTTATTTATTTGAGAGAAAGAGAGAGCACACCAGCAGGAGGAGGGGCAGAGGGAGAGGGAGAAGCAGATTTCCCCCTGAACAGGGTCCCCATTGCAGGACTCAATCAGACGATCCAGAGATCATGACCTGAGCTGAAGGCAGATGCTTAATGGACTGAGCTACCCAGGCACCCCTCTGAGGAATATTTCTTATAAATCTTTTCTAACCAGTTGAGTATTATGCAAACAAAAGACAAAATAAAGCACATATAGCTATATTAACATCACAGTAGGTAAAATTTTAAGCAAAAACATAACTAGAGATTAAAGAACTTCATTTTATAATGATTAGTGAATTTCCTGGCTTAATTCATCAGAAAAACTTAACGATTCTTTATTTGCATGCAAGTAAAATTATAGCCTTAAAACAGATGAAGCAAACACTGCCAGATCCTGGGACAGAGACATTTTCATCGCTTCAGTTCTCCAAAGAAAAATATTTCCTTCTTCTTTTCCAAATGCGTTCCCCAAAATTTCATGGTTTCTCCTAGATATGTTTAGTTTAAATTTCCATGTGTCACAATAGTGATTTCTAACATCTATATTTTCTTTTGATATTGAATAATATAATTAAGAGTTTTCAAGTCTTTTATTACACCAGCAAAGGTAAATTTCAAAAGCAAGGCTCTTAAATAATCAAGTGTGTGTGTGTGTGTGCGCGCGCGCGCGCATGTGTTTGATTGCTTTTATATTTGTAGAAGTATGTAGAATTTCACCTAAATATGAAATACACCTCAAATAAAAGAGAAACACGCTCCTTTTAAAAACATGTGGCAAGACAGGTTTTCGTTCCTTCTTACAGCTCAGAGACCCATTGCTATCACCCAGAGCTAGAGTTCTTAGTTGCAGAAGTAGGGGGCTTTTTGTAACACAGGAAAGGAAAAAATCTAAAAGAAAAAAACTTGAAAGTATCATTACTAATGTTACAGAAATTCTTTCGGATAATATAATAGAGGTAATGTTTCCCAGCTAATTTTGGGAAGTTTGTATAATCCTGATACCAAAAGAGCTGGAGACATTACCAAAAAAAAATTAATATTTCTTATAAATATCCATACAAAAATCCCTAACAAGATGAGCAGATCACATATAATGACATAGAAAAAGCATAACACATTGGTTTAACACAAAAGTTCAACAATGTGATTTAAATATTAAAGAGAAGAGTTATATGATAATTCAGTAGGTCCAGAAAATGCAATTATCAAATTTAAGCTCCAAATCATGATCAAAAACTCTCTGCAAAATAAGAATGGAAAGAAAAATTCCCAGTCTAATGAAAGGCATCTATAAAAATTTGGGAGTGAGTATCATTCTTACCAGTAAAATGCTGATCTTCCTCAAAGATAGGGAAAAGGCATGGATGTCCACATTTTTAAAAAGATTTACTTTTAAGAACAGTTTTAGGGGTACAGCAGCATTGAGGAAAGTAGAGTTCCCACACATCCCTGGTTCTCACATACAGAGCTTCCTCCTCAGCAACATAAAGGTGGTACATTTGTTACAATCTGTGAACTTACATGGATGTATCATCATGACTCAAAGTCAAAAATTGACATTAGAGTTCATTCTTGGCATTGTAACATTCCATGGATTGTGACAAAAGTATCATGTAGCCACAATTGTAGCATTATCCGGAAGAGTTACATTACCCTAAAATCCTTTGTGTTCTGCCTATTCATCCCTCTTTCCCCACAACTCTGGTGAGCACGGGTCCTTTTACTGTTTATATAGTCTTGCTCTTTCCAGAATGTCATATAGTTGGAATCATAAAGTATATAGCCTTTTCAGATTGGTTTCTTTCACTGAATAATATACACTTATGGTTTTTCCATGTCTTTTCATGGTTTAATAGCTTATTTCTTTTTTACACTGAATAATATGCAATTGCCTGGAAGTAGTAGAGTTTATTTACTTATGCATCTACCAAAGGATATTTTGGTTGCTTCCAAGCTTTGGCAATAATGAATAAAGCTGCCATAAATGTTCTTGTGCCGATTTTCATGTGGACATAAGCTTTCAATTATTTTGGTAAATACCAAAGAGTGTGATTGCTGGATCATACTCTTTTTTTAAGAACTTCCTAAACTATCTTCCAAAGTGGTTATACCATTTTGCATTTCCACCAGCAATGAATGACAGTTCCTCTTATTCCACATTTTCATAAACATTGGAGTTAACAATGTCTTGTATTTTGGCCTTTCTAATAGGTATGTAGCGATACCTCATTGTTTTAATTTGCAATTCCCTAATGACATTTGATGTTGAAGATCTTTTTAGATGCTTATTTTCCATCTGTATGTCTTATCTGGTGAGATGTCTGTTTGGGTCTTTTGCCCGTTTTTATATCAGATTGTTTCTTTTCTTATTGATTTTAAGAGTTCTTTGCATATTTTGGATAACAGTCCTTTATCAGATATGTCTTCTGCAAATGTTTTCTCCCAGTTTGTGGCTTATCTCCTCATTCTCTTGTAGGATGTCCACTTTTACAGCTTCTGTTCAGAATTGTAGTAGAGATCCTATCTAGCACAAAACAAGAAAAAGAAACAAAAGGGGCACCTGGGTGGCTTAATCAGTTAAGCATCTGACTCTTGGCCAACTCAAGTCATGGTCCCAGGGTCCTGAGATTGAGCCCAACCACTTCGGGCTCCATGCTGGGGGGAGTCTGTTGAAGATTCTCTCTCTCCTGCTCCCTCTGCTCCTCCCCCCCACTCACTCTCTCTCTCTCTCAAATATATAAACAAATCTAAAAAAAAAAAAAGATAAAAAAGGAAACAATAATGCTGCCTTTCTTTGCAGATGACATAATTATACTTGTAGAAATTCCTAAGTAATCAATATAAAATCTGCTGGAACTTATAGGGAAATTTAGCCATGTTGTAGTATCAAAGCCAATTTGCAAAAATAAATTGCATATATTTAAATTTCCCCAAATTTGAATATAAGATTAAAAACATTTATAATAACACCCAAAACATAAAATACTTAGAAATAAATTTTATAGGATTTGTGTTAAAACTCTATATTTAGGGCACCTGGGTGGCTCAGTACGTTAAAGCCTCTGCCTTTGGCTCAGGTCATGATCTCAGGGTCCTGGGATCGAGCCCCGCATCGGGCTCTCTGCTCAGCAGGGGAGCCTGCTTCCCTCTCTCTCTCTGCCTGCCTCCCTGTCTACTTGTGATCTCTCTCTGTCAAATAAATAAATAAATAAATCTTAAAAAAAAAAAAAAAAAACCTCTATATTTAGGGGCACCTGAGTGGCTCAGTGGGTTAAAGCCTCTGCCTTCAGCTCAGGTCATGATCTCAGGGTCCTAGGATCAAACCCCACATCGGGCTCTCTGCTCATCAGGGAGCCTGCTTCGCTCTCTCTCTCTCTGCCCGCCTCTGCCTACTTGTGATCTCTCTCCCTCTGTCAAATACATAAAAAAAAATCTTTAAAAAAACCTCTACATTTAAAAATATTAAATACTATGAGAGAAATTAAAGAAGACCTTGACTATGTGGAGAGACATATCATATTTATGAATTATAAGACTCAGCATTGTTAAATGTTCAGTTGTCCCAAAATTGGGCCATTGATTCCTTATGATCATTATCTTAGCAGACTTTTTAAAAATAAAAGTTGACAAGATAATTATAAAATCTGTATAGAAATTTAAAGAACATAAAACGAGAAAATAATTTCAAAGTAAATTTTTTTCCCAATAAATGTTGCTAGCACCAGTTGACATCCATATGTAAAAATAAAAAGATCCTGACCTCTACCTCGTCATAGACAAGTACTAATTTGAGAAGAAGAATACACCTAAATGCAAAGGCCAAAACTATAAAGTTTCTAGAAGAAAATATAGGAGACTACATTTGCATGTTTGTGCTGGGCAAATGTTTGTTAGAAATGAGACAGAAATAGGGATGCCTGGGTGACTCAGTTGGTTAAGAGTCTGCATTTGGCACAGGTCATGATCCCAGGGTCCTGGAATCAAGTCCCACATTGGGTCCCTTGCTCCCCAGGGAGTCTGCTTCTACCTCTGCCTCTTCCCCCTGCTAGTTCTCTCTCTCTCTCTCTCTCTCTCTAAAAAAGAAAAAATACATAAAAATAAAGGTAAACTTAAAAAAATGATAAATTGAACATTAAAATTTAAAACTGCTCATCAAGAGACATTACTAAGAAAATGAATACACAGCCATAGATGGAGAAAAACACTTGCAACACATAAATTTGAGACTACAATTGGTATTCAGAATATAGAAACAATGCCTACATTTCAATAATAAAAAGATAATAAGCCCAGTGTAAAAAAAGATAAAAGACTTGAACAGATATTTCACAAAAAAGATATATGCATGGACAACAGGCATATGAAACTGCTTAATATTGTTGTTTTTTAAGATTTATTTATTTATTTGATAGAGCATGAGTGGGAGAGGCAGAAGGAGAGGAAGGGAATCTCAAGCCGACTGCACTAAGCAGGGAGCCCAACATGGGGCTTGATCTCACAACCATGAGATCACAACATGAGCAGAAACCAAGAGTTGGATGCTTAACCGACTGTGCCATCCAGGCACCCCTCAGTGTTCTTAATCATCAGAAGAATGCAAATTAAAACTACCGTGCAAAATAACTACATAGCCACTAGAAAGGCTGAAATAAAAGTATAATCAAATACTGATGAAGTTGTAATGCAAAAAGAACTCTCATACATTGTTAATGGGTGTATAAAATGTTGCTTCTATTTTGGACAACTTGTAATATTTAAAAGATTTAAATGTATTTCTACCCTGTGACCCAGCAAGCCCATTTTTAGGTTTTTATTCAAGAGAAATGAAAATATATGTTAAAAAATAACTTTTAGAAGAACATTCACAAGCAGCTTTATTTATAATAGACTAGAACATGGAAGACTAGAAGACTGGATGGAAGACTGGATAAAAAAATACAATGGAATGACATTCAACTATAAAATGGAATAAATTATAGATGCATACAATAGCACTATACAGAGTGAGAAGATCCTGACATAAAGAAATACATACTTATGTGAAGTCATAAAACAAGAAAACCTAATTTATGATGGTGATGAAAGTCAGAACAGAGCTAATTCTGGGTGGGAAGAGACTAACTAGAAAGAAGCATAAGGGAATTTTCTGGGGCCATAAAAATAAACTATGTTTTAATAAGGTATAGGAATATATATCCATTTGTCAAAATTGATAATACTGTAACTTTAAGGTCTGTTTCACTATAGTAAAATAGACTTCAGTAAAATTCTTTTAAATGGCACAAAGCAAATACTGATGGGAAATTAAAATTCACAATATAAGATACTTAATTTTCTGTAGATATTCTACCAGTGAGGTAGAATATGTGATAAAGGCCTCCTCTTCCTCCTCCCCTCCCAAACATTTTAGGATCTTGTTTTCCTCTTGTCTCATTCAGCAGATCTGTGTAGAGCAGAGAATGACTGAGATGTATGCTGGAGGTCGAGATATGGTCTACCTTAGTGAGTCAGTGGAAATGTGGGGACCTCCTTCTTGGTGCATGTTCTTTCTGATTCTAATAGTCTACCATTATAGGTTAACCTTGACTCTGACTCAGTACACTTCTATTATATTACAAAATATGATTTCCCAATACGATCCAGAGATTGGTCACTTAGTCTGCTAAGATACATTTCTTCCTGGTCCATAGATTACCATTCTTTTCTGGGCACAGTGGTCTTTGACGTGACACTTTTTTCTCCCAGAAATCTTAAGGTCATCAGACTGATGTGTAATTCGTGGTGCAGGTTTTGCTACAATTCATCCTGTCACTTTCTCTTTGATTCCATGGTATACAGGAAGAAATGACCTACGAGCTTTTAGTTTCCTAAGTTACAGTAAAAATTCTCCTTTGTATACTATTGTGTTTTGCAAGCTGTTGTTTACTCATGGGGTGAGCTTGACGAAATAGTACTAATCAGTAACTAGTAGTACCGCAAAAACTGTGCCTGAGGCTAATGGTGTATAGGCATTCGGGATGTGCTGTCCAAAACATTTTTTTCATCTTCACAGATATAGTCTATAAGAGAAAATAAAGAATTTGCAAATTTCTTGTAATAATTTCTGGGTCTATGCATTGATGAAAGAGACATTTTTTTTTCCCTATGACTATGGTAACAAAGTGCTGACAACAATTTCCAGAAGTCACTTCCTGTCTTCAGTGTGCTGCTTAATATTGTTTAGGTTTTGGTTATGTGAGTAAATATTTGGTGACCTGAATTGTTTTGGTTACACAGTGAACAACCAGATGAGTGATGTGGGTTCTAGGGCCTACTCATTCAACATCCTGTGCAAATGAAATGTTTGAGGGGGGTCTTGTCTCCTGGCAATTCTTGTACTTATGAGTCTTTGAAGAGAGAGAAATACGTCATTGAATAAACTCAGGTGTAGCCAAACTGTAATCATGACCTCTATGAGTGATCTGGCAGTGTAGATTGGATTTGCCTGAAGCTTAATCTCTTAGGATTTATGTGCTTGAGCATTCTGGAACATATTTTCCATTCAAAACTAAATGCAGTTACTATTCTTTAATATTTATGTATCTGGGCAGCCCAAGCGTGATGGAACTGACCCCCAGTGTGTTGACAGGGAAGGTTGGGTGAAAGACAAGTAATTCACAGATTTACCATCATCTCGCCTATGAAACCTTCTTTGTTCCACTCCTTTCCCCCCAGTCCGTGCCCCTCTTACATTTTGTGCATATTATTAGATTTGCACTTATTGATACACTATATTTATTTTTTAAACAGTTCATCAAGATATAATTCACATACCATAAAAGTCACTCCTTTAATGTGTACACACGGGTGGTTTTTAATACATTCCCAAAGATGTGCAACCTTTGTTACAATCTATTTCAGAACATTTTAAAAACCCCTGAAAGAAACCCCAAATCCTTTAGTAATTAGTCTCCATTTCTCCCCTTCACCTCAGCCTTTAGAACCACTCAGTTAATGTTGGTCTCCATGGATTTGCCTATTCTGGACATTTCTCATAAATGGACCATCTTATAAATGACAATTTCTTATGAATCTTATAAATGAATTTCTTATATTCACATAATATGTGGTCTTTTTGGTTGGCTTCTTTCACATAACATAGTATTTTTAAGATTCATCCATGTTGTAGCATTTGTCAGCACTGCATTCATTTTTATGATCAAATGATATTCCATTGTATCGATATACTATGTTTTGTTTATCCATTTATCAGTTGATGGGTCCTTTTGACTATAATGAATAATACTGCTATGGATATCTGTGTGCCAGTCTGTGTGTGAACATATGTTCACGTATGTTTTTATATCTCTTGGATGGATACCTAGGAGTCAAATCGCTGAGTAATAGGATAACTGCATCTAACATTTTGAGGAACTGCCAAGCTGTTCTCCAAAGTCCCTGCATCATTTAAGGTTTCTACTAGCAGTATATGAGAGGTGTGGATTTCTGCACATCCTTGTCAACTCTTGTTATTGTCTGCCATTTTGGTTAGAGTCATCCTATTGTGTGTAAAGTGCTCTATCATTGTCATTTTGATTTGCATTTCCCTAATGACTAAAGATTCTGATAATCTTTACATGAACCTATGGTCCATTTGTTTATCTTCTCTGGAGACAAGTCTATTCAAATCCTTTGCCTATTTTTAAATTGTGTGATTTGACTTTTTGTTATTGAATTGAAACTTAAACACTCCCACAAAACCATACCATGAAGGAAAAATAAATCCCCCCCCAAAGAGGATGCCCTCTTAGGAAAGGGAAACAAATTCCAAATAGCAAACGTAACTATAAATATGCTCTGTGTTATTCAGTTCCTATTATCTATACCATTGCATCAAAGGCTATTCTCTCAGGATCTCTCTTCGTGAGAAATGATAAAGCTACAATAAATTGGTTTAATGACTTCAGGTATTGGACATCTGAAGATAGTGATCTTTTAGTCATCCATTCATTCATCCATCAATTCAGTCCTTCACATATTCATTCATTCCACAATACATCAAGAACCCAGTACTTGCTAATCGCTGGGCTGAGCGCTTAAAAAAAGGTCCAGTAAAAACAGAGAGGTCTCTGCCTCATGAAGCTCATTGGGTGGGAGGTACATGGTGATCATCTACGTAGACAAATCAAGGATAGTGGTAAGTGGGGAGCATCTGAGTGGCTCAGTCAGTTAAGCGTCCACTCTTGATTTTGGCTCAGGTCATGATCTCAGAGTCATGAGATCGAGCCCTTCAACAAGGTTTTATGCTGGGCATGGAGCCTGCAAAAGATTCTCTTTCTCTCTCTCTCTACCTCTATCCCTCCTCTCTCGCTCTAAAAAAAAAAAAAGTAATGATAAGTGCCATGAAAGATGTAGGGATCGGATCTAATTTGTCAAGTCAGAATAGTATTTTCTGAGGAAGAGATATTTGGATAATTTGAAGGAAAGGCAAAAGTCATTAAGTGAAATTGCGTGTGAGAGGTGTTTCAGGCAGACAGAACAGTAAGTGGAATGGCCCTGCCGTGAGGGGGAATGTACATTCAGAATTGGAAAGAAGCCAGGAAGCTTGCATAAAGAGTGAGGAAGAAAGCAGCAGGCAAGGAGACTGGGGCTAAGGTGATCTGGGGTTTGAGCACTCAGTTAAAGAGCCTCTTCTTTATTTTAAGAGCACTGTGTTACCTTTGAAGGGTGTAAGAAGAAAGAGAACATGACGAGACTTATATTTTAGTTCAGAGAGCAAGGGTTGTACAAGAAAACCAGATCAAGAGGTTACTGTGACATTATCATTTGATTTATTTTTTTAAGATTTTATTTATTTATTTGACAGAGAGGGAAAGAGAGAGAGCACAAGCAGGGGGAATGGCAGAGGGAAAGGGAAAAGTAGGCTCCCTGCTGAGCAGGGAACCGGTTGCGGGGCTTGATCCCAGCACCCTGTGATCATGACCTGAGTCCAAGGCAGACACCAAACTGACTGAGCCACCCAGGCTCCCCAAGGACTTGTTATTTGAATTAGGAGTGGTGACAATGGGGAGAAAGAGAAATGTGCCTAGATTCGAAGATATTTTAAAGGTGATATCAATGGACCTGGTGATGGGCCCCTATACTTAGAAAGGAATAAGATGTCAAGGATGACAATGACATGTATATGCTATTCACAGAGAGAGGTGACACCAGGAGAGGACTAGGTATGAGACAAAAGTTATGATTTTAAGGGTTGGTCATGTCAAAACATGTAGGTGGAGATGACAGGCAGAGAGATGGACACATATATCTAGGGCCTGGAATTTTAGGTAACTTGAAAAGTTAATGAGGGGAAAGAATTTCAGCCTACTACATCTTATATAGAGAAAAAAAATCTGTTTATTACAATGAGTATCTTATCAACATTAAATACAAGATTAACTAGAATCATTTACATAGAGTGAGTTTCCTGGACTTTCCTATAAAAATGCAAGAATAACATAATATCCTGAATTAGTATCCACCTCCTTCACGAAGCCTGCTCAGACCTTACCTCTGCACAGTCCTTTCTGGCACTGCAGCAAACAATTCTCTCAGCTTCTATTCCAAGCCTACTAATCCTTTCCTTTTCTGATCATTAAGCCTGTCTGTGATGCACTCCAGAGCTTTAGTTCTTCACAAGTTTACACTTGGGTCAGATGTGTGTCCATGTTTCTGTGTTTTTTTACAGTTTTTCCTTACAAACTTTTTATAGAGTAGCAAAGGTTATTGTTATTTACTAAAGAAATTGCATCATCACAAATAGATAACAAACCCTTGAGTAAAAAAAAAAAAAAAATAGAGTTCTTCAAGCAAAGTAAAACAAGCAAACAAAATCCAATAAGGCATGCATCTCAAAAACCTTAATAGTCCCATTACTATCAATATGCTTATGCTAAGTCTGCCCACTCACTAGGCTGTTTGTTTCCTGGTTTCCAAAACATCGGTAAGCACTTACTTATCTTATTCATCTTTGTTAGGTTGTAAATCCCTTGGGAAGAGGAACAATCCCCTTCAAGCAATTCTTTATCAGCCCAGAGCTCCTGTGGGAGTTTGAACAGGAAAGCATAACTCATTTTATTTTTTTTAAGATTTTATTTATTTATTTGACAGAGAGGAGAGAGATCACAAGTAGGCAGAGAGGCAGACAGAGAGAGAGGAGGAAACAGGCTCCCTGCTGAGCAGAGAGCCTGATGTGGGGCTCGATCCCAGGACCCTGAGATCATGACCTGAGCCGAAGGCAGAGACTCCAACCCACTGAGCCACCCAGGGGCCCTAGCATAACTCATTTTAAATAACGACATTTGGATTTACTAATGGAACTCCGGACAGTGTTTGGCAGTAGGAAATTTGACACAGTCTCAGGAGCCAAAATTTTAATCCGAGTAAGATTTATATAAGCACAGTAGTCTGGGAAACTTTGGTATTTGCTATTTTGGAAGGAGCCTTTTATTACTGCATACTGTACCTCAATTTCTACGGGCTGTTTTTGTTTTTGTTGTCCCGGTTAAAAGAACTCACAGGTGTTCTGGGAATGAAGTCATGAATGACCTGGTCTGGATCACACAAATAAGCTGAGACAGAGCTAGAGGTGGATGTCAGGTGTCCTCACTCTTAATCCAAAGCTCTTTTCCACAGCACCGCGCGGTGGGTTCGATCATGAGGAAGAACGTGGCGCGAGGACTGGGGACTGCGTGGGCGTGTGGGGGTTATCATCTCTGGGCAGTGCATCAAGCGACCCCACTTACTTGGTACCCTCTCCTCGCCTCTGCCCCTGCCTCTCCCTGCTCCCAGAGCCGTTTCCCAAGTGATGCTGAAATTTCACCATTAGCATTTCCTTTCTTTCTATGAAAGCTTTTATTTCTTGATGCAAATACTTCTAGGAATGGTAATTAATGAAACTTAATTCCGCAGATGTACTTCAGTGAGACTCTGTGAATCAGATCATTTCCTAATAGGCATGTTTGACCACTGGGTGGTAGAAAGGGGTCTGTGGGTGGGGGGCGAGGGAGCCCGATCAGAGAAGGCCGGAGGGATGAGGAAAAATGGAAAAGTAAAAAGAGGCTCTCAGTGACTGGAGACAAGCTTTATAGCAGATAAAAGCTTCCTATGAAACCAGACTTCCCCTTTCTCATACAGAGCACTCCTTACTGGGTGCCTGGGTGGCTCAGTCCGTTAAGCATCTGCTTTCCCATCAGTCCCTAAATCCAGGGTCCTGGAATCAAGCCCAGTATCCAGCTCCCTGCTCAGCGGGGAGTCTGCCTTTCCCTCTCCCTCTGCTCCGGTGCCCCCTGTCAAATCAATCAATCAATAAATCTTTAAAACAAAACAAAACAAAAAAAACACCCTTTCAAGTGTTTTCATCATTTTTTCACTTACAGATTCCAGTATTCTAGAACCTCCAACTTAAGATCAGTGTCACTGATAACTCAATTGATAAAACAAATGCAGATACACTCTGTACAAACATTTCTCAATATGACCTTGTAGATAATTCAGGGAGAAACATGTTTTCCATTTTAAAAATACAGGACATTTTGAACAGATTGTTTATTATGAGGGGAAAATCACAGTCAGAGAATCCGAGTTCTTACCCTTTGTTCTGTTTCTGTAACTGATTTGATAATGGTCGAAATGTCTTTTAAGCTAGCCAGATTTTGTACATTTGCACTATGATTTAGCTCTGCTTCCGTGACATGACAAGCATGTTCAGTTGTTAGGATGAAATAGAATAGAAAGTGGAACAAGTCAAAAATATTAATTTAGAGTCATTAGTTATATTACTTTTAAATAACTAAAATAATGCCAGATGATACCAGTAATTACTGAGCTGGAAAATTCAGGAGTTGCTTAATTCCTTTTAAACTCTCAGAGTTTACCTTAGCCATTGAGTAAATAATACATTTTTATTTATTCATAGTGTTATAAGGTTAATAATAGTATAATTTATAGTATTATGAAGTTATTGCCCTTTTAAAATGATACTTTTTTTTAAGGTTTTTATTTATTTATCTGACAGAGAGAGAGAGAGATCACAAGTAGGCAGAGAGGCAGACAGAGAGAGAGGGGGAAGCAGGCTCCCTGACGAGCAGAGAGCCCCATGCGGGGTTCGATCCCAGGACCCTGAGACCATGACCTGAGCCGAAGGCAGAGGCTTAACCCACTGAGCCACCCAGGTGCCCTAAAATGATCCTTGTTGATTGTTTCAGGATTGTTCAATACTTCTTTTCCTTCCTTGTCTTCTCTTTCCCTTTCCTTCTCCTCTCTCCCTCCAACCTTCCTTTCCTGAACTGATTTACAATCACCCTTTAAGGCACTTGTCTACTCATAGACTCTTGTTCAGGTCGTCTGCCCACATTTTCCCTTCCCATACTTAAAAAATAACATATGTGAAAGATATTAAAATAAAGATAATTTTTTCTTTTTGTATTCCCACTCTTCCCTTTATAAAAAAAAATCACAAATATTCTTATTTGGTGTGTCTTCATGTTATGATGCAAGTGAGGATATTATCACCTAATGAGCTTATCATCCTTTAGCATAACCCATACATTTATATGTATTTTATAAATAGTAGGTGGTTGATGAAGAATATATATATTTTTAATTATAGGACTTATTGTGATTGTGGTGTTATATAATATTGCCCAGTATGTGGAGCGTAGCGACGTACATCATCATGCTAGACAGATCTGCCAACCTTTGTCCCATATCAAAGCCTGACAAAGGCTGTTTCACTGCAATTACTACCACCATTCCCAAGTTATTTCTTTGAGGACAATTAGACTGGAGGAAAAGGGTAGAAATGCATTGGGCATATGAGATGCCATTGTTGTGTTGCCCTAATCCTCATTCATTGCCCGCAGCTCTCCTTCACTTGGTTTTAGGATTGCAGACATCCACACTCCTGATTCACACCAGTGCCTCCAAACTGATCTGTCTGAAAATGTTATCACATTTATTGTGTTCAGTTAAACCATACATATATATTTAAAGATTTTATGTATTTATTCATTTGACACAGGGAGAGAGCCCGTGAGCAGAAGGGGAGTGCAGAGGGAGAGGGGGAAACAGACTTCCTGTGAGCAGGGAGCCCCATGTGACTGATGACAGGGTCCTGGGATCATGACCTGAGCCCAAGGCAGATGCTTATCCAGCTGAGCCCTCCCAGGTGCCCCTAAACCATATTTTTTTAAAACAATATCTCTCATGTTTTTCTTGCTCCTGCCAGACAAGATGTTATTACTCATTGACTTTTAACTTGTACTTTCTTGGCTGATGGTATTTTGCTGGGGGATACCTAGGTGCACAGCTTTAATGTGGCAGACTTGCAACAAGATGTTATGTCCTACCTTCCTCGACATCAAAAACCCCTTTCCTCCTTAACTCTGGCTGCAAGCAGACACTGTTTCAGGGAGGATTAGAAATGGACAACAAAAATGAACTCCTAAGATCACAGTTGCATTAACTTTGATCTTTTTAAGACTTGGAAAGATATTTGATATTTGAATTAGTTGCCTGAATATGCCACACCTTGAAAATTATTGCATTGACTTTATCTAATTATTATTTTAAAATTGATTATTTTCATAAACTCTACAAAAATGACAAATATGTAAATATTATAGAGTATAAAGACATAATATTGCATATACATGTAATAAGTATATCTAAGATACTTGCATCTGAGATAACCAAAGCAAAATTTGGGTTAAAAAAATAAACAGTGTTATATTTTAATATAAAAATTAATATACTATAAAACATTAAATTTATTTATTGCAATTTATTCTTTGGTCGCCTTTCTGGAGTTTGATCAAGCCCACTGTTGAACAATGGCATAAAACACAAAAGACTAAATAAGTGAGAAAAATTTTAGTTAATTAAATAATTAATTGCCAAAGTTAAAGTTAATGAAAAACATATCAGTGATCAGTGACCAATGAGGTTGGAGCCACACTGTCAATCAATATGTTTTCTTCCTTTTACTGTGCTACTCACAGAATAAAAAATTTGGATGGGGAGGAAGTTACTATAGGCAAAACATGGAGACACTCAAAAGTGCCTAAATCAAGTAACTTCATGATCTTGATTTCAAAATGCCAAAAGACACTGGTGATGTCTTTTCTTTTGATTCTTTACTTGGCCTTGCAGACCAAAAGAAAATTTGTGATGTGTTCTAAACTTGCTTTTTAACGTAATATTTGGCGAAAGATCAGGAGAGATTCCCATCTGTATTGAAACCAAGGAAATTTGTTTGCTTTTTTAAGATAACAAAATATTAAGAACATCAAGAAAAAGATAGCAAACACAAATATTTTTCACCATGATCTCTTTTATAATTTACTCAAGATAAAATTAAGAATAATTATCAAACATCACCCTCACTGAGTCCTTAGCTCTCTGCCTTTGAGGTTGCTTTCTTTGCTGGAAAGGTTCTTTCTTTCCAACCAGTTGTCACCAGTTACAACTCCTTTCTCATTTGGGGTTTTGCCAGGCAGGCTTCTGCTTTTCTCTAACAGAAACATTATAACAACTAGTGGCAATGTGTAATGCTCCTCTTCTTCCATATGAAAGTAGAATTGAGAGAGCAAATGGCCAGGGCCATTGCTATTCATCTGCTAGATGGAATTGTCTAATGGTCTTCAGGAATATCTCCCATTTGAGAAATGTGGAGATTAGACATTCCTAAACCCCATTGCCGGGAATATCTCTTCCGTTGGGTTTTAGCTTTTGTTTACATTGCCTGGAGCTGCCCCGGCTGAGAGGTGTTCAAAGTAACATTTCTATCTCTCTGTAGTGCCTCTCTTCACCCTTAGGGAGCAGCTGCTATTCTGAGTGCCTGACATGCACTGGTTGGTTTGGGGCAACATTCTTCCGATAAGCGGGATCCTATTGTGAAAGGCAGGTGTCCTGTATTGGCCATTTATTCGTATTGCTATGACCTGGTCCAGCTCCATACATGTTTTCATGTAGAAAACTGTAATATTCTGTAAATCAGCAGGCATGACTATTCAGGGACACACAGATCAGGGATGGGAGTGTTTTGAAATGAGAGCACATTTTGGATTTCTAGAGTCCGCAGTTCTCGGTGCAGAGGATAGCACGGGTGCATAGAGAAGAGAGATGCGTTGGCCCAGGCAAAACTTCTGTGTGGTCTTGGGCTTTTCAACCTAGGTCTTTTGCATTCTGCTTTTTCTTGCCTACGATTACTTTCAAAGAACGGGTCATCTGTGTATTAAATTGGATACTCTTAGAACTTAAGAGGATGGTATAAATGAGTGCTTGTCTTTACTTATTTTCAGGGCTATGTTTGAGTAATGGGAGTAAAAAAATGTGTTCCCAGTGGGCCTCAGAAGGAAGAGTGGATGCAGTTGAAGAAGAGGGAATAATGATGAAGGAGTGGTTGGAGATCCTTAAGACCAACATCTGAGCTTCAAATGTGATGATTTTGCTTGTTTTGCTCTTTGCTATTATTTCCTGGAGAAAAGATCATTTTCTGTCTGGTTCTTCTGCGACAATATGGCTTCAACCATAGCATGAACTCTAAGTAGCAGAACTCGCTGATATCTTGGTGCATTACAAAATGTACCAGAAACTAACAAGCCACGTTTTTTTCAAAAGAGTCTATAAATTGAAGTGCTTGTGAAAGCATACCCGAGACCCCGCTCAGAACAATGCCGCTGCACGCACCACAATTATTCTGAGCGAGCAAGGCTTTAATATTCAGTATGTGTGTCAGAGGCCTGGGTCTCCATACCAGGATATTGCAATTTGGTAATTCCCTTGGGGAAAGGGAAATAATCATGTTGTTACTCTTTAACCATGGACAAGCTTTGAAATGATTGAATAGGGTATTCAGAAACCTAATGAACTATGCTGTTTCGAGGCAGGACACGGTTATTACGCATTTTCTGAAGGGCATACAAGGTTATTCATACTACTGCCTCTTGGTTACCTATTCTCCTTAACCCCCAAATACTGTTTTTAACCAGTATCCACATCAAGCACACATAACAGGGGACATTTTTAGTGCAATATAAATGCTTTGGAGTAACTGTGTTCCACCATTGTGGACATCAACGGCTTACTCTTGGAGCCTTCTCTGACAACATATAATGAATCAACTCATTACTGAAATGTCACCAAGTATCTACTATTTAGACTTCACTGTCTTTCGGGTCTTGTTCTCTATGTTAAATAGGTAGAAAATATATATTACTTATGTAGGCCATACGCGTATAGGTAAATGATTGGAGGCGGAGTTAGGTTAAACAAACAGAAACACCCCCTTCCCCTTTTTTCCACATTTCGGTTCCTTTCCTTTAGAACCACTGACCTTTTTATTCAAAAGTTTATGAACAGTCTGAATCTGTTCATAAGATCTAACCTAGATCCAGATTGTCTGACCCACTTGAGGAGTAAAATCACCAAGCTGATGAGAACTACTTCCATGGTCACGTATGGGTCAGATCTATGTTTTTTGTTTATTTCTTTTTAAAGATTTATTTATTTATTTATTTGTTTGTTAGAGAGAGAGCGCACAAGCAGGGAGACCAGCAGGCTCCCTGCTGAGCAAGGACCCCCCCCCACCACCACCACCCCGTGCAGGACTCGATCCCAGGACCCTGGGATCATGACCTGAGCGAAAGGCAGATAGATGCTTAACCAACTGAGCCACACAGGCATCCTGGGTCAGACCTATGTTTATCTATTAATGCAGAAAGCATTATGTAACTAGTTTACATTCTGCAACCTCTTAAACACACGAGTTGCTAACATCAGTTGAGTTGCAGTCACTGTGGAGTCAGTAGTAGGGGAGAGCAAGTAGCTAGATCCTAGGTGTGAAAATGTAGGATGCTAAGCCCGGCTTCCTAGGTTCCATGGGTGTACCAACACAATGAGGGGAATGAAGGCTTTCCCTCTCTTATTTTCCCTCAAATAGGGTTTGGTTGTTTGTTTTCCTCCACAGTAAGAGTCCTCCATTAATCAGTGGTTTTGCTATTCCAGTTTTAATTACCTGGGTCAATGGTCTGGAAGCAGGTGATTCTCCTTCAAATGTAAAATCAGAAGGTCAAAAGTAGCCTAAGGCCATATCACAAAACTTGTCATTCCCCTCACTTCATCCCATCACCTAGGCATTTTATGATCTCATACCATCACAAAAGGGTGAGTAGAGTACAATATGATAATTTGAGAGAGACCACATTTACATAATTTTTATTACAGTATACTGTTATAATTGTGCTATTTTATTATTATTTATGAACAATAGTTCATTTCTTACAGTGCCTAATTTATAAATTAAATTTTACCATAGGCATATATGTATAAGAAAAACACAGTCTTTAGAGGGTTCAGTACTACCTGCAGTTTCAGGCATCCACTGGGGGTCTTGGAACATATCCCTAATGAGTAAGTGGGGACTGCTGTAATTTTTTTCAGGTTTAAAAAAAAAACAAATTGTAGGGATGACTCTGTTGTTCAGTCAGTTAAGCATCTGCCTTCAGCTCAGGTCATGATCCCAGGGTCCTGGGATCAAGTCCTGCACTGGGCTCCTTGCTCAGCAGGGTGTCTGCTTCTCCTTTTGCCTGCTGTTCCCCCTGCTTGTGCTCTCTCTGACAAATAAATAAATAAATAAACAAACAAACAAACAAATAAATAGATAAGTAAATAAATAAAATATTTTTAAAAATTAAAATAATAAATAAAAATAATTTAAAAAATTGTAAACTGTTTCCTCTTATATTTGCCTCCAGCTAAGCATTTTTTTAAAGATTTTATTTATTTATTTATTTATTTATTTATTTATTTATTTATTTATTTGAGAGAGAGAGAGAGAGAACACAAGCAGGAGGAGTGGCAGGTAGAGGAGAGGGAGAAACAGACTCCCCACTGAGCAAGGAGCAGGATGTGGGACTCGATCCCGGGACCCTGGGATCATGACCTGAGCCACAGGCAGACAATTAACCAACTGAACCACCCAAGCAACCCCCAGTAAAGCATTTTATATTTGTTCTTAACTTTGTTTTACAATTAAAATGAAAAAATTTCTACAGCCTCAGTTTCTCAATCTTACCTCACAACCCCTCTGTTGTCTCTGTGAACCAGATTGTCCTGGTATATTTTCCCTGACTGTGTGAGCCTTTCCCAGCTTTCCATATGTCATGTCAAGATGCAGCTGTATTTCTTAGTATGGGATTTGAATTTCATAGAGGAAAATGCAACCTGTTTGTTAGTATTATAATCAATTTTCTCAAAGTTCTTGCGTCATTACATTTTGTAATGCTCCTCATTACGTGAGGATTCTATAATTTTCCCTGAGCTGATTTTTTTATTTGTATCTTTGGAAAAGCATGAGAAATTAGATTCAATCATACTTTTAAATGAGTTGATTTTTCTGACAGCGATAAATAAGGATGTTTCTAAAATATAAGCTAAGAATTTTTAATATATTTATTATAATATTGTGCCTTACAAGAAATATAAAGGGGCATCTGGGTGGCTCATTTGGTTAAGTGTTTGCCTTCAGCTCAGGTCATGATCTCAGGGTCCTGGAATCGAGCCCCATGTAGGGCTCCCTGCTCCAGCAGGGAGTGTACTTCTCCCTCTCCTCCCTCTCTATCCACCTCCATGCTCTCTTTCTCTCTCTCTCAAATAAATAAAATATTTTAAAAATATATAAATATAAATATATATATGTATATATGTGTGTGTGTATATATACACACACACTTGGTCTGTATCACAGTTCATAGCTCCCCAAACTCTTAGAATTCCCTGAGCAATAAGAGCAGTGGAAGCATCTTTTGTCCTATTTGGTCTCTTGTCCTCAGTTGCTTAAAAGCCATAAAGGTAAAATGAGTGTCTTGTTATTCATAACAAGTCCTTTCCATCAAAACAGTGTTTATGTTAATGAGAGTGACTTTTGCAAAGCACCTCAGCTTGGAGGCTAGCTGCCAAGAGAATCAACTGGAAATAGAGGTTTGGAACTTTTACTCCTACCCTCTGAATTTCTGGGAGGTGAGGGAGGCTGGAGGTTGAATCAATGGCCAATGAGTTAATTAGTCATGCCTACCATAATGAAGCCTTCATTAAGAACCCAAAAGGATGAGGTTGGATGTGGAGTTTTCAAACTGGGGTACCAGAATGCTTCCACATGCCACCAGGCTGGGCTCCAAGCTCCACGAGGGCAGAGGCTCCTTTGTTCTAGACCTCAACTTATATATTTCTTTATCTGGCTGTTGACTTGTATCCTTTAATATCCTTTGAAATAAATCAGTAGTCTAGTGAGTAAATGGGTTGTCCTGAGTTCTGTAAGCAGTTCTAGCAAATTAAACCCCAGGAGGGGTTGTCGGAACCTTCAATTTATAGCCTGTAGGTCAGACGCACAAGTAACAACTTGGTGTGGAGGTGATCTTGTGGGACTAGGTTCTTTGCGAGTAGAATCTGATTCTATCTCCAGGTAGATAGTGTCAGAATGGAGTTGAATTCTCGGACACTCTGCTAGTGTGTCCGAGAATTGCTTATTGGTGTGGGGAAGTCTCCACAAATACATCAGAATTGGGTCCAGGAAACTAATTTATTTATGTGACAGTGTATTCATTTTCTACAGATGTCTAGGAAAGTAGTTCTGAAAATCAAAACAAAACATTAAAAAAAATGGAAGGAAATGAAGTAATGGTTGCAGTCGTCATGGATGAATTTCATTTGAATGCTTTGTTCATTGAAATATTTCTTCTGCAACTGCAGGAGTTTACCATTAGAGCAAGAAGTCTGGTGGCCTGACACCCCCTGCTGACCTGCGAGAGAATGCTGTGTCCTTACCTTTCAACATTTACCGACAGGACACATTTCCAGGACTTTTCCCATCAGTCATGATGATAACTGATGATATATATATTCCTTCATCTCAGATTACAGTGAAAATTGGTAATTTGGGGTAATCTTAGAAACTGGTTTGAGACAGGGCACCCGGGTGACTCAGTTGGTTAAGTGTCTGCCTTCTGCTCAGGTCATGATCTCAGGGTCCTGGGATGGAGTCCAGAGTCAGGCTCCTTGCTTGGTGGAGAGCCTGCTTTTCCCTCTCCTTTCTACTTGTGCACTCTCTCTCTCTCTCTCCCTCTGAAAAGAATAAATACAATCTTAAAAAAAAAAAAAAAAGAAATTTGGTTTGAGACCCTTGAACACTCTCCTTTACTTTTAGATTTTATGACACCAAAACTGTCTTATACATTAACTAGTTCTAGCCATGAACATGTTATCTTAGAATTATACCATATTGCTAGCTCTGGATAATCCTAAATTATTAGACCAATTTTACATATACGAAAACTAAGTTTAGTAAACAAGACAGATAAGATAATATAATGCTAAGTTTAGAGAAACCAGTGTTTCCTTTGTTGCGTTTGGTTCATTGGTTAGACTATTTCAATTAGTGTGATTGATGCACATAGATGTCTCCATAGTGTCTTAAAGTTTATTCTATATTCCAGTGCCTATAACTTGGTACCGAAGACCCACTTACTAGCCACTTCCACAGAGGGAACATCTAACCCAACAGCCATTCTAAATAACCCTTGCTTAGAATTTGAGCCAACTCTAGGTTTTCTTTATATGGACACAGACCTGAGGTCATTTCATGCAATTTAAAATTCTTCCTTTAATTCTCAAAAACCCCAGAAATTATTGGTTTATATTATACACCAACACTTAAAAAAATAACAAAGCTGGAATTGGAATTTGGTTCTAAGCTTGTATAAGCTTCTTGAAGAGAGAAACTAGATCCTCCTAAAATTGCTATACCACTTAAGTAAGCATAATTTCCTCTAAGACTTTTGGTTAATTCTTTGCCAATTGGAGGAATTAGTGTTAAGAATTGGGGATATTGGGATGCCTGGGTAGCTCATTGGCTAAGTGTCTATCTTGGCCTTGGGTCATGATCTCGGGATCCTGGGATCAAGCCCCATGTTGGGCTCCCTATTCAGAGGAGAGTCTGCTTCTCCCTCTCCCTCTGTGCTTTCTCTCTCTCAAGCAAATAGATAAAATCTTAAAAAAAAAAAAAAAAAAGAATTGGGGAAATCTTATTCTATTTACGGCCCCATAAAAATGTTGACTATTTCATAGTTTACCTCTGCATATCATTTAAAATACATACAGTTGACCTTTGCACAACACAGGTTTCAACTGTGCAGGTCCACTTAATATGTGGATTTTTTTCAGTAAATACAGTGCAGTACTATAAGTATTTTCTCTTTCCTGTGATTTTCTTAATAGCATTTTTTTCTCTAGCTTATTTTTTTTATAAGAATATAGTATATAATCCATATAACTTACAAAATTGGTGTTAATTAACTCTGTTAATAGTAAGGCTTCCAGTCAACAGTAGGCTATTAGAGGTTAAGTTTTGGGGGAGTCAAAAGTGATACATGGCTCGAGTTAAAAAGTGCCCCATCCAATCTGCCCCACTTGGCAGGAGTCCTTCCAACACAATGCATAGTGTGCCTCATTCTGCAACAGTGGACAGCCGCCACTCCAAAGTTACTCTTGCCCTGTGGGAAGGGCAGATAACCATACCACCAATTAGATGGCAGCCCCAGCAGTGGGTTGGGGACAGACATCTAATCAGACTGCTAGCTCCACCTACCATGGAGGTTACAGGGGGCAGCACAAGGAGAGAACCCTGTAGTTCAGGGTCACTGCAACCCAAAAGACAGACGGGACAGACATCTGGTCTGACTGCCATCCCTGCCCATGAAAGCCTCTAGGGGACAATGCAGGGTGAGCGTCCTACAGTTTGGTGTAACCATAGTTCCAGCAAACAAGCTGAAGTCAGGCACCTGGTCTGACCCAACTCCAAGCACAGGGTGACCCCAGACTGGCCCCTTAATAGCACAGGGACCAAACCCTGCCCACAACAGGCAAAGACGACCATTGTAGCTGACTGGACTAAAGACATGTGTGGCTCAGCCACAGCAGTAGGGGGCACACAATACACACAGGGGACACCACTGAAGTTCTAGGTTCTAGTAAACAGGGGACATTGTACCACAAGGCACTACAGGACTTCTTCTTCATAAGGCCACTACTTTTAAGATCAAGAGACATAGCTGACTTTTCTAACAGAGAAACAGGGAGTTAGACAAAATGAGGAGACAGAGGAATATGTCCCAAATGAAAGCACATGACAAAATCACAGCAAAAGAGCTAATTAAACAGATATAAGCAATATGCCTGACAGAGAATTCAAAGTAATGGTCATAAAGATACTGTACTTGAGATAAGAATGGAGGATCTCAGTAAGACCTTCAGTAAAGAGATAGAAAGTATAAAAGAGAAATCTTCAAAAGTGTCCAGTAATGTCACTCTTCTCTCTAAAATTTTTTTGGTTGAGAAATGTTATTTTTATTTTAAATATATATTTACATTAATTTATAATGAATTTATTGTTTAATTTTTAAAAAGATTTTATCTATTTTTAGAGAGAGAGTGCAAGAGTAAGAGGGGCAGAAGGAGAGGGAGAGAGAATCCCAAGCAGGCTCTGCCCTGACATGAGGCTCAATCTCATAACCTTGAGGTCACCATCTGAGCCAAAACCAGGAGTCAGATGCTTAACCAGCTGTGCCACCCAGGAGCCTTTATTATTGTTATTTAAAAATGAATATATAGATAATTGTTCCAAACATTTCTGTTTTGATTTCAAATGCAGTAGATATTAAGAGTCATAAGCTATATAATCAAAAACTTTCTTGGGTCCTCCATAATTTTTAAGAATGTTAAGGGTTCCTGAGACCAAGAAGTTTAAGAACCACTGATGTAGAATAAATGTCTGTTGGGTAGCTCTTTCACACCATATAATCCTTTCAGTCTAAGACTAGAAGACAGAATGAGGACTATAACTCTGGAATGAATGATGATAATATGAAGCGATAATATGGTAATCAGACATGATTCTAGAAATTGCTTTAAGATAAGGAGAAAGGAACACTTTGTTTTGACTAAAGGTGTATGATAATTTATTAATAAAATGTTTTTGAGAAGTTATTTATGAATTGATTTCAATTAGAAAGTTGTCAAGCAGCTATTTACTCTTCTTGTCAATACAAGGGTAGTTATAATCTTACAAAATGCCCAAGACAATATTCTTATTATCTGTTGATTTGGAGATATTGATAGAGGGATAATGGATTTCAGTAAATTTTTTTTGTGTTTTTTTTTTTTAAGATTTTATTTGTCAGAGTGAAAGAGAGCAAGAGCAAGAGCAGAAGCAGCGAGAGCAGCAGGCAGAGGGAGAAGCAGGCTCCCTGCTGAGCATGAAGCCTGATGCAGAACTCAAACCCAGGACCCTGGGATCGTGACTGAGCTGAAAGCAAATAAATGCTTGATAGACTGAGCCACCCAAGCACCCCTGATTTCAGTAAGTTTGAACTTTTTTTTAAAATGTGCTTGAGAACATGCCCATTCCTCTTAGTTTGTCATTTCTTAGATTTCTTTCTTCACTCTACAAGCCAGAGTGGCTTCACTATAGCCTTTCTGTGTTCTTATTAGATCCTTTACCCAGGCTTGAAGGCTCAGTGAAGTCTTTGACTCTTTTTTCTACTTTATTTCTAATCAGCTGCCAAATTATACTATCTTTTCTTTTCAGATTTGTTTCACATTTGTGCCTTTCTTCTCCATACCCATTGCCATCCTCTAGGCCACATGATGGTCACCAAAACCTGGATTGTTAGAGCAGTGTCTTAGCTGATTTCTCTGCTAAGTGCATTAAATATATGACTAAAGCAGTGATTTATTTGATCTTGTCACTTTTGAGCCTAAAACCCTCCAGAGGCTCACGATTGCCTATATAATAGTTCCTTAGCCCAGTGTTCAAGGTCATGCAATACTATTATTTGTCCCCAGACTTTGTCTTCAGAACATCTTTCACTGCAGCTCATCAGGTAAGGAAGATTTCCCAAAGTCCTGCATAAGACATGCCTATTATTAACTAGAGCTTTACTTTTGTGACCCAACAGACAGGAATATCCCTTTCCTTTTCCAGTTACAGGTCCCCTTGTCCAGAGTCCAAGTCTCAACTTTTCCTTGAAATAATCTTCTCTTTCTTATAGAATTTAGAAATGAAAATATTAATAATACAATTAGAGTGCTTCATTGTGCCTTAAATCCTAATGCTATGTGATAGCATAGATAGCATAGGCAGAGAAATTTGTACTATTATTTCATCATTGAGAGGCAGTGTGGAAGCAATAATCTTTGGAGTTAGAAGACCAATTTCAAACTCTGGTTATGGTTTAGAAAATTTGGACAAGTCATATCAACTTTTTGTACTTGGTTTTCTCATGTGTAAAATGGGGATGATAATAGTATCTTACAGGGTCATTATACAATCAAATAAGAGAATGTCTGTTGAAAATGGCAAAGCTCCATAAGGCTTATTATTACTATTACTGCTACCACCACTACTACTACGATGATTACTATTATTGCTTTTTTTATGTGTGTATGTATTTTTCCTTATTTTAAAAAAGATTTTATTTATTTATTTGAAAGAGAGAGAAAGAAAGAGTGGGTTGAGGGACAGAGGAGGAGGGAGAGGGACAGTAGAGAAGGGAGAGGGACAAGCAGACTCCAGGCTGAGCACGGAACCCCGCTTGGGGCTTGATATCATAACCATAAGATCACGACCTGAGCCAAAATCAAATCAGAGGCTTAACTCGCTGAGCCATTCAGGTGCCCCTCATGTGTGTATGTATTTTCATGCCCTTAATTAGGATATAAGGTTTTGAAGGGGAAGTGTTGAGTCATTCTTTACTTTTTAATTCCCCCTTGTTAACAAAAGATCTGAATACAAGAATGAATGTTTACAAAAAGAAAAGTTAGAAGGGTTGTGGTATCCCACAAATAACGTTTTGTTTTGCTAAGAAAAAAAAATATGGAGGGGAAGATAGCAATGTGAGGCTTAATTCTGCTTTTATTGAGGGATTGTCTCACAGTAAGGAGAATAGTCTTACTACTGAAAAATTTCGAGCCACAAGAATTTTTAAAAGATTCCAAGATAAATAACTTACAGCTCCTCAAGGGAGAATGAGGTTAAAATTCTGTAGGGAAGGAATGAACCAAAAGAGCGGAGACTTAAGTATGAATCAACATGAAAAATAAAACTGTAATAGAAAATAAAGTTGGCTAAATTCTGGGAAGGTGGTTTATCTCTTGCACAAAATAACTTATTCCAGAGATTAAAGCTTAAGTCATCTATATAGTTAAATTTCTGATGTTCAATCAACTGAGGCATTGGCAGCTTATATGATAAATTATGGTGCTACAATAAAACCAATGTAAAATTAATAAACTTTCAGTGCTTCCAGAATTACAAGAAATGCTATTTAACTTTTAATAACCACGTGCTGACTTGAGTTACCTCATACTATAACTAAAATTAAATCCTGAGCAAATGAGAATGTTCTAGGTTAGGAATAGCTGGTAAGAAGAGGATTGTAGCACCATACCTGTGCACGTATGAGCAAATGGCCTCATAAACAGAAGGATCAGTGAGTATGATGAAATTAGGGGGGACATAAGGGATAACATCCTGCCTGTCTTCTGCTCACTGTTTTTCTCTAACCTTTGTTCCTGGACGTACTTGACCCTTAAGTGCAGTGCTTAGCTTCAAATTCTGGAACCAAATCAAGGGAAGCATAATGAACCCTAGTGAATAGTTTGTAGGCTCAGCCTCAATAAAAGATGTTAATAATCCCTCTCTGACTTTGAGCCTTACCTAGTTCTCACCTTCTGCCTCTTACATGATCAAAGAAAGTCCCTCCTTTGCTTCCTTAGTTCCTAAGCGCTAGTTAATTTGGCATCTGTTCAGTAACACACTTCACCACTTCTCTTTGTCACAAACATCACTGGCTTTTTGCCTTCTACACAATATAGGAAAATAAATTTTTTGTTAAGATTTTATTAATTGAGAGAGAGAGCAAGAGAGAACACAAGCAGAGAAGAAGGAGAAGCAGGCTTCCTGTGGAGCAGAGAGCTCAACCCAGAGCTCCATCCCTGGACCTTGGGACCATGACCTGGGTAGAAGGCAGACACCTAACTGATTGAGCCACCCAGATGCCCTAAATTTTCAAACTATAAGCCAGATACATTGAAGAAGCACCTTAAGTATGATAAATTTAATTTTCTTCCCATTGAGGAAAGAATAGACTTTCCATAGTAACAAGTTAAAGAAAGTTAAGAGAGAGGTTGTGATACACTAAAAAAAAAAAAAAGGTTGAGGTGAGATTTGGTGACACTGAGCCACTGTGAAGAGCCACCACAACAAGTAAAATTGTGTCATGTCAGTTATAATTAGGATAAAATTTTATTTTAAATTCCTTACTTTTTACCTCCTGAGGAGAAATTAAGAAACTGTGATGAGAGGTACAGTTTTTTTTAAAAAAGGGAGATAAATGATAACTAACTTAAAACATTTGGAGTATAGTAAGAGAAAAATAAGAATGTTCAGTGATATAAAAAATTAAAATCAACACTAAAAATTGCAATATGGTACAGCTTGAATAAACTAATAAAGTATATGATTACAGGGAGACCTCATTTGAAGATGATTAGAGAAAACTTTGAGAGTAGTTTTTTGTTTTATTTTAAAGATTTATTTGTTTCAGAGAGAGAAACAGAGTGAACAGAGGGAGAGGGAAAGACTTTCAAGTAGACTGTGCTGAGTGCAGAGCCCAACACAGGGTTCCATCCTAGGACCCTATGATCATGACTTCAACTAAAATTAAAAGTTGGGTGCTTAACTGACTGAGCCACCCAGGCACCCCCTTTGAGAATAGTTTTTAACCAGAACCTGAAGGTAATGATAGAAATTCTTAGCCCATAGTTAACTAGGTAATGACTTGTCCCAAGGCCCAAAGACAACATTAGGAAGTTTGGTTGAAGGAGGACAATGAAATGTTGTTGGCCAAAGCAGAGGGTTCAAAATGCTAATTAATAAAATGTGAGTTAGGGGTTGGGCTGGGAAAGATAATGGGTGACCCTGAATTATAGATTCATGTGGACACATATGGATTCATTTGGATCTGTAAGGTCATAAGAGTTTGAACTAGGAATCTGCAGATTCTAGTTCTTTTTTTTAGAGAGAGGAGGAAGCAGGCTCCCTGCTGAGCAGAGAGCCCAATGTGGGACTCGATGCCAGGACCCTGAGATTATGACCTGAGCCGAAGGCAGAAGCTTTAACCCACTGAGCCACCCAGGTGCCCCTGCAGATTCTAGTTCTAAAGCAGAGGAATCTAGTGGTTCTGAGAGTCTGGGGAGCATGAATTTGATCAACTGGCAGAGCAGAGATATTCACTCATTCATTCATTCATTTACTCATTCATTAATCTAATGTTTATTGACAACTTACTATGTTCCAGGAAATGTTCTGAGTACTTTGATAAGCCCTGAAGCCTTATGAAACTTACATCCTCGGGGAAGAAGTCAGAAACAAACAGATAAACAAACAAATAAATGAAAATATTGCCTGACAATAATTTCAATGCAGAAATTAAAGGGAATCATATGGATGAGAAACTGATTGTTCTTTTATATTTGGAGGTGGGGAAGGGACAGAGGTAGGGAGGGCTCTTTGAAGACGTGACATTTAAACAAAGACCTGAAGTCAAGAACGAGTCACACAAATATACCCAGGGATGTGTGGCTGGGATGAGAAGAGTCTGATGGAGCAATTCCCAGCAGACAGACTAAATCCAAAACCCTGGGAGGCCAATGTGGTCAAGAAGGAGTAGACAAGAAACAAATGGCTTAAGTAAGTAAGCAGGGTAAGGGACGATGAGGATGCTATGAGGAAGGATCTCAGGAACTTAAACCACAATTCTGAGGTATATAGAAGTCAGGAGCTAGCTCAAAGAGGAGGGGTCTAAGGTCTGGGTGTGGGCATGCGTGTGATTCAGTCATGGATAGACTGAGCAATGTTAGAATCCAGTACAGTTGGGGTGCCTGGGTGGCTCAGTCAGTTAAGAGTCTGACTCTTGGTTTTGGCTCAGGTCATGCCCTCAGGGTCCCGGGATTGAGCCCAGCATGGGGCTCTGCGCTCAGCATGGCGTCCACTTCTCCCTCTCCCTTTGCTCCTCCCCCCACTCACATTCTCTCTCTTTCTCTCTTAAATAAATAAAATCTAAAAAAGAAAGAAGAAAGAAAGAAAGAAAGAAAGAAAGCAAGCAAGCAAGCAAAAATAGAAAAGGAAAGAAAAAGAGAAAAGAAAAGAAAAAATAAGAAAGCATTCAGGACAGTTTGCTGTAAGTAAAGAACCAGAAATTAGCTTGGATCGAAAGTGGTATTTTCTGGGGTAGGACTTTACAATAACAACCACAATAAATGTTTTAGTGATCAACCACCTACCTGTGACAGTCTTATTTCCTCTTTGCCTTCATAACTTTTATTCATCTTTTCTTGTTGGTTAAAATCAGGTGTCCCATCCTACTTGACCCAACTCCCAAGTCTTGGTAGAATTGAGGAGTCTTTACGCAGGGATCCCTGAATACACTATTGCTATTCCCATATAGTCACATATCTTTATGTTTATATTTTTATTTCTGCTACTATGTGAGGGTTTTTCAGGGTAAGCAATTTATCTTACTCTTCTTCATATCCCAAGTTGCAAATATAGTGTCTGGCACCAGGATGTGTTCAATATACATTTTTTCATTGACTAAATGAATGAAAGAATGAGTAAATGATAGCTTATTCAAATCCTTTGCGAAATTAGGCAGGGAAAACATATAAAATAAGAGTAAAGTATATGAGTATGTCTGATATATGCCCGATTCTTTACTTAAACCATAAGTGTCTGTTAATTCTCCCAACAAGTCAATGTGGTGGGAAGTGAAATCATCTATCCTTTAGAGACAAATAAACTGCAGTTCAGAATCCCTAAAGATCAGCAACAAGGTGGTAAACCTAGTGATGGGCAAGGCTGGGAAATGGTGCTGGGTTCTTTCCAGTTTGCCTAGGATCACAGCTTGGATGGTGCAAGAAGGAAGATTTCCTGCCAGGGAGTACACAGTTCCTGATTGCTGTGAACTTCTCCGCCTTCTTAGGGTGATGGAGAACCATTTAAGCTTTTGAGTGATAGGATAAAATGTATTATGCTACGATGGATATGATTTGGGGGACAATTATTCTCACTGCTCTGGCTACTCTGTATAGGCTGAATTAGAGAGAGACATGTTAGGGGTTGATCATAGTCCACCAGCTGTGGAGTTGTGAAGAATTACAACTGTGAATTACAGCTGTGTGTGTCCCTGGAACTAGAAAAGAAAGAAAAAATAATTTAGGAGATCTTGAGTAGGAAAAAAATGGCAGAACCAAAAAAGTCTCATGAGATGTGAGATAATAAGGAGAGAGTTCATTCAATTATAACTAGGGTTTCAAGCCCCTAGATCTTAAGGGCATCTGGGAGTTTGGGATGGCACCTAATTTAAGGCATATGCTAAATGCTGCTTAAAGTTCATTACATTTTTTAGATACCCTAAGGGTTCACTAAAAAAATCATGGATTGGGCGAATGCAAATCAGTCTGCAATTCATGTCTTGGTTCCTCATCTAGAAACTAGTAAGTTTTCTTTGATGATTTTCAGGGTCAATGTCCTTTCTAAATTTACAAGATTCTTGAATTGGAGCAGTTTCTTTCCTTTATATGCCCCTCCCTTTCCTTCCCTCTTCTTATTTCAAAATGATAGCCCCGAAAGTGATCATTATCTAGATGAACAAATATGTTTAAAGCAAGTATATAATTAGAAATCTGTCCCAGGTTTTGCACACACAAAGTGCATTTTTTGGTTTGCCAGTCCTGGAAATGTTTGTGACGGCTTCTTGGTGCTTAGTAAGCATTGCTCAGCGCAGCCCCCTGCTTTCTTTCTTTTCTTTTTTAATTGCTTGGGATGGGGCTGTTTTCTATCACGGATTTTTCCATTTGATAAAACTTTTCTTCTCTTTACCTTACTTTCAATCATCTCACTGTAGCACACCCCCAGAAATGGCAAAGAAACCCTGCTGTCATCAGTCTTCTGGTTAAAGTATGTTGCAGAGTCTTAAACATTCACCCTAGAATCTCAATATGGGCAGTAACAGCATACCAGTCTGTGTTAATCATGCCCTAGAATTCACTTTACCTTACTTAAAAAAAAAAGTTCAACCAGAATTTGAGAAGCATGATTTGGTAACACAAAGGAGAAACATCATAGGAAAAACATATTATTATCACATATTAAATCCATAGCAGTGGGGCCTTGGAAATTGGAATATTGACTTGTAAACCTCTTTTGAAATAATTAAGATGTGTTGTTGAAACTAATAGCCAGAATAAAAAAAGGAACAAGAGAAAAGAACTTAGAAGGCAAAGCAGAGGGAATTCATTAATTTGAAAATATTTATCAAGTGCCCAGTTATTAAGATATGTAGGCATCATGTTAGATGTTGGTCATATAGAACACAAAACAGACAGTCCCTGCCCTTCCAGAGCTTACAGCATAGAGTGCAAAGCTATAGGGAATGTAGGTATTGCATAAATAATTAGAAGTTTTAAAATGGAGAACTGCAAGGGAAACGGAAGGAAAAGGAACTTGACTTTGGGCAGAGGAAGGGGGGGGATATAGTTGGCCTGGCAAGATCTTTTAGGAAAAAGTAATCTTTAAGTTGAAAATTGAAAGTTAGGTAGGTGTTAGTTAGCAAGGCAGAATGTTGGGAAAGGAATGGGATGGAATAAGTATGAAGGTAATTAGACAGTCAGGAGCTGAGATATTCTTGGAATTGAAAGAAGTCTGTTTCTTCTTTCAGGAACAGATGAGACTTAATCAAGATATTTTGAGGCCAAATCAAAGGGAGTGGGTAGCATTCCAAAGGAAGCAGGGAGCCACTGAAGGGAAGTGATAAAAGATTTGTATACTGAAATGATCATGATCATGTTAACCGCTGTTGGAAGGGAAAGAGTGAGAGTGGGAAATGTGTATGTGTGTACATATAGGCTTACAGAAAATAATGTCTACTTGCCCTAAATCTAGGCAATAAGGACATGCAATTTGGGAGATTGCATTAACTGAAGAAAGAGCAAGAAGTTTAGGATAATGTTTTATCACATTATTAGGCAGCCTGGTGAAGTTTTCTTCCTTGATGACAACACTTGCTATGAGATGACAAACATTTGTACATCTGGAAGGGCTTCAAAAGCAAGGTTCTCTAGCCTTTCTGAAAAATCATGGTTCCCAAACTTGAATATCAGGGATCAGGAAATCACTCCACTCTCTCCTTAAAACAAAAACTAAAACAAAACCCTAACAAACCTAATAACCTAAATAAAAATTTGGAATGACATTTTAACATCATAATTTAAGAAGAATATAATTTCACAATAAATGGTAAGCTTTCTTATTTTTTATAAAGATTTTATTTATTTATTTGGCAGAGAGAGAGAGATCACAAGTAGGCAGAGAGGCAGGCAGAGAGAGAGGGGAAAGCAGGTTCCCTGCTGAGCAGAGAGCCCAATGTGGGGCTCAATGTGGGGTTCAATGTGGGGCTCAATCCCAGGACCCCAAGACCATGACCCGAGCCAAAGGCAGAGGCTTTAACCCCGCTGAGCCACCTAGGCACCCCAGAAATGGTAAGCTGTCTAATTCCCCTGTAAGGACAGTAACGTTTTTGTGCATACAATTTCCCTTATTTTTCTAGTTTGTTCACAAAACTATAACATTTTATCACATCCCCAATTCAGTCTCAGAGACTGAATTTTGTAAACCTTAGCTCTACCAATCACAGAGACAGGACAAAAACTGGTACCGCATTTACCCTTGAACTAATTACACCCAAGGTCATTTAAGAGTTGAAATACACTTTAATTCCACAACTGTGCCTTTTAGGATAGACCAGAAGAAGGCTTAAGCTCTCTTACTTACAAAGCATGATTAGTTGCTTATTCATTGAAGGAGGACAAATGTTTCTCAGAATATTCCTTCCTTCTGCTTGATGGCTACTAGCTTTGTAAATATACCCCTGGAAGAAACAACACAATTCTGATGAGTCATCCTGCTTTCATATAAGATGCTGAAAAGTAACCTCAGAATAGGAATAGAAACTGAAAACCCATTTTAAGACTTCCCTGATTTGAGGCTATTTTTTAAGGAAGATACACAGAAAATAAATTCACTGCATATATATTAACTCAAATTGAAAAAATTTAGAAAGGGATGCCTGGGTGGTTCAGTTGGTTAAGCGGCTGCCTTTGGCTCAAGTCATGATCCCAGGATCCTGGGATGGAGCACCACATTAGGCTCAGCGGGGAGCCCATTTCTCTCTCTCCCTCTGCTCTTCTCCCCGCATGTGGTCTCTCTCTAATAAGAAAAATCTTTTTTTTTTTTTTTGCTAGTATTTTATTTATTTGTTTATTTGAGAGAGAGAGAGGGACAAAAGCAGGGGGAGTGAAAGAGGAAGAAGCAGGCTTCCCGCTGAGCAGGGAGCCAGATGTGGGGCTTGATCCCAGAACCCTGGGACCATGACCTTAGCCAAAGGCAGATGCTTAGCTGACTGAGCCACCCAGATGCCCCACAAATAAATAAAATCTTTTTTAAAAAGAAAATATTTAGAAAATAAAGATCCAGTGAGCACCTCTGAAAATGTTTCATATCATAGACATTATGTTTTTAGTTTTACAATTAAGAGGGTGAATTAACAGGGCCATGAGAAACGCTGATGAGAAATGACTTCTTTTTCATTTTATTCTTAAATATAATAGGTCTTAGGGTGGAATAGAACTTTAGTCAGAGGAAAATGAAATTTCCATCTCTATATAAAGCAAATGTGAGAAAGTTTGTAGGTTTAGTCTTAACCTGGAGAGGAGTAACACCAGCACACCTACTAACATACCAAGAAGAGTTTTTCCAAAATAAACAAATGGGAATGCATCCAATTAAAAGCTGTACAACAAAAGAAACAATTAACAAAATGAAAAGACCACTGATGGAATGAGAAATTAATTTGCAAATCACATATCTGCTAAGGGCTTAATATCTAAAATATATAAAGAATTCATATAACTCAACAGCAGAAAAAAAAAAAACTAAAAAAATGGACCAAGGACCTGAATAGATAAAGAAGGCATGCAAATGACCAATAGGTCAATGAAAAAGTGCTGAGTATTACTAGTCATTAGAGAAATGTAAGTCAAAACCACAATGAGATGTCACCTCACATCTGTTAGAATGGCTATTGTCAAAAAGACAAGCAATAACAAATGTTAGTGAGAATGTGGAGGAGAGAGCTCTTGTGCACGGTTAGTGGGATTATAAAGTTGTCCAGCCATATAGAAAACAGTATGGAAGTTCCTGAAAAGAATTAAAAATAGAACTACCATATGATCCAGTAAATTCTAATTCTGGGTATTTATCTGAAGGAAACAGAAATACCATGTTAAACAGATATCTGCACTTCCATGTCTGTAGCAACATGATTCACAATAGTCAAGACATAGAAACAACCTAAGTTGTCTATCAGCAGATAAATGCATAAACAAGTTGTGAGTCATATACATATCAAATGGAATATGGTTCAGTTATAAAAAAGGAGACCCTGCCATTTGTGACAATGTGGATGGAACTTGGGAGCATTATGCTAAGTGAAATAAGTCAGACAAAGACAAATAATGTATGTTCTCACTTATATGTGAAATAAAAAAAAACCCAGACCCCCAAATTCATAGAAAAAGAAATCAAATTTGTGCTTACTAGAGGCAGAGGGCGGAGAGTGGGAGGAATTGGATGAAAGGGGTCAAAAGGTACAAAATTCCAGCTATAAGATAAATAAGTACTGGGGATGGAATGTACAACATGATGACTTTAGTTAACACTAGAAAATTTAAATAAAATCTTATAAAAAATGAAATAAAATTAGGGAATTTGTGCCTTCTACATAGTATGTAATACATATTACTACATAATAATAATAAATAATATATGGAGATACATATTAAGTATTTAAGAATTCTTACTAATATTTAATCTTCAAATTACCATTTAGTTCAAGAATTAATACATGAAAAAGAAAACCAGTTTTAAACATTTTATTTATTTATTTTTGCAGGAGAGAGAGCAAGCACGAGCAGGGGGAGGGACAGAGGGAGAAACAGACTCCTTGTTGAGCAGGGAGCCCGATGTGGGACTTGGTCCCAGGACCATGAGATCATGACCTGAGCTAAAGGCAAATGCTTAACCGACTGAGCCACCCAGGCACCCAAAAGTCCCTAATTTTAAGTGGAGTTTCTGAATTATCAATCTTTTTTTTTCATGCATTTAGCAACTTTTTAAGAAATTGAAGTATAGTTGCCACACAATGTTGCATTAGTTTCAGGTGTACAACATAGTGATATGATATGTGATATGATATGATAGTGATACATTTTGCTGTGCTCACCACAACTGTAGTACCATCTGTCACTATACAACAGGACTATACAACAGGACTGCTGACGACATTCCCAGTGCTGTATCTTTTGTCCCATGACTTAGTCATTCCATAACTGGAAACCCATACCTCTCATTCCTTTTCACCCATTTTGCCCATTTCCCCCACCATTCTCCCCTCTGGCAATACCAGTTTGTACTCTATATTTATGGGTCTATTTCTGGGTTTTGTTATTGTTTATTTATTTACTTTGTTTTTCAGATTCCCCATATAAATGAAATCATACAGTATTTGTCTTTTTCTGACTACTCTGACTTAGCATAATACCCTCTAGGCCCATCTGTGTTGTCACAAATGGCAAGATCCCATTCTTTTTTGTGGCTGAGTAATATTTCATTGTGTAGATTTATCACATCTTCTTTATCCTTTCATCTATTGACGGACACTTGGGTTGTTTCCATATCTTATCTATTTTAAATAATGCTGAAATAAACATAGGGGTATATATATCTTTTTTGAGTTAGTGTTTTAATTTTCTTTAGATAAATACCCAGTAATGGAATTACTAGATTGTATGAATCATCAATCTTATACTAATTATCTTCTACCATATAGTGGGGTAGCCATTTCCTGAAAGTCTTGCCACCTGCTCTTCATGTAAGGGATAGGGGTTACCAATACTCTAAAATACTCTAAAAATAGAGTAAAATTTCAGAATAAAAATACTCTAAAAATACATCACCTGGATCCTTTCTACCTTGCCTCCATGTTTGCTTCCTCTCATAATCCCCTATAAGAATTTGGGCTTTGCAGGGACACCTGGGTGGCTCACTCAGTTGAATTTTGACTCTCTGACTCTGAATTTTGAATCTCTGACTCTTGATTTTGGCTGGGGCTGTGATATCAAGATTGTGGGATTGAACCCTACATCAGGCTTCTCACTTAGCCTGGAGTCTGCTTGTCCCTGTCCCTTTGCTCCTCCCCCCATTCTCTCACTCTCTTAAATAAATTGAAATCCTTAAAAAAAAATCTTAAAATCTTAAAAAAAAAAAAAAAGAATTTGGGCTTTGCAAACATAATTGGGAGGGGAAATGGAGGGAAGTAAGGAGTTGAGGTTAGTAATCTTCTCCATGCTTTGTACTGGCTGTTTTAGTAGTCCTACAACTTAAAAAATTCTTTGTCAATGGAACACAAAGTCATGATTTGGAATGGAGAAGGAAAAAATACCCACAGCCAGGAGAACTAAACATAAGATGACATGTGCATTTTCAGAATGTTCAACAATAAGCTTGTTACCCATCTAATATGAATTTTTTAAAAAACAATAATTTAGGGGCGGCTGGGTGGCTCAGTTGGTTGAGCAACTGCCTTCAGCTCGGGTCATGAACCTTGAGTTCCGGGATCGAGTCCCACATCGGGCTCCCAGCTCTGCGGGGAGTCTGCTTCTTCCTCTGACCTTCTCTCCTCTCATGCTCTCTCTCACTTTCTCTGTCTCTCAAATAAAATAAATAAAATCTTTAAAACAAACAAACAAACAAAAAACCAATAATTTAGCAGAAAAGAAAATAAAGCATGTGTATATAAAAACTCCAAACTTTCTCATTTCTTATTTAATTGGGAGCTTGTTCTTTGACTTCTCAGGCTCAATTAATTGATCTGTGAATAGGCAATGGGAAATGGCTATAAAAAGACATACATGTTTTGAGGTCAAAGGTTTGGTTTAAACTCTGACCTTGATGTTAAATCTTGGGTAAATCACTCATTCTCTGAGAGTCCATGGTGTTCTATTCTTCCATTGGAATGATAATAAGGTAGGCAAGGGCAATGCTGTTAGGACCCCAGTTCATCCCAGAGGTCACCTGCAGCTTCCATATGCTGGGAAGGCTTTCTTCCTTAAACACTCCTTAAACACTCATGTCTGCCTCTCTGAGGATTTAGAAGCAAAAGACACGTTTTGTAATCTCCCAAATCTCCTTGTTTCCTAAACTGTTTTTCACAACTTTCAGGTGGCAAAACTGATTCCAACTAAGACTTGTTCAGATGTAAATTCACAGGGTAAGCAGCAACTTGAAGATTAACTCTTAAATCTCAATGTGACATTATTTTATACATACTATGCATAAAACATTAAGTCTCTAATTTTGAGTTGAGTCTCTGAAAAATCAATCTTATATAAATGATGCAGCTGACCTTTGTCAAATTTTTTCAACCCTCCACTTCCATCCTTTCTATCCTGACAGGCCTCCTCTTCCTCAGGCAGTAGTACACTACATCTTCTTGACACAGTAATCACTTTGGCTTCCTCCTCCCCACATCACTGTCTCTACTCCTCAGTCTATCCTGCTGTTTTCCAGAATACTAGTTTAACAGTGTCATTCCCCTGCTGAGATCCAAAAAAACCCAACATCCATCTGTGACAAAGAATCAACTACCAAAATTAAAACAAAACATGGCAACTAACCACTACCATCTTTGATGCCTGGGAAGTTTCTTATTCACTGCACAAAAATATCTAAATTTCTCTGTTACTGAAGAATTTTTAAAGCCTGACCCCCCCAATGTACATTTCTAAGTGTACCTCCTACTACTCTCTCCATAAACTCTCCTCATCTAGAATTGCCTTTGTACTTCCTACCAACCATGAATGCTGGCCTTTACCCTTTCTACTTAAATTAATAACAATCCATCAAATTCCAATCCTAATTTAATGGCCCAGTTTGGATTTTCAGATTTAATTTAATGCTCCCTTGTCTCTATTTCCTTCCTCTAGCACTTCTTGTTCAAGACATTTTTAATGGTTTTCAGTCATATGTATCTTTCATATTTCATACATCAATACAGTTTTCTGAGATTGTACATTTCTCCAACACCCAGTTTCATGGCTGATTGGCTTATTTTCATCTTTAAAATCTCAATTGACATGTATCCTCAGAGAGGCCTTTCCTGGACATGTTGAATTTTTTTTAAGTCATTATCCTTTTTATTTTTTTCTTTGCTTCTTCTGTCTACTAGGATATAAACTCCATGAAAATACGAACCTTGTCTATCCATTTTGTTTTCTTTCTAGTCCCTAACAATATGCTAGGCACATGATAAGTAGGCAAGACTGCAGGGGAATGGTTATGTAAGCCCTTGGTAAAGTTGGTTTATGTTTTCAGATCTTCCCAGGAGTTAATCTTATCAAAAAAGCAACAGATGAGCTTCTTACTTTCAAGGGATGAAGTGATGAAGTGGGTTGGCCAGTGGGTTTATCAGCAATAACCTGTGCTTACTGAATTTAATTTTTACCTCCCCAAATAAATTATGGATTTTTAAAAGGATCTTCTAGTATAGATATTTAAAAATCATTGTAAATGAATATCAAATGAACGAATCCGATTACTGGGTGAATGGATGCTATCTGTGAAATATATATTATATCCAAAGAGAATGCTGTGTAAAGGTTGGTAGAACATTTCAAAACAAATGACCATATATATAACTTAAACCGTGAATTTATTACAAGTATCAGAATGGGTGTTAAGGAAAATAGAAATATTTAGAGAACCAAATGAAAAGGAAATTGTTTTTCTAAAACTAGTATTTAGAGTAAAATAGTCATACCCTTTTCTGTCTTCCTATTTTAGTGATAAAATATTATTTGATATTGCAGTGTTTCCTTTCATGGTAGCGAATTATAAACAAGAATGGACATACAATTGATTAGGATACTTGTCTTTTTTTTTTTAAATTCAGTTTTTGGACTGGTCTGCTATTTTCAGGACAGTAAAAATATCTCAGTAGGATATTAGTTAAGAAATATCTGGGGCACCTGGGTGGCTCAGTCAGTTAAGCATCTGCCTTCAGCTCAGGTCATGATCCCAGAGTCCCGGGATTGAGTCCCATGTCAGGCTCCTTGCTCAGCGGGGAGCCTGCTTCTCCCTCTACCTGCTGTTTCCCCTGCTTGTGTGCTTACTCTCTCTTTCTCTCTCTTTCTGTCAAATAAATAAATAAATAAATGTTAAAAAAAGAAATATTTAATTTTTTTTTGTATTCACAACGTTTTCCTCAATGGTCCTATCTATATAAATAAAACAATTGGAACATTTTGCTAATTTGGAATGGATTTGACTATGATGAGTGTTTTGTTCTTTCATCGCAGTTTTCAGAATTTTGTTATAGTTGTCCAAAATTTCACCCTACGCTCAAAAACAGATTTGGGACAAATGGAGATTAAAGTCTAGATTATATGTAATGAAATGAGATTCTAGTACGTGACTCTCTTTGTTAATTGGGTGAAGATTAAGAGTTGCTTTTCTTTGCTGTGTTTTCAATCAGAGAACAATGACATATATATTGGGAATGAAGAAAGACAGATTTTCCAAAGAGAAATTGTTCATCCTGACAACATATTTGGACAATCATATAGCAGAAGTGCTTATGAAAGTGTTTAGTCACTAGTTTTATAGACGTAAATACAGGAATGCTGTTACTATCTTGGTCCTCTTATGAGAACACTACGGACATGTATCAGAGCTCAGTTACTTGAAGAAATCTGGACATTCACTTAGCAGTAATTCTTCCCACTCAAGATTACCTTCAAGCAAAGGACATGGGCTCAGATTCTATCATGGTCATCAACACATCTAAATTCCAAGAGTACAAATATTTTAAAAATTCTGTCAGGTCCTGGCAAGTCGGTTTCTGAGCTGTGCAATTGGGCTGGTGCCCATTCTGACAGAATTGCTAAAACTAGACATGCACTTGCTTTACCAAATTTAGAGGGATCTTGGAGAGCAGAAAACAACTTGCCAAATTATTTCCACCAGTAGGTAAAATGAATTAGGACAACTCAGCTTTGTCAAAAGTTCCCGAACATGGTTTATCTATAGTCAAAATTTTCTACTGTGTATTAAGTCATATTAATTGTTGACTGTATTATACATCCCATTTGTACAATATAAACTTGCAATTTGTGATAAATTCTGAAGGGATCCTGATTTGATTTTCACTTCTACTTTATCTACAAAAGAAAAAGAAATATTTTCAAGGTATAGGAATATAAGTCAATAGGCAGTGGAGAAAACTGCATGGTGTGAGTCTGACAGTAAAGTGATCTGACTTGTAGGAAAGTTTTTTTGGGAATGAAGTCTAAAATGCATTTGTTTTTTGTTTGTTTTAAGATTTTATTTATTTGAGAGAGAGAGAGAGCAAGCGAGGATGAGTGGGGAGGAGACAGAGAAGCAGGTTCCCCATGAGCAGGGAGCCTGGGCTGGGACTCGATCCCAGGACAATGGGATCGTGACCTGAAGGCAGACCCTTAGCCAACTGAGCCACCCAGCCACCCCAACTCTAGGATGATTTTAAGAGGGGAAAGGAGATGCAAGAGTGAATCCCATATGATAGTATATGTAAGTAATAGCAATGCAAGGGTATAAATTAGAATTTTCACAGCAAAATGAAAAGGTAGATAAAAATTTTATATGTAGTAAAAAATTTTGAATACAGAAACCCAAAGATGAATGAAGGATTGGGGGTAGGAAGGATATGCAAGAGAGCAACCATGGCTGATGAGTAAGAGAAAGGTGGAAGGTTCTAGGCTCAGCACTTAGAGGTTTCATTTTCTACCCATAGCTCCACCACCACTGTCAGAGATTTGATTGGCTTGGGGCAAAGCTGAAAAGATGGTCAAACAATACTTGCTATAGGATCATATGATATACTGGAAAAATCGTGGAATTTGGAGTTGGACAGACTTGGATTGAAGTCCCGGCTTCACTACTAATTTTCTGTGCCTATGTAATATTAGGATTCTTTTTTTTTTTTAAAGATTTTTTATTTATTTCTTAGAGAGCGAGAGACTGAGAATGAGAGAGGAGAAGGTCAGAGGGAGAAGCAGACTTCCCGCAGAGCCGGGAGTCCGATATGGGACTCGATCCCGGGACTCCGGGATCATGACCTGAGCCGAAGGCAGTCGCTTAACCAACTGAGCCACCCAGGCGCCCTAATATTAGGATTCTAATAAATACAATAATGCCTAATTTCATGATTGTAGTGGTTAATGATACCACAAATGTAGTAATAATACAAACTACCTAGCTCCTTATAGGCTCTATTTAAAGAATAACAGTAATATTACTAGTGCCTTATTTCTTTTTTTTCTCCCCAAATAGTGCCTTATTTCTTATATTCTTCTTGCTATATTTAAAAAAAAATTAAGAAGGAAAACATTTTTTAAGACATAGTAATAATCTGCCTAACATGTTCAATTGGAAAGCAGTAACTAAGAGAAAATTATTGTTTCCTCTTTTCAGCTCAAAGTATTAATGTAAATGTACGGCTATTGTAAATGTACATGAAGAGGACAGGTGATTACTAGTAGATATTTAACTATTAAAATATAGTTCTTTTGGGTGCCTGGGTGGCTCAGTTGGTTAAGTGACTGTCTTCAGCTCAGGTCATGATCCTGGAGTCGCGGGATCGAGTCCCACTTCGGGCTCCCAGCTCCATGGGGAGTCTGCTTCTCCCTCTGACCTTCTCCCCTCTCATACCTCTCATACTGTCTCTTGCTCTCTCTCTCAAATAAATAAATAAAATCTTTAAAAAAAATAAATAAAATAAAATATAGTTCTTTTTTTTTTAAGATTTTATTTATTTATTTGGCAGAGAGAGAGAGAATATAAGCAGGGTAGTGAGAGAGGGAAAAGCAGGCTTCCCACCAAGCAGGGAGCCCGATGCAGGGTATGATCCCAGGACCCTGGGATCATGACCTGAGCCAAAGGCAGATGCTTAACTACTGAGCCACCCAGGAGCCCCTAAAATATAGTTCTTTTTCTTTTTTTTTTTTTAAGATTTTATTTTATTTATTTTAACAGAGAGAGAACACAAGCAGGCAGAGAGGAAGGCAGAAGCAGAGAGAGGAGCAGGCTCCCTGCTGAGCAAGGAGCCCGATGTGGGACTCAATCCCAGGATGCTGGGATCATGACCTGAGCTGAAGGCAGCTGCTTAAACAACTGAGCCACCCAGGCGTCCCTAAAATATAGTTCTTATTGTTCATAAATACTCTCTAGATCTGTGAGAGATAACACTTAATTTTTTTAATTTTATTTTATTTAAACATTTAATTTTAAACATTTAATTTAATTTTAAAATGCATTGTAAATATATCTTTTTAAAAAGACTTTATTTTTTATTTATTTGAGGAGAGAGAGTGTGTGTGAGTGGAGGAGAGGAGCAGAGAGAGAGAATCTCAAGCAGATTCTCTGCAGAGCACACAGCCTTACGCCCAGCTCAATCTCACGACTCTGAAATCATGACCTGAGTCTAAACCATGAATTCAATGTTCAACCGACTGAGCCACCCAGGTGCCCCTCATTTTTTTTTTTTCATTCATGTATTTATTCCACAATCAAAATAAATCATAATTTAAAGGCATAACATTCTGAAAAGGTAGAGAAGACTTTGTGTCACAGCTGCATTAATAAAACACACTGGTCTAAAGTGCAACACAAACAGGTGTTTTCTGTTCTCGAGGTGGAATAAATACATAACAATTACACATAAAATTTCACTAAATTATAAACATCTTAATTAGAGTTCATTCCACCCTTAATCTCTGATTATCTTCATAATACCTGGAATTTAGCAGTGTGGGAAAGGAGAGTAGAAAAAACTAAAAACTTTCTCTTCTTTAATGAAAATAGCAGCTGCAAGTAGAATGTTATCTGGATGTCAGGTTTAAGATATCTTTGAATCCACTATCATAAATAACAAATGCAACAAACATCCTTTGAGCTCCTAGTGTAATGTGGAGTTGCGGAGTGGGGGAGAGGGCTGATGAGAATGAAGAAGGCTTGTTTCTTGTCATCACAGAGCATAAAATAGTTTTTCTTTTACAGCCGAGTATAATACAGATTGATTAGTGCTCAAATGAGTGTTCTTTCTCAAGTGGAAAGATTATTTATGCTGGAAAGGGTAGTAGGTAGAAAAATTTTCCAGACAAAGTGGTAACTGAGTTAAGCCTTTCAGGATGAAAATTATTTCAGTGGAATTTAAGGGAAAGGTGTGCAAGGCGAATTAGTTTCTGTGTTGAAAGAAAGGTGAGGGTCAATCAGCGGGATGCCAAAAAAAATCACAGGCAAAAATTATCTTGATTTTCTTTGATTCAGGTGTCTTACTAACTTGATTTTTATTAATACTTAAAGAGAGGAATGACTGGGGACACCTGGGTGGCTCAGTAAGTTAAGCATCCAACTCTTGATTTTGGCTCAGGTCATGATCTCGGGAGTTGTGCAATGGAGCCCCACATTGGGCTCCATGCTCAGTGCAGAGTGTGCTTCAGATTCTCTCCCTCTCCCTCTGCTCCTTCCCCACTCACATGTGCATGCTTTCTCTAAATAAATAAATCAACAAAATCTTTAAAAAAAAGAGAGAGAGAACTCATATGAGTGATATTCACATACAGATAAATAGTAAGGATACCAACTTAGTATCTTACCATAAATATAGTCGCAATATGGACCAGAATACTCAAGCATAGCAGTGCAAAAGAGGGACGTATTTATTATCAGCAAATCAGTTACTGGTGGGCATTTAGAATCTTCTCTGTGTCTGTCTGCAATCTGGATTAGATTTTCCTATTCAACTCTCTTAGTGTTTTAAGAGAGTATCAGTTAGCATACCAGGTAATCATTTTCATTGAATGTATGGATTTTACTAAAAATAGTATCTCATTCCTCAGGCCCAAGCTCCCAGGAGGCAAATCACTTCCGTGTAGTAAGTGAAGTAGAAGTTGTAAAAAGAGAATGGAAAGCAACTTCATATAAAGGAAGAAAAATCAATCATAAAAACATCAAGTTCTTTTTTTTTTTTTAAGATTTTATTTATTTGAGAGAGAGAGCATGAAAAGTGGGGGGAGGGCCGAGGGTGAGGGAAAAGAAGACTCCCCACTGAACAGGGAGCCCAACAAGGGCCTCGATTCCAGGACCCTGGGATCATAGCCTGAGCCAAAGGCAGACACTTAACAGACTGAGCCACCCAGGCACCCCAACATCTAGTTCTTTTCTATTTTTTGAGCCATGCAATTTGACAAGTAGGTACTTTCTTGTTAATTTTTTCTTTTTTTTAAAGATTTTATTTATTTATCTGACAGAGAGAGACAATGAGAGAGGGAACACAAGCAGGGGGAGTGGAAGAGGGAGAAGCAGACTCCCCGCTAAGTGGGGAACCCGATGTGGGGTTTGACCCCAGGACCCTAGGATCATGGACTGAGCCAAAGGCAGAGCTTAACGACTGAGCCACCCAGGTGCCTCTACTTCCTTGTTAATTAATTCAGCTAGCTTTAAGACTGTTCCATTTGCTTACGTATCCAGTGCTAATTATTATTAAATAATAATAATATATTAAAAATAAATATTATTTATTCTCAGTCTAAAATGTTAAGATGTTGATTAATAACAAATGGTATGGGATTCATTGACTAGAAATAATGCAAAAGGAGGGACTGGGTTTAAAGAGGCTGCTACCATACAGCTCAGTTTCAGAGGGATTTCACCTGTAATCCTCCTAAATGACCTTGACTGGTCACAAGCCCAGGGAAAAGGGGTCTTAGATTTACTTGATCATACAGTCTGAGGCAGGCTATGAATGCAATGTCTCTGATAACTAAGGTGGAGGCAGAGGTCTCTGGAGCTGATACTGGATATCATTTTGGAGAAAATAGGACAAAGTAAAGATAGTAAATCTGAACTTGCACCATCCATTTAGGGATCTGTGTGAATAGTGAAATCATAGGGAGCCAAACTGGAGGTGGGCATGGAGGCCACAGAATGGGACAATGGGAGGTGGTCTAAGTCAGTTACAGAGAGGGAGAGACATACTTGCAGAAGCTTTTATTCACTACAAATATGGAGATAAGTCAGTATCATTTAGTAATTTTGGAAAAAGCAAACATCTCCCCATATGTTTTGACCCTAGCCATAGCATAGACTGAATTTTTCTTTAAAAGTCTTTAATCAAAACATTTTTCTATTTTTAACATGTGACATATTAGAAATCCTCCCTCTCCAAATATTGAAAGCTATAATTTTTCATTATCAAACTGATTCAAACACTACGAAGCTAATGAAAAGAGAGTCTTTCTTGCCAGAGTCTTAGGACGAACATGCTGGCAAAACATATTCTTTCACGGGTTGTATCTGGGGAGGGGGCCAAAAATAGCAATGTGCTATTTGCTTCTCTATTGCACACACCCCACCTTTCAAGAAATTCGGGGTCTTGTTTGAAAACCAAAAGACCTGGATCCCATGAGACACCACAGGCCTTTTTTAGGAAGGAGAGATTTATAATGTGCCAGGTTGAATTTATGGGAAAAAAAAGTAAAAGGACTTGATTCTTGGGCGACAGAAAGCAGATAACCCATCAGACTCAATGATGGAATCTGCAGAAAATATATTCTTTGACAATGTTATAAGAAAGCTAGGAGAGTATGCTCAGTATCTGATTAAAGGCAAAACTCCAAGATCTTATGTTTGAAAACAAGCTATCTTAAATGAATATGTCAATCTTTAAAGACACTGATCCATTCTGTGGTGTTTGGATAAATTTAGACAGTACACCACCTTTATTACAGTGAGATGGTGTATTTGAATTTGTATTACCAATTTGAAATTCGATGGGATTTTATCTTTCCTTCTCTATCTCAGAGTACGCATTACAGTCTTTGGTATGCCTTTAATCTTAAATTTACAAACACTGGGTTATCAGGTGTTCTGAGTTTGGGGAGGAAATATTTGAATAGATTAGATTTTTTAAAGTGCTTTTATCTTTCGTTTTCAAAATGTACACATTTTCTATTTTGGGTTTGTCATAAACTTTGCTTTTTTAAAGAATAAAAATGCTCTAGGTTATTCATCTTTTAAATTTTGTTCTTGTTAGGGGGTGGAGAAAAGAGGAAGCAGTGGCTGCTTAAGGACAAGACGTGCTCCCACACACGGACACACCCAGGAGCATCCATGTGATTTACTCCAGTTAATAAACAGATTGTTTTACGCGCGTTTTGTGACTTCAGACTGATATGTAAACATTTACGTTTAAGATATCCGCTTCTTCGAGAACACTGTTTTCCCTCGCTTCCCCTTTCATTCCACCTTAAAAACAGCTTCGACAGGAAACCACGCCACATTTTAGCCCCGCCTACCAAGGATTAGACTTGAACTTCTCTGTAGTCCCAGCTGAAAAAAGGATCCTGACTGAAAGCTCGAGGCAAAAAGGAGCCAGAAGAATCTCATGTAACTCTGGGAACAGTAAGCAATATATTTACTCTTGCCCCGCTCCACCTCCCTCCCCCCATCCTCCGGAGCTGTTTTAAGTTTGTATCTTACTTGACAGGGAGAAAGGACGGAGGTACACCTGGGATTCACTGCTTTACCAAGGCTGCGTCTCCTCTGCCTTTTGGAAACGAGACACAGGTCAGGGAATCTAATTTCTTTCTAACAGATGCCAGCTTGCTTTCCGGGGTCTGAAGGCGCAGGGAAGTGGGACGATCAGGTGTGTCCCTAACTTAGAACCCGGAAAGAAAGCGAGAGTTGCAGGGAGGTGGCTTTCGTGAGAGCTCCACGTGATGCCACCCTGTGGTGACCCCTCCCAGACTTGAGCGTCATGCTGTTTGGCAGCCCCAGTGCCTTGTTAGCGGCGGTTTGTGGGCTCCGTGACATTTCAATTAAAAAAAAAATAGTAGTTAACAATTACCTATGCAAAGCATTTCTGGGTATTCCATATGCTGCGGAGTTGGGCGAAAAGAAAGACAGTGGTGAAAAGAGACTTGTACACCGCGCGGTGTGCTGATTCGCCTTGCCCTCAGTTATCTGACGTGCTGGAAGGACAGAGCTCGAACAAGATGCTGAGAAAGATGTGGGCCAATAGTAAAGTTAAGTTTAGAGTGTGAATGCTATTTTGGTTACTTTGTTTTAGAAAAAGTTTAAAAGGCATTTGGATTTGAAATAAGAGTGGCTTAACATACCTGAAGCTCCTACATCTTCTATTGATTGTAGGGTTAAAAAGAAAGATTTTCATCTCAAAAGCTAGAACAAGAAATGCTCTTCACATTGGTTGATGATGTAAGCATTTATTCAGCTAAGGTGGTTGCAGAGTATACTAGAAGCATCTCATTTGGATAGGTATCAATTCTTATTTACGATATTTGCATATATAACCTTTGAGTTGAAGGAGAATTTTTGTTGTGTTTCGTTTCTGTTTGTTGCAGAAATTTGGAATTGTAACCCAAGAGATATTTGCAGGGAATAGTAGTGAAACAAACCCTGTTAAGAATTTTTAAATTTGGGGGCACCTGGGTCGCTCAGTGGGTTGGGCCTCTGCCTTCTGCTCAGGTCATGATCTCAGAGTCCTGGGATGAGCCCCACATTGGGCTCTCTGCCCAGCAGGGAGCCTGTTTCCCCCTCTCTCTTTCTACCTGCCTCTCTGCCTACTTGTGATCTCTGTCTGTCAAATAAATAAAATCTTAAAAAAATTGTTTTTTAAATTTTATTCCAGAGGCCTCTAGACCTTGACAATCAAGTTTGATGTTAGCATAAGAAACAAGTATTTGCTTCTGTCATTGAGCTGAGGAAGAGTTAAATTTTAAATGAAGCAACAGTTGTGAAATGCACAGAGAAGTGTGTATTCTGCATTTGTTCAAAGCAATTTTACAAACTTCCTGAAAGGGCAGCACATTTATGAGATAAGAAACTAAAAAAACCTATTTAATAATTTTCCTTTCCTACTTAAACATAAATGCAAAATACCCCAGTAGTGACTTACAGTATTAAAAAGATGCATACTCTGGAAGTATTTTGCATTTGTGTTTAATTAGGAAAAGGAAAATTATTAAATAGATTTCCTAGGGCCTGCTAAAGTTCATTCCATAGAGATAATTTGGCCTGTGTTTTTAACCCATCAGTATCTTTCCTGGTGTCACTACTTAGAAAGCAAAATCATGAAACTAAATCATTTGCATATTAAAACATATGTTCCAGGAATAAAAAAGAGGAAGACAGAGTGAGCTGCGGTTCCCTTTCCTCTCATAAGCCTTTTATTTATCTTCAGTTTGTTTCCCTCCTCTTGCTTGCAGACTTCATAGCTTTAGTTATTCTCAGCTTTTTTTTTTAAATCACAGACCCTTTTACAAATCTTATGAAAGCTGTAGACCCCTTCCCAGAATAATACATGTATGCTGCTCCAGTGGGCCTAAATTTGTAAACACCACTAGGAAGATCACACACACTCTGAAACAATTCATATCGCATGAACATGTAGTATTTTTTAGAACTTTGGAGTTTTCCGATAATATCAAATAATTAGCAAATCATGTTGGTTATAAGAACTGTTGAACGGTGGATATTGCAGTGCCCATACTGTCATTTATTCGTCAGTGTTCTGGAACCCTAAGCAATTTGGTGTAACGGAAAAAACTACTTGCCTAAGAGCCAAGTGACCTAGATTCTTGACTCAACCCCTGTAATAACTAACTGCACAATATTAAGCTTGCCTTTTTCTGTAACATCTGATAATTTTTATTGCTGAATGCAGTAAGTAAAACAAATAGGAAAATAAGATACAAGTTATGTTTTATTGGATTATAGGATGTCTATATTTACTGCCTTTATTCCAAAATTCCTAACAGTATTTCTCAGCAGGTTTATTTTATAATATTCTTGCTTATTACAAAGATAATTCCTGGGGAACCTAGGTGGCTCAGTCGATTAGGTGCCTCTCTTCAGCTCAGGTCATGATCTGGGGGTCTTGGGATTGAGCCCACATTAGGCAGGCTACCTGCTTAGCAGAGAGCTTGCTTCTCCCTCTGCCTCTGCAGCTCCCCATGCTTGTGTGCTGTTCTCTCTCTCTATCAAATAAATAAATAAAATCTCTAAAAAAACAAAATAAAGTTAATTCCTGTTCACTGTTTAAATTTCCTTAGATATAGAAAATTGCAATGGAAGAAAGGAAAAATGACCTATAATCCCCCTCAAGGGATAACTCTTCTTAAAATGTCATTCATTCATTTATTAGGTCAACAAATATTTATTAACTGTTATGCATCAGTACAGAGACAAAGAGACACAAATTCACGTATATACGTCTGTTTATACTTCTGGGCATTTTTCTATACATACACTCACATGTGGATTTTACAAAACTGTGATATTTGTTAAAAGGTAAACTGAGGCCTGTCAAAAATTTTAAGAGTTTATTTGGATAAAACTCGATTGGAATGGAACAGTGCCAAATAGAAGTAGATAGAAGTGCTTCCCTGGCAGGATCTCGAAGGAGAGATTTTTGTAAAGAGTGGAGTCAACCTAACGAAATTATTGATTGTCTATATTTAAAGGGTCGTTGGCTGTTTGTGTTTGGCTGTCCTTACGTTTCGATTTTGTTGGTTCAGTTTTTAGACCAGTTTAGATTTTGGTTTGCTTACGTAGGCCACTGAGCCATTCAAGTCACCTTGTCTAATGGCCTCCTTGTTTCATTAGTTTCACACACCACTCTTTGCCATTTTATAACATGTTTACTCCTCAGTCATGAAGTTTTCTGTGAAAACATGATTTTTTTTATACTTGTTATAATTTTGTATTCATTCCTATCTGAAACAAATATTATTGAGTCCCTACTATGTGTCAGGTGCTGTGCAAGTAATGGCAGTCCATCCATGAGCAAGAGTGGTTCTCACCATGATGTACTTTTTAGTCTGTGGAAATGTTATAATGGCTGATTATAAATTGTTGGATATTTAGGTGGATTAGTTTCTGTGATAAGTAACGTTTCAGCTAAGACCCTTTATATAAATGTTTGTACACATCTTTGTACTTCCTTTGGATAGATTCTTAAAAGTGTATGCCCAGGTTTTAACAAAAGCTCCACTACTTACAAGTTGTGAGATCATAAGCCAATTGTTTTTCAAAACATTCTTTTCTGGACTCTAAAATAAGAGTAATAATAATAATTGAGTATTTGGGGGATTCTCAGAAATATTTAACAACATGTCATGGAATTATTTTTGCCATTTTGCTCTTGAGGGAAATTGTATCAGTTTATAAGCTGTATAGGAGAGTAGTTTCCCTACGCTAACACCATGGAATCACTCAAACAAAGCAAACAACAGATCCAAAAACTTAGTCAATTGTTGTATAAGATGGTATCTTGTTTAAATTTACTTTTTTTTTTTTTTTTTTTTCAGAAATAAGGTTGGGCAGTTTTATAGTGGCCACTTGTGTGTCTATGTTTATGAATTGCCTCTTTCGATGTGATTTTTAAATATTTTATTTTCAGTTTTAATTTCTAATATGGTATATATCAATAGAAATAATTCACATAATCCAAGTCCCTTTAAGATCCTCAATAATTTTGAAGCATTTGGAGTCTTAATATCGAAGGCAAAATGTTAAACCAGAGGCAGAAATTCTATAAATACTACTTTTCTCAATTTTGGAAAATCGTTCTTATTTTGCCTGAAACCTGTTCTTTAAAGCTGGGTGAGATGCATAGAAAAATTAAAGCAAGTCATTTTTGTTCTCATAGACTGTCATAGTCTACAAAATCAGAGAAATTGAAGAGGGTTCAGAGAAGAGGCCAAAACCCTTGTAGAAGGTCACACAGCTCTGGGGACATCTGGACTTGTGACATTCAGACTTGTGACATGTAAAGAAGATAGTACTAAGGGTTACATGATTCCTTCTAAAACTTTCGTAAGAAAAATACTCTCTACTCTTGTCAAGAACCGACTCAGAGAAAATGAATTTAATTATCAGCATCTCTTCATCACCTGCTCCTTGACAATTAGGGCAATGACAGTTGAGGGAACCCAAAGGTTGGTTGGTTCTAGAGTCCTTTCCAAAGAAGACAGAAAATAGAACAGATCCTGTTCTGATCTTTTGATACCTTTACCTGCCTGAGAAAAAAAGAGAGTCGCCAACATTTGGCTACGCTTGTTACGTGAGTCTGTGTTTTGATCCTCTCCCTTAGTTTACCCTTACAACGTTCTTTCAAAATACAGTTTATCTCCCCTTTGTACATATATTAAATAAGCTGAAATAATTCAGGGCTCACCCTAAGCAGATTTGGAAGGCTGCACTACCAGTCTAATTACTTATTTAATGAATTTAAATGACTAGAGAGAAACTCAGCAAGCTGGTATATGATCCTTATCCCCGTTTGACAGCCCCTGGGGTAGAGAGGAGAGACTGCACCCAGTTTTCTTGTTTACTCTCTTCTCAGCATCTGCAGTAGTGAAGACCTGATCCCCCTTCCTTAATCTTCTTCCCCACTTTCTTGACTTCTGGAGTGTGCAGGAAAATTTAGGCATTTTAGGTAACAGGAGGTTTTGAATTAGAAAGCAAATATCCATCATATGTGTAATTTCATGATCTTATAATACATAAAACTCATATATATATAGTACTTAGCTTATCTTGCTTAGGTTTTGATTTTACTATTTAACTTACAATTTGTTTTTTTTTTTTTTAAAGATTTTATTTATTTATTTGACAGAGAGAGAGATCACAAGCAGGCAGAGAGGCAGGCGGGGCGGGGGGGGGGGGGGGATTTTGCGGGGAAGCAGGCTTCCCGCTTAGTAGAGAGCCCGATGTGGGGCTTGATCCCAGGATGCTGGGATCATGACCTGAGCTGAAGGCAGAGGCCATAACCCACTGAGCCACCCAGGCGCCCCTACAATTTGTTTTTTGATTACTCAGTTGGAAAACATATCAGTGGGCCAAAACTACCTACCTATCCTTCCTTCCTTCCTTCCTTTCTTTCTTTCTTTCTTTCTTTCTTTCTTTCTTTCTCTTTCCTCTCTCTCTCTCTCTTCTTTTTTTTAAGATTTTATTTATTTATGAAAGAGAGAGCCGAGCAAGTGGAGGGGCAGAGGGAGAAGCGGGCTCCCCACTGAGGATGGAGCCTAATTTGGGGCTTGATCCCAGCACCCTGGGAATCATGACCTGAGCCGAAGACAGATGCCTAATCGACTGAGCCACCCAAGTGCCCCCCAAAATACCTTTCATTTTCCTACTGTTCTGTGGGTTATAAAGAGGTTGCTTAAGAACTTCATTTCCACAATAACCATGTAAGTTAGCAGAGCAGGTATTTACATTTTACAGATGTGAAAAGAGAGATATTGAAAAGTGAGATGGTTTAATGCCCAAGTCTTACAATTTCTGTTTTCATGCATTTTGTATGCCTCAAGTGATTAATTAATTGAGTTATATTTTCAGTTTTGATGCATGCTATTAAGGCTCTCAGCTTATTCTAATTTTTATTAACATCAGAAAAATTATAGGGGAAGAACCAGAAAATACGCGACCCAATTCCATATTGAGTCAATTGTTCTGCTCTTATAACTGGGCTACTGATTAACATAATAGAGGAAGTTGCACAAACATTTAAAAAACAATTGGAAAAGTA
>CM052814.1:42803860-42847135 GCA_028533885.1 Nasua narica
TGTATTTGGTTCAAGTATTGAGAAAAGTAATTTAAAGCAATTCTGTAAGAATTTATAGAAAAGCAATTTGGGGAAAAGTGCCTAAAGGTACATACAGTTATGAGGACCTGCTATACAGACACTTGCATCTGTAATTAAGATTTCTTGGGGCGCCTGGGTGGTTCAGTGGGTTAAAGCCTTTGCCTTCAGCTCAGCTCATGATCTCAGGGTCCTGGGATCAAGCCCTGCATGGGACTCTCTGCTCAGCAGGGAGCCTGCTTCCCCCACCCCCACCCCTACCCCCACCCCCACCCACCACCCACCTCTCACCCCCCACTCCCCGCCGCCTATCTCTCTGCCTACTTGTGCGCTCTCCCTCTCTGTCAAATAAATAAATAAAATCTTTTAAAAAAAAAAGAATTCTACCTGTTGGGTTAAAAACAAATCCAGATGCTACTATCAACCAGGAATTGGTGCTCACTAGGCTAGGTGCATATTTATTCCATCACCAATTCAGGAAGTTCTCATTCATACTGATGACTGGCTAGTCACTATGCAACCTTAGGAGCATACCTGGGTGAATAAAGCAGTGATGGTTCATTCTCTCATGGAGGAGAGAGGCAATAATTAAGCAAACAATAAACAGATAATAAAGGAAGCGACCCAGTTTCAACAGTTGGGAAGAAGCTGGGGAGGGGAAGGATGGAAAGGGCTCGCTGAGATGCGCTGTGAGCGGAGGTGGGAGGGATGAGAAGCCATGCGTGGAAGGTGAATGGCGTGAGCAGGGTGTGTGGCTCAAACTGGGGGCTCCAGGCCGAGCATTTGTACTTGAGCCTGTAAAAAAGCAACCAAGGGAGCTGGATGGTTTGAAACCAGGGAGTAGGCTGATGTCATGGGTGCAGAGGAGGGACATAGTTCCAGGCAAACAGGAGAGAGAGAAATGACCTCATTTGAAAACTCGGAGGTCATCAGTGATCTGGATTTAGGGCAGTTTCAATGGAGGGCAGGGCACAGAGTGTGAAGGAAGCGGAAGCGAGGTGGTAGGTGGATGGGAGGTGAGGACTCTGGGGACATGGATACAGTGTGGGCAGCGGACCCTCTAGAGAGATCTGCCGGTGAACTCAGCAGAAACATGGAGGCGGGGAGGGAAAGGAATATGGAGCAGGGGGACTCTGACAGGCTCGCCATGCAGGTCATCCAGGAAAAAAAAGGCATGACTATAATGTACTTGCAGAAGAGAGTGGGATTTTGTGTCCAGAGAACCACAGACAGGGTCAGGTCTCTAACAGGAGGAGAAATTCTGCCTCCTGTGTGACAGGAGGGGAACCCAAAAGTACAGGGAGTTTGCTGATTTCATGGTGAGAAGATAAGAAACTTCCCTCTGGGGCTGATTTCATAGCGAAGGGAGATGAGGTCACCCGCCCAGGGAGGGGGAGGGCGATGGTGAGAAATGAGCAGGAGAAGAAAGCCATTTTCGAGAACAGGAATGCAAGTTCACAGAGAAACTGAGAAAGATGCTGTGTCCCGTCCAGGGCCTCTCGGAGTGTTGAGAATGTGAACCAAAAATAAAACCAGTCTGCCAGGTTGCGTGGTTGTTCTCCAGCTAAAGGCTAGGAGCAAACTCAGGCTGAGTTCTTCTAGAGTGGGAGTTTTGAAAGCAAGCAAGCAAGCCAGCAAGCAAATCTGGAAATGCTTAAGATGAACAACCAATACCCTGAGCAAAAACACAAAACAGAAGCAAAGCACCTAAAACAAAAATGCACAGAAATTCAGGAGCTTATAGAATGCAGATCCTTTTATCTAAGGTAATTATTAACTAATAACAGGGAGTAGTTACAAGTTGGCTTGATTGCCAGCATGTAGTAAGGAAGCGTTTTAGTCTTCTCGCTTTCATTCCTGTTGAATTCTTACTGTACCAGTTGCTGGAACCTGCTCCAGGAGCCATCACCATCACCATCACCGTCACCATCACGGTCACGCTGGGTTTGTTTTTCTTCTTGTCCTCGTTGCTAGAACTGTTGTTGTCATTTTAAATTTGGATTAACAGTTAGTGCACCTACATTTGTGGGGTATCTCGCTAAGTCCTGTGTCTGCCTTGTATCACCCCCCCTCTGCTTTCCTCAGCATTTGCTTACTTCTTCAGGCTCCTGGAAGCCATCAGTCCTCCCTCAGGATAATGCTTGATAGAATTTGAACCATTATAGCTCTATATCATAAAGATGGCAAAAACATATAATAGTAGTAATTGTCCATCAGAAAAGAAGGTTTTTCTTTTGCAACCTTGCTATTGGGATGTTCTTTCTTCAACCCGACATAAACCCTTCATTTTGCAACTAAAAGTCATTTCCTTTTCTATTTCAATCCTTAGACCTTTGGAGAACAGCTGGTTCCTCTAATCCAAATGTTTTTTTCAGGAATGAAAATAATATTGAAATATTGACTCTTACATTTCTTTAAAGTTTAGAAGAAAATCTTGTGTTTTTTATTCATTATTTTTCATAAATCTTCTTTTTAAAAAAATTATTTGAGAAGGAAAGAGCATGGGAGAGAGCACAAGCAAGAGAGAGGAGGGAATAGAGGGAGAGGGAGAAGCAGACTCCTCGCTGAGCAGGGATTCCTGATGCGGGAACCCTGGGATCGTGACCTGAGCCTGAGGCAGATGCTTAAATGACTGAGCCACCCAGGTGCCTTGTAAATCCTCTTAACATTAGGAGGGCAGGCACTTGATGAATGGAAGCAATGAAGTCTGCGTGGGTTAAGCTGGGCAGTATGGTGAGGAGGGGAAGCTCCGTGTGGCCGAATGCACTTCTGTTTGCTTCTAGCTCTGGCCTTTCCCAGATACACTGCGGGGCACTCAGAGTTCTTCTCTGTCCTCCTTTCCTCCTAACTCAGTGACACATGCCAGGAATTGGAAAGTCATTCTGTACTTTATTCCTGGTTCTACCCGTGTCTGTTAGGCTATGGTTTATAGTTGTCTAACTTCTTCCTGTCCAAAATGAAAGGATATCTGCAAACTGAAAGGTGGACAGTCTAGCGCTGTTTTCATTAATGTCGTATTTTTACAAACCCACTGGGACATTTTATGTCACCAGCAGAAGAGCAACAGAGGCATTCTTGTAGATTTTATTAATGTCCTCGGTGCTGTTCTCCAGCTTGTTGATCAAAGGTTGAGAAGATGTAAATTTCACATTTTGAAGCAAGTGACAGTGTTTCTAATTTATTCCAACCTGTGTTTATTACGTGTAACATCTAAATATTCATGTTGGGATTACACGGTCATTATGGTGCTAGCAGAGGGAGACAGTACAAAAAAGAACTTAGTTTTGTATCATTTTACCCTTTTTGGTGCTATTAGTTTTTCTTTCCTCAAAAATTTTATAGTGAACTTTAAAACTAAATAGGTACACTCCACAGAGGTAGAAGGAGAAGGTGTGCCACCAGGCTCTAAAGCATATATAAATATCGTATAAGGGGACTACTAGACTGCACGGACTCCACGTATTTCAATATAAGTGGTCTTCTTTGTAATCTAATGTTTTTATTTCAAGAATTTCATAATGTCATACTGTATCAAGAGGTCCTTCAGCTTTCCCAGCTGGCCAGAGTGGTCCAGGGCACAGAAAAGATTAAGAACTTCTGAGGATATTTCTTTCAAATGCACATTTACACAGTCTTAATACTGCAAATGATTGAGTTTCCTGTTTATTTCCAAAGTGACTTGCCATTCAGAGTATCTGGAAGCACATTTCTAAAGCTTCTTACAACCTGAGGAAAGAACAGTAAATTTGAACTGCTGTTGCATGTAACACAATTTAGGGCATGCAGAATGCTCATCTTCAGGTTAGTAGTTTTCATTTCCCGGATGGCTGGGATGGGTGGGTATATAGTGCCTCTGAACTTCCACAATCCTGCTATATTTATTTGTCATCTATCTCCACTTTAAAATCATAGTCAACATCCCCATTTTAACTGCAAGGTCAACCTCACTAGCTTCCTGAAATGGTTATCGTGTGAGTTGAAAAGTAAAACAAACCCAAAATGTTGATAATTTCATTCGGTAATAAAGTAGTTCTCATGAAATATTTAAGTCAGTATGACGGTGTTCCTGGGGGTTTTCCCTGGATGGCTTCCTTTAGAAGAAGAGATTCAGCTTTCCCCCCTGTGGCAATCTTGAGTACGTCATGAAAAAAGGCAGCAATTAAGGAGGGAGTGGAACCCTCAACAAAACACAGATACTCCCTAGGGGAGCATTTTTGCAAACTGTCTGGTCTGGAAAAGAAAGCTGTAAAAGTAAATATGCTTCTCAAAACGTTCTCTTTTTTTTCTAGCATTTTGTGTCACATTGTTAAGTATATTTAAAAAGTGGTAAGGGTGCCTGGGTGGCTCAGTTGGTTAAGCGTCTGCCTTTGGCTCAGGTCATGATCCCAGGGGTCTGAGATAGAGCCCTGCATCTGACTCCTGCTCAGTGGGGAGTCTATTCTCCCTTTCCCTCTATCCCTCCAGCCCGCTCTGCTCCTGCTCTGTCTCTCCTGTCTCAAATAAGTAAGTAAAATCTTTAAAAAAAAAAAAAAAGCAGTGACACCAAGTGCCTCATTGTTATCCATTTCTCTTAAGGAAAAGATACAACTTTATTCTATGTTTTCTGAAAATGAACATAATGTACTTAACACTTGTCAGTGTGGTATTATTCCATAATTGCCTATGTGGGAAGAGGAATTTTAAAAACAGTGCATCTAGTAGTTGCAAGTAATCATCTTATAACTATAATTCAAACTTAGTAAAGTATAGAAGATGAAAATGACTCTTTTAAAGTTTTATTTGACCAAACATAAATTCAGTTTTTCATTTCCCTCTAATTTATATCTTCAGTCTACTTTGCATCACCGAATAGTAACTTCACAACTTCAAATTTTGGTCAAGCTAAAATTATATTATGCATCCTTTTTATTTTGGCTCTATTTCCTTTTTAACCTCAGTATGTGAGGGGCAAGGTAGAGGAAGAAGTGTAGTAAGGTTAGAGAAAGAGTACCTGGTTGAGATCGAAGGGCTGTGTCAGCTCTTTCTCCTACTGAGTGAAATTGACTGGTGTAGGAGAGGAAAAATTTCTTTCTACCCTTCAAAGTTCTTCCAGCTGGTCTAAGAATTAAATTGGCATGAGGCAGATGAACAGGAGAAAAAAACCCAAAGTTTAACTATGTGTGCATAGAAGCAATTCCTAAAGAAATGACCAAGACAGGGAGTTTTTATACCTTTTAGACAGACAATAAGTGTATAAAGAGCTGACAGGACAAAGAAGCTCCTGTTTAGGTGCTTCAATTAGTAAGGAATCCTAAACTCATTTGGGCTGGGGTACTAAATTAGTAAAAGTAACAAGGATTGTTCATATAGCCTTTTTAGCTTTGAATTCCCTCTTTGGTGATAAGGATGTCTCTTTACCTTCTGGTACAGGGAGGGTACCTTTCACCTGGGGGATTTATTTCCTGCTTTCTGGAGACAAAGGTAGGGATGGGAGGGTGGGATGTGGGGGTCAGAGTGTTCTTTTTGCATTGGTTCTTAATTAAGTAACTTTTATTTAAAATAATCACCGTGCCAAAGTGGCACATTTTGGAGCAATCTGCTCCTGGCCCTTACACTAGGTTTGTTTACATCTTTAGGTCTCTGCTTATATATTTGTACAAGGAAGTTCTGCCTGTGTGTTGGTTGTGAATATATTTCTTCCAATTTTGTGAACTTAAGATATGGTGAGAATGGTGGCTTGGTTTTGGCCACCAAGATGTAAAATGATGGAAAATAATAGCAAACCAGATAGTCAAGGAAAGAAAAGTTGAAAACTGGCTCAGGCCTGAGGAGACATTCTTGCTTTGTTTGTAATGCAGCGTGTGAAACTGGGCCAGCCAGTTTTCTTGCCCTTAAAATAGACAGGTTCACCTGGATTAGTACTTCCCAATTGTGAAGAGGTAGAACAAACTGTTATGTATTGTGTTTCATTTATGGAGTATGTGTGTGTGTATGCACGCACATGCATGCTCTTTTTAAATAACCAGATGGGGGAGGCTGGCCCCCATAAGATGCTGTGGTCTTTATCACATCCACAACTTTAGTTTAGCTGCATTTCCTATCACATCTGACCTCTCTGGTTGGTGTTATCCCTTCCTGTTCAAGCACCACATTTTTCTATTAGCAATTATATGCTTCTTTATTTGCTGTGTTTATATTATTGGTGTGTTTTATTACTTTTTTTAAGATTTTATTTATTTATTTGTCAGATAGAGCACAATCAGGGGGAGCAGAGGGAGAGGGAGGCAGGTGGAGGGAGAAACAGGCTCCCCGCTGAGTTAGGAGCCCAATGTGGGACTCAATCCCAGGACCCTGGGATCATGACCTGAGCCAAAGGCAGATGCTTAACCAACTGAGCCATCCACACACCCCAATATTATTGGTGTGTTTTACATGGAATTGTGCTCCCCCTCCATTGATATGTTGAAGCTCTAACCTCCATATCTCAGAATGTGTCTGCATTCAGAGATAGGGCCATTAAAGAGGCGATAAAGCTAAAAGAATGCCCTTAGCATGACTCTTAATCCAATCTCACTGGGTTCCTTATAAGAAGAAGAAATTTGGACATAGATGGAGACACCAGAGATGTGTGGGCACGGAGGAAAGACTGTGTGAGGACACAGGGAGAAGGTGGCCATCTGTAAGCCACTGAGAGAGGCCTCAGAAAAAAACAAATCTGCCAACACATCCATCGTAGACTTCCAGCCTCTAGAACTGTGAGAAAATAAGTTTCTGTTTGTCTAAGGTACCTACTCTGTGGCACTTCATTACAGTAGCCCTAGCAAACTAATACAGAGTGTCCCTTCCATTTCGCCATCTTCCTGCTAAGATTCTCTCATAGGCTGTTGCTTATTGTATAATGTCTCCAAATGTCTACCCGTCCTTTGGGGTCTTTTATGGAGTGGCAGAATGGTATAGAAAGAAAGAATTTGATAGGAGGCTGAGGGTCAGGGTTCTGGGGTCAGCTCAGCCCCTGTGAACCCAGATTACCTGGGAAAGTTTCTTAGTCTTCCCGGAAGACCCTGTTCTCTTATAGAACATTGTACAGGAGACTGTCCACCTCCATTTAAGTTGTCAATTAGGCAAATCACTTAACCTTTCTAAAGATTATTTTTTTTCTGAAAATCTCTAAAGTGGTGATAATTATCCCTCTTTTATTACAAAGATGAAATGAGGTGGTGTATATAAATCACTTAGCACAGTACCTGGCCCCTAGGAAATGTTTACTGAATGTGAACTTTTGAAATTAAGTAAGCAAATTAGCAATTGCTAAGATATCTTCCAGTTTGTCATTCTAGGGTCTATAAATAGGCTTTGCTTCCCCTTGATTCTTTCTCAACACAAGACCTCATCTGTGGTTTCCTTCCCCCCACCCCCATACACTGTACAAATTCCCAAGTTTGTTCATCAATCATTTCAGTTCATAGTAATTGAGTGATCATCTGGGCCAAACAGCAATACAAGGAGAAGGAGCTAGAACTTGCCTCATGTTGCACACAGTGAGGGGAGGCCTACACTGCGTGTAATGGAGATGTAATGTATAACAGTGTGGTGAGAGATGTCAAGGAGAAAAGGGGTCCTAAGCTGGTAGATAAAGAGAGTAAGTTTATGGCAGAACCTGGAAACAGGCAGAGACTCTCCTGTAGGGAAGGTGAGGACTGGGAGCAGCACCAGGGGAGCCCGAGGGTGGGCAGAGCATCTCCAATGTGGGCGCAGCTCACTGTTCGTGTCTTTTCCTAGCGTCCCCTTTCTGCACATCGAAGCTTGATCATGAGTTCAAATATCAGCTTAGTTAGTCCCCTTTTCTATCAAGCCTTTTTTTCTATTTGAAACTGCCTGACTCTTCCTTCTCTGAAACTCTATCAGATATTCCATATGTACTTATCTATGTAAATAGTGAACTTTCAACAATAAAAATTTGAGAAAGAAGCAGTGTCAGAGACCTAGGAACAAAAACAGCAGAAAAAGTCAATGCAACAGGAATAGCACGGGCATTAGCCCCAGAGACTGGGCGTCTGTCTGTGGGATATAGAAGGCAAGTTCCATACCATTGGGTTCCTGGCTTAGGAAACAGATGTAATCAGTCTGCATCTTTGTATCTCATGGCGTGCTTTTAGATTTCCTCGGGAATAGGGAAGTCCTCTTAGTAGGCTTTTCGTACTAAACTGAGAATATGGCTTGAGACGCATTTCTCATACAAGCCGCTTGTTTACCTATCTTAGTTACTGTTGTTTATTTCTCTGTGCCTGTTAATGAAGCAAACTTTTTGCTTAGCCCAAGTTTTAAAAAAGTTCCAGCAAAATAATGCAAGAATGTAAAACTTCAGTCATGCCATTGTGACTATATATCTATACAAGGATGAAGATGGTAGGCATAATAGTACACTGCTCTTTTTGCCTTCAGAACCTCTTTCTATCTCCAGAGTAATGGAGAAAGCTTTGAGTTTGGAAGCACACAAGTAAGTGGCCCAGTGTTTTTTTATTTTTAAAATTTTAACAGATCAGAAACAAGAGTATTTCTTAATCTCTATTAAAACTCATTGTTTAGGGGCGCTTGGGTGGCTCAGTTGGTTAAGTGGCTGCCTTCAGCTCTGGCCATGATCCCAGGTCCAGATTGAACCCCACGCCAGGCTCCCTGCTCAGCAGGGAGCGTGATTTTCCCTCTCCTTCTGCCTGCGTTTCTTCTGTTTGTGCTCTCTCACTCTGTCAAATAAATAAAATCTTTAAAAAAATTTTTTTAAATACAATAAAAAATAGGGCGCCTGAGTGGCTCAGTCGTTGGGTGTCTGCCTTCGGCTCAGGTCATGATCCCGGGGTCCTGGGATCGAGTCCCACATCGGGCTCCCTGCTCCTTCGGGAGGCCTGCTTCTCCCTCTCCTTCTGCTGCTCTCCTTGCTTGTGTTCCCTCTATTGCTGTGTCTCTCTCTATAAAATAAACAAATAAAATCTTTAAAAAAATACAATAAAAAATAAAACTCATTGTTGAGTATGAAAAAGTACATACTCATTATTAGACATGCTTAACAAATGCCCACTTGAATTTCTAGAAAATTTCCAAAGAGCCAAGTAAATCCCAGGAAATTGGAGCAATTTGGGGGAAAAGCAGTGGTTTCATAAGCAACATCAATAATAACAAAATGATAGTTTTGTGTAGTTATGACCTGCTGGGTACTGTGCTTAATGATTGACATATGGTCTTTGGTTTCATCATCTGACTGCCTCTGTGAGGTGTGGGGGCTATTTCCCTCATTTTACCGGTAAGGAAACTGAAGATATGGGTCCTACAGTCAGAGAAGCTTGAACTTAGGTCAGTCTGGTTCCAGCAGGGAAGCCTGCTCCCACTTTTGTGCTGAGCCCCCTTATTACCTCCTCTGTTCTGTTACACAATGAAATGACAGGGAAGAGAAGAGGATCCTTTGCTTTTCTATCCTTCTGTCCAACAGATGCCACAAACCTAGTACTATCACCTTCACTTCCTGTCATCCTATTGCTCTATGCAGGAAAGAGAATTGACAAAGCACTCCAGTCTGTGTTTCTGGTTCTTGCTCACTTTTCCCAGAGAAGCCCGTCTTGCCCTGACAACATGACTAAAAGGGTTTTGGATAGACAACACACTATTAAGCATTCATGGAAAGCCAAAAGTTGCATTGCACAGGCAAGTATGTTAAAAAGCATATCCAAATTTTCCTCTCATTAGTGTTCCAGAAAGTTTCTAATGACAGGGCAGTCCAAAAAAAAGAGAGAGAGAGAGAGAGAAATTAAAGAAAACATGAGCTTTCTGTCTCTTGCTTTAGACTTAAGACTGTATACTCACCAAGACTGGTCATTCAGCTTAGTTATAAAAAACAAAACACAAAACTCCCCAAACTACTGTTTTATGAGCATTCATGATAATGATTGTGCAACCTGGTTGCAGTAAGATTTCCAGTACTGAGCCAGTTGTGGGGGAAAAAAACATTTTCCCAGTGTTTAATGTGGCTAGCTGGACAGAATGCCTTAATTTCACAAAAACCTAAAATATCTACTACTACTACTACTTGGGGAGGAAAAGGATGAAAGGATGCCTGTTTGTAACTGGAATTGAAAATGCTGTAACTGTCTTAACAATAATGACCAGTAATTTTACCCTGAAGGAAGTAAACTTTAGTCAGTTTTCCCATATGACTCTTTTGTGACTTCTTTAGAACTTAACTTTGGAATGAAAATTGCACATATAAATTAGATCCATCTATGTATTGGATTTTAAATTAACTTTTTGATTTTGAAATCATTTAAGATAAGAAATTGCAAAAATATCACGGAGTTCCCATATACCCTTTAGCTAGATTTCCCCAGTGTAACATTTTCCATAACCAGAGTACATTATCAAAATCAGGAAACACATCAGCATAAGGCTATTAACTAAACTACAAATCTTATTTGAATTTCATTATTCTTTTCTATGTATTCGGTTTTATCCAGGCTGACAATCTCTGCCTTTTGAGTGGAGTGTTAAATCCATTCGCATTTAATGTTGTTATAGTTATGGTTGCGTTTCCATCCACCATTTTGCTTTCAGTTTTCTATATGTCTCATTTCTTTGTTGTTCTTCTATTTTCTTGTGTTAAGGAGGTAGTTTCCAGTGGACCATTTCAGTTCCTTTGTTGATGTATTAACTCTATTTTTGAGTGATTTTTGTAGTGCTTTCTCTCTAGGAATTATTTCTAGATGCACCTTAATTTATTATAATCTACTTTATGTAATAATACTTAATTCCGGTAAAATATAGAACTTTGGTCTACTATAGTTCTAGTCCTCCTTGTGCACAAAGTGCAATTATCATGCTTATTAAGTATGAATATGTTATTAGTCCAATAATACAGTATTGTGGCTGATTGCTTTATACCTTCAGTGTCTTTTAAAGAAGCTTAGAGAAAAATAAGAGACAAATTGCATAGAATATTTCATATCAATTATCATCTGGTATTATATCTTTACTTCATTATAGCTACATATCCTCCCCCATCTTTCGTACTATTTTCTGCATATATATGACATCTTTTTTTCTAATTTAAATTTTTAAAAAACATTTTATTTATTTGTCAGAGAGAGAGGGCACAAGTGGGAGGAGTGGCAGGCAGAGGGAGAAGCCGGCTCCCCGCTGAGCAGGGAGCCCTATGCAGCACTCGATCCCAGGACCCCGGGATCATGACCTGAGCAGACACTTAACTGGTGGAGCTCCCCAGGCATCTCTATATATGACATTTTTAAATAAGCCCAAATATTATAATTTTATATATAATTATAAGCCAAAATTATAGTTTTATAATTGTTATTTTAATGCAATTGACTTTCAAAATCAGTAAGAGAAGAAAAGAGAAAGTATTTTTGCTATCTTGTAAAATTGTATGATTTGTAGGCTCTCAGTTTCTTTGTATGATTTTGAGTTACTGTCTGGTGTCACTTCTTTCCAACCAAAGTTTTCCTCACTCCTCCTGTGAATGCTTTTCTCCCAATGAAAAATTCTTTCAGGCTTTACTGATGTGGGAATGTCTTTATTTCTCTTTATTTGATTGGATTTGGTATTCTTCCTTAATAGTTTTGTGCTTTCAGCATTTCGAATATTTCCTCACACTTCCTTCAAGCCTCCATTCTGATGAAAGTTAAGATTTTAATCTTATTGTGGTTACCTTATACATGATGAACCTTTTTTTCTCTTGTGACTTCCAAGATTTTGTCTTAGAATCTCAACAGATTGATTATGCTGTGTATAGGTTTGAATCCCTTTGTATTTATCCGACTTGAAATTGGTTGTGCTTTTTGATATGCTTTTAGTCAAATTCGGGGAATTTTCAGCCATTATTTCTTCGAGTATTTTTTCTTTCCTTTTTTTTTCCCCCTCTCTTATCCACTGAGATTCTATTTACATATAGATTAGTATACTTGATGTTGCCCCACAGGCTTTAAGGCTTTGTTAATTTTTCTTCATTCTTTGTATTTTTCTTTCTGTTCTTCAGATTAAATCATCTCTCTTCATGCATCTTTAAATCCACTGATTTTTCTGAAAGCTTAAAGGTGCTGTTTATCCTCCATAGTGAATTTTCATTTCAATTATGTTTTAACACCAGAATTTCCACTTGGTTATTTCTTCTAATGTCTATACCTCTTTATTGCTATGTTACAGTGTCTTACTTTCCTTTCATTCTTTCTGGTTTCCTTTAATTCTGTGAACATGTGTGTAGCACATGCTGTGACATATTTGTTAGGTTCATAATCTGGAGTCCCTCGAGGATAGTTGTTATTGGTTGCTTTTCTTTCCTGTGTCTGGCTTACATTTTCCTGGGTTTGTTTGTTTGTTTGTTTCTGTTGTTGAAAACTGAAACTTTTAGATTAGATACTGTGGCACCTATGTAATCTCATCCTTCCCCTGGGAAGTTTGTGCTGTTGGTTTGTTTTAGTGACTTCTTCAGCTTGTTCTGTTGAGTCTTCCCCTCCAGTGTTCAGACTCTGACACTCTGATGTGTCAGCTCAGTTTTTACTTTTCATTTTTATTTTTAAGCCTGGTTTCCTAAGTGCTGCCCCTGGGTCAGCGTAGTTTTGCTGTCAGCCAGTGATAGCCAAAGATTTACTGACACATCTCAAACAAATACGTCTACCTTTTGCTGTTTAATCCCAGGGAATACTTTCAAAATACAGGGAAATTATGAGTTCTCCCTGGCTTTTTTCTTTCTGCATTTGCAAGGCCTCACTTTTGGGGAATATTTTACTAAGTCCTCTCAGCTTTCTTTATAGGAGGTACAGCCTTACATATACACACAGCCTTCCAGACCAGGAATAAGTGGGCCTTATCAAGGTGCTCTTTGTTTATCTCCTCCTCCAAATCTTGTTATGAAATTTCTGAATGACCTGCAGTTTGGTTGCTCACCCAACCAGTATGGCCCCATGCTAGCATTAAACTTCCCACATTGTTTGCTACTGTATCTCTATGGTTTTTGACAACATCTCTGGGCATGAAACTTTCCATGCTTTGTTCCAAATACAGTTACCACCTCTTCTCCCCCAAAAAGAAAGGCAACAGAGCTCTACATCTCAGGACTGCCCTATCTTCCCAGCTAGAACTTCTATGCTGGGGAACTGTAGGATGGTAGGAGCAACTTCTTGCTAAAATGTCACAGATTCTCATTGCTTGTGCTGAGATTTTTTTTTTAACTGAAGTGTAAAGTGTAGAATCTCAACATTAGTTTCAAGTATATAATGTAGTGATTTACATTAGTTTCATTAGTTTCAAGTATATAATGTAGTGATTTAGCAAGTCTGTGTGCTTTGCTGTGCTCACCATGAATGTAGCTACCAGCTGTCACCATATAATGCTATTACAATACCATGGACTAGAGAGTTAGTAGATTTTTAAAAAAATCAGTGTTTTTAATGAGCTCTATGTCCTCCAGTTAGTTTCCAGAGTTGTTTATAACTCTGACCAGTTCTATCTGCTTTTTAGAAAGAGGATTTCCCAAGTTCCTCATTCTGTCATTTTGGAAGTTGGCATACCTATGTATTAAACCTTAAAGTGAAACTTAAAAGTGGAAGCTTTGGTCAAGACCTAAATTATCAAATACTAAAATAGGTTGTGATACAGCCTATCCTTTCACATTTTGAAAAAAGCAGGTGGACAAGAATGGTATTTAACTTTAAAATGGCGTGTAACTTACTACCTACTTCCCGGGTATTATAGCGTAGAACAGTAGAGATGCGAGGAGGACTTTGAGAGAGTTTTGTGTTGTTGTTTGTTTCTTGTGGAGAGAACTGCTTGGAGTAGAATCCTTTAGAATCCTTCTTTTGGTGAGGAGATCTGGGAGGAATATACCTCCTAACCCCCAATCAAGAGAGGGGCCTTTAAAGAGACTACTCAGAAAATTTATCAGAGACTTTAACATGTGTCTCCTCCAGAGGCTTGAGAAACATGAAGGGGCATAGGCAGCAGAATAGTGAGTTTCATTTGGGAAGCAGTTGTGTTGAAGAAAGGAAACAGTTATGAGTATTCTCTGTGGACTGAAGAGAACTGTGGGAAAGGATCTTCAATCCTACACAGGGGTTTTGCCTGGTAGAGTGAACAAACCTCAGAAGAAGACTTGTGGACATAGACCACAGGATGTGTGGGGGCTTCGAAGAAAGCACAAGCCCCCCAGCTACAATAGAGATGTATTGCCACATGCTAGCAAATACAAGGAAGAGATCTTGAAAGTAGAATATCTCAGAAGAATTCCCAAAAGCATGTATTTATGAAACGAGGAATTGGCTTTAATGTATACCAGGCCCAGAGATCACAAAGCCTGCTTAGGATAGTAGAGTGAAGTAGTAAGTTTTTTGCTCCTGTATCTTTGCCAGCCTTCTCCAGCCATGGGGTGTTAAAAACCAGAGTTCACAAGTTAGAAGGGTTAGACTGTAGACAGAAGTGGAGAGAAGCCAATGGCCTTATCTTTCCCAATAGGCTCTAGTTTAAGGAGGTGAAAAACTTCAACTCTAAATCAAGTATACTTTTGGATGAATACATGGGCCTAGCATTTTAATTTCTAAATATATATTATATGTGATATGATTTTATGATATATATATATACACACACACATATATATATATTCGTATATATCAGTTTTTAATAGAAACATTCTGAGACTGACCGAGGTTTCACCAAGGTTAGAGAAGACATAGCCCTGAATACGTTTAAAGTGCAAAAGAGGGACGCCTGGGTGGCTCAGTCAGTTAAGTGGTTCATGACCTTCAGCTCAGGTCATGATCCTAGGGTCCTGGGACTGAGTCCCACATTGGGCTCCTCGCTCATTGGGGAGCCTGCTTCTTCCTCTACCTCTGCCTGCTGCTTCCCTGCTTGTGCTCTCTCTCTGACAAATAAATAAATAAAATCTTAAAAAAAAAAGTGCAAAAGAATGTTGCTTTAGGATGAACTGCCATGAATTATGTTTGTTTACTATCTATTTACTTTTAATTTCTAACCTAATAGACATGGACAGTTAGCTGTCATAAATCTATTTCCTGCTTTTGACTTTAATGTTGGCGGTGCCTCTATCCAGGTCTTGCTGCCAGATACAGTAGCAACAGTGGTGGTGAATAGTTAGGAGTTAGGTGGTGAGCACAGTGATTATGAATGGAGTTGCTGGAAATGAGAAGAGGAAATAAAGTTGCTGACACCAAACTTTGGATGCCAACAACATATTTTCTCTAGACATTTCGAGTACTAGTCTCTTTTTTTCTAAATATCAGTTCTGCTTTTGGTTTAAAAAAAAAAAAAAAAAGAGGAATGGGGCGAGAGAGAGGGAGTTCATTTCACTTTTGCTTCTCCAGACACTAGAATGGTGCTTGACACACAGGAGTTACGCCTTAAATAGTTGTTGAATAAATGGATGGACAGAAGTGGTAAGTTACAGCCCTGAGTGGACAAGAGTATGAAGAAAAGAAAGAGAACAATGTGGCCAGAGCTTAGAAAGAAAAGGGGATGGTGGGGGGATAAGACAGAGGAAGTTGATAGAAATCATCTTGAAGTCATTAGACCAATAATTTCAAACTTCCATTAATGGTTCATGAAATCAATTTGGGGAGCTGCTATCAGATTTAAACACATGAAATAGAATAAAACTTAGGGTATACAGTTCTTTGCAAAACTGTCAAATTTGCTTACATATTTTATTTATATATTTGTGTCTATACATTTGTGTATTGTGATATCAAAAGGTTTTCCTACTTTGCTTTGCCAAATGGGTATGAAAGCCACATAATAGGCACGGAATAGAGAGAAAGATTTCTAACTTTAGAATAAAGGAATGGGAAACCACTAGAAATACTTTTTTAGAGGAGTGAGTTTCTAGAGTCCTTTCCAACTCTAGGCATTAATTATAGAGAATGGTGTTGCTTTTGCAGCATGTGAGCATGAAGTACCAGGCCAGACTGTAGTTACTGTGGGTTACCTTATGCTGTGGTATTATGCTTACTGAAGGCAGAAGTCACGCCTTAATCACCCTTGCATTCTCACGCCTAGCATAGACTAGATAGATGATCTCTCCATCTAGTGTAAAGCTACTGTTTGTGAATTGGAGGGCTGTACAACTTTCTGTAGAGAAGATACTCTTTGCCATGTCACTGCCATTAGTACTGCTTTCAACATGCAGATTTGGGTGAGAATAACTACCATGGTCCTGCTGACCTTTCAGGACTCGATGATGGATAGTGTAATGTGAGAAGTCTAGAGGACTGCAGTTTCAGATTACACAAATGGTCAGGCTCGCAGCTTGCTTCCTAGGACAGAGTGTTTTATAGGTATATTGTAGGTATTTGTTTGTTGAACGATGAATCCACCAACAAGTTCTGATTTTCCAATAATAATTACAAGAAAACAGTACATCTTTCAAAGTTAATGTGTAGTTATTAGTGGTCAGTCTATGTTAATCTTGATCTTATAAAGGGACTTGCAACACAAAAGCAGTAAAAATGAGTATTTCCGTAAAAAGCCAATGAACTCACAAAAAAAAAAGATATAAAATATAATATATATCTAAAATGTGGGGAGGGGAGGGAAAAAGAATGAGTTCAAGCTTAAATGACCATCAACTTAATATAGACTGCTATATGCAAAAGAGGTCATATACAAACCTAATGGTAACCATGTATCAAAAACCACTAATAAACATGCAAAGAATAAGGAGAAAGAAATCCAATATATCATTAAAGAAAATCATCAAAACATCAGAGAGAAGGGATTAGAGAAAATCTTCAGAAACAACTGCAAAACCAATAATAATATGGCAATAAAGACATATCTGTCAATAATTATTCTGAATGTAAATTGACTAAACACCCCAAAGACATAAGTTGAAAGAATGGATTAAAAAACAAGGCCTGTCTGTGTGCTGCCTACAAGAGAACTCACAGACCAATAGAACACAATAGAAAACCCACAACAAATGGTCAGTTACTCCTTGACAAAGCAGGAAAGAGTATCCCGTGGGAAAAGGACAGTCTCCTCAACAAATGGTATTGGGAAAACTGGATAGAAACATACAAAAGAATGAAACTGGACCACCTTCTTAAACCATACACAAAAATAAATTCAAAATGGATTAAGGACCTAAATGTGAGACCTGAAACCATAAAAATCCTAGAGAAGAACACAAGCAGTAACCTCTTTGATCTCAGCTGTAACAACTTCTTCCTAGATATGTCTCCTGAGGCAAGGAAAACAAAAGCAAAAATAAACTGTTGGGACTACATCAAAATAAAAAGCTTCTGCACAGCTAAGCAAACAACCAACAAACTAAAAGGCAACCCGCAGAATGGGAGAAGATACTTGCAAATGACATATCCTATAAAGGGTTAGTATCCAAAATACATAAAGAATTTCTCAGGGTGCCTGGGTGGCTCAAACAGTGAAGCATCTGACTCTTGATTTTGGCAAAAGTCATGATCTCAGTGTCATAAGATGGAGCCCCACCTTGGGCTCTGCTCAGGGCATGGAGCCTGCTTAAGAGTCTCTCTCTCCCTGTCCTTCTGCTCCCTCTCTCTCTCTCTCTCTCACCAACAAACAAAAAAGAACTTCTAAAAATCAACACCCCAAAAAAACAAATAATCCAATTTAAAAATGCACAGAAGACATTAACAAGCATTTCTGCAAAGAAGACATCCAGATGACCAACAGACACATGAAAAGATGTTCTTCATCACTTACCATCAGGGAAATGCGAATCAAAACCACGATGAGCTACCACCTCACATCTGTCAAGATGGCTAAGATCGACACCACGAGAAACAACAGGTGTTGGCGAGGATGTGGAGAAAAAGCAAACCTTTTGCACTGTTCGTGGGAATGCAGACTGGTGCAGCCACTGTGGAAAACAGTATGGCGTTTCCTCAAAAAGTTAAAGATAGAAATACCCTATAATTCAGCAATAGCACTACAAGCTGTTTACCCAAAAGATACATAAACCCATGTATGTACATGTACATGGGTATGTACATGTACATACATACATATGTATCCAAAAGATACATAAACCATAAACACTAATTCAGAAGGATGTATGCACCCCTATGTTTATTGCAGCATTATTTACAATAGCCAATATATGGAAGCAACACAAGTGTCCGTCAATTGAAGAATGGATAAAGAAGGTGTGGTATGTGTGTGTGTATATATATAGTATATACCTATATATGTGTATATATAGTATATATATAGTATATTTGTTTATACATGTGTGTATACATACATATATATGTATTGCATACATATTGTATACATATATATACTAGATATGCATGTATATACATGTATATACTAAAGTATATATATATGGATATACTAGATATAGTATATATACATGTATATCTAGTGTATACATATATACATACAATACATATATGTGCATTGTACACATATATGTATTGTACATATTGTACATGCATACATATATGTATTGTATACATATATAATATATATATATACAGAAAGAAATATTATTCGCCCATAAAAAAAGAATGAAATCTGCTATTTGCAACAACATGGGTGGAACTAGAGGATATAATGCTAAGCAAAATAAGACCATCAGAGAAAGAAAAATACCATATGATTTCAGTCATATGTGGAATTTAAGAAACAAAACAAAAGAGTAAAGAGGAGAAAGAGAGAGACACACACACCAAGAAACGGACTCTTAACTATAGAGAACAAACTGATGGTCACCAGAGGGGGGATGGGTTGGGTGAAATAGGTGATGGGGATTAAGGACCAGGTGATGTATGGAATTGTTGAATCACTCTATTGTAAACCTGAAACTAATATGACAATACATGTTAACTAATTGAAGTTAAAATGAAATTTAAAAAATGTTTTTAAAAAAAGGAAGCTTGCATGCATTTGCTATGGGACAGGCGCCTTTCACTATAATTAATTCATTAGTCCACTACAACATTGAAGGTAGTACTATTCCCATTTATGGTGGAACACATGGAGTCTTAAAATGTGAAACTAGAGTTTAAATCAATGTCTTTCTGTCCCATATCCAGTGTTGTTTTTACCAAATTAAGCTACTTCAATGAAGAAAATAATCTGATTTTCCCTTAGGCATTGAATCTCCGAGAGTCGTACCCTGGCATTGCTGCATAACCGTATGGACTTTTCAGTTTCTAGAAAGGGAATGTATGCCTCTCAGGGATTACCACTGCTACAGCAACATAAAGCTTGTGCTCTTGGGCCCAGGAGCTTCACATGGCCTGTCATGTACTTGAAAGAAGAAATCCAATAAGAAATTGCTTCACTGAGGGGCACCTGGGTGGCTCAGTCAGTTAAGTGTCTGCCTTTGCTCAAGTCATGATCCCAGGGTCTTGGGATTGAGTCCCGCATGGGGCTCCCTGTTTAGTGGGGAGCCTGCTTCTTCCTCTCCCTCTGCCCTGCTCTTGCGCTCTCTCTCTTTTTCTCTCACTCTTTCAAATAAATACATTTTTAAAAAAGTTTTTAAAGAAATTGCTTTACTTCTGAGAGCTAATGATATAGAGGAAATATAGATTATTTCATCTTGATGAAATTGTACCATGAGAAGATAGAAATCAACTTCTAGGAGCTTGCAGGGTGATTAAAATAAGTAAATGTTTTATTTTAAAAAGTTTTTTTCTCCAGTAAAAATAATGACTCTTGATGAACCAGAACAAGGAAGAAGGGAGAATTCCATTTTATGTAATTTATAAATAAAGGACTATGAGCGGTTTTTATCTTTCTTACAATATTGGTTCATATTTTTCATATTTCAAAATAATGAAGCCAGACTGGTAGAAAATATTTGCAAAAGACACATCCGAAAAAGGACTATTATCCAAAATATACAGAGAACTCCTAAAACTTAAGAATTAAAAAAAATAACTGATTTTTAAAAATGGACAAAAGACCTTAACAGATACTTCACCAAAGAGAATATACAGATGGCAAACAAACACGAAAAGAAACTCACATCATATGTCATCATCAAGGAAATGCAAATTAAAATAATGAGGTAACACTGTACTCCTATTAGAATGGCCAAAATCTAGAACACTGACAACATCCTACGTGGGTGAATATGTGAGCAACAGAAGTGTTTAATACTGATAGTGGGAATGCAAAATGGTACAGCCACTTTGGAAGATAGTTTGGTGGTTTCTTATCAAACTAAACCTATTACTGTGTGTTCCAGCATTCGTGCCCCTTGATATTTACCCAAAGGAAATGAAATCTTAAGTCCACACAAAAAGTTTTACATAGATGTTTATAGCAGCTTCATTCACAGTTGCTAAAATTTGGAAGCATCCAAGATGTCCTTCAGTAGGTGAATGGATAAATAAACTGTGGTACATCCAGACCATATAATATTATGTAGGTCTGAAAAGTAATGAGTTATCAAGCCATGAAAAGATATGGAAAAAAGCTTATTAAATGCATCTTACTGAGTGAAAGAAGCCAATCTGAAAATGCTACCTACTATATGATTTCCAATGGTGTAACATTCTGGAAAAGGCAAAACTATGGAGACGGTAGAAAGATAGGTGATTGCCAGGGGTTGGGAGACAGGGAGGGATGAATAGGCAAAGCAAAGAGGATTCTTAAGGTGTGAAAGTAGTCTTATGATACCCTAATGAAGGGTACATGTTATTATACATTTGTCAAAATCCCTAAAATGTAGAACATGAAGAGTAAACCCTAAGGTAAACTATGATCTCTGGGTGATGATGATGTGTCAGTGTAGGTTTGTCAGTTGTAATAAATGTCTCATTGTGGTAGGGGCTTGGGGTCAGGGGAGAGGCCCAATGCATGTGTGGGGCAGATTATGTGGGGAGATCTCTGTACTTCTCAATTTTACTATGAACTTAAAACTCCTCTAAAAAAATAAAGTCTTTAAAAATACATGCATACATACTATTCTTTTGGCTTAAGAAATGTTGAAGGAAGTGAGTTTAATAATTCAAGGGCACTTCATGAGATCCCATTTGTGTAAAAAAATTCAAATCCTTTACCTTTTTACTCAGAATATATGAATATACAGCAAATAGTCTGGAAGGATACACATCAAAATAAAAGAGTGATTACACTTTATTCTCTTCCATAGTTCATAGTTGTAAAATTGAGCATGAATTATTTTTGATAATTTTTAAAATGTGATGCTTAAAAAGAAAACAGAACACTTTAAAATTTTTAAATTTTATTTTTGGTAAAATAAAAATGTATTTTAGACTTTACATATTAATCATGAATAATAAAGGTATTTGAGAAGATGTTCCAAATTAGATGTGACATATAGAATACTGACCTATAAGTATATGTTGTTTTATAGTCTCAAGGGAAAAAAAAGTCTATGATGGAGGAACAGCTGTTCATTGAATAGTTTATTTGATTTTAAATAACAAGGAGTAATTATAGAGGAAAGCAAAATACAGAAAGTATTTTTTCATTATTTTTTCATATTTTTCATTCATTTTTACTTAACTGCTCCCAAATTAAGCTGGTATTTTAGAATGAATAAACTTTTTTTTTTTTAATATCTGCACCGAAGTTGAAATTCAACATGAATGTATCTTTAAAGTTTTTAACAAATAGCTAGGTAAACAAATACTCCTTTCTTATCATGAATTTGTGTAACACTAGCCCTGTCGAGAAAATGAACAATGGGGTGTGCCTTTTTAATTATAAACAGTACAAACATAATTTTAATTTTTCGTAAGTTCAGTGACCTTCTCATAAGATACTTGGCAAATGCAAAAAAAGAAAAAAATTCTGGGGTTTCCTAATAATTACCGACAGAATAAATTTGAACAAACAAATGTGGAAATTAAACAGTACTATCAAAATATGTTTACCCTTTCCCTAAGTTATACGTGTACGCTAGGTCTTAGAAACAACTGGAAACTCAGTCTATCTGGTCCCCTTGGGTGGACTCTGACTTCCTAAGGTTCACATTCATCATGATTTAAATCTTGGAACTGCATCCAAGAGGAAGCTTAACAATAATGATTGTTTATTTTGTAGGTTTTAAAGAAGCTAGAGTGCCGAGAAGACCTTTGAAGTGTGAAGAGACTTCCTGTAATTGAAACCAAAATGTCATTTATAGATCCGTATCAGCACATCATAGTAAGTCATTTACTGTTTATATATCCTTGCTGGGAGGGAGGCCGATATACTTCTGTACATGAACTTCGCTGGCATTGGCTAATAAAGTACTACTCTATAACAAATCCAGAACAGAGGTACTTGGAGGCGAAAAAAAAATACCAAAACATATGTAACAATACAGAACTTTCACAGAACAATAAGGAATGTAGTTACCAGTTAGCAATTATCAATCTGTGTAAGTGCTATCCTTCATGTGCATTGGTGGAGAGAAGATAAAAGAATTCTTGAATTCTTTGGCTATTATTTGGGTATGCGTTGGCAGGGTAAAGCATTCTGTAACTTTCCCTTCAGTGTGTTTAAACCAATTCTATAGGTGGTTAGTTTGTAGTGAAGAATGATTTCAAATTTTAGTATGTGTTCTTCCAAACTCAGTTGGAAGTATACACCCTCTCTTCTGATTGAAAAAAAATCAGGGATTTCTTTGCTAAATTCAACACTTGAGATCCAGTTAGGTTTATATGGACTAGAAATAGTTTTTATGGACGTTAGGGAGTAATCCAGAGCCTTATTGTTACTTCAAATGAAGCACTTGTTCTCTTACCTTACGTCCTTTTCTAGCTACCATCCTCTCTCTTCTCTTGCCTGGAGAGCAAGTATTAACATGTTACAAGTGTTTTCTAGTGCCTTCTTCCCCTCAGTTCACGGCTCGAATCATTAAAAACTAGACTCAGCTTTCCCACTTCACAAAAAGCCTTATCAAGGGCCTCTTTTGGTGCTGAATTCAGTGGACTCTTCAGTACCCCCTACCGTCCCCTAACACCCCACCTTGACCTCCCCCACCCCCACTGGTCATTCTTTACTTAAAACTCTTCTTGATGGGGTGCCTGGGTGGCTCAGTGGGTTAAGCATCTGCCTTTGGTGCTACTCCCTGCCCCCCACCCCCCGCTCATGCTCTCTCTCTCTCAAATAAATAAAATCTTTTTTTAAAAAAAAATTCTTCTCAAATTTTCTGTGGTTCTATTTCAGATTTCTCTGGTTCCATTTCCTATATTTCTTGCAATTGGTTCCTTCTCAGTTTTCTTTGCAAGCTGCTCTTCCTGTTGGATTCTTGTCTTTTTTTAATATATATAAAGTGCATAAATCTTAATTATTCAGCTTGATGGATATTAACCTATGTATCCCTCTCATGAAACCCTCATCCAAATAAAAATACACAGCATTAAAAGTAACACAGAGGAGTTGCTCGTGTCCTTTGCAGTCAATCAACTCCACAAAGATAATCAACATTTGACCCCTATGACCATAGATAAGTGTTGCCTGCTTTTGACCTTCCTATAGATATCTGCATTCTGCATTACCTATGAGATTCATTCATATTGCTGTAAAGCAGCAGAATTCCACACTTTTCCATTGCCCTGTAGTATTCTCTTATCCGAGTATATCACAAACTCTAGTGTTCTGGTAACTGCCATCTCCTCAGTAAGTGGTGGTGGCACCTCTACGGTAAACCAAGCGCCATATGTGTGAGGCTTGATCTCTGTGCTGTTCTATTAGGCTTTGTTATATAATGCCAGTTGTAGAATATGTCTATCTTAATTTCTTTTTTTTTTTTTTAAGATTTTATTTACTTATTCGTCAGGGAGGGAGAGACAGAGAGGGATTGAGAGCCCAAGCAGAGGGAGGGGCAGGCAGAGGGAGAAGCAGGCTCCCTGCTGAGCAGAGAGCCTGTTGTAGGACTCGATCCCAGGACCCTGGGATCATGACCTGAGCCCAAGTCAACACTTAACCGACTGAGCCACCCAGGTGCTCCATCTTAATTTCTGTAGCTTTGAATTGTATCTTATATATGGTAGTGTAAAATCCTCTAGCTTTTTCTTCAAGATTTTTCAGTCCTATTTTCAGTCCTCTGCATTTCCATATAAATTTTGCAATCCATTTGTCAGTTTGCACACACACATAGACACAAAACTGTTGGAATTTTTATTGGCCCTGTAATGATTTTATAGACCAGGTAAGGGAGAGATATGATAATGATATTGAATCTTCTCACCCATTAATAATAACCCATGAATCTAATCCAAAACTAATGTTATTTAGATTATCTTTACTTCTCTCAAGAGTGTATTGTAGATTTCAGAAAGAAGTCTTTTATTGTATTCCTCCCCTTACCTGTGGTTTCAGTGATCTGTGATCAGACTTTATACAGAAGCAGATGATCCTCCTTCTGACATACCATCAGAAGGTCAATAGTAACCTAATGCTACGTCACAAAGCCTGTGTCATTCTTTCACTTCATCTCATCACCTAGGCATTTTATCATCTTATCACAAGGAGGAGAGTGAGTACAATACAAGAAATTTTGAGGGAGAGAGCACATTCACATAACTTGTATTACAGTATATTATAGTTGTTCTATTTTATTATTGTTGTTAATCTCTTACTGTGTCAAATCTATAAATTAAACTTTATCATAGGTCTGTACATGCAGGAAAAAACAGTATTTAGGGAGTTTGTACTATCCATGGTTTCAGGCACCCACTTTGGGGCACCTGGGAAGTTGCTTGGAATGTATCCACTGTGGCTAAAGAGGGATTACTAAATATCTTTTTTTAGATGTATTTCTTGATAGTTGATGTTTTAGTGTCATTGTTTGTAAATTTTATTTTCCAATTCGTTTTTGCATTTATATCAAGATACAGTAGATTTTTGTAGATCTTGTAAACTTACTAAATTTCTTTATTAATTTTGTTAGTTTGTAGGCTCTTTTGGATTTTCTACTTACACATTCCTGTTACCTATGAATAAAGCCAATTTTACTTCTTCCTTTTAAATTTTTAAATATTTATATTTCGAGCTTTATTAGTTGTAGACTTATCTACTTTAGGTAGAGCATATAGGTTTGGAAATGTCGCATTTTCATAATTGCTTAATGAAAAATATGTTCTAACTTTTTCTAACTCAGTCCCTGAACTGAGCTTTGACTCATGGGGTATTTAGACATGTGTATATTAATTTTCAAACAGTTGTCTTTGTCTCTGATTTCTAATCTAATTCCACTATGTTCAGAGAACAGACTCTTGCATGATTTTTTTTTAAAGATTTTATTTATTATTTATTTGACAAAGAGAGAGAGATCACGAGTAGGCAGAGAGGCAGGCAGAGAGAGAGGGGGAAGCAGGCTCCCCGCTGAGCAGAAAACCCTATATGGGGCTTGATCCCAGGATCCTGGATCATGACCTGAGCCCAAGGCAGAGGCTTAATCCTCTGAGCCACCCAGGTGCCCCTATTTTTTTGTTGTTTGTAACGTGTTTATATATGATTGTGACCTAACATATTCTCCGTTTTGGTAAATATTCTATATATAACAATATTTTTCCATTTTTAACTTTTGCTTTATGAATTTTGAAGATAAGGTATTAGTGCATATAACTTCTGGATGTATATATTTCTCTGATCTTTTATCATTGTAAGTCCTTTTTTATCTCTAATAATAACTGTTCTGAATTTTACTTTGTCTTTTATTAACTTGACCTCTTCCAGTTTCTTTAGTGTATGCATCCTTTTATGTTCAATTTATATTTTCCCGTATATTTAAAGTGTGGTTTTGTGAAAAGCATATAATCAGGGGTACCTGGCAGTTAAGCATCTGCCTTCAGATCAGGTCATGATCAGATGACCTGATGACCAGGATCAGATGATCAGATGAGGTCTTCCCAGGGTCCTGGGATCGAGTCCTGCACTGGGCTCCCTGCTCAGCAGGGAGTCTGCTTCTCCTTTTGCCCTTCCCCCTGCTCACGCTTATGCTCTCTCTCTCTCAAATAAGTAAATTAAAAAGTCTTAAACATATCAGGGTTTAAAATGAGATATCTTTGTTTTCTGAAACAATATCCTACTTTCCACAATTATGGTTTTCTATGGTGAAATTGTAGAACAATTTAAACAATGAAATAATTATTTTTTCATATCAATGAAGGTTCGATATGTGCAGATTGATTTTTTTTCACCCCACCAGTAATTCCTATAACTCTCAGAGAATTGAATCAAAGTGTTCATTCTTAAACTATAACATGAAATTCAGTACTAGGAACTGAAAAGGGAGAAGAAAGATAAGGTTAAGTTCTATAACCCTAGGTTTAAGGTAAAGACCAACAATAATTCTGAATATTAGCATTTGGACTTTCAATTCATTCTACCTCTAAATCTATTTATTTATTTTTTCCTGAGCAGTTATCATTATTTATTGAATGCCCATTGTGTACCACCCCCTGTCAGTTGTCAGTAGGCATTGGAGATGCAAAAGTGAATCAGACAAAGTCCCTGGACTGAGCTTATGCCTAGTAGAAAAACCATTTACTTACACACTGACCATAATGTTTAGAAAGGGCTCTGATAAGAGACAATGAAGATTATTCTGGGAATATAAAACATGAATAATGAATGATCGGAATCCTAACATTCCTAGAGGGAGTGACATGTAAGCCTGGACCTGAAGGTTTAGCACGAGGGAAGGGAAGAAGAAGAAAATTACTTTTCTGGATTGGAAAAAAGGAAATGTGAGGTAATCTGGAGATGAGAAAGTTTGTTTAAGGAAATGAAAGAAGTTCAATATGGTTGGAGTATAATACATTTCAAAAAACATGATTATTTCAAATGTGCTTCCCTCTCCTACCTAAATCTGACCAGGCCTTCTTACTGACCTGTCTCTTGTCAGATGACCTTGTGAGCTGACCTTTTAATTTCTTCTCTTAACATGACAGAGTATATTTAAAGATCAAACTGCCCTCTGGATATTTTAGAACTCATTGCTGTCACCTTTTCTTGCAAATTTCAACTACAGCTAAATATTTAGAACATAGTGATTACCAATGCAGCATCTTAATATGATGACACATGCAAACCACATATCTGTATGACAATTTTCATTACCTTTCCCAGGATCAGAGTGGGACATTTATTTATATTCCCATTTATAGCACTTTTAAATGAGGATCCCTATGAGTTTTATAGTTTTGTTCTTGTTCCTTCTGTGTGTGTGAAAAAGACTGTATGTGTATGTCTATGTAAATTATTTTAGTGACAAAATTCCCTGCTCTACTTTTCACAGAAAGATACTTTTCAAAATATATAAGTAAGCATACTCAACACAGAACAATTTTAGTAAAAAGGAAAGATGGGGAAGACTAAGTCAGCTAACTTGTAATGAGTGATGCCAGATGGGCCAACACTGGGCTGCCTTGAGGCACAGAAGATTGGCCTTTATTTTCCCCACACCAGTGATGCAGTGACATGTTGGGGAATCCCATGGGCTGATGCAGCAATTCACAACCAGCAAGTTCTCTTGCTTCCCACAGTGCCGGCTTGTAAGAGCCTGGTAGAAAATGGAGTGATAAACATATGGCAGAATTCAGCGTCCATATGTTTAGAGTCCTCGTGAGGTACTTTCTAACCTGCAGGATATTTGTGTCTCCAGAATTTATTGAAATTCTTTTGGACCAATTTTACAAGGATAGGTCAAGTATAAGTTATTTATAAAAATTTCCATCTTTTTACTCTGAAAATGAGTCACTTCCCTGGAGTGAAAAAGAATCCACACCTCTTCCCACCGCCTATTAGCAGTAGAGGGCCACTGTCCCACATCCAGAGAACCAAAAGTTGTCTTCACTTTAGACTCAGTCAACCACATGGGTATGCTAGCATGACTGCTTGCTAAAATACAGGGACCTTTGAAAAACGTCATTGTAGGGTGACTGGAAATTTTACCAGGAAAGTAGAAAGCTATTATTCTAGATTATTATGGTAACATGGTGGTGAGGGGGCAACACAGGGTAAGGAATCAAAGAGCTAGTATTCTAGTGGTAGTTCCTGTCTTCACTTACGTGCTCCTGAGCACTGAAACTGAGTTTTAGCTGCTTCGTTTGGAAAAACAGGGTATGAATAGTACCTGCTGTGTCTGCTGCCCAAGGCTTTTATAAATAATAAATTGCTATGTGTATAAAAGTATTCTCTAGACATAGTCAAGAAAGGTATTTCTGGGGATGCCTGGATGGCTCAGTTGGTTAAGCAGCTGCCTTCGGCTCAGGTCATGATCCCGGCGTCCTGGGATCAAGTCCGGCATCGGGCTCCTTGCTCAGCAGGGAGCCCGCTCCTCTCTCTGTCTCTGTCTGCTTGTGTTCTCTCTCTGTCAAATAAATAAATAACATTAAAAAAAAAAAAAAAGGTATTTCCAGCCAAGGGACATCAGAAGGTGAGACTCTGGTATTAGAAATCAAAAATATAAAGGTGGCAAAACTCCTGTTGCAAAGCCTACGCTGTGTGAAACTAACCAAGGAGTATATGGCAAATAGCACATCTGTTGTTGCTGTTGTTCTAGAAAAGTGAAAAAGAGGATAGTTAGTGATCAGCTTCTAACCTTTCCCCAATACCAGTCATTCCTTAGGGTACAGTCTTTGGAATTTCCAACTTAAAACGGGGATGGTTTATGAGGGTACTAATCCTCAGAAGGCTCACGCTCTCTCAAGGCTGCTCATTCTCAGCTTCCTCCTCTGGGCCAGCACAAGCAGTGCTTACCGCTCTAATTCTTGGTGCTCTCTTTGATTTTTGATCTCTTTCCTGGTAGTTAAGGCCTTTCTGTCCTGTTAGTTCTTGGTAACTCTGTTAGTCTGTGTTCTTCAGAGAAACAGAATCAATAGGTGATAGAGAGGTAGGTACATAGATAGAGTCTTATCTCTGTTGTTTATAAACAACAAATTTATTGCTCAGAGTTCTGGAGGCTGGGAAGTCCAAGATCAAGGCACAAGCATGGTTGCCTTTAGTGAGGGCCCTGTTCCCTGGTTTGTAGCTGTTCTGTCCTCACGAGGTAGAAGAGGCAAGGACTCTGTCTAGGTTCTCTTCTATAAAGGCATGAATTCATTAATGGGGTTTCCTTACACTTCCCAAAGCTCTCATCTCTTAATCTTTGAGGGGTTGGGATTTCAACATATGAATTTGGGGATGAGGGGAGACACAAACACTCAGACCATAGCAGTTAGATCTAGATACGGAGACTTATTTTGAAGAATTGTCTCATGTGGTTATGGAGGCTGCGAAGTCACACATTCTGCCATCTTCAGAATTGAGAGCCAGGAAAGACAGGGGTATCATTCAGTTTGCTTCTGGTGGCTTGAGAACCCAGGGGGCTAATGGTATAAATAGCAATCCAAGGTCAGGAGAAGATGACATGAGGGGTTTCAGCTCAAGCAGTAAGACTAGAAGGAAAAGGCAAATTCCTCCTTTTGTTCTATTCAGCCCCTTAACATATTGATGATGCCAGCCCACATTGGGGAAGGCAACCTACTTTCCTGAGTTCCTGATTCAAATGATAATATCATTTGGAAAGACCCTCACATATACACTCAGGACTAGTGTTTAATTTGAGCACCCCGAGGCCAGTCACAGTTACCTATTGGAAAATATTTACTTATTTGGTAAAACCTTATTCAGTTTTTAGTTATTTTCTGTGGGAAGTGTATGTGGGAAGTGTCTTCTGATTGTTTGACCTACCATTATTACAAGTGGAGTTCTCCCATTGTGTTTACTCTAGATGGGTAGTGCCTCTAGATAATCCCCAGAAAATAGATTTTAAAAAGTCTCATCTTGGGGCGCCTGGGTGGCTCAGTGGTTTAAGCCTCTGCCTTCAGCTCAGGTCATGATCTCAGGGTCCTGGGATTGAGCCCCGCATTGAGCTCTCTGCTCAGCAGGGAGCCAGCTTCCCACAACCCCCCACCTTCCATCTGCCTCTCTGCCTACTTGTGATCTCTCTCTCTCTGTGTCAAATAAATAAATAAATAAAATCTTTAAAAAAATAAAAAGTCTCATCCTGAGAGATTTCCACAGATGGTAAAATTATCCCCCAAACTTGACAATCAGTATTGATCTATGTGAAATTCTAATGTTGGGGTCTGAGTTGGTTTCAGGGGACCCTTGACAAATCCATGTCATTGGCGATATACATTGCCATTTCACAGATGTGGAAACCAAGGCTGAAAAACTGAGTTGAAATATCAGGCAATCTATTATAAATATCCTCTGACTTATGTCCATGTGTTTTAGTTATGAATCTTTCACTTACTGCTTAATAACAAAGACAAACTAAGACCAAGAGAAGGTTTTGAAGAAGTCCCTTAAAACAAAGGTAAGCTACTTCAAATGGCATCTGTAAATATGTCTGTATTTTCAAGTCTGTTGGGTCTACTAGACTTAACATACACGTCTGAAAATCATCATTGCAAAGATATCTTAGATTTGAACAAACACGACATGTCACCTAGGTCAGTAATTCTAACCTAAATAATTTTTTTAAAGATTGTATTTATTTATTTATTTGAGAGAGAGAGAGAACATGAGAAGGGAGAAGATCAGAGGGAGAAGAAGACTCCCTGAGGAGCTGGGAGCCAGATGCAGGACTTGATGTCAGAACTTCAGGATCATGACCTGAGCCGAAGGCAATTGTTTAACCAACGGAGCCACCCAAGAGCCCTAAATAATTTTTTTTAAAAAAAAGATTTTATTTATTTACTTGACAGAGAGAGACAGTGAGAGAGGAAACACGAACGGGGGGAGGAGCAGAGGGAGAGGGAGAAGCAGGCTTTCTCCCAAGGAGGGAGCCTGATGTGGGACTCTATCACAGGACCTAGGGATCATGACCTGAGCTAAAGGCAGATGCTTAATGACTGAGCCACCTAGACATCCCGAAATAAATATTTCTGCCAAAAAGCATCTCTAAAAATGTGTGGGGAAAAATGTTCAAGTCAGCATGGTGCTTCATGTGTTCTAATGAGTCCTTTCAGGAGAATGAAGGTGTGCCTCTCTACCTCATGGTCCTTAACTTACCCATAATTACTCCAAGGAGAGTATAGATTTCTTCAAGGGTATTGAAGAAGGGAAAAAGCTGATGTTCAAAAAAAAATTTTTGTGTGTGGCACTATGGCTACTCAATTACCATTGGACCAGAATCTGTATCTCGGTTAGAATTTAAGTCCTAAAAATTTGAGTGACTTGAATTTTAGGTATCTTGATGATGTTATAGTTACTATCAATTTATGGAGAGTATGTCACTAGATGAGTATTTTAGACTCAAGCTGTCACCATCAAATTTCTTTTTTGTACTCATTTTCTGCTAGAGCAATCTCAGTAATCCCAATTAAAATAGGACTTAAAATCTTTTAACTTCAGTGAAAATGAACTCTATATTTACTTTAGTTTTTAAAGATATGTACATATTTATTATGATATATTATTACTGTATTAGATATGTATTTGTTGTATAAGTGGGGAAAGTGTCTTGTTCACAAGAGAGAAGAAACTCAAGTCAGATTTCTGATTATAATTTTTTAATAAAGAAAAATCTAGCTCTGCTAGAGCTAACAAATTCTGATGACAATTTAGGTGTTTGGGACATTAGGATAATTTATACATATGGCAGTCCATGACTGAGAATTTTTTTAATATATAATGATTATTTGTTTCAGGTGTACAGGTCTGTGATTCATCAGTCTTACGCAATTAACAGCGCTCACCATAGCACATACCCTCCCCAATGTCCATTACCCAGCCACCCCATCCCTCTCCTCCAGCAACCCTCAGTTTGTTTCCTGAGATTAAGAGTCTCTTATGGTTTGTCTCCCTCTCTGGTTTCATCTTGTTTCATTTTTCCCTTCCTTCCCCTATTTTCCTCTGTCTTGTTTCTCAAATTCCTCATATCACTGAGATCATATGATAATTGTCTTTCTCTGATTGACTTATTTTGCTTAGCATAGTACCTTCTAGTTCCATCTACAGCAAGATTTTGTGGGGGTTTTTTGATGGCTGCATAATATTCCGTCGTATATATATACCACATCTTCTTTATCCATTCATCTGTTGATGGACATCTAGGCTCTTTCCATAGTTGGCTATTGTGGACATTGCTGCTATAAACATTGGAGTGCACGTGCCCCTTCGGATCACTACATTTATGACTGAGAATTCTTAAACCAAGTTTAGGTAGCATTGTAGATTTGAATAGATAAGTTGGCTCCTCATAAAAAATGTGAGAGAATAGTAAAACAGTGCTTATGCCTCTCAAAGTATTGGAATGAAACTCCACACCAGGAAGTGAAACTAAAAACAGGTATCTTATCTAAAAAACTATGCTAACTCCTAGATGACATCAGTGCAGAAATTCTTTTAAAACATTTTCTGAGATCTGTTTGAAATTGCCTGTTGCTGATTGTGATGATCACAATCACTGGGTTCAGTAGTGAGATTCTCCAGTCTTTATCACACTAACAGCCTATGGTTTTAGTTTGAATTAAAATTAGGTAATGGCAGTTAAGTAGAGAAAGAAAGATATTTGTATGCAGAATCTCCCTTCTCTTCCATCAGATTTGTTTTATGATTTTTTTTTGTTTGTTTGGTTTTGGGTTTTGGGTTTTTTTGTGGGTTTTTTTTTTTTTTTTGGTTCTTCCTTGTAACAGCAGAACTTTCAACAGATTAGAACAATCTTCAAATTGATTCTGTGCAGGCTGACTAGTTCTTTTTTCTAGTGCCCAATCATTTTAGTTACAGATGGTAATGTAGTTCTCCAGAATCAATTTAATACAGTAACTATTTTCCTAATGGCTGGGAAATTGTAACTGCGAAAAGAAAAAGGCTTGTGATTTTCACTGTGGAAAAGATTAGGGATGAAAAAAAAACACTCAAAGTAAGGTAATCCAAGACCTGAAGGCAAAGCTTAAACTTGTGGCTGAGTCAGTGTATTGAGCTTATATTTGACATCTCAATTGAAATATGGCATCTCTTTTTGCCAGCTACCAACAAGGATTGTGCTGAGTCATTAGTTTCCTCCAGAGAACACTGGTTGTGGATTCAGTAATCTCATTTCCTCTGGTGCCACCCTGAGACATAACCAAAAGTCTCCCATCCAAGTCGGAAGTTAGCCTAGTCCATACTAGTTTGAAGTTATATGTGATACTGGCCCCAGGAAAGAAAGAAAAGAATTATCAAAAGATATTTGGATAGTTCTTGATTGACACTAAACATTTTTCTCCTAGAATTTGTCCTTACTTTATAGATCCCATAATCTTTATAACGCTAAGAAAGAGATGGGCGTGATTTTGACATGCCTGTTCTGAAAATAATTTAATCTGAAGATTGATGATGGCTCCAAAATTAACTTATAAAAACCAAGAAAGTGGTTGATTTGCCCCTTATTTCCTGTGAAGAATATGCAAGTATTTCATTCATTATAATCAAGACAGAGATGAGACTAATGGAATAAAAGCAGATTAGAACAGAGCTGAATGATACAGGAAATAACTCAGTTAATAGAGGAACTTCGGATCTATAAGTTTGAATAAGAAACTAAAGCTATAAGAAACTAAATTATAACTATACCACTTTAATAAGTGGAAACAGCCTTTTTCACTCTTAAGATGCTGGTATTCGGCATTATTCTCTGTGTAAGTAAAGGAATGTACGGGGAGTGAAGACATTGGGGGCAGCAAGAATAGATTCTAATTCAAATTTAACTTTTACTATCTATGAGGTGCTGGGAAATTATTTAACCTCTCAGAATCTCACTTTAGTCACATATAAATAAATAATACCTATTTTATAGGTTGTTGCAAAAATTAAATGAGAATTCGCATCTAGAAGAATATGTAACAGATGGTTCATACTCAATGAATCCTTATAACATTATCATCTCTCTGTATGTGTTGTTTTTTTAATAATCTTGGGCTTGAACTCACAAGCCTAGAGATGGAGTGAGATTCTGAGAGGTTAAGTAAACCTTGCATACCTAGGGTAAATCCTACTTGGTTGTGATTATAATTCCTTTTATATATTATTGGATTCTATTTGCTATAATTTGTTGAGAATTTCTTCATCTATGTTTATGATTGATGTTGGTCTATAGTGTTCTTTATTTTTATTTTTTTCCTTGTAAGGTCTCTGTCTGCTTTTGTTATCAGGGTGATGCTGGCTTCCTAAAATGAGCTAGGTACTATTTCTTCTGCTTCTCTCTTCTGGAAGAGATTGGAGAGTATTGGTATAATTTCTTCCATAAGCGTTTGGTAGAATTTATCAATGAATCCATCTGGGCCTGGTGCTTTCTGTTTTGGAAGGTTACATATTGATTCAGTTTCTTTATGGCCCTATTCAGATGTCTGTTTCTCCTGGTGTGAGTTTTGGCAGATTATGTCTTTCAAGGAATTGGTCCATTTCATCTAGATTATTAAATTGTGGGCTTAGAGTTGTTCGTAGTATTCCTTTATTATTCTTTTGATGGCCACAGAATCTGGAGTGAACTTCCCTCATGATATTTGTAATTTGTGCTTTTTTTTTTTTTAGCCTAGCTAGAGGCTTATCGATTTTGTTGCTCTTTTCAAAGAACCAGTTTCTAGTGTCATTGTTTTCTCTATTGATTTTCCATTTTCAGTTTTATTCATTCCTGCTCTATTTTGTACTATTTTTCTTCTGCTTACTTTGGATTTAACTTGCTTTTTTTTTTTCTAATTTTTCTTTTCTTTTTTTTTTAAGATTTTATTTATTTATTTGACAGAGAGAGATCACAAGTAGGCAGAGAGGCAGGCAGAGAAAGAGGAGGAAGCAGGCTCCCTGCTGAGCAGAGAGCCTGATCCGGAGCTTGATCCCAGGACCCTGAGATCATGACCTGAGCCAAAGGCAGAGGCTTTAACCCACTGAGCCACCCAGGCACCCCTAATTTTTCTAATAGACTCTTAGATGATTAATTTTAGATCTTTCTTCTTTTCATATATGCATATCATGAAATATATGTATGTATGAAATAATATGTATGTCCATATACATATTATTTAATTTCCTTCGAAGCATTACTTTCACTGCATCTCCCTAATTTTGCTAAGTTGTAGTTTCATTTTTGTTTAGTTCTAGATATTTAAAGATTTCTCCTGAGACTTCTTCATTGACATATGTGTTATTGAAAAGTGTGTTATTTAATCTCCACGTACTTTGTTATTTTCCAGCTATCATTCTGTTTGGTTTCCTGTTTAATTCCGTTGTGGTCTGAGGGGACACGTTGTATGATTGTTCTACCTGATCTTAAGAAGAATATGCATTCTGCTCTGGGAAAAAGTAGTCCATAGATGTCAATTGTATCTACTTGACTGATGGTGCTGTTGAATTTAACTGTATCCTTACTAATCGTCTGCCTGATGGAGTTCGTTCGTTCATTCGTTCTTTCTTTCTTCCTTTCTTTCTTTCGAGACTTTATTTATCAGAGAGAGAGAGAGAGAACACAAGCAGGGGGGAGCAGCAGGCAGAGGAGAAGCAGGTTCCCCACTGAGCAAGGAGCCTGATGTGGGACTCGATCCCAGGACCTCATGACCTGAGCCGGAGGCAGACACTTAACTGGCTGAGCCACCTAGGCATCCCAGGTCTGTCTATTTCTGATAAAGGGGTATTGAAATCTCCAGCTATGATAGTGGATTCTTTTTTGGGGGAGGGTGGGGGCAACTTGTGTGTGATGTTTGGTTCTATAAAGCTGGGTATAGGACAGTCTATGTAGGGAGAGATAGATGGGGGATGCTATCTGATCAGGCTCACAGAAATGCCAAAAATATGGAGGCATGGGGAAACTAGACATAAGGGAACAAACCAGACCCCTCTGCTCTAGGCATGTGGGGTGGGTGTCTTTTTTATGATAGTCACCTGTGACCAACAAAGAATAACCGGACCCTAAAAAGGAAGTAAGCCACTTAAGGTGTTATGACTAGTCTTTGCTCAGTGGTGATATCAGTAGAGACGTTAAAAGGATTTAAGGTCCCTGGTTAGCTTTCTATAAAAGACCAGCCCTAAAGGCCCTCAGTGGCAGCCCTGTGGGGACCCCTCTCACTCTTGAGAGCTTTTTCTGTATCTTCACTTAATACACTTCCATCACTTTACTCACCCTCCTTTGTCCACGAGGTTCATTCTTAGACTCAGTGAGATGAGAACCTAGCTTGACCACTTCAAAGCAACACGCTTCTTTGTAAGCATTATTTCATTTATAATTGGTAGTTTTACTTACATAGAGTAAAACTTTAGCTACTGAGAACACCTCTAGGCATAGAAGGTATTTCTCTTCAATAATAAACTCAAATAAGAATTATCTTGAAGCATTTTACATGCTTCTCTGCCTTTTTTTTTTTTTAAAGATTTTATTTATTTATTAGAGAGAGAGAGACTGAGAATGAGAGGGGAGAAGAAGGTCAGAGGGAGAAGCAGACCTCCCGCAGAGCCGGGAGTCCGATATGGGACTCGATCCCGGGACTCCGGGATCATGACCCGAGCCGAAGGCAGTCGCCCAACCAACTGAGCCACCCAGGCGCCCCTTTTCTCTGCCTTTTTAAACAAAGTATGGTCGTCATTAATTTCTCCACCACTTCCTGATGCTATGTTATAAATCTGAACATGCTTTATTGTATTGATAGAGTGAGGCCTTCAGAAACTGTTGCTGTTGATACTGTATCTCACTACTGCTGGTCCTTATGAATCTATGTTTTTATAATTTTTTTCCAGCCTTCTTGATTTTAGAGTGTCATTATTCATTTATCAGTATTGCCAGTATCTTAGCTTTTTAAAATCAATTATGGACTTCTTAATCAGTGAAACAAGTCTATTAAAGTTAGGAAAGACAGGAGTGGCTTATAAATGTGGGCCTCCTCTAAGATTAAACAGGCTTCAGCTTTAGATAAGGACTTGGCACTTTTCAGTTGCTCAGAGAACTTCGTGAGTTCTGCTTCCTTATTCGGCTTCAGTTGATAAGAGTTGTTCGCTACTTTCTGAGTGAGGTGAAGTATTTAATAAAGTCTTCCAGAAACTTTTAACATTGCCGCATATGGTTTATAACAAATGCATTAAAATTGATATTAGTAGTTCACTGGTTATGGCCTTAGGTCCAAAGGAATTTGAATACTGCTCTGGAAATGTCTTGCCAAAAAAAACTTTCATTGAACAGTAACAATAAAAACAAACAATGCAAACATCTTGCTCTGACTTTGCCTCTCTAAGCCCAGGCTTCCTTGTCACTCCATACAAAGCCTGATTGTCTTCCTAGAAGGCCTGTGGTCCTCATTTACATTTTCCCTCAAGCTTGGTAAACCTGATGGGAAAACTTCCAGTAGTCAAGTTGTAGTGACATTTTAAAGCATGGTTTAAACTTCTCAATAATTCTGTGGTGGGAGAGAGGAGAGACTCGAATAAGTAACAGCCCTGGGATCAAAGGATGTTTCTGGTATGAATGTTACTTCCCTTCAACCTGAATATTTTTAACTAGTCCTGAGGAAACAATGAGAACAGTTTGCTTGGATTCTATGTTGGAAGCTTGTTTTTAATTTACTACTATTTATTTCCAGGTGGAGCACCAGTATTCCCACAAATTCACGGTGGTGGTGTTACGTGCCACCAAAGTGACCAAGGGGGCCTTCGGTGACATGCGTAAGTGTCCTTATTTGCTTTTCTGTTGAAAATGAATAATTGTGGTTACTCTTTAGTTGCACCAGTTCTCTGATGGGGGGGGGGGGGCTGTCCCTATTTCAAATGTGGTTATCTTTGTCTAGATCTTTAAATGATAACATTTTGCAAAGTTCTCTGGTGCTCTGGCCTCTGTGAGAATTGTGTTTTATCTTCATTTATCTTAATTGAGAGTACTTGGAGTCAGAGAAAATGACTGTCAGGACAAACCAATTTTTGGAGTTAAAATAAATGCTATTTAACTCGATTTTGGAAAGAGTGCTGACTCAGACTACACGCAGGCTGCCTCTGAGGCAGAGTGCCTACAGTATTAAAAAAATGCAGTTTCTCTAGTTCTTATGCCTTTGAGTGTGTTTATTATGTGTGGAAATAGCCATAGAAACTGGCAGTAGTGCAGCTGGAAGCGACCTGAACCACACAGCCTGAGGATAATGTTCAATTAGCTTGCTGGCAGTATCCTTCTCTGGGCTTTGAAAAGCAGTTTTCCCGGTTAATCTCCCCACTCAAATGGCTGGAGGGTTACGGAGGGAGGGGGGGAATCCAAGGAAAGGTAAGGATTCTGATGATGAGTTTGGCAAAGTTTTAGATTATTGTTAAAATATGGGAATGGGCAATTGACCCCTCCGAAGAGGTTTTGGAGAAAGAACGGGAGGTTGCAGTTACTGGGTCTGGGAAACAGGGAAGTCTGCCCTGAAGGTACTGGGAGGAAGAGAATCTTGGCGGGGAGAGTGAGAAGTCCCAGGCGGAGCAAAGAGCATGTTCAAAAGTGAGAGAAGAGCAGAGTGCTTGTGAGGACGTAGGACAGGTTCGGTGTTGTTAAAGAACAGAGGGCAAAGGAGGAGGGGGCGAGCACTGAGAGGACAAGGTCTAAGACTGCAATTTCATCAGAAATGTGATGGGGAAAAAATTTGATGACATTTGACTCACAAGTCACACGATTGGATCTTCATTTTATTAAAAAATGTTTATTCTGGCCATTTTATGTTAAATAGATTGGAAGCAAATGCAGAATATACTTTTTAAGAATACAAATAATATAAGAATAAAAATAAGATTAAAAATATAAAAATAAGAATAAGAATCAAAATAATAATTAAGAATAAAAACGAGCTTGTTGAAATCATACTGAAAATGGGCTAAGGAAGAAGAGTTAAATAGTAAGAAAAAGGAAGATCGGTGCTTCGGTAAACGAAAAAGAATGTCTGGGGAATGGGTGAAAGTTAGAAGTAAAATGGGAAACAGGACACAGAATCTGAGGGTAAGGGTTTGGATGAGCAGAGTTTTTCATGGGAGGTGAGGGAACAAGGACAGTTTCTTCAACTTTCATCCGGACCAGTGGTTTATATTCTAAATTTTATCTCCTACTTCAGTCCGACCCATTTAATCACTCTCTTGTCAGTGTTCTTCTGAGGTGATTCTTATTTTTTATAATCCTTTGCATTTTCATTATTTTAATGAGAGTTCACTGGAAGAAAGAGAAGTCATATCAGAAGCCTTATTTAAAAACTAGTTTATCCCCCATGGCCTGGGGAAAAGGCATAGGCTTTATCACTCAAAAGGTCCACTGTTAGAAAAGCTGATCTTAATTCATGGAAGCCTGTGTCAGGAACTTGCCATGCATGCAAGTTATTGACCTAATTTGACTTTAAAAAAAATACAGTTATGTCTTATACAAAGCAGCAATAACTCCTTCCCGTAGTGCAGGACTCTGTCGAGCAGAGACAATGGGTTTTACTGTGTTTTAAGATGAGCCCAAAAGCAGTTCAAACTCTCTGCTGTGAGTCGCCTTCAACTGGTGTGGATTTCCTAGCTCCTCCCCCCATAGGCACAGGCACTTGGCCTGTGGTTTTTAGAATGAAGGCAGAGGAGACCGTGGTACAGCAAGTATCATTTTAAGTATAGATGAGTGACGTTGATAATAATATTTACAAATTAACATGAGATGCAGAACACATACATTTTGAATCCCCCACTGTGTACACAGCACAAGTTAGACCCATGGTCTCTAGAAGTTTCCTTTTGAAAATGAAGGACCCATGGAAGGACTAGCCACTGGTGATTAGTCCCTCTAAGAGAAAGGGTAATGTTATGGCATTCTGCTAAAACTTTTATTCAGCATTTGTAATTTGATTTTATTTCACTTGAGTTATTATAATTTTGGGGGGAGTGGGGGAGGAAATTGTTGCCAGCCTTTTATATGACCTTAGAGAGTTTATAGAAAGTCAGGAGGAGGTAAGAAGGAAGAAAAGAGAAAGCCTTAGAGAAATGAATTCATGGAGGAGGTTAGCATGGAAAAGTAAAGGGATGATATACAGTGCAAAGCACTTTATTTTTGAGAAGCTGGAGGAGATTATTACAGCAAGAAAAGGTATTGGCATTAGCTATCACTTTTGTAAGAGGAGCTTAGATCATTATTGTTTGGTGAGCTTGATCAATACAAATTACCAAGTAAACTGAATTTCGGATCTTTGTATACAGAAGATCTGTCAGTATGGATGAGGATAAAGCTATAGGAACTGTCCTAAGGTCTGCAAAACCATGGTAACAGAAACCTACACTCTTTTCTGTTATTGATACGTGTCTGCATTTATTTAAAAAGGCAAATTTCCATAAAGTTTTACATGTTGGTTTAGAAGAATGACAGACTACTATTGGGTTTTTTGGTTTGTCTGTGTATGTGGGGGCCTTCTCAAGGGTGCCGCACAAGTCAAATGGTTGGTTCCTGGTAAAATACCTATATCCACCTTTTTCTTTTTCTATTTTGAGATAATACTAAGATTATATCAATTTTTTTATTTTGTCCCTTCATAAGTTATCCTGTTCTAATTATCACCACTTAAAAATACTGTATTAAATTGCTAAAACAGGGGCACCTGGGTGGCTCAGTGGGTTAAATCCTCTGCCTTCGGCTCAGGTCATGATCTCAGGGTCCTGGGATCGAGCCCTACATTGGGCTCCCTGCTCAGCAGGGAGTCTGCTTCTCTCTCTGCCTGCTTGTGATCTCTCTCTCTCTCTCTGTGTCAAATAAATAAATAAAATCGTAAATAAATAAATAAATTGCTAAACCATCATAATAAGCAGCACCCCATGAGCTGTCTTTCGAGGGGTCAGAGTTGACATTTGAATCATAACACTTGGCTCATTTCTTTGTTTTTACCTGAGGGCACTGGGCCAGCCAAGAATAGGACAACCCCTCCCCAGACCTGGTTGCTAATTTCAATGTGCTCAACTATATCATTTATACCAGAATCCCCAGTGCCAGCCCTTCCTTGCCCTCTTATGCTCATGTCCTATGAAGAGGTAGTTTGAAGTTCATATTTGCGCCTGACTCACCATAGTCTTTATTTCTAAAACAAGTACTTTGCATTAATTTGGCAATATTAACATAACTTTCACTTTTAAAGGTATAGGCAGTTGTAGTTAGATCTAACATGTGGCCAGGGGCATGTTAACATTGTGCTAGGTGCAAGTGTTGGGTAGATATATATTAAACTTCGTATTCTTTATTGTTCCTTTCCTCTTCTAACAGAAGTTACCTATTTGCAGAATGACTACAGTGACCATAAAATTTCAGTTGGTGATAATTTCCTTTGCACGTACGTGAAACGAGAAACACACATCCCTGGCCACAAACCTGATTTTAAAACAGAATGAAATAGCTGGGGAAAAAAATGTTTTAGCTACTTCACTGAGTTTCTGCTCCTTTTAAAAGGTGTTGGGGGAAAACACAGATAATGTGTGATAATGGAGGCTAGTCTCAGAATTCCAAACTAGAATTAGAGTCATATTTCATTCCCTAAGATGAAATCAGAAAATGGATACCATAGTGTTTCTGTTTATCTATTTTTTTAAAGATTTATTTATTTATTTATTTATTTATTTGAGAGAGAGAGAGAGAGAGAGAGAGAGGGCAAGCATGGGGAGAGGGTGGGCAGAGGGAGAAGGAGAGAGAGAGAATCCTCCCAAGCAGACTCCGTCTGAGCACAGACCTCAATGCAGGGCTCGATCCCACCACCCAGAGATTATGACCTGAGCCAAAATCAAGAGTCACACTCTCAACCGACCGAGCCACCCAGATGCCCCAGCTGTGTTAGATATTTTTAATATCCGAAGAACTCAACCTTCTGAATTGTAAACATTTGCCTGAGAGGCAGGGTGTTGGGTGTGTATGTACAGAAACATTATCTATTTAATTTTTTTAAGAATCTTCACCAGCAGCAAAAGCAATGTAGAAATGACTTTGAAAATGTATTATCCCTCTCTAGTAGACATTCTTGGATATCCCAGTGATCCGATCTCTAGGAAGGAGGCAGAGTATATTTATGAAAGAACGTGGTCTCCAGAGGCAAAACACTACTCCCTAGTCCTGTGTCCTTGAGCAAATTTTCTGTCTTCTTTTTTCATCATGGAGATGTTAGGAGAATTCAAGGAGCTTACTAATGTGAAGTACTCACATGCCTGACCCATGGTACACACTCAATAAGTATTACCATTGTGGTTAAAATTATTTCAGATATGGGGCGCCTGGGTGGCTCAGTGGGTTAAAGCCTCTGCCTTTGGCTCAGGTCATGATCTCAGGGTCCTGGGATTGATACGGGCATCAGGCTCTCTGCTCAGCAGGGAGCCTGCTCCCTGCCACCGCCCCCACCCCCCCCCCGCCCCGTCTGCCTCTCTGCCTACTTGTGATCACTCTCTCTTTCTGTCAAATAAATAAAAATCTTAATATATTTAAGATATCAACACCAGAAGACATTTATTTATTAAATATAATCTTTGTGTGAGCTAAGAATATTCTTTGGGGATAGTCTGTGCTCTGGGATAATTTTCACTTTTTCATCTTGGAGACAAGAAATTTCTATAGTGAATGTGTTGAGCAAATCGCTGGATCCTTCTGTTTTCAGCTTGGAAGAAAGAAACGGCGGAATGGCACTTCCGTGGTCTTTTCTGATACACTTGGGCACAGTTCACTCTGTACTCCTCTGAAAACAGTTCAGACTTCTGTTTTACACTTGTCACCTTGGCATCTTAATCAAGCATTTGTAAAACCTGTGTCTTACTCGCTTTTTAGAAAATTGGTGCTTAGCCTTGAGTCTGGCTTAGTAGATCTCAGAGGATTTTGGATTAATGAATAGAACACACAAATTTGGGTGATTATACCTTTCTTCTTGGATATTGCTTTCTTCGTGCCTCCTAAACAGAGAATTTTAAAAATAATTTCTGGGGTGCCTGGGTGGCTTAGTTGGTTGAACGTCTGACTTTTGATTTTGGCACAGGTTTTGATCTCATGGTGGTGAGATCAAGCCCCTTATTGATTCTCTTTCGCTCTGTGCACCTTCCTCCACTTGCCTCTCTTAAAAAAAGAAAAAAAAAAGATTTTTTTTTCTCCCCAAATTTCTTTATTTTAATTTTTTAGTGTTACAAAATTGATTGTTCATGCACCACACCCAGTGCTCCATGCAGTACGTGCCCCTCTCGATACCCACCACCAGGCTCACCCCCCCCACCCCCTCCCCTCCAAAACCCTCAGTTTGTTGCTCAGAGTCCACAGTCTCTCCTGGTTCAACACCCCCTCCGATTTCCCCCCATTCGCCCTTCCCTTCCTTCTCACGA
>CM052814.1:42847635-42863951 GCA_028533885.1 Nasua narica
TCTTTCTCCTCAGGGTGATTTCATGGGTGTTCAGCGTGTTCTGGTAGATTTCCAGCTCACTTTTGGGGACCGGTTGCTGCAGGATCTCTTACTTCTCCGCCATCTTGCCCCCCTCCAAAAAAAGATTATTTTTAAAAAGATTTTATTTATTTATTTGTTGGAGAGAGAGAGCACAAGCAAGGGGAGCAGCAGGCAGAGGGAGAAGCAGGCTCCCTGCTAAGCAATGAGCCTGATGCGGAACTTGATTCCAGGACCCTGGTATCATGACCTGAGGTAAAGGCAGAGGCTTAACTGACTGCGCCACCCAGGCTGCTGTTCTTTCTATCCATAGCTATCTAGAATCTTCCTGGGTTTCAATGTACAGAAACTTTATAATATCTTTGGATTAATAGAATCAATCTTAGATTAATTATTGTTTCAAATACATATTTTTTATAAATGGCACTGCTGTTGGCCTATAGCCACCTGCTACCCTTAAGTATATTTTTCTGAAATCAAACATTTCCTTAGCATTAGCCCTTAAGTTAACAAGGAACATGAGTTTTGGTTTACTAATATTTTTGGAATGTTTTTGAGAATCCACCCAAGGTTTTAAAAATTCTATGCATAATGAAACTGTTTCCAAGTGGGATTTTTATGGGAGATAATTTCAAGATGAATAAAATGTTCCAGACCTTGCCTGTCTCTGATCTCTTATCTTGTATTTTCTGTAAAGTTGAGAAATAGATTGTGTTAGGAGGGCACTACTGTTCTTTCATTTAGAATGTCACGTAGTTTATTAAATGGCCAAATGTTTTATGAGGACAGTTAGTCCTTTTTATCTTTATTTAAATGTCATAAGATTGTGTGTGTGTGTGTGTGTGTGTGTGTGAGTGTGAGGGTATTTGATATGTATATATTTGGGTGTCTAGGTCTGATGAGAACAGTAAATACTGTCCTATGATAATTTGATGATATCAATTGGTCCTCGGGTAGATTTTCAACACATTTATTCAATAAGATTAACAGCTATATTCCAGTTGTATATTTGATAGCAATGCTTTTGAGAGATAATAAAACCAGGTTCCCATCAAAATGAAGAGTATGTTACCAGTACTAATAGAGACACAATCCACATGTTCCCTCTCTTTTTTTAAAGACCTGTCACTGATGGAGCCTATTTATTTAGTTTTTTTATTTTAATCATATATGTCTAATACTTGAACTTCTTTGTCTTAAAATACTTTTTACATCTTTCACATGTATACTTTAACATGTTAATGTTCTACCAAGTGAAGGGAAATCTTCATTCTAAAAACTTTCAAAAAGCTGAGTGATATGCAACTATCTTTTCATATGATAAGTAAATTCTCTTTGCCAAAAATAATATACCACTTCTGTATTGAAAAGGTGTGATTAATATCTCATGGAATTAAATTTAAAAATAGTTAAAATAGTTTTTTCCTCAAAAAAGTATGCTTTTAAGCTTTTTATGTCAAAGAGAATACCTCTGCTGCTCTAAAAGCTTAAACATTTATGTGAAAACACTTATCATATATGTTATTTTAGTATATTTCCATATTTAAATTTTTTCTTAAAAATAAAAAGTATATAATGTAGAGAATGTAGAGAGAAATGTAGAGATGTAAAGAGAATGTAGAGAGAAATGTAGAGATGTAGAGAGAATGTAGAGAGAAATGACTAGTGAAGGAAATGACTAAGGGATAGTGGGGATTTTTGTAAATGTTACTGACTCCTTCAAAGTATTCTTCCATTCTTACTCCTCCCAATGCATCAATACATCTTTTATGAAATATTTTAGATAAAATTCTAGACAAAATTATTATATTCAGACTTACATAATGTAATTCATGACTTACATTACTTGTACAATAAACTTATTGTACAAGTTTAATCAAAATCTGCAGATGCAAAATGAAATAACAGCTTTGAACTTTTAACTTTGCAAAAGAAATGTTAAAGAAATATATAACACATTATTAATGTCCATTATTAATGACCTCATCAATAAATGCTTGAGCTTCTGTTGTTTATACCTCCTACTCACCCAGCGCCTTGAGAAATACAAAAGAAATAAACATAATATGTGTGGTAGATAACTATTTACCTGTTCCATACTCAAGAGGAAGCATGACTTAGAGATTGGAGCAAGGACTCAGGCACTTGCTTGCTTAGATTCCAATCTCCCTTCTATTTATTAACCCCATAATTTGGGATAAGTTACTTAGCTTTTCTAGGCCTCAACTTCCTTAGTGGTTATGTGGGGATAATAGTTATACCTTCCTCATAGGTTTTTTAATGAGGATTAAATAAGCTTATAAAGTGTTGAGAAAGATGTTTGATGAATATTATACACAATACATGTTAAGTAAATAAATAAAATGCTAAGTAGAGTTCTTAGAACTTAACATTATACTTGATTTATTCAGTGTAGTAACACGAGAAGCTATGTGCTGTTTTTTATTTTAATTTTACAGGTACAAACATTTTTTAAAAAGACATTTAATAATCTAAAATCACATAGCTGTTAGGTTTTATGGCTAGAACTTAAACCTATCTCACTCTGATGCTTCCTTGTACAGCGGCTTTGCCTTTGAGCTATTTGTGATCTTGATGAAAAGATGAAATAGGTATGAATAACTCTGGGAAACCTACACAAGAAGGTATGCACTCAGGAATTGTGTTTTTAGGCTATCTGATGTTACTGATTTTGAAAAGTGTTGCCAGTAAGCTTCCCAGAAGACTTCACAGCTTGAATGGAGATTGGGATAGGTTTTAAAACTAAGTAGAATTGTAATATGTTATTATTAAATAGTTCTGACATTTCAATTTAGAAAAAACTCATAAAGGTTTTAAACATGGGACAGACAGAGTGTGTGTACTATTTATTATTAGAGAATCTGACCATTTTTTAATGGTTTATGCTAGTGAATAAACATCAGGTAGCAAGGATAATGCCTTGTTTGAGTATAGTGGTTCTAAACAGGGGTGGGGAATTGATTTTGCTGCGCAGGGTACATTGGGCCCTGATATCTAGAGACATTTTTAACTGTCACAATTGGGGGATCCTACTGGCACCTAGCGTGGGGAGGCCAGGGAGCATCGCAGAGCAAAGAATTGTCTGACCCAAAATCTCAGTAGTGTCAAGGTTGAGAACTCCTTTTTTAATGAAAAATAAGAATTATTCTTGTGTAGGGTAGACTGCGTATTTATGCCTAAATCTGTATAGCTAACATTAACAATATAAATAAGTTAACATAAACTTATTTATAAATAAGTTATAAATATAAATAATTAATAGGTTTTATAATACTACATAAGAATTTTGTAGTATGTAGAATTTTTGGAGAACAACTCTTCCTCTCCAACATAAACAGATGCCAAGAAACATTCCTAGATTCTAAACTTTTAAAAACATTCCAAACGTAGATACTGATAGCGCAGGTATTTTTGTTTCCTTCCAAAACTTTTCTAGCTTCTGCATTTCCAGCAATTTTCAGGTACTGTTCATCAGCATCTATATTCGTAACAATTCCAACTCTGTGCCTTTTCTGGAGGAAGCAGGGGCTGCTATCTGCAAACAAGTCCCTTGACACTCTACCCTGTTCCTTGGAGTTATGAAGGAGGCAAGATGGGATTCAAAGATTTATTAATTATATTTGCATTTAGAACTTGAAAATAAAGGTTAAATGCAAATGCACTTGGAATAAATAATTGGCATTGACTTACATTAAAATACAAATGAATGGGGTGGGACAGAGGTCCAGGAAGGTTGAGACAAAGTAGAGAGAAGTCAGAGAGGGAAGATTGGTGTGCCTAAAGTAAAGATCACCTTTTTTGCAGTATTGCTCAAAGCTAGCCCATCATCCATTACTTCAATAGTATTTATATGTTCCTATTATGTCTCAGACCTTATGCTGGACTCTAGTAGTGAATAGGAAGGATGCGGTTCCTGCCATCATGGAACTTACAGGTTAATAGAGGCAAAAATAGGTAAGAGTTATTTGTGTTGGTGTATTTGAAAGAGCAAGAAATTTGGCTTCAGAAAGACTAGGCTAAAATCCAGTCTCTGAATGATCTTGCTCAAGTTACTAAATGCCTCTGAGTCTCAGCTTCCTTACCTACATGATGGGAATAATAATACCTAAATCAGCAAGTTGAAGCTTCATGTGGAATTATTTTTATTTTATAGAGATGTATATAGATGTGGCCTTTAGGGAACATGATCTATAGTGGCCAATCTTACCTGAGAAGAAAACGAAACAACTACTTGACTTGGGATGTGTGAACTGGATAAGGGAAAAACAGAACATCTCATTCCACTCATCCTTTATGTGTACAGTATTTGGACCCTTGGAAATTCTTAGGACAAGGACACAACTTAATAATGTTTAGTTATCAGCTAAGATGTCGGAAGAAAGCATAACGATATGCACAAGTAAAAGAGAAGCCATGTGTTTTTACTCAGCACAGATGCTTCCACCATCAGAATGACTGTATGGAATGTTCGAAATGTGTGGATTCCAGAGATGCCTCATGGCCTAAGTGTTGACTCTATGCGTAGTTGAGGAGGGTCACTGACTGGAAGGAGAACCTGGGGTCCAGTGGGGGGCGCTCTGCATCCCTTTCCCACTACTGACTGGGCCTGCCCTCTCAGTCCCAGTCAGGGAAAGACAAAAGTGTGTTTCACAAAGGCAATTGTGGCATTATAATGGAGGCATTACGAAGAGTGGTTTGAATGTGGGGAAAATAAGCAACTACGAGATTATGTGACGAGTCCGGGTGGGAGGTATTGCTTAGTTGAACTGGGTCGGTGGTATTTTGAGTGGGCTTGAGGAAGTAGAAGTGATAGTCACCTGAGAGGTAGAATCGGTGAGGCAGCTTGGATACAGGAGCTGTAAGGAAAAGAGAATGATTCTCCTGTTTCCAGCTCTGAGGGCTGGGAGTGGTTAAATGCAAATGCACTTGGAAGAAATGACTGGCATTGACTTACATTAAAATACAAATGAATGGGGTGGGACAGAGCTCCTCCATGAAGTGAAATAGGAAAGTCAGGAAAAATAAGTTTTTACTTTTAGGTTTTCGTTTTATTTTGCTTTGTTTTTCTTTTCTCTTGCAGGTAAGGAAAGAAAGATGGAAAGGAAATAAATTTGTTTTGTACATGTTGAGTATGAGGTATTTTCAAGGCATTCAAGAACAGATTCAGAATCTCAGAGGAGAGAGGGGCTCAGAGATGTAGATCAGGGAGAGTGTCCTATTTATGCATAAACTGGAGCCAAGAGAGGATTAAAGGACTTCCAGAATGGATTCAGAATGGTTAAAAAAAGGTGGAAACCTTTAAAAATATATTACTCTGAGATTAATCAGACTGCAGGATTCATGTGTGCCACATGATCTGAGGGATACATATTGAGTGTATTTTTTAGGATTATATAAATAATGGATCATTCCTTTACAAGTTGGTTTTGACGACATGAGCATTCATTTTTTTAAGGGGTTCACTTCATCTTGAGGGACTCTTTTGAAGGATTTGTAAGAGATGTGACACGAAAGCCCATAAGTTAGTGTGAACTGAGGGGGAAAATGGTAGAGAAAGATATACTAAGGGAACATTTACAGAACTAGGTAGGAAATCACAAATAATGATATCTTTTATTTGCACAAAGGCTATTCCCTTGAAAAAAAAGCTCATTGAGTTCTATATTGAAGATAAGATAGGGACATGATGGTTGCCACGAACTCGGGAAGTGGGAGGTGGGAACAGAGAGATGTCAGTCAAAGGATATAAGATGAATAAGTTCTAGGGATCTAATTACAACATGGTGATCATAGTTAACAATACTGTATTATATATTTGGAAGTTGCTAAGAAAGTAAATCTTCAAGGTTTTCATCACAAAATGAAATGATATTTGTGGGAGAGGATAGAGTTGCTAACTAGCCCTACTGCGATAATCACTTGGGAATATGTTTATCAAATCATCATGTTGTACACCTCATATCTCAATAAAACCGAGAAGAAAGTTACAATAGGGAAAATAACTGATTATGTAATAGAACGAGGTAAAGCACAATGGGCTGGAATTTTACAAGATGATGGGATTAGAAGTAGTAAGTATAGACTACATTTTTAAAAAGATTTATTTGTCTATTTGAGAGAGAGAATGAGAGCATAGTGGGAAGGGTAGAAGGAGAGGGAGAGAGCATCTCAAGAAGACTCTTTCCACTGAGCACAGAACCTGGTGTGGGACTCAATCTCAGATCCTGAGATCATGACCTGAGCCGAAACCAAGAGTTGGAGGCTAATCTCACTGCACCATCCAGCTGCCCTAGTATAGACTACATTTATTTTTCTAAACTCTTTGCTGAGGATAGGAAAGATCTTGAGGAATTGGAAAAATTAATTACATTTTGTTTATTTTGTTACTATCAATATTTATTTATAGGTTGAGAAGATGTGGCCAGGGCAAAGCAAATAATTAGATTAAATTTGGGGCTAGGGATGAATGAGAAATAGAAGAGGTAGAGAATAGTATAAAATTGAGAGAAGAGGATACAGAGACTTTTTCTTCTAAAACATGAAGGTCTTAGTATGAATTATTTTTGATATATCATTAAGTATGAATAAATAAATTTTCTAATTATAAAGATTGCCTTATGGTTGTGAGGTATGGGGAAGGGAAATTGAATGAATGCATCTAATCCTCTCCTTTTGTTTTCCCAGTGAAGGATGAGTCTGAGTTGTGTCCTTGGATAAGGAGTAGTGGATAGGGTGCTTGAGAAATGCAGTCAATTTCTGGTCAGTCATGTGAGGAGTGGAAATAAAAGGAAAAGGGATTAGTATATGTTGGGTCAGGTTAATGACTCAGTGGTCATCAGACTTTGCTGAAGTAACTTAGAGCAGAGTATTCATTTCCCCTAAGTCCAACTTGGAAGTCACAGGTTAAATTAATTTAAAAAATGTCAGAAGGATCGAAAAGCCACTGGTCAACTGGGATTTGAAGGACCAATATCCGAGAGAAAAGAAATCACTGAAGTAGGCCCAGGATTCTGCAAGCCATTTCCGCCCCTCAATCCACTGCTGGATCTAGGTGGGTTTGGAGGTAATGGGGAGACAGGGATGTGGGAAGTAGCTAGGCAGCGAAGAGGCAGAGAATCCAACAGAACTTTGGCTATCTCAAAGGACTTGGGGACACAAAAACTGCATTTCAAAACTAAGCCAGTTAGACCTTGAGGGGCAATATCTCTGAGAGAAGGGAAGCTTAGAGAAGCTGAAAGCCAGTGCCTTCTCTGTGTCCACTAGCCAAAGTCTTAATCTGTGCAGGGCAACAGGCTGAGAAGCAAACATAAAATCTCCCCAAAACAAAGCAGAGATATTGGCAGCCTTGTGGTGCTAAGAGGAAAAAATATTGGAGATCAAAACTGCCAAATGTAAGCCTATTACACAGTGGGAATGAACAGGAGGTAGGCTGATACAAAGATTTGAGTCAATCTCAAGTCTGGGATTTGGGGTTAAATTGAGGACATACATCCTATTCTCACTGCCTGCCAGAAGATAAGCTGGGTCCTCTGTGGATGTAGATCTAGCTGCCTCACAGATTTTCATAAAAAGGTCTGGCATTCTGCTGAGAATTGCCAGGTGTTCCAAAAGACAAGATCAAGAAAAATAAATAGGTCACATAATATTTAAAATAACTAAGATTAATATGCTCAAGAAAATAGGTGGCAAGAGTGATACTCTTTAAAAGGGAACCAGATATATAAAAAAGAATAAAATGGAAAAATTATTGATACTCTTTAAAAGGGAACCAGATATATAAAAAAGAATAAAATGGAAAAATTATTGATACTCTTTAAAAGGGAACCAGATATATAAAAAAGAATAAAATGGAAAAATTACAACTAAAAACACAGGAAGTAAAATTAAAAACTCAATAGATGGATGTAATGTAGTATGGACACAATTGGAGAGAAGGAATTAATCAACTGAATAGGTTAGTAGGAAATATCGAGACTGAAACACAGAGAACAAAAAGAAAAATAAACTATAGAATAAAAGCGTGAGGAATATCTAGGGCATGATTAAAAAAAAAAAAGCACCGGGAAGGAAAAAGCGTGTGTGTGTCTGTTATGGACCCTAAGATAAATACAAGGAATACCAGTCCTAGGCATATTGCAATAAAATTACTGGAAACCAAAGGAAAAGAAAAAAATTCTGAAGACATAGGGGGTGGGAAAGACATTCAGAAAAACTGAAGACTGAGGGTGGATTCCTTAAGAGAACACATAGAAACCGTAAGATAACAGAATGACATCTTTGAGGCGTTGAAATAAAATATCTGTGAAAATAACCATAAAGAAGTTGAAGAAAGATGATTTATACTACCTGATATCAAGATTTATTATAACACTGTCATAATTAAGACTGTGACATTAGTGCGAGTTTCAGTGAATAGACTAATGGACTGGTAGACCAGTAAAAGTCCAGAAACAAACTTGCATTTATATGACCACTTGATTTGTGCAAAAGTTATATTGCAATGCGAGGATTAAAGGTGGTATTTTGGGGTGCCTGGTGGCTCAGTCAGTTAAGCATCTGCCTTCGGCTCAGGTCATGATCCTAGGGTCCTGGGATCGAGCTCTGCTTTGGATTCTCTGCTCAGCGGGGAGTCTGCTTCTCCCTTTGCCTCTGCCCCTCTTCCTGCTCGTAGTCTTGTTCTCTCCCTCAAATAGATAAAAAAAATCTTAAAAAAAAATATAGGGGTGGTATTTCCAGTAAATGATATGAGTCCGTTGGTTATATGTATGTAAAATAATCATAATACCCCCCTCACACCATACACAGAAATTAGTTCTAGGGACGCCTGGGTGGCTCAGTCAGTTAACATCTGCCTTCAGCTCAGGTCATGATCCCAGGGTCCTAGGATCGAGTCCTGAATCAGGGCCTCTGCTCAGCGGGGAGTATGCTCCTCCCTTTGCCTCTGCCTGCTGCTCTGCTTACTTGTGCTCTCTCTCACTCTCTCCCTCTGACAAATAAATCAGTAAAATCTTTAAAAAATTTATTAAGAAGTAATTCTAATTGGATTATAGATCTAAAAAGTAAAATGATATTTTTGAAGAAATCAGTGCAAACTATTTCATGACAGTGGAATAACTAAAGTTTTCTAACAAGACAAAAAAGCATGAATTAAAACAGATGGACAATGTCCATCAACAGATGAATGGATAAGAAGATGTAGTATATACATACGGAATACTATGCAGCCATCAAGAGAAACAAAATCTTGCCATTTGCAATGATCTGGATGGAACTGGAGGGTATTATGCTAAGCAAAATACGTCAATCAGATAAAGACAATTATCATATGATCTCTCTGATATGAGGAATTTGACAGGCAGGGGGTTCATGGGGGTGGGAGGGGAAAATGAAATAAGATGGGATAGGGAGGGAGACAAACCATAAGAGACTCTCAATCTCATGAAACAGAGGGTGGCTGGTGGGTAGGGGGGTAGGGGTAGGGTGGCTGGGTTATGGACATTGGGGAGGGTACATGCTATGGTGAGTGCTGTGAAATGTGTAAGCCTGGTGATTCACAGACCTGTACCCCTGGGGCAAATAATACATTATATGCTAGTTAAAAAAAAATTTAAAAAAAAAACAGGCAACCCAATAGAAAAAATGGACAAAGGATTTGAGTATGCCCGTCACTCAAGAGATTATCCAATTGACCAATAAAAACATGTGAATAAGTATTCAACCTCATAATCGTCAAAGATGTGTGAAATAAATCCACAGAGACACCATTATAGATCCACCAGATGTTTAAAATTACAAGACTGACAGTATGGAGTATGGGAAGGACGTGCTGCCGTGTGGCTATTAACACCAGGGGGTATATACCATGGCATAATAATTTCATTCCTAAGTAATCCCATTCATAGGAATCTTGCGCAGAAACGTACACATGTATGCAAATCTGTATGTAACAAAAGCCATGTCCAAAGATGTTCATGGCAGCACCATTGGTAATATCCCAAACTGGAAACAATCCAAATGTCTGCTAACAGTGAAATGGATAAACATTTTATGGAGTATTCATTTATACAGTGGAACAGTTTACATCAATAATAATGAACACATTATTTTACACATGTCAACGTGGATGGATGGCACAAACGTAATGGTGGACAAAAGAAGCCAGACTCAGTAGTACATATCGTGCTATTCATTCTATTTATATAAAGAGAAAAAGCAGATAAAAATATTCTCTGGGATAGAAGTCAGGGTAGTAGTCACCCTTCTGGAGGGAGCTGAGGGAGGCTTCTGGAATGCTGGTAATGTTATGTATCTCGACCTGAAAACTCAACAGACTACAGTTAAACGATCTGCTAACTCTTAAGCCTGCATATTATCCTTCAACAAAAACTGTACATTAAAAAAAGAACTAAACTGCTGTTGAAATTCGTACATTTATGGTGAGGCTAACAATCCTTTTCCTGGCCAGCCACTCAGCCAGCGTAGTACAGGGAAAGGGAAAAGGTTGGCCATCACAAACCCTTTACGCTTTTAAACCTTTAAGTCGAAAAGCTTCAAGTTCTCCGCATAATTAGGATTATCACAAAATCATAAATATTTCAAAGGAGGAACGACCTTTGAGGACAATTTAGAGGCATTTACTTCAACAAATTATTATTTAATTTTTGGTCTTACTGTGGTATTCCTGTTTGGTGGTGACGGAAGGAGAATGCTTGGTCTGTCACCTTACATAGATTGCCAACTAACACCCCCCACATACTTTATTCTTGGATTTGTTTTCATGTGACCACTTGGAAATGTCTTTAATGGCTGGAAAGAAACGGAAATGAATTACTGGATTGCGCTAAATATAGTCTATGGGCAGAATAAGTCCCTGACAGGTCAGTAAGCCTGTTGACTTCTCGATGCCAAAATGTTTCTGCTTTTCTGTGGGTGTTATTTCTATCAGTGTTGTCTAGTTGATTCCAATAATATATACTTTAAACCATGTTTTTCAAACTTGCATATATAAGAATCACCTGGTCAGGTTGCTGAAGATGTAAAGTGTTTGCATTTTTGACACTCCAGATGATTCTGTGAAGATCCTTTAGCAGAATGCATTTTGAGAAACCCGCTTTAAGCTCATCATCCGTGGTAATAGCTACTTGGAAAGTGATATGTTGACTGTGAGTTTGGGAGAACTGTTCCTTTGGGGATTTTTTTTCTCTGTTTATTACAAGAATTATGACAGGTTATGGGTCATCCTTATTTAAAGCAGAGAGTTTAAGTTGCTGAGGAAAGTGGATATGAGAAAGCAAATGGAGGACATTTAAAATGGAACTTAGAGAGTATAGAAGCTACCATCAGCCCCCATCATGAATCACATAATATTTTGCTCAGACAAAGCTGAAATGACAGATGGACCTGTTATTAATTTAGGTAGGCACTCCTTAAACTACTAAAGTTTATGAGAGGTTTTACAACCCAGGAATTCTGAAGCTATTTCTGGTGCGTGTAGTTTCATGTCATCTTTATGGGAGCAAACAAAGATCTGTATCCCACACCCCCAAGATTTTTGTTTGTCAGGATTTAAATAAAAGGATGAGAAGTAAGAACATCTTTGCCCACATATTACTTCTTTGCTTTACCACCTGCTTGGCTGGAATGAATCAAGGTGAAGCCGAATCAGTGACTCAACATTCAGTCACCCTATAGGCATTAATTCACAAAACCATGAAATAAGTATACAGCAGGAAAAAGAAATTGAACATTTCTTTTCCTGCATTTGCCTTTTTCTTCCCCCCTTAATGCGTATCTCTAAAGCACCGGGCTTAGTTTTGCTGTCAAAATGGACTGCTTTCCCTTTTCAAAGCTTCCTTGAAGCTTTCCCTTTCCGAAGGCAATGAAGATTATAGATGATGTAAAGAAAGCAAGCTATGTGATTATCGTAATCTGATTTTAAACTCATGTCCTGAAACTTCTTTTCACCCTGCAGCGTCTGCCGCTGCTAGGGAAGTTGCTCGCAACTTGCAAAGATCAGCTGTGATTCCAATGGCGGTATCAAAGTTTGCAGCTGGCTGTGGTTTTCCACCGCCCAGCACCCTTTGACAACTTAACGTTGAGGTCTCTTGCTATTGAAGCAAGGGGAGAAGCTTACGCAAGTACCCCACTTGACAAGAGCTGCAGAATATTGATTGTATTTAAAAGTGAAAAGCAGAATCCAGAGTGACAATTGAACTGGATTCTAATTTGCTTTTTTTTTTTTTTTTAAGATTTTATTTATTTATTTGAGAGAGAGAGAGAGAATACAAGCAAGGGAGCAGCAGGCAGAGGGAGAAGCAGGCTTCCTGCTAAGCAGGAAGCCTGATGTGGGGCTCGATCCCAGAACCCTGGGATCATGACCTAAGCTGAAGGCAGACGCTTAACTGACTGAGCCACCCAGGCGCCCCTCTAATTTGCTTTTTAAAAACGTCTATCTGATCAAGATATCCGCAGATCTGTATGACAAAATTGGTAATTGGGGATCTTATCTAAGGGATATGATCATAATTTGGAGCTCATATTTGTTTTATGTTCATCCTTTTGCATGCGCTGATGTATGTACTGTTTGCTGCCCATCAGGATCCCCCTGGAGCCATCCTGCGGGCCCCTGGACCAACCCCTGGATAGATTCTAACTGCCACACAGCCGCATTTCAGCAGGAAGCAGCCAGAGCGGTCATCATTCCATTCCCTAAGGGCAGTTAGGGTTACTGTTCCAGGGAGAGGAATGAGTAAGGGACAGGTGCATAGGTAGGGAGAGGTAGAGAGGGGTAAGTAATCAGGCTCACAGAAATCCCGAAAATGTGGAGGTGTGGGGATATTAGAGATAAGGGAACAAACCAGACCACCCTGCCCTAGGCATATGGGGTGGGTATCTTTTTATGATAATCACCTGTGACCAACAAAGAATAACCGGACCCTAAAAAGAAAGTAACCCACTGAAGGTGTTATGACTAGTCTTTGCTCAGTGGTGATATCAATAGAGACATTAAAAGGATTTAAGGTCCCTGGTTAGCTTTCTACAAAAGACTAGCCCTGAAGACCCTCAGTGACAGCCCTGTGGGGACCCCTCTCACTCTTGAGAGCTTTTTCTGTATCTTCACTTATTAAACTTCTATCGCTTTACCAACCCCTACCCCCCCCCCCCACCGCACCACCAAAAAGGGTCTGTCATTGATATTTTGATACAGAAGGGTAGTGTTGGCAACTTGCTATGTGCTCTTTTCTTTATCATTTTGTCAGAGTTAGAATTTGCTGAAGTACATGATCTGGACGAGCATCCAGAATGCCTTAGACGATGCTTATCTCCCTGACTGACTGAGGCTTCCCCATTTTGCTGCCTTCTTTTCCAACATGATTTCTCCCAAGGATCTTAACTTTCTGCTCTCTTCTTGTTTGACCCGAGGAAACCTTCCCCTCCTCTCCTCAGATTCAAATGAAGACCAAGCCTCAAAGGCAATTTCTCCACCTACGATTTGACTTTATTTGTGGGTAATAACCCAGGTGACTGAGTTACTAGTCACCGGCGTAGTGTATCTGCTTGCCTCCCATTTACTCTTGCCTCTAAAATTAGGCTGTTAGCATGTGACTCACTTCCATCGTTCAAATCTGCAGTATCATGTTGGGCTGCTTGACAGGAGGTTCCTGGCAAAGGGCAGGCACTCAGGTGCTTGTTGAATGAATGAGTGATGTTTACCGTTTGCATGCCTCCTCTTCCCAGATACTTTTTGTTTTCCAGATTGATTTTTTGGCTTGGTTTTGGGTTTTCTCATGTTTCGGGGAAACAGATAGAAAAGAGCATTAGCCCCACAAGAAAGAACCTGCCCTATAGGATGAAGAAAGGCTACATTTTTATGCGGTTAACATGAAGTCCCAACTGAATCTTTTCCTTTAAATCATGTGCTGACCTCTACTCAAAAGAGGAAAGATATTTTTCTTGATGATCTTTCACCACCTGCTACTCTAAATATGTCATTTTGTTTCTGATTTGCAATCTTGAGCTCTGGCATCATGGCAGAAATATGGTTGAGGCAAAGGAACATCTCCTGATTGAGGAGGTGGGAAGAAACACCTTGTTGCACGTCTGTCTCTTCTTTGGCCCATTTCCCCTTGCCTTCCTTCCTGCTCAGTCTTGTTGTTTTCTAGTTTGTCTTCCATGGTTCTCTTGAGAGATAGAAGCATTGAGTTAGAGATTGCAGTATGTAAGTGTATCAGACCGACACATCAGATGGCTTCCACTCACGCAATATAATATGCTGGTTATATATCCATAAAAACAAATAGTAAATAAATAGAATTCCCCAAACTGCTTACTTCCTTTTCTCTAAAACAGGATATCAAAGGTGTGAACAGGAGGTGATCTACATCCGTGCCAGCTAGAATATTTGTTTAAAAGTGCAGATTCCTAGGCCCTCTCCAGTTCTACAGATCATAGGTCTTAGGAGATGAACAGTCAGGGGTCTGCATTTTTAACCAGGATCCTAGGCATTTACACTGTACTCTTTTGAGACTCAGCTGCCCTTGACCAATGATGCATTAAGTCCAAGTGAGAAAATTAAATAAAAGACAATTCCAAATGCATATACTTTCTTTGTAGATCATTCCACTTTGCAATAAAAATACACACATAAAAATGTGATCACCAGATAGAACTATGAACAGTGCTTAAAAATTAAGTGAAGGACATTGGTTAAATTGTTTGATGACTATAACTATTATTGAAAGACAAAGTATATTTTTAAAAATATTTTTCTTTGAAGAGCAGTCATTTTAGAACTATTTGCTTTTCCTTTGTTTTCAATTTTTTTTTAAAGATTTTTATTTATTTATTTATTAGGAAAGAGAGAGAGTGAGAGAGAGCATTAGAAGGGAGAAGGTCAGAGTGAGAAGCGGACTCCCTATGGAGCTGGGAGACCGATGTGGGACTCGATCTCGGGACTCCAGGATCATGACCTGAGCCAAAGGCAGTTGCTTAACCAACTGAGCCACCCAGGCGCCCCTATTTTCAATTTTTATATCTTTCTGTGTGGACCTTTGTACCACCATCTCTCTCCCTCTCTCTTCCTCTCTCCCCCCACCACTTATATTCCTTCCTCTCTCCCTCTCTCTCTCTCCCTCCCCCCTTTATCTTCTTCCCTCTATCCTTTCCCCCCCTTTCCATAACTAAGTCTAGCTCCTCTTTTGATAGCAATGCCTACCTTATGATCTCGTCTTTAGCACTTAGGAGCATGATGTCATTAAAAGAATGATTGTTGCAGCTGGATCTTCCTCTGAGACTTACTAGTTGGATGATATTAGACAGATTGCTTAACATCTCTTGGTTCCTGTGGTCTCAACACTAAAACAGAGCACTTACTTGTAGTGCCTTTGGGAGATCTGAACCAGACTAATGAATGTAAAGTGCTTAACAAACATCCTAACAGTCATTACTCAACCGTTGGTCTTTATAGTTATGAAGTACAATGATTACATGGGGAAGGATGTGTTAAAGGGAAAAGTTAAGTCCTTAAGTTAAGAGATTTTTGAGTATTGTGATAGTTGTTAGGTTCTAAAGAAATAAAAATTAGTAAGACTTGATCGCTGCCCTCAAGTTGTTGAGTCTTGTGGGAGAAGACAGATAAATGTATAATTACATCCATAAAATGTAGTGTGTGCAATGTTGTAAGATGGTGAAGGAGTCAATGGAACCACTAAGGAGGGAGTGATGTGTATTTCCACTGCTTAGTGTCAGTTGCTTTGTTGCTATGTGAATATATAATGGGAAGAAATTGAAATCGTGCCTTTATTTGCCATTGTTTGTTTCTGTTTAAAATGACACCCACATCAGGCCCTGACTCCAGCAGGTCTTTATGTACAAGAGAAAAAGCTGTCACTTCCTTGAGACACCCACTTCCATCTGATTGAATACTGCTATAATAAATACAGCAATATATGTTGATCACTAATATAAATGCCAACCCGCTAGGAGTTGTTCAGTGTACAACATGTACAGCTATATAATACAACCCTATAACCACAAACAATATTTATCTCACACTGACTTTCATTATTTTGCTTGGAAAATAAAGTAATTAGGATAATTTTTCTTCCTTTTTTTTTTTTAAAGATTTTATTTATTTATTTGACAGAGAAAGAGAGAGATCACAGGTAGGCAGAGAGAGAGGGGGAAGCAGGCTCCCTGCTGAGCAGAGAGCCCGACACAGGGCTTGATCACAGGACTCTGAGATCATGACCTGAGCTGAAGGCAGAGGCTTTAACCCA
>CM052814.1:42864451-42883018 GCA_028533885.1 Nasua narica
AAAATAATCTGGCACTCAAAAATTGTTTTGACCTTGTTTGCATTATATGTAACACACATCCATTTTATGGCCTAATCTGATTAATACATCTGTTCTAGGTCACTGAAATGTTTCTGGAAATGTCTCTTGAAGTTTGGTAAGTGCATTTATTTCATTGGATGGAAAATATTGTGAGCGATCCACTGACTTATTTTAATTGTTAAAGGGTAAACTTTTAAAATTTGAAGTAATTCTGACAGTTTTGGTCACAGGGGGACATCTCTTAGACAAGGCAATTCATTAAAGATAGTATTTCTACAGGCACGCTCCTGAGAACACAGACTCTTGGGAACGTTAGTGTTACATCATGGAGAAGTGGGGATGGAGGACCCAGAGAAGGCATTCCTGATCACGTAAACGTGGGAAATACTGTGCCAAACAGATCTAAACAGGTTTATTCTGTGAAGCACTTCCTGAAGTCTTGGCTATGATAAGATGAATTTACCAGGGGCTGTTTGTTTGCTTGTTTTTGTTTTTGATTTTTAAACATCTCCTACTCCTTATTTTCTGGAAACATGCCTTAGAACTTGCAACTTTAAGGCAGCTATTATTTTATACCCTTGTTTCAGCTCCCCTTCTAGGAAATGGCTTGAGGGGAGCAATGGGCATACATCAGCGAAAGTACTGGGACCTAGGTGATTTATAACAAGACTGCTGGGGACATTGGCTCATGGCTCTTCGTTTTATATACAGTTCATCCCCAGACCTCCGATTCAGTATGGCTCTGTGTGATCAGGAGAAAACTTTCAGACAACAGAGAAAAGAAAACATAAAGGAAAACATGAAGAAACTCCTGGGTCCAGAGAATAGTGAAGGCTTGAATTCTACACGCGATGTGAGTTGGAAATGTTTCAGACGTTATTGCAATTTAATAGTCATGTTTTTGGTCCTGTCTCCCAAATTGCACCCAAATATTAAAATATGGAGATTGATTGAGCATTATATCTTCAGCTTTTTAAGATAAGGTGTTTCATAAATGCAAATTCTTTGAGGAAGATCCTCACCAATGCTGCCCATATTTAGTAATACTGATCAGATAATAGTTTTAAAAAGATTCATAAGTATACTTAGGCACAAACAAGATGTTTATTAATAAGAAAAGTTTAGCCTTTTCTTATTAAAGTTTAGCTAGACTAAACTAAAAGTTTAGTCTAGCCAGATGTAAAAGGATCATTGAAATTTATTTTATTTTTATTGTTTTGTAATTGAAGTAGAGTTGACATACAAAGTTACGGTTAGTTTCAGCTGTACAGCATAGGGATCCAACAAGTCTGTTGGTTATGCTGTGTTCACCACAAGTGTAGCTACAATGTTACCATACAACACTGTTGCAATACCACTGACCATATGATACTCCTCGTGCTGTACCTTTCATTTCCTTCACCCCTTTTGCCCTTCCCTCCAACCCCCTCCCCATGGGATCATTGAATGAACTTTTTTTTTTAAAGATTTTATTTATTTGAGAGAGACCGTGCGCGTGATCAGGGGGAGGAACAGGCAGCGGCGGAAGCAGACTCGCTGCTGAGCAGGGAGCCCAATGCAGGACTTCATCTCCGGAGCCTGGGGTCATGACCCAAGCCGGATACAGACGGCTTAACCGACTGAGCCACCCAGGCGTCCCTGTAACTATTTCTTTGGGTATTTATTTCCTTACGAAAATTCCCATGTCACATAAAAATCCCCTTAAATAAATCCGTATGCTCTTCTCCTTTAATTTCTCTTACCAATTTAATTTTCAGACCCAGTCAGGGACCGTAAGAGGGTTGAGAAAAACCTTTCCCTCCCCTATAATGTGGCAGGTCCTCTGAGAATTGAAGACTGTTTGTTGGTCAGGCCTGGAGGAAGGAATGAGTTTGTTAGGAAAAGAAAAAAGCAAGAAATGGATACCTCTGTTAATTCCTGGCTGTCATTTTCATTTGCGAGACCCCGTTTTGCAATCTGTGTTTCCCCGCCTCACTGCTTTCTAGTTATTTGCAACAATTCTTTCTGTCACTCCCAGCTGCTGATCTACCCTCTCTTCCCCTCACAACTGAGAGACTTGCCTCGTAGGCAGAGAGAGGTCAGCAGGCATCAGATGATAAAGCCTTCCTTTCTTGCCCCAGGATTGCCATATTCCGTAACTTACGCTATCCTTTGAGGCTTCCTTCTTGAATTCCACGGAGGAAACAGCTCCTTCTCTTCCAAATGCAGATCAACAGCAGATATGGGTTGCCAGCCCCAACCAGGAGCCCCAAAATAGCGACTCTCAATTATTCAGTCCTCCGAGGACCACTCCCCTCCTCGCAACTTGTCTGCCTCCACCTCTTTATGAAATTTTACTGTAAAAATATCAACTCTGACAGGAAGGGGAAAAAAGGAACAACCACAAAATCTGCCTGGAATGTACCTTCCCTTCTCTTATCTCTCCACTTCTCTCCTTGTGTTACACAGACTTCTCCAAGTTTCCTACACCTTCTCACCCTCTTTCCTCCCTTTCTCAGGCTTCTGACCTCAGGATTCTACTGCAGCTGCTTCACCAGTCACCCATACTAATAAGTGCAAAAGATCCAGCCCTGTCTTCCTGGACCTTGTCAGTGCAAATGACCATGTGTCCCTACCTTGTGAAACATTCTCTGCCCTTCACCTACTGCCTCCTCTTTGTTTTCATCGAGCCTCTTTGGTGCCCTGTAGCAGATTTTCCCTGTGCATTCTTTAAGTAGAAGTGTTCTTTGCCTTAGGCCCTCTGTCTCCTCACTCTGTGTTCTTAAGAATTTTGTCTCCTGGGGCACCTGGGCGGCTCAGTCGGTTAAACTTCTGATTCCGGGGTCCTGGGATCAAGTCCCACATTGGGCTCCTTGCTCAGCGGGGAGCCTGCCTCTCCTTCTCCCTCTTACTGCTCCCCCTCCTTGTGCTCTCTCTTGTTCTCTCTCTGTTAAATAAATCAATAAAATCTTTTTAAAAAAGAATTTTCTCTCCCTTCCATGATGTCATCTACCACCTGTGTCTGAAGAACTTCCCACGTAGATCAAGGACTTAAAACCTCCCTCCTGAACTTCAGAGCTGAACATCTATCTGTGCACCTGCTTGATTTCTTAACTGGAATCCCTCTCATCTCAAACTCAGCACAACTAAAGGGGAACACAACAGCTCTCTTTTCTTCCTGTCCTCTCTGCCCACCTTCTGTTTGCTCTCCTCTCTGCCCACAACACCTCTGCCTGTCCTCTGTCTTCCCACCTTCTGTTTGCTCTCAAACCAGAGCTGAAAATCCTTCCACCGCTCTCAGGATTGGCCTCCCAGCATCTCTCCAACTCCTGTTTTTCCAGTTTACACCACACTCCTTCTTTGGGTGCTGCCTCTTAGCTCCATGTCTCCTCAGAACCCTTCCGCAGTGGGTGCCTTTCCAGACACTGTTCCTTCTTCCTGCAGAGTGCTTCCCCTGTACCCACCCTCCCCCCACCCTACCTGCTTTTCAGGTAACAGGCACCCTCCCTCCTGTTCTTTAAGCAGTACATATGTAGCTTCTTCTGAGACTGTCCCCCTCACCAATGGCTCTGTCCCCACCATGTCCGTTAGATCTTGGTTATATTCTCTGTGGCACAAATATGAGTATTATCTTCTCAGCATTGATGGCGCTTGGACTTAAAACATACTTGTATAGATACTCACTTAATGTCTGTTTTCTCCAGTGGAATATAAGCTTCGAGAAGACCAGGACAGTGTCTGTGTTATTTACCTTCGCATTCCCAGCACCTGGCATGGCCCCTAGCACACGGTAGACGCTCAGTAAATCTTGTGTTGTGAGTCAGGGAACAGATTCGGGCGGTGGCTTGGTGCTGCACCCAGGAGATGAATTAGCTAGGGAGAGGGATCAGGGACTCAGAACTGAGGAACACAATATCAGGTTGTTAGGAGACACAGGTTGAGAGGGTTTGGATGAAAAAGTCCCCGTTGGAACTGTTCCATTAGAAATGTATGTGGGACACATTGATGCAGATGTCCCTTGGCCTTTGTCCTTAGGTTTTCCTTTTGCAAAGGGAAAGTTGCTGCTACAACCCCCCCCCCCCGCCATGGACTCCTTGTTTTGTGGAAAAAAAGAGTCTTCCTAGGAAAATGAAACTTGGCCTAATATTCATACAAATTGGCTTTTCTGCAACAGATGGAGAATGAAGTAATTATGTTTCTGTCTGGAATAGTTTTCAAAAAATATTAAATTCATATTTTTGGAAGTCATTCTTGGAATTAAAACTTTTACTATATTTGTTTTGGTTTGGTCTAGAGTTTTTTCTCTTGTCCAGATTAATTAGATATATTCAGAACCACCCATTCCCACAATGTATGTTTCCTATTTTTATGTTACTCCTTGCTCAAGGGTCTCTTAAGCTCCCAATTCCCTTGCTCTCTGATGAGACTTCACTTTCTAGTCAGTTCTGGTTAATCATCCTTACGGGATGAGGGACAGGCTGCCATGGCGGCTTGATGAAGAAAGAACAGTCCTATTTAATTCTCGGTGCAGAGAATCTGCTTGTCCTATTCCCAGTGTTCAAAAGACAACATCCAGCTTAGGACTTCAGTGTCAAGATGTTGAATAAATTTGAGCAGTATAAACTTGGACACATTCCTTCCCTTCTATGCTTCACTTGTAAAATGGAGACTGTGTCTCTTATTAGGTAAAAGGATAAGTACTAGCTTATAAGCTTCCAGCACAATCTGGAAGGACACATGGTAGTTGCTCAATAAAATAGTGACTATACTACTTGAGTATAGTATAGTTCTGTTCGGCTACATAACATCCAAGGGCAATCATTGTCAAATTTAATAAAATCTTAGCTTTTCTGTCTGATATAATGAATTAGTCAAATAGTTAAGGTGCCTCATAACCCAAGAGTTTATTCTTTTAAGTACTAAGACTTTTAAAAAATGTATTCTCGGACACACGGGTGGTTCCGTTGGTTAAGCATCTGCTTTGGGCACAGGTCATGATCCCAGGGTCCTGGGATCTCCCCACATCAGGCTCCTTGGGGTCCTGGGATCCCCCACATCAGGCTCCTTGCTCAGCGGGGAGCCTGCTTCTCCCACTTCCTTTGCCCTTCCCCCCACCCGCTCATGCTTCTCTCTCTCTCTCTCAAATAAATAAATAAAATCTTAAAAAATATATTCTCAGTAAAAAAAAGTTTTAAAAATTTATCAAATGTCTCAGTCAGTTGAGCATCTGCCTTCAGCTCAGGTCGTGATCCCAGGGTCCTAGGAGGGAGTCCCACATCGGGCTTCCTATTCAGCGGGGAGCCTGCTCCTCCGCCTGCTTGTGCTGTCAAGTAAATAAATAATGTCTAAAAAAATTTTATTGGTTTGAATCATTTGGAGAGAAGTCTTTCTAAAATATGTTACTCCTTGCCCAGATTGAAATGATCTGAGTGTTTTCATGTCTGTTTCATTTGTAATCAACTGCCGTTTCTCATGCTTTGTGTGTTTCCTTGAAGTAATTTCTTCAAACCACTCCTTTTTCAGCTTTATTGTTGTGGAATTCAAATCTGATAAGCAAGCTTGTTGTTAGAACAGTGTCTCTGATTAGTGTAATTTCTCTATGAATAGAGGCCTAGAATCTTTCCTATGAGTAAGATCTATAGGACTGTGTACATGGGGATTTTTGGCGTAGTTGGATTGTTCAGAGGCCATTCTTATAAATTTTCTTGTCTGAAAATAGCTTTTGGCCAGATGAAGTTTCCAGATTATAGTCTTATGCAAAGGGAAGTGCTACTCTATAGTTTTCATTCCCTAGTAACTGACCGTAACAAAGCCAGGCTGGTTGGGGGACTAAAATCTGGAATTGGAATAGTGGGGAAGCAAGAGAAGGGAATTCTACCTAAAACCTTCATCAGAGAATAAAAAAGAAAAGTGTTTCAAGGCAGAATATATGAAATAACTTCAGTTTAAACAGATAGATGGCTTTGGGTGAAGTACAAAGTAGACCTTAAATAATATATTTTGTGAGTGCTATTCTGTACTTGTTTGTTATATAAATTAAGTGAAAGACTAGAGAAAAGAGAGCCCATTTGGTGACAGAGGAGGAAGCAAAGCAAAACAGTTCCTGAAGGAAGTGATAGAAGTCAGGCTTGAGTAGTCGATGAGAATTTGTATTCCTTTTGTATGTTGTTTCCATCTTCTAGAGTATTCTCCCTCTTGCTTCCTATCTTTGCTGTGATGACAGACCTTTATACTATCAATTATTTTTCAAAGATTTTATTTATTTGACAGAGAGAGAGAGGAGGAGTAAGGGGAAGGGCAGAAGGAGAGGGAGAAGCGCCCTCCCCCCGCCCCCTGCTGAACAGGGAGCCTGATGCAGGGCTGGAGCCTAGGACCCTGGGATCATGGCGGGAGCCAAAGGTAGACACTTAACTGACTGAGCCACCCAGGCACCCTTTACTGTCAATACTTATTCCCCTGTTAGACTGCAAATATTACAGGGCAGACAGTGTGGAATTCCTAATAGTGGAGGACAGGGAGGTGCATTGAGCAGGTGTGGGCTTCCAAGGGTCAAGTTTCAGGACTCATCAAGTGGACTTAGAGTTTTTCTCATCGGAGATAGTGGTAGGATGTGAACAGCCAAGGAATAAGAGCTGGAGATGGTCTAGAAAGTAGATGTCCAAGAGGCCCAGACTCTGCTCAGTAGGGTTGTCCACTATAAGGCAGGTGACTACTGAAGATACAGAACTCCCAGGGAAAAAGACTCAGGGGGAAGCAGGCAGGAACACATGTGTCCAAGCAGGGAGGGAGGAGGCAGATGGGGACAGGTGCTGGATTGCTGCAGGTTTAAATTTGTTTTATAAATCGAATAGGCATTATGTGAGAGATATTACAGGGTTGAAAGGGCAGGGGGCCAGATGAAAACAAAATGCTAGTAGCAATAATGCATTTTAATTTCATGTAAACTCACTTTTTAAATTTTGCATGTGAAATTACGGCTGTGCTGGAAGAAAATTGTAAATAGATTGAAATGAGATAATATATACTACTTTTTGTACATTTCGTGAAGCAGACCAGGTCGGTGAGTTCCTTCCCGTTGTGTACAAAGGTGTTGCTTAAGTACCTGACCAGAAATGGACCAGACAGCACCTTGGGAGGGCTGGTGCTGGGCACAGGATGGTGGGGAGGCAAAGCCCACTGTGGGGATTACCATCTACCCTGTCCGGGCAGCCACGTCCTCTCCTACCATTGCCGGTAGTGTGGAGACGCATGGGCAAATCAGACTCACTAATTGTCATCTTTGCTTCTATCCTCTAATCCAAAAAAATAATAATCATAAATAATAATAATTATGAGTAAAGACCAGGATGCACAAACAAGCAGTCTAAAGCCTAAACAGTTCTTTTGTAAAAAAAAGATTTTATTTATTTATTTGACAGAGAGAGAGATCACAAGTAGGCAGAGAAGCAGGCAGAGAAAGAAAGGGAAGCAGGCTCCCTGCTGAGCAGAGAGCCCCTTCCGGGGCTGGATCCCAGGCCCCTGAGATCATGACCTGAGCTGAAGGCAGAGGCTTTAACCCACTGAGCCACCCAGGCCCCCCCTCAACAGTTTTAATATTGGGATAATCACTGTGATGTGCTCATTCAATCTTAAAAAAAAAAAAGAATCAATGCTACTTATTTGGTTCTCCTTTATACTTTATACCTATAGGATTGGCTCTCTCATTTTCAGTACAGTTTCTCTGACCCCTTTTATAAATTGGTGGCGAATAATCAGTTGAGGGTTGCAAAACTAGGTCTTGGCTACCTCCTTGAATGTATGTTCAGGTGTTTCGACTTGTGCTTTGAGGAGCAGGGGCTGGCGGTTGGTTGACGCTTTGGAAAATTGACTTTCAGTAAAAACAGAGGAAGAAAGTGCCCTGATTGGACATTTATACCATATTTTTCTCCAAACTGGCAAGAATAGAGAGAGGATTTGGGGCAAATTAAAGGGCACTGAAATCAGTTTCAATAATATGGAGTCTTTGGCATCTTTATTCTTTATTTGCCTGATTTTATCCACAAAAAGAGAAAAAAGAATAATTTGTAAGTGATACTGCTAACAAAAGCCAAACCCAAACATATAACAATTCAAATGATTATAATCATCTATTATGATACCAGCAAGGAAATAACATAGGAAATTCTAATACTTAATTTTTTGACTTATAGTTCTCCCTCCTACCAGTCAATAAAACGATAAACTCTCTTAGAAATTAAAAATGTATTTAATCAACTGGACTAGGTGTTTTAAAAGTACTATAAGTAAAATATTTTAAGTCAGTATCTTACTAAATTCTTAATAGTGAAATGAACTTTCATATAATATCACTAGAGTTATGTATTAAAAGACCTTTTCCCACTTAAGTGAAAAGTATTTGTTAAATGAATAATTTCCCAAGGAAAAAATTTTCTCTTTGTATTTTTCATAATTTTGAGCATCGTTTTTAAGACTTGATAGTTTTGGCACAGAGGTATTACACTTTTCTCTTGCCTCTTTAAAACATGAAATAGAGGGACGCCTGGGTGGCTCAGTTGGTTGAGCAGCTGCCTTCGGCTCAGGTCATGATCCCAGCATTCTGGGATTGAGTCCCACATTGGGCTCCTTGCTCGGCAGGGAGCCTGCTCCTCTCTCTCTGCCTCTGCCAGCCTCTCTGCCTGCTGGTGTTCTCTCTCTGTTAAATAAATAAATAAAATCTTTAAAAAAAAAAAAACATGAAATAGAATGATTTTAGGTGAGATTAACATTCAGATCAGTAAATTGCCATCCATGATGTGGGTGGGCCCTGTTTAATCACTTGAGGGCCTGAATGGAACAAAAAGATCAGCCTCCCTGAGCTAGAGGGAGTTCTCCAGCAAACTGCCTTTCTCTTCATCTGCACCGTTGGCTCTCCTGGGTCTCTCCCTGCTGGCCTTCAGACTAGAACCGCATTATTGACACTCCTGGTTCTGGAGACTGCTGGCCCATATTGCAGATTTGAACTTGCCATTCATCCTAATTTCATGAGCCAATTCTAGAAAATAAACCTCTTTCTAGATAGGTAGGTAGCTAGATACATCTTGTTGATTCTGTGTCTCTGGAGAACCCTGACTAATACAGGACCAAGGAGGCAAAAAGTCTTTATATAATTTTCAGACCTTAAAAAAATCTCTGAAAATGTAAAAAAAAAAATTCTTAAGCACTTGAGAATTTTCTTTTGCAAGGGAGGAAATTAATAATATCCATAAGCTCATGCATCAAGGTAATTTAATCAAAACCACAGGATTTTTGGTAAATGAAAATTCATTTCCTGTTATGAGAGAAGTATGAGAAATATTCGTTGATATCATTTATGCACAAATACTGATGCTCTTAGGTCTAAATATAAGCTAAAACCTGTCAACAGCACATTTCTTTGATTCTTTTAGATTTTGAGCCAGCACTAACAGCTGCTTCTTATAACTCCTCAGTTATTTCTTTGAAAGTTATTTCAGAATGACCAAGGCTATTAAAACATCCAAATTTAGCCTTCATTTATTACGTAAAATTGGGCTGATATCATCCAACATCACAGATGAATCTGAAATATAAATCAGCTAAATATCAAATGGTTTCTTTCAGCAGAGATTACTCTTTCTTTCTCAACAGTGAGTAAAAGGAAAGAGTGAATTACGGTGTCGGTGACACCTTAGTTCACGTCGTGGTTCTACGACCGATTTAGCTGCGTCTGTATGTGGACAAGATATTCATGTGGATTGAATACGTCATTGTCCGAAAAAATGGAAATCATCTCTTTTCGAGGGCTGGGAAAATTAGCTGAAATAAATTGAATGAAAGTGCCCATGCTCGTGCTATCACACTGTATTTTTTTGATAAGTCGAATCTCCCTTTTTTAATGTTAATAAAAGTGTATAATTCCATAGTTTTACCACTCATATTCTGTACGAGTTCTAGAATCTGGAGTGTTACTAGTAGCTAACGGCCTCAAGGTTGTTAATTCTTTTTTTTTTTTTAAAGATTTTATTTATTTATTTGTCAGAGAGCGCTCAAGCAGGCAGAGTGGCAGGCAGAGGCAGAGGGAGAAGCAGGCTCCCTGCTGAGCAAGGAGCCCGATGTGGGACTTGATCCCAGAACCCTGGGATCATGACCTGAGCCGAAGGCAGTTGTTTAACCAACTGAGCCACCCAGGCGTCAAGGTTATTAATTCTACCCAGTATTTCTACATGTAAGGAAACAGAGGCCAAGGAGGATTTTCTTTGCCTCAGGTCACAAAGTTAGTTGTTGGGAAAGCTTTCAGAGATCATGGAGCAGAGGGGATTAAAAGTTATGGAGGCTGACAGATCCAGCTTTGAGTCCAAAGGACATTACTTTCTCGCTTTGTGATATGGAAAAATTAACTTCCTTGTATTTTAATTATTTTATCTTTAAAATGTCATTGTGAAAATTAGCTGTGAAAATTAAATGATATACATAAAAACAGACTAATTCATGTGTAGAAAATGCAGATGAGAATTGTAGTCTATATACTCATTCAACTATTTGATTATTCAATTTTTATGCACAAGTATCTGATATTTCTTTCACCTACTAGCAGCTCCGATATCTGACTTTAAAATCTAACTGAAAATTCTAAGAATTTTACTGTAAAGCAATAATGAGAACAATGGGTTATATAAATAAGGAATTTCAGTTTAATAAGTGGCTGTTTCCAGAAATTTCCTAACAACATAGATATTCGTAAGTATGTGTTGGGCTAGTGGCTAATGAAGAAGGACATCTGGGGAGCTGTTTTCTCAGGATTAGAGAAAGTCTTACGTTCAGTCTTCCAACTTTTCTTATTAAATCTGACTGAACAACAGTGCAGTTCTGTGTTGAACAATGAAATGTTACTAAGAATTTTCTTACTCTACACTATCTGATTTGCATTGGGTTTAATGTTATTTTCAATAATGCAACGTTACAAGTAACCAAATCAACAGGCTCAAACATCCCCAAGTAATTTTCGAATATGAACAATCTTCCTCCTTCTATAATATCAACTCAAATACTTTTTTTTCCCCATAAAGCCCTTCTTAATCTTATTTTTCCCGACTCCCTAGAGTACTGCTGCATAAAAAGACTGATCTTTTGGTCCCCAAATCATATGTCCTTTTCTGCGTATAAGTGTCTTGGCCTGACCTTGGGCTCATTGCTCGGCACATGACAGCAGGAAATGTTCAGTATTGTTATTACATTGCTCATAAACTCAAGCCTCTTTAAAGGCCTAATTCAACTTCCTCCTTCTAACTTCTCATCTGGCCTGCTTAACAACTACTGTGACAGCTAATACCGTATTGTGCTTCGTTCACCTGCTTTGCAATTCACTTCTGTTTCCTATCTTAGCTTTCTTTCCCCTCCAGACAAGTTTTTAAGAACTTGGGTATTTTGTGTTATTTGCAATTTAAACAGGTTTGATTGAGAGCATTCTGTACATCTAAACATGTACAGGTTCAAAGCCAGTTAACTTGCTCCATTGTACCGAATGCTGGAGTGGGTTTTCGTGAACAAGGTCTCCAACCTGCATCTAATGAGGATGCCTAGGCTCTTTCAGTTTGGGGCCACTCGGTATTAGAGAAGAACCCTGGATTAGGAAATTAGTCCGAGGTGTCCTGCTCTTTACTTCCTACCTTCACTAAGACCTAACTTCTACAGACTTCCCTTTCTAGATGTAGGGGTTCTATAGTCTTTTTGTCTTTCCAGTTTTAAAATAATAATTCCACGGATTGGTGTACTTGTCACATTGGTCGATGAACACTGGAGGATCAGGATCCAAGTGCTCAGAACAGAATATGTTCATGGCCTGTATTCTGCATTTCTGAGATTGAGAGCAGTATTACCCCTTCAGCTGGCCCCGTGCCCTGAGGTTCTTCTGGGGAATGGCAGCATCACCTAATGAGAGCAAAGCTAGAAACCCTACCTGTCTGACCACCCTCCTTCGTCTTTTATGCCTAACAGTGGATTGGTCACCAGATTCTTGTAAATGTGCCTTGATTCTATTTCTCTCCTCCTAAGCTTCACTCTAGGGCTAGAACAAAGGAGGAATTGTTGTCTCCCATTCATGCCTCAGAAGAAAAGAAAACCATGACTATTAGAGATAAGATAGAACTGTCAAAAGTGGGGAGCACGAGTGGCTCAGTTGGTTGAGGGTCTGACTCTTGATCTCAGGGTCTTGAGTTCAAGCCCCATGTTGGGCATGAAATTCACTTAAAAAAAAACTGGCAAAAGTACTTGAGCTCATCTCTCCATATGCACTCTGTGATTTGTATGTTTATTCTACATATGAGACTTTGTCACAAATATAGAAAATAAAACCTGATAACAGTATGACAATTTTGATTTCATTCCAGTCTGTACTCCAGTCAGAACATCCCTCCTACTCACTTCAGCTTCTGCTCTTCCACATATGGGAATTTATTTCTTTACTTTGTCTCTTATAAAGCTTTTTTTTTTAAGATTTTTTTTATTTATTTGACAGAGAGAAACATAGCGAAAGAGGGGAACACAAGCAGAAGGAAAGGGAGAGGGAGAAGCAAGCTTCCTGCCGAGCAGGGAGCCCGATGCAAGGCTCGAACCCGGGACCCTGGGATCATGACCTGAGCTGAAGGCAGATGCTTAACAACAGAGCAATCCAGGCACCCCTGTTTCTTATAAAGTTTTGAACCGCTTCGTGATCTAATATCTTTGCTCCATCTTTGCTCAGTCCTCTATCTCTAATTTTCTTTCGCTAATAATTATTATTGGGAAACAGCATCGAACAAAAGTCAGCCTTTCTCCCCAGCAATCTGAATTTTCTTTCACATCAGCCTCTGTCTGTCCAGTAAATATTTCCATCCATCCCCTCCCTATTCCCTTATCTGTCTTCCCCTGCCTCCTCTGCCAGCCTTATCCTCAATAGGCTCAGAATTTTCCTGAAAGATGTTGGATTGTACTCACCACATGCCTGATGATTCTGGAGCAGTGCTTATTAAACTTCTTGGTCTCAGAAATCCATTATACTCAAAAAATATCAAGAACTTCTAAGAGATTTTATTCATATGAGTTGAAAAACAAAAATGGAGCAAACTTATTAAAATACATATTTATTTTAAATAAGTCCTTGTCATATTAATATAAATGACATTTTATGAATATAACCATATTTTCAAGAACCAAAAAAGGTGAGAAGGGCAGCATTGCTTTACATTTTTACAAGTATCTTTATTGGCTGACTTAACAGACAGCCGCTGGGTTCTTGTTATCTGCTTTTGAATTTAATCTCTTGCTGAATCACATGTCCTGTAATTTCTAGAAAACTCCATCATAGACTTATGAAGTAAGGAGAATGAACAAAGGTAAATAACATCTTACTGTTTTCATGAAAATAGTTTTGACCTCGTGGACACCCAGACAGCTGTACACACTTTGAGGACTGTGCCCGAGGGTATAGAGAAACTACCAGCTCTTTTGAGCAATGATGGTTCAGGACCACAAAGAAAATGACAGTCTCTCCCTCTCCAAACAAACACTTGTATTTTAGTCATGTTGCAGACAGCCTTTGCTTCTCTCCTGCAAGAACTCTTGGTTAACTCATGTGGCTTCCATTTCCAGAATAGCCTCCTTCCCTTCCCTTGTCCCTCCCTGTTGAATGACTGTATCTTTAACATTAAGCTCAGGTTTCTTTCTTATTTATGAAGCTTTCTCCACCACTTTAGTTTCTCTGATTGGAATTGACCACCCCTTCTGGACCTCATGTATTTCTAGCCTATAGCCCTTTATTTTAGGAAGACATATTAGCATGAGCCTGGATATAAGAGCTTTGGGGTTAAATTCCTGACTGCTGTTTACTGGTTGCATGACCCTAGACAAGTCTTCAAGATGTTGCTTCCAAGTGCCTTGGTTCCTCACCTATTAAAATAGACACTTCATAGACAGTTTGTGAAGATTAAATGAGACAACTTCTGGGGTCCCTGGGTGGCTTGGTCGGTTAAGCATCTGCCTTTGGCTCAGGTCATGATTGCAGGGTCCTGGGATTGAGCCCTATGTCAGGCTCCCTGCTCAGCGGGGAGTTGGCTTCTCTCTCCCCCTCTCCCCTCCCCACACTTGTGCGTATGCTCTCTCTCTCTCTCTCTCTCTCTCTCTCTCTCTCTCTCAGAGTAGAAGCTCAACAAATGTCATCTAGCCCTATTTTTATTATTATTTTTAAAGATTTTATTATTTTTTAAAAGATTTTATTTATTTGAGAGAGAGAAAGTAGAGAGAGCAAGAGAGAGCATACAGTGGGGAGGGGGGGAGGGCGGGGAGAAGCAGACTCCACACTGAGCAGGGAGCCCGACCTAGGATGATCCTAGGACTCTGGGATTATGACCTGAGCTGAAGGCAGACACTTAATCAACTGAGCCACCCAGGTGCCCATATTGTCTTAATTATTATTACATTTCTGCCTCACTTAAACTATATTCCCTGGATCTACTTGTGATGCCTGAAAGATAGAGACCACTCAATCAGATTTATTTAATAGATTAAAGAATAGATTTTGTAGCTCTTGTCATTCTTAATAGTGTATATTTTTAAATGAGTCAGCATAAAGGAGAAGTAAGAATTCTGGACCAAGAGGGCACAGTGCTTACTTAACTCCAGATTACCTGCAAATAGATCTTACACAGGTAATATCAGCATTGTAGAACTTCCATCTACAAAATGAGCAAAGACATTTTTGCTCACTTTCCAGGATTTTTGAGAGAATAAAAAAAAAAGTGCATCCAAAAGCAAGCCAAAAACTGCAAAGGGTCAAGCAAATACAGAGTTATGGTTGTTGTTATTTCTAAATAGAGTTAGTTGGTATTTTAGTCACATTTGCTTTTTAATAGACATTAATTCTTAATTTTCTTATACGAAACATTTTCTTTTCTTTAAAAAAAATTAGATATTATCAAGGTATGCGTGAACTGCAATTCTTTATTACCAAATGTGGAACACATCGCGGGAAAATTGAAACTAAAAGGGAATATATTTTATGACTTTACAAACGATCTCTGCGTCTCATCACTCCAGGTGCCTGTGGTGGCCATATTGGGCTCAGGTGGAGGCTTCCGAGCCATGGTCGGATTCTCGGGTGTGATCAAGGCACTGTATGAAGCGGGAATTTTAGATTGTGCTACCTACATTGCTGGTCTTTCTGGCTCCACATGGTTAGTATGCATTTTAAATCTTAGTTATATCGTGCTAAATGTTTAGAGTTTATCTACCTGAAACCTTAGAAAAGAATGGAGGATTTCAAAAATCAAACCTTAATTTCAAATTACTGAAGTGTTCCAGTTTGATGTGTAAAAATGTTTCTTAAAAATTTTTTTAGGCAAATTCATACCTAATGATGACTCTTGTCATAAATTTACTCCTTTTAAGCCTATTTGTAACTTAAAATGTAGTTAAACATAAAATTAAAAACTAGATCAATTGAAATTCTATATAAATATTACAGAGGTGAAATAACATGCTCCACCCATAATTAATTTAATCTTCCTATAATTTGCTGATTTGTAATCTTTCAGCAGTTGTGTCTAAGTCTACATGATTCACTAAGTATTCATTTTCTTCTCTAGGGCAAATAGAATGAGATGCAAGATACCTTAGTATATAGAAGAAGAAAAACAACTTTTGAATGTAGAAATGGAATGTTTCATTGATTCGCATCTAATTATCAAATTAATCCTTTATATGCACCTAAGCTCAGCTAAATTTGGAGAGAGATGTAAAACATCTGTACCTAAAATATTTGTACACTGTAGCTTTGCCTACATGTTCAAAGAATCTGCTTTGTACTTTTTGGTTTGCCTAACCCACAGAAGCACACTGAAAATCAGATATTAGTTCTTCCTCAGATGTCTCAACTGTGAGTGTTGCCTTATTACAAAATATCTGACTTTGACTTACATGTCTTTTTAATCATTCAGCCATAGTAAAGTTCATCTATCATAATAGCTATATTATATATGTCTTGCATTTGAAGATTTTTGTACCTTTCTCTTCCTATGAGGGGGATCTGAGTTTTTTCATTTTTCAACTAAAGAAAATTTGACTCAGAAGCCAAGGGATTTGTCTAAGATAACTAGCAGAACCAGCACGTGAAGTTAGGCTTTTGATCCCCTAGTCTAGGATTTTTGGAACTAAACCATAACCTTCTCTTGGACAGCTGTATGTTCTACATAGAGATTCGCATACAAAGAATCTATAGTTTTTCAAATATTTTGGATCAGATTCTTTAACTAAGAAACAAAAACTTAGAATGATGGTTGCCACCTTCTTTGTACCCTCAAAATGATTTATCTCTTTTGAAAGAAGGGTGTAGCCCATCATTACTCTTTCCCTTGAAGGAAAGAGCAGGCATCTGCCTGTTTAATGAGTAATATGACAGGAAAACTTGGACCCTTAGATTAATTTGCCTACTCAAGCATTTTGTTACTACTCTTCGAGTGGTTTTCTTTCTCTGAATTCTCTATTTGTTAGATTCCTGTGGTCCATCACTGACTAATAGGTTGCAAGAAGCTTACTTTCTTAAACTCACCTAATAAAGACAGAGCAGGTATGATTTGGGGTGCTGATCTGAGGGTATAATAGTGTGTGTTTATTAGAGCTACAGTCATTGCTTTGCTTATGGATTTGGGGAAACATCTTGGATTCTCCTGTCAGAGTTCTAAAAACAAGTCCTGCAAGATGTAATTAAGAGAATTTTAGGTGTTACAGGCCAATCATTTAAATATCACAGGCCACACATTTATACTTACATAAACTTCTACTCTATCCTTCATTGACTAATTTCTCCAAGATTAGCCTTCTCTTATTTATTCCAATTCCTTCAAGGCCACTCACTCCTAAAAGCCTTAACAATTGATTTTCACCCAGCAACCACCTAATTTCCAAATATAATGATGTCTTTTGAAGTTCTTTTCTTCCTTGACTCTTTGGTGGAGTCCAGGAGGATGAATTTGGGTGTTGAGACATTTCACACAATAACTGTCCCTCTTTCAAATCTCTCCTCCTCTGCCTTTTGGTTTTTATTTCATCCAGACTGCTCTGTCCTCCGTAATGTCTTTACTATTTTCACTGCTTTACTCCTTAACGTGAGCTTTTCTCCAGGATCTCCCTTTTGTTCTATTGTATCTATACACCACTCCCTTGGCAATTTCACCAACTTCTACCACTTCGGTTATTACCATCAATAATTTAGTCCATGGAACTCTAGAACATCCTGAAAGTTAATGTACCAAAAAAGGAAAGACATCCCTACTGGACAATACAAAGTAGCTGTTGGAGAAGAGAATCAAGTAAAAGATGACCCAGAGGTCAAGGGTGGAGAGTACTTCAAAAAGTAGTGGGTCTTTTAATAGAATGAAACATCTGTGAACAGCTTAGCTTAGAACTGGGTTTGGAAATCTTTACTGGTTTTAGCAAGAATCACTGAAGTAAATAAAGAGCACTTTTGATCGTGAAATTGCAACTAAGAAGTGAATAGAAGATGAAAGGAAGAGCGGTGGGTTTAGACATCCCTAAACCTACTAGGAAATGTCTATTCTTTCAAGAAAGGGAATATAGGACTCAGGAAAGTATCTTGGTTTTGTTTTGTTTTCAGAATTTAAGAAATTTGGACATTTGTGTAGAAGTCTGAGATAAAGGAAACAGTATAGAAGGATAGATGAAAGATAAAGAAATAGATGCTTCATGGATAGAAAAAAAAATTCAAACTGAGACAGGACAGGACAAGATAAAAAGCACAAGTGAAAGCTGATCATCCTGGAGAGAAGAGAGAACTTCCTGAGACAGAAGAAAAGGTGGTCGGGATGATTCATATTAGTTTTCTCTTGAAAAGTATAGGTGAGAAGGTAAAAAAGTTCAAAGGAAGGAATTCAGGAAGACTTGGATAAACAAATTACACTCTTATATTGTGTAAGTTTTTATATTCTGCTGACACATGACCATTACTTGGCACAAATGAGGTAATACGGAAATATTTGGAGAAGCCCTGGACCTCCCAAAAAGTTTCCTGTGATCACAAAAGAGAATTTTATGTAGGACAAAGGCTTCCCTTGTAACTGTTACTACCTTTAGGGCTATTAATTCTGAAATTATTTTTGGGTGATACTTGTTATTCATTGCTTGTAAATATTAGCCAACCAGTCAGCACAACTCTCTTCCCCAGTACAGCTTCGTTTGTAGAATCCTGAGGGATTATGGGCTCTTGACTGCCATGTTTGTATGGCATTACCATCTAAAGAGACTCGAGAGCGGCTCTACATCTATAACAATGGGGCTCAATTCATTAAACTGACTCAAATGGAATTCAAGAGTGAGAACTTTACAGTTGGACTATCTGAAGAATTCCTGCCACACTGAAAAATGAAACAATTTTAGGAGACGTGCCTCATAAGAGGTGATAGACTAAAAGATCAAGATGTAAGTTAGAGAAAATACATTGTTTGGGGCAGGGGGTAACTGTACTTGTCTTGTTCACTAGTGGGTCTCTCCAACTTATCACATATTTAATGTCTAAAGATTTGC
>CM052814.1:42883518-42943459 GCA_028533885.1 Nasua narica
AGCAAGATCTTGATTGTAATGAAGTTCATAGGGAGAATTGAAATTAATTCATGTAAGAAAAGTTTAAGTGCCATGATGAAATTGGTTTGGTTTTGTTTTTGCTTTCCTATAGCTATTGTTTTGTGAGGTCTTGGAATGTTTGCAAATAGGTTGATAAATGCTACTAGTATGCTAGTCAAGTCTGTGCATAGCCAGACAAGGCATTTTACCCCAAAAGCATTACAATATGGTCAAACAAGCACTAGACTAATTTGGAAGCCTTGTCTTATTTCTAAGCTGAAATACTTTAGGTGGATCATTTAATCTCTCTGATTCTTATTTTCCTCATTATTTAAAAAAAAAGGATGTTAATAAACATCAGGTTTCTCTTACAGAGCTATTAAGACAATCACATGACATAGGCAGAAGATGGAACATCATAAAGAGACATAAAATATAGTGTCATTACTATTGTTGTGATTGTTATGACGTTTTAATAGTCACCTTTTTTTATTCTGAACTTTGAGGCAGTAGGCATTCTCAATGGAAAATCTGACCATGATCATTAAAGAACAAATGACTGTTTTGGATTCATCTAGAGTGGGAAAGGCTGTTTTAGGTACCTTTTGAGCTTAAAGTGTCTGATTTGGGCCATCTGCCTCACTGTGATATTGTCACTGAGATGAGAGATACATCATTAACCTTCATTGTTGAGCTTTTACGATAAGGAGGTTCAAAGCTGTTTCTTCCAACAGAGTTGGACAAAGCCATCAAACATGAGTTATGTAGATCTTGTACCCAGATCAGAGATTCAAAGGTGTTATGATATGCAGCTTCAAGTAGCTTGGGTTACTGAGAAGGGAAAAAAAAGAGAGATGTCTGTATTACTTTAAAGTTTGCTTAGATTAAAAATGGGTATTCAGGGGGAAAAAAGTTAAAATATTATCTGAATAATATTTTTAAAAGTCAAAGAACCAAATTATCTTAGCTTACAGAAGTTTTTGTCAACTTTATTTCCACAATATCAGAGAATGTTTTTCTTCCCTGTAGAATAGTTTTAAACATTTTCCTCTTTTGAAGATCTTAAACAAATAAACATTAGTTGTTTAAACTATTAAATATTTTTTAACTCCTTCACTTCACTACAGTGCTTTCATTTTTACATTTCCATTAGTCAGTAAATTGCATTTATTGAGCACAACTTAACGAGCTCAACATCATGTTAAATTCTTTGACAGATACTATAAGAGTAAATACATAGTATTTATTATTCCTCAGGAAAGTTATAATCCCATTAACAAGACAAAAATAAAACATGGATGGAGCGCCTGGGTGGCTCAGTGGGTTAAAGCCTCTGCCTTCTGCTCAGGTCATGATCTCAGGGTCATGGGATCGAACCCACCCGGCATCGGCATCGGGCTCTCTGCTCAGTGGGGAGCCTGCTTCCCCTTCTCTCTCTGCCTGCCTCTCTGCCTACTTGTGATCTCTCTCTCTCTGTCAAATAAATAAATAAAATCTTTAAAAAAATAAAATAAAACATGGAAAATAAATGAGCCATACACGTAGAACATTATGATCTCTTAAAGTGTGTAAAACTGTGGGGCACCTGGGTGTCTCAGTGGGTTAAAGCCTCTGCCTTTGGCTCAGGTCATGATCTCAGGGTCCTGGGATCGAGCCTCTCATCGGGCTCTCTGCTCAGCAGGGGGCCTGCTTCCCCCTCTTTCTCTGCCTGTCTCTCTGCCTACTTGTGATCTCTCTCTGTCAAATAAATAAATAAAATCTTTTAAAAAAAGTGTGTAGAACTGATCTAAGGGTAAGATATCATAGAGAATTAATACAGTCATAAGAAAGACTTCATGTGGGTGATGGGACTCAGTTTTCAGATGAACATGGAAAGGTCTATCAAGGGAGATGAATAGTCCTCTTTGTGTAAAATAGCATGAGAAAATGCTCAGAAGGGCAGCCAAAAGTAGGTTTTGGAGAGCAGTAAAAAGAAACTACCCTTAGTACGAGTTGGTGAACGAGGGTGGTACATTTGGGAAAATTTTTATTGCCAAGTTACAGAAAGATTTGAATTCCAGACAGAAATCTTTTTATTCAGTTATGATGATAATGGGAAATATTTGGTGTTTGGGGACAGGGAGATGAAATTGTTTAAGTAGTGTGTTTGGGGGAAAAAAAAGTATTTTGGTGATTCATGTGGGTAGATTAGCAAGGAAAGAAACAGGACGCAGTGCTACTGCTTTTGTAATAAGGTCCTGGAACCAGGGAGATCCTGATAAGAAGAAATGAAGATGGAAGTGAAAAGCCCAAAGGTTACCCATGAGAGGTTATAATGAATGGGTTTGATTGTGAGTGAGTAAAGGAGGGGTTTCAGTTTTTAAAACGTCCTTTTCGGGGCTATGATAGTGTGGTTTACGGAAGCAGGTAAGCTAGACTGGGAGGAAGGATGATGCTTTCCTTTCCAGGTAAGCATAGTGGGGTGTGATGTGTTTAAGTGTAAATATGCAACAGGAAGTTGGAAATGAGTAGATGGAAATATGAGAGAGAGGTTCAAGTTTGAAATGTGCAAGTCTACAGCAAAAAGAATAATAGTCACATACAACTCTAGTGGTTCCTTCAGTAAAGACTAGAGAGCAAGCTTACCTTGAGAATGTCTGTAATTACTGTGTGCACATACCACAGCATTAATAAAGAAGACATTACTCGAGAAATCATTGTGTTTTAGTACCCAAGATAAGGGGATGAAATTTGAAGATGAGAAATTACTTGTAGTGATACAGAATTTTCCTAGCAACCTCTGAGTCATTGCTAGTCATGTCTCACTAACTCCATGTAAATCATTATAGATTTATTTATTTATTTATTAGAGAGCGAGAGACTGAGAATGAGAGGGGAGAAAGTCAGAGGGAGAAGCAGACTTCCCGCAGAGCCGGGAGTCCGATATGGGACTCGATCCCGGGACTCCGGGATCATGACCTGAGCCAAAGGCAGTTGCTCAACCAACTGAGCCACCCAGGCGCCCCATGTAAATCATTATAAAGCACTTTCTGCTGAAAGGTGTATGTGCCACTTGGCTTTGATTTGAAATGAATTAGAATGTGTTCTCATCCCAACTGAGATTTCATAACTTCCTTGATGAAAGTAGAGTGTTACGATCTGCCCCTAAGTGAACAATAAATACACATCCACAATCCCTTTTCCAAAACTTTGGGGATAGATGTTTTGGGATTCAGAATATTTTAGATTTTAAAGTTAAAAAAAAATACGTTGTATATTACATAATACTGCCCTGAGATCTCATAGTCAAATATAGTGATTTCTCTAGTAGGGTGTGTCAGTATTCATGTTTAGTGAGATAAATAAAAATTCAGCTTTGCATCGTTTCAAGACTTTTTCTCTGCTGAATGAATTCAGGGCAGATTTTACCACCAAATGAATAGCAGAAAAATTTGTGGATTTTTGAGTTACTTGGATCTTGGATTGTTTGGATAGGCATGCAATGATTTCAGAAGGGGGGGAATAAAGGAGAGCAGAGGGTTTTGGGTTAGGCAAGGGTAGATGACTGTGGGACTTTACAGAGGGTGGCCAACGAAATTTGACCTTGAACTAAAGGTTAAGAAGGAGCAAGCCTTGTGACTGCATAAGGTAATAGCAGACATAAAGGCACTGAAGTGTCATCGAGCTTTCTCTTTGAGGAACATTAGGAAGATTTGTGTGGCTGGAGTGGAAAGAGCAAGACCAACATAATGGGAGATTAGTTAGGACATGAGGTCAGGGAGCACTGGCAAGACCATCATGATGCCTTGTTGACCACATTTTTGTGTTCAGTGTAATGGAAGCCATTGGAAAGTTTTCAGCTGGCATTAGTGTGCTGTGATTTCTATTTTTAAAATTCATTTTTGCTACAAGTATCAAAAAGATAGCAGGAGAATAGAGAAGAGATGGTCTAGAAGACCATTGTGGAGATCCAGGGAAGAGAGTAGAGCAGCTTGTATCAGTAGGGTACGAATGGACGGTGGTCCGTGGTGGACAAATGGATAAGCAGCCTGTTTGTAACCATATCTGGTAAGAGAGCCTATGGAACTTGAGTTTTTATATATAAGATATAAAAGGAAAAGAGCTGTCAAGAATAAAGTATGAACAGTGGTATGAATATCTGAAAACTCAGTACCGTTTACCAGGAAGGGGAGGGCTGAGAGTAGTAAGCGTGGGAAGTAGGAATCAGAAACCAGGAATTCTTTTTCGATGCATAATTAGACATAGTGATAGTCATGGATATACATGAAATCTAATATTGGCTACTGTTTATAGAGTGATTAAAATGTGCTATGCCCTCGTCTAAGTTCTTTACATTTCTATAACCATTAGATTTTCAAAATATTTTACAATCTCCTGATTTTATTCACATTCTATAGATTAGGGAACTAAAACACAAAGAACACATGTAATCTACCAAGGCTTGTATAGTTGGTAAGCAGCAAAATGGATTTGAACCCAGGGCTCTGGCTCCATAGCCTTTATTAGAAAGCATGCTTTCTTGACCCTATTACCATGTGTTTCTTAAGACACTCAGCATAAAAACTTCACATTATAATTTTGAGGCGGAAGAATGATTAATAAACAAAATTAAAGAAAGAAGAAGAAAAGCCAAATGTTAAAAAATACTTTCTTCTATTTCATGGTCAGCTTGCATTATCAGAGTTTAGTTTCTTCTACTTTGTAGATTTTATATCTGAGCTAGCAGTTTTTTGTTTTCCATTCTTTACAGTTAAGATGGACTCATAAAAGATGTCTGAGCTTTTAAATGCAAAGATATTCAGTTTGTACAAATTAGAAGGGATCCTTTTGTGTTTTCATCTCAGTAAGCTCTTTTCCCCCAATTACTATACAGTGCTATATATAATGGGCATTTGGTTAATTTTTTAAAAATATTTTAAATAAATAAAATAAGGCATTGTTGGAAGCGATCTTCAACTGTGCACATTTCTGTAGTATTTTCCTATTAACGGATTATACTTTTTTAAAATGCTTTCAGATTGGGTTGAATTTAGCCCGTATGAGATTGGCATGGCTAAATATGGTACTTTTATGGCTCCTGACTTATTTGGAAGCAAATTTTTTATGGGAACGGTTGTGAAGAAATATGAAGAAAACCCCTTGCATTTCCTAATGGGTAAGTGATCAAAATCTACCATTTGTTTGCTTGACTGTTTTAAATCTTGGTGCATTCTAAGTTATCCTCTACTTTTGCTTTATTTTAGGTGTCTGGGGCAGTGCCTTTTCTATATTGTTCAACAGAGTCTTGGGAGTTTCTGGCTCACAAAATAAAGGTTCCACAATGGAGGAAGAATTAGGTATTATTAAAATACGTTTCTCTTGATCATATTATGCTAACTTGATACATTTTAACATGCATATATAGAAAATTAAATCACCATTAAGATTGTCATTTTTCTAAAGTTACCAATAACTTGGTTAAGTCAGTTTAAGTATTTCCTAAGAATCATCTGTGTATTACTTCTTAAATTTTATTCTGACACTGAGGTTTTGAAATTTGTAGGAACTATTGATTCCTAAGAATAATTTTTAACTGGAGCACCTTCATTCCTCTTTGTCATTGTGTATCTAAACATACTACTTGCATTAGAGAATACTCCTTTTATCAAATAGGGTTCATTTTTAAAAGATGAGATTCATCAGCAGTTGAACACAGTATGATACCTAAGTTTATCCTTGCCAGCTCATTTATGTCTTAAATACTAGCTCACTAGAATTCTGTTAGCTTCCTAAGGCTGAGTCATACCGAAAAGGAGGAAAAAATGTTTCAAATTATATCTAGTAACTTGACACTAATGATTTTCTTTAAATCTAACTCATTGGCCCATAATAAATTAAAAAATAATATTTACAAAACTTGAAAAAGTAGACAGACTCAACAGGACCAGTGGTTTTCATTTGTTAAAGGATTGCTTTTCATTGATGAGTAAATTTGACTCAAAGCAAACAGAATGAAACATACATTCAGTGTCTTCCAAGTGCCTTGCCAGCTGTTTCCTTATGGCCATTTGGACTGGCTGTGGGAAGGAGCAGGGAGTGCTAAATCTGAATTATGGGGCCAGTCAGGCAGGGGCTGTGGTGGAGGGTCCTGTAGATGGCCAGCACACTACCTACTACCTCTTCTCTGTCGGGGAAGTATCACACAACTAGGTGAGGATAGAGTTCACAGAATAACATAAAGGACTTTTTCAACAATCAATTCATTTGAAGAATGCTTATGTGTAAAAAACTTAATGTAGGAAATTTTTTTGACAAGCTACCCTTAGTTTTTCCAGGCAGTGACAGTTGATTTAATTAAACTTTATATTCCAAAAAAAAAAAAAAAAAAACCACAATTGTAACATTGATTAATACACTACAATTTGGTTTCTAAGTAGTGTTATCATTCCTCCTGCAAAATTGATTTTAGCTGTTTGATATTGATGTTAAGTGCACAGCGATTTTCCACAATCCTTAATATTTTCTTCAGTGGTATCATTTATATTTTTTGGGTCATTCTTCGTAAGTAATGGAGAAGTGATCTTATGATTGCACTAGAGCCAACGATTTTAAAATAAAAATAAAAACAATTAAGAAAGTACTTTGTGCTTGAACTTGGCTCCTGCCTCTGAGCAGCACTCAGTTAATAAGAGGCCAAGGTAGGTGGAACTTTTGAGCCTTCTCCAGCCTTAACTACAGAGCCCCATTCTCTCAGCAGTAACTAGGAGGCCAAGGGTCTACTGCTAAAATGCTCTGACTTTTTTTTTTTTAAGATTTATTTATTTGTCAGAGAGAGAGAGAGAGGGGGGAGAGAGCACGCACAAGCAGGGAGAGCGTCAGGCAGAAGGAGAGGCAGGGTCCCCGTGGAGCAAGGAGTCCCAATGTGGGACTCGATCCCAGGATCCTGGGATCATGACCTGAGTTGAACGCAGCCACTTAACAGCCAGATACACCCAGGCGTCCCTGACTTTATTGACTTTTTTTAAAGAACATTATACCCCACATGGATAAATAGCCTGTTCATGACTCTCGTTTTATGGAAATAACTCTTCTCAAAATTGTGTGAAGATTTCAGAGGCCAAGAGAAAAAGAACAGTTGGAGTACATGAGACTTGCTTCTCTGTGCTCCTTCTCTGTTGAATAATCCAGATAAACCTTGGATTTGTTTTTTTTCCCCCCTCCTATGGCAGGAAGAGAATAGGACTGAAATAACAGATCTGAGGTGGGTGAGACAATGGCTGAAGGCCAAGGAAAAGGAGAGTGTTTATACTAAATAGTCTTCAGAATATTCTTTGTTGGGAGATGTTTCCTTTGGGGCCAGTGGTTTGACAGCCTATTTACTTGTCCTGTGTGTCACCCTGAGGGGGGAATATTGTGTACTTGAGATCCACCGGCCAGCAGGATGCGTGTTACCTCAGATTAGGTAAGGGTTTTCAGAAATGAGACCAGAGAGGTGACTGAGGGGAATCCGAAGACGCCTGGTGACTCTTTCATCCACCAGTTGACCAAAGTCTACCTCTTAAAGGGGTGCTCAGAGATAGTTTCTGTTTTTGCTTCCTCCCTTCTGAAGAAAGACATTAGGGTAAATTGGACCAGAGTCTGACAACTCTAAATGGAATTCTTTACATCCTCAAGGAATTTGGAATGTGAGCAATCTGTGCTTTCGGACAGATGGAGCTATATGTTCTACTATAGTGATGGAAAATAAATACGTTCAAATATTTAGCTATTCATCTCTTGAAAATATCTTTACAAAAAAGATGATATTTTAGCGAAATCTTTTTGTGTGTGTGTGAACCATTTTCTTAAATGAGGGTACAAAATAAGATCAAAAAGAAGGAAAAAAAAAAAGGAAAAGAAAAAAATGCTTACAGGAAGAAAATTTTGTTCTGCTCAAATACATAGAGGACCAGAGACACGCCTAATGGATAGGACAGCTGGAGCCGATCATATCTTAACACCGCTCCTCTTCTATACAACCAAACTACTTTCTGTAATAGTCACGAAATGAAATGACATTATCTTTTATTGAATTTCATATGTGTAATCATGCTAGTAAAATTAAATCTAAAAATTGAAGTCAGCCTACTACCTCCAGCATTGAAAACCCTTCCATTATATACCCTCAATCATTCATGTATATGACATTTATGTAGGTATAGTAAACATATGCCGAGTAATATGGGGAAACTAAATGTGACACATAGATTTGTCCAAGTTTAAAGTCCCCAAATGATTCTGTCACTGAAAATTATAAATTTAGAGTTCATCTCTCTGGGTTTAAAGCCCTCAAATGATTCTATCAGTGAAAATTATAAATTTAGAGTCATGTTTTTTAAAATAAAAAAGTTCTGCTCACTGATAGAAGCAAAAAGTCACTATACAGAAAGTGATTTCATGTAAGTGTCCAAAGAAAGTTTGATTTTTCTATAAATGCTGATGATAAGAATGGTCTGTGTACTCCATAGTTTAGGTAATGTTTACTTGGAAAAAAAACTAGTTATTATATAGATTTTACTCCTGTCCTTAAGTGTTAAGGATTTATGGTTTCTATTTTAGTTTTTATAACTGCCCTCTTAATATATTCTGAGGAAGCATAAATTCTTGACACCAAAAGGTACATTTCAATGAACAATTTTCAGTATTGAAAATCAAAATATACCTTATATTAGTAGCTCTCATTCATTTTGAAGGAATTGTTCTGTGGTTCCCCTGTGGATTTTGGTTTTACCTTGCATTTACCCTCATAAACGCCACTTAATTGAAGAGAAATATACCTTTTTGGTACAAGGAGTTTCCTGTAACGAAGTTGTTCTTTCTGTCAGGATTAAGACAAACAGATCAACATTCTTTCCTTTAAATCATGAATGAGTAGTTTTAAACTAATTTTTCCTGTCCTAGGAGGTTTTGTTGTCCAATGAGAAATTTGAAAATACTAGTAGAACTAATGAATTTAGGTACTAAATTAATCTAAATTTACACAAGTAAACTTGATAGATTTCACTTGGTGGTTTTCCTGAGATTGCTTCCTTGCAGTAAATTTAATTATGAGTCTTGACACCTGAGATCCTTCAACTGTTTTGGTTTTTTCCCCCACAGAAAATATTACAGCAGAGCATATTGTGAGTAATGACAGCTCAGATAGCGATGATGAATCACAAGAACCCAAAGGTAAGAGAATCTTCTCTGGCAGAAGTCCATTAGGAAAGGAAGTACGTGTTGTGTCTGATTCTCTCACTCAAGATTCTAATGGTAGTCTCTGCTTAAGCCCCTGAATGATAGAGAATTGTCGCTTCTGGTTCACAGAGAGAATTGAGGCTGTATGTATAATGAAATATGCCAACATAAATATCCCGTATGCTTTTCTTCTTAATACCTCAAAATATTATCCATGGAACAAATGACGAATAAACTGGAATGGCAGAAATACTGAATTCTAAGTCCGATTAGAGCACAAGGCTTCTTGGCATGAAAATTGGGATATGGGACCATTCTCCCATGGCTTTACAAATTAAAATTTCATCTGTAAAAATTTTATTATTGATAAAGTATCATGTGAAAAATTATTCTCAGTCCATTCCTGAGCCTTATCCCATTGTCAGCAATCCGTCTCTTAGGAAGAGGTCGGCGACGGAGTAGGATAGAGTTATCAAGGAATTTTTATTGTAGACATTATTTGTAAGTGTAAATGAGCTCTTTCACATTTTGACAAGGCAGTTTTCAGCTTGGTGTGGATCACAGGATCAGCGACAAAGTCGCTATCCCCTTATCAGGGATAAGGTGAGGATCAAGAATATTTGTTATAAATGTTATGTGGTAAAATGGAGTGATCTTACATTTTATAATAACTGGGTAAACATCCTATGACCCTGTGAATGTGAGCATCTAGATTTTAGAAGATGTTAAATGCTTTCTTGCTCTAAATTCATGAATTCCTCCCACCACAGTGTAGATATTGGAAGAGCCTGTTTTATCCTTGCTGAACCAACATTAAAATTAAAATGAGTTTGTATAAACTAGAGGAAAGGTACCTTCTCTGGGAAATGCAGCTACACAAGCCCACAGCTTGGCTAGCCTGTAATTTCTTGTAAAATTTTAAAAATTAACCCTTCCCTGGGCAGACAAAACTTTCAACCAGGCACAAGGTTTGGCCCCTGCTCCCAGTCTCCTCTTCAGTCCCTATTTGCCCACCACCTGCTGCTTCACGCAGCCTGAGATTGGCCTAATTCCATATATTGGCCTAATTCCATATATTCCATATATTAGTTAGGAACGCTGAAAGAACCCTGCCCTGGAAAGAACTCTGACCTCATTCTGGCTTCTTCATATTTTTAACTTTAATTTTTTTAGTTGTTTAGGTCTTTTTTTTTTTTTTTAAACTTTGAATTTTGAATTTCCTTTTAATGAAGGGTGCTAGCCAATACAAAGGGGATAAACAGTATATGCCTAACATTTCTAGAATTAATGTGTTTTGATAGAGGGACTGTCAAGTAGTGTAATAATGGCTTATTAATGATCAAGGAAATTTCCGTAGATGGTCAGTACATTTGATCACCTCCAGGTATCTTGAGGCTGAGAAGTGCAAAGGCCCTTTGAACATGCTTACTTTGGTACTACTTACTACATACTATTTTTAGTACCAACCTAGATTGGAGAATGAGATTCAGGATGTTCTTAGGGATTTCTTATTAGTTCTTAATATTTATTTTTTTCCTTTTTTTAATTAACATATAATGTATTATTTGTTTCAGGGGTATAGGTCTGTGATTCATCAGACTTACACAATTCACAGCACTCACCATAGTACATACCCTCCCCATGTCCATCACCCAGCCACCCCATCCCTCCCACTCCCTCCACTCCAGCAACCCTCAGTTTGTTTCCCATACTAAGAGTCTCATATGGTTTGTCTCCCTCTCTGGTTTCGTCTTGTTTCATTTTTCCCTCACTTCCCCTATGATCCTCTGTCTTTTCTCAAATTCCTCCTTTCAGTGAGATCATATGATAATTGTCTTTCTCTGGTTGACTTATTTCACTTAGCATAATACCCTCTAGTTCCATCCATATCATCATAAATGGCAAGATTTGGGATTTTTCATGGCTGTATAATATTCCACAGTGTGTGTGTGTGTGTGTGTGTGTGTGTGTGTGTGTGTGTGTGTACCACATCTTATTTATCCATTCATCTGTTGATGGACTGTTTCTAGGCTCTTTCCATAGTTGGGCTATTGTGGACATTGCTGCTATAAACATCTGGGTGCATGTGCCCCTTCGGATCACTACATTTGTATCTTTCGGCTAAATACCCAGTAGAGCAACTGCTGGGTTGTAGGGTAGCTCTATTTTCAACTTTTTTAGAGTAGTTTTAGATTCACAACAAAATTGAGCAAAAAGAACAGAGTTCCCATATATTTCTTGTACCCCCACACACAGAGCCTCCCCCACTATCAACATCCTATATCAGAGTGGTGCATTTATTACAATATATGAAACTACATTGACACATCCTTGTCACCCAAAGTCCAAACTTTAGAGTTTACTCTTGGTATCATATATTCTGTAGACTTTCACAAATGTAGAATGACATCTATCTAGCATTATAGCTTCATACAGAGTAGTGTCACTTTCCGAAGCCTCCCTCTCTTTCATTTATTTATTCCTCTACCTCCCCACCTTAATGTCAGGCAACAGTTGAGCTCTTTACTCTCCACAGTTTTCCCTTCTCCAGAACTCAGATTATTGGAATCATACAGTCTATAGCCTTTTCACACAGCTTCTTTCACTTAGGAAGATGCATTTGAGTTTCCTCCATGTCTTTTCATGGCTTGATAGCTCCTTTTTTTTTTTTTTTTTAAGCACCGAATAACATTCCATGGTCTGAATGTACTGGTTTATTTATCCATTCACCTATTGAAGAACATCTTATTTGCTTCCATGTTTTGACAATTATAAAGCTGCTATAAACATCCATGTTCAGATTTTTGTGTGGATGTGCTTTCATCACCTTTGGGTAAAAAGCAGGAAACATGATTGCTGGATAAGATGGCTGTACTGATCAGCATTCCCACAAGCATGTGTGAGTGTTCCTGTTGCTTCACATCCTCACCAGCATTCAGTGATGTCAGTGTTTAGGATTTTGGTGTTTCTAATAGGATGTAGTGTTATCTCATTGATGTTCTAATTTGTATTTCCCTGGTGACATATGACGTGGAGCATCTTTTCATATGCTCACTTGCCATTTCTGTGTCCTCTTTGGTGGGATCTCTGTTAAATTCTTTTGCCCATTTTTTAATTGGGATGTTTGTTTTCTTACCGTTGAATTCTAAGGGTTTTTTGTGTATTTTGAATAACAGTCCTTTATCAGATGTGTCGTTTGCAAATATTTTTTCCCGGTCTGTGGCTTCTCTCCTCCTTCTCTTGAAGCTTCTTCATTTCTCGTTGTATGATTTTGAGCAAAGTCTTTCAGAATTTTCAACTTTAGTTTCTTCAAATCTATGCTGGCATCATTTTACCTGCTCTCACAGGATTGTCATAATAATCAAATTTCAAATGCATACAAAGGGCTTTAAGTAAAAGGCTATGCAAGTAAAAATTTACTTAGTACTATAAGTAAAAAGCAGTAAGTTATCATTTATCTGTTGGCTGCTGGGTTTGTCCCACAAATGATGCCATTTCCAAGTATCTAATAAGGAAAGTAGATCTTCTTCTGGTACAGAAGTGAGGTTTATTTAATAATAACAACAATGATAATGATGATGATAATTATGATGGTGAAGAAGAAGGAAAAGGAGGAGAAGGAAGAAGAAGGTAAAAAGAAGAGGAGAGGGAGGTGGAGGAGTAGGAGGAAGCTCCAAATATTTGGAAAATAATTGGTATCTTCTTTGTATCCTGTATAACCAGAAAATATAAATCATTCACTGTATTTTTTTTAAAAGATTTATTCATTTATCTGAGAGAGAGGAAAAGGGTGCATGCGTGTGTGTGCTCAAAGGGAGAGGGAGAATGGGTCCTATGCCTGGAACCTGACGCAGGGCTCAGTATCATGACCCTGAGATCGCAACCTGAGCTGAAATCAAGAGTGAGTCGCTTAACCAATTGAGCCACCCAGGTGCCCTGAAGTCATTCACTTTAAAGCCCCATTTGTTCTTGTGAAAAGTTTTGTCATATTTGGCTTTAGAGAAGTGTGAGTCTAGAGAAATATATATATATATTTTGTGAGTATGTAGTCATCTGAATTGGCCACTGAAAAATCCTTTCATTTACTCAGCTCAGTTAAGCCAATCTTTAGATTTGTTTTAGATTTAAAAAAATCTGTATTTCTTAGGATTTTGTGATTTTATGTATGTCTGGTTAATGCTTATTAGAAATTATGAAGTTTGAACGTAGACTTTCTTTTTTCTCAAATACACATACAGTTTTATATATGCATGCCTATTTATAGAGAGTTGGCAGAAGTCTGAACAGAGGGCTGCTGGCAGGTGAAGTCATGCTCTACCACAGTGTTCCTCGACTTGGATTATGCATGAATAATATTGATGATAATGAGGCTGCTGCTGCCATTGCCACCAGTATCCCTACTCCTAGCTCGTGCTTGTAACGAATCTATAATAGGCCAGGCATTTTTCTAAGAGGTACATGAATGGACTATCTCAGTTCATCTTCACACCAGTCCTGTGAGGTGTCCTGATGAGGAAATGAAGGCTGAGAAGAGTTAACCAGCTAGTAGGCAGTGGAGGGAGGATTGAAATCCAGACAGTCTGATTCTGAAACCAGTGTTCTAAACAATGACACAGTGTGGCTGCCCAGCAGTAGTGATATGTGCACAGGTTTTAAGGGAAAAGTCATTGAAAACTGCTACTTTTGGAAGATTGCTGAATTTTAAGACATGTGAAAGCATGTGTTTAAATTACATGGTTTTAAATTCCCAACTTTATAAGCAAGGATGAAATGGCTGTTCGTAGAGTGTTTACTGAGTAGCAAATATGTGTGTTGAATCCTTCAGTTGTCTGTCTCAGTTTTCGTGATTTCTGGATGTTTACTAAACAGGATAGGGGAGGAAACTTAGTAATGGAGAGGAGAGGATTAGATATGTGGAATTTCCCTGTGTGTGTGTAGCCAGAGAAAAGGAAGAAAAGGACTAGAGAAGGACAGAAAGGGGAGAGTAGAAGTTTGCCTGGAAACGCAAGAATAGACCAAGTAACACATCAAGAACACAACCTATAGACTGACTATAGGTAAAGAGTAAATTAAGAACAACTGAAGAACAAAAATGATTAACTGAGACATTTGCTATACTAATTTAGACAAATAAATGTTTGTTAAATCAAAAGCCATAGAGCTTCACTATTAATCTTAACATTCAGTTGTCAAAGATTTTTTTTAAATGTTTATTTAAACTCAATTTTGTTAACATATAGTATATTATTAGTTTCAGGGATAGAATTTAATGATTCATCAGTTGCACATAACATCCAGTGCTCATTACATCACGTACCCTCCTTAATGCCCATTACCCAGTTATCCCATTCTCCACCTACCTCCCCCTCCAGCAACCCTCAGTTTGTTTCCTATAGTTAAGAGTCTCTTATGGTTTGTCTCCCCTCTTTTTTTTAATCTTATTTTTCCTTCCCTTCCCCTATGTTCATCTTTTTGTTTCTAAAATTCCACATACGAGGAAATCATATGGTATTTGTCTTTCTCTGATTTATTTCACTTAGCATAATATGCCCTAGTTTCATCTATGCCATTGCAAATGGCAAGATTTCATTCTTTTTGATGGCCGAGTAACATTCCATTCTATACATATGTGTACCACATCTTCTTTATCCATTCATCTGGCAATGGACATCTGGGCTTTTTCCACAGTTTGGCTATTGTGGACATTGCTGCTATAAACACTGGAGTGCCTGTGCCCTTCGAATGGCTAACAGACACGTGAAAAAAATGCTCAACATTACTCAGCATTAGGAAAATGCAAATCAAAACCATGATGTGATACCATATCACACTGGTCAGAATGGCTGAAATTAACAACTCCGGAAACAACAGGTGTTGGGCGAGGATGCAGAGAAAGGGGAACCCTCCTACACTGTTGATGAGAATGCAAACTGCTGCAGCTTCTCTGGAAAACAGTATGAGGGTCCTCAAAAAGTTAAAAATAGAGCTACCCTACGACCACTGGGTATTTATTCAAAGCGTTTGTTTGTTTGTTTGTTTGTTTGTTTGTTTGTTTGTTTTAATGGACTTGGGAATCTATGTAATGTTCTGTTCTTTCTCCTTAGGCACTGAAAATGAAGATGCTAAAAGGGAATATCATGATGATAATCAAGCAAGTTGGGTCCATCGTATGATAATGGCTTTGGTGAGTGATTCAACTTTATTCAATACCAGAGAAGGACGTGCTGGGAAGGTGCACAACTTCATGTTGGGCTTGAATCTCAATACATCCTATCCAATGTCTCCTCTGAAAGACTTTATGACACAGGAATCGTTGGATGAAGATGAATTGGATACAGCAGTAGCAGGTAAGCACACAAAACATAATCCATGGAAGCTAATTCAGAAGATCTTTATTCCTATCTAGGGAGAAGCCTTTTGATTATTGTCAATATCTCTCTATTTATATTCAATTATAGCAACATCTGTTTAATTCAAATTACTCCAAAGTACTTTTTTTTTTTTGGAAGAAAAACATTCTTTGGACAGGAAATGGCCTAGTTACGTCAGCATAGAAAATTTTCACTGAAACACAGAGGAGGGACCTTAGATCCTCTCTATATTGGACAAGGTTCACTCAGAAAACAGGAAACCGTCTCCCTTGTTTAACAGAGAGGGGCTTAAAGTAGGGAATTAGGTATTTACACAGTTGTTCCAAGGCTTAGAAGAGCAAGCTCCAGGCTGAGCTTCCAGGAATGATTCCAAAAACACTTTAGAATCACCTCCACAAACGCCCCCACAAGCGTGCTTGGCAGTGGAAATGGCATAAATGTAGCCTCTGTCTCATTTCCTCCTTTGAATCTCCTGTGGGGTTTTTCCCTGGCAAAGGGCAGGTCTCAGCAGGTACGTAGGGGATTCTGGTTCATGTAGTCCTTAGCCCAACTGTGTGTCACAGCAGGGAAGTGCCTGCAACCCAAGGTTCCGAATGGAGTTGACTTCACGGTCTCAGTGTCCGTGAAGCTCCTGGGCTTGTCCCTCTGGTTCTCAGAAAGATTAGGTAACTTTCTTAAGACCAGCTTGTAAGAACCTACTCACTGCCATGTTTGTTACTTTGTCAGATTCCAAGAAATAATTCCCTTTATTCTTCAGTTCCATGCATGTTTCAAATTAAAAGTTACATTTGTCTTCGTGACTAATCAATACACGATAATCTTTCTTATAATGATCCTGTCATCTAAAAATCTTCCTACTTCGTCATACCAACATTTTTCTATTAACTGCCTAGATGTCATTTCTCAGTCATTTCTGCTGAAGGGCATCAACAGGATGCTTTGGACATGTAAGTGGGATTTTTCCAAAACCCTTTCTTCTGCTCTTTGGTTAAGCATCATGCCTCTAAAATATTTGTGAAAATTAGGACATGGCTTTAGGTTTGGTGGTGTTTCTGGTAATGCTGTTTCCATTTGTTGCTTGAACTTAAGGGACATTGCAAAAGCAAAGGTCTCCACTGTTGTTTAAACAAGAGGAATAGAAACTCACTACACTTTGTATGACATTTATGGCATCAAAGTCTAAAATGTAAGGTCTGGTACAATTATATACCTGCAATCTACACCCTTTCATATTAACAATGATAAAAGTGATAACAATGATAAAAGCTTGTGATAGAGTCAATATCTATTATAAAATTCATCCAAAATTAAGAAAAAAAAACCCTGCCCATAATCAGTGACCTTATTTATCTTATGGCATGTGATTATACTTATTGCCATTATAATACCCATTAAATGTGTCTTCCTTAGAAACTTAGGCTTTATGGATGAATGATGAAGGCCATTAACAAAACTGTCTCAGAGGTCATTTAAAACTAGCAAGAATCTTTATAGTTCATTTTACTCTAAAGTAAAGAGAGATCAAAGAAAGTCATTCTTATTGCCTACAGTTCTCTGCTGAGCTCGAATGGGGTCACAGACCTCAACGTTGCTCAGAAGTTTTTCCTTTCTCCTAGACTCCCTTCCCCACAGCCCCTGTTTTTGTTAGTCATTGTTTTGCTGATGTCAAATGGAAGTTTCCTTTCTGTGTACTATATTACATCTGTTTTATGTTAGGACTTTGATAGAATTACCCAGAGTAGATCCTGTGGTTTACACAGCGTGCATCCTGCACTCTCAGTTTAACAACTCCCTGATGGTTTTGCAGTATTTTATGTAGATTCAGAGGTGTTTGGGTTGCTAGATTAAATACAGCAGACCTACTTAAATTTGAATTCCAAACCATATATATGTGTGTATATATAGTGTAAGTGTGGCTCTTGCAACATTTGGGATCTACTTGTACTAAAACATTATTTGTTGTGTGTCTGAAATTCAAATTTAACAGCATCTTGTATTTTTAGTAGATAAATTTAGCAACCTTCAGAAATGCCTTTCATGATTTGCACCTATTTTCAAAGCGTTCTTCATTTTCGTCTTCCTTCTTTTGTTTGTTCATGCATGCACGCAGTATTTACAGAGTGCTTGCCATGCATTTGGTACTGGGAATCCAGTTGTCCACAGACACATGTAATCCTACCCTCATAAAAATTGAAACCAGTTTTTGACCTTTCCTGGAAGTTTTGATTCATGGAAGGATTTATATATTTTAGTTAAGAATAATGGAAAAGAAAAAAAAAGAATAATGGAAAAGTGTGGGGCACCTGGGTGGCTCAGTGGGTTAAAGCCTCTGCCTTCGGCTCAGGTCATGATCCCAGGGTCCTGGGATCGAGCCCCGCATTGGGCTCTCTGCTCAGCAGGGACCCTGCTTCCCCCTCTCTCTCTGCCTGATTCTCTACCTACTTGTGATCTCTCTCTCGCTCGCTCTGTCAAATAAATAAATAAAATCTTAAAAAAAAAAAAAAAAGAAGAATGGAAAAGTAGAGTAAAACCGACACCCAGCAACCCCGATTCTGATAGAACAGTGGATCAGTGAGGATATAGTCTTCACTTCTCCTGTGATGCTTGGAGAATATAGTTCTGTGTCACCTGGTCTGACTCCTTTCTTTTTGGGTGCCCTTTGAAAGAAGTCTCATGGACAGTTCTCATAAAGTAAAAGGAGGAAGTAGAAAGTTTAATCTTCTCAATTACATTGACTAAACATTCTTTCGTTGACCTATTTTGTAATGTGTTAACCTAAAATTGTTTTCAGTTAATGCTCTTTGCAAAGAACCTTAAATTTTATTTCTTAATGTTGTTATCTCCTAAAAATTCTATTTCACTCACTCTGTATTTATCCAGTTGAAAAAAAATGTGTATGGCATATAGATGTTAATTAAGAGTCTAGTCAGGTCAATGATGAGTTCATTCAGATTTATAATTTACAGGCTAACATTGTTAAAAATGCATCTTAGACTGGATTTACTAAATCAATTAGTACTCTCTCAGGTCCTCACTAAGGTAGACCCTGTGTATCTCCTGATCATTTCCAAGTTTTAGACTAACCATGTGTGTGGAGCTAAAAGTTAAAAGATTTGTCATGAAATGTAATCATCTTGGTTCATAAAGTCTTCATTAAAACTTCTATTTATTATGCAGGGCCACCTGGGTGGCTCAGTTGGTTGAAGCATGCCATGATCTCAGGGTTGTGGAGTCGAGCCCCGCATCAGGTTCTGTGATCAGCAGGGAGTCTGCTTCTCTGCCTCTCCTTCCGCCCCTCCCCCAACTTGTACACTCTCTCTCTCTCAAATAAATAAATAAATAATCATTTTCTAAAAAACTCTACTTATTATACAGTTAAAAATACTGTAATTTAATTAGAAATTAAGGTTATTTCGCTCATTTTTGTACTCCCTCCATGCAAAAAAGAAATAGAGATTTTTATCTTATCTAGCTATTATATTAGGAAAACCTTACATTTTTGTTTACCCTGTGATTTTGTTTGTACAGATTAAAATTTGAGTATCTTAGAATTAAAACAATCTCTTAACCTAAGATGAGAAAAAAATAGTGCCATTTTCGTGCCCATTACTTCACCTTGTAGACAATCTTTTGAAGATAAGAGAAATGATAAGATGAGGGGATTGCTGTCATTTGTTTTTCTTCAAAATCATTGTATACCTTTAGAAACTAATTTCGGAGAAGCTGTCCATTATTTATGTGACTTCTTTCCTGTTTACTTTTGTGTTTATGTTACTTACTGTGACACATACCATCTGGAATAAAAAATCGAGGCATGCGTTAATTTAGGCTAGAGTTCAATATGCAAGCATCCAAGCAGTTTTGTACATTGTAAATTGAATCTGTGTGAGGTATTTATAAAATGACCATTGCAGGGGCACCTGGGTGGCTCAGTCAGTTAAGCTTTTGCCTTTGGCTATCGTGATCCCAGGGTCCCAGGATGGAGCCCCGTCCTGGGCCCCCTGCTCAGCGGGGAGTCTGTTCGCCCTCTCCTGCTCCCCCTGCTTGTGCTCTCTCTCTTTGTCTCAGATAAAGAAATAAATTTTTTTTAGAAATGACCCTTGCAAATATCCATAGCTGAACTGCTTTTAAGGAGATGGTACCTAATTATAAAACACAGCATGTTTCCATACCTAACAAAGAACCTGATTAACTCATTTACAGGTTTAGAAACCATGTATGCTTTAAACTGTGGAAGGATATTCCCATAGTGAGATTTATCAAACTCTCTTGGACATTCTAGTAGATGTTATATGATAAATCAGGGTCAAGTTCAAATAAATTTGGAAGAACTAACTCCACCCCCTTCTTCACAATGCAGTGGGATACTCTAATCAATTTAAGCAGCCCTCCTCAGGTTGCCTCAAGATAGTACTGGAAAAGCAGCCTGGCATACATTTGAATCCTGGCTGGGCCATTTATTAGCAGGACAGTCTCGAGCAGTTACTTAGTATAAACTTTGGTTAACAATGTCAGAAAAATAGAGCTGAATTAAAAACCAACACCCCTGGTCCCGATGGAACCTGAAACCACAGGGCAGAGAGGTTGCAGCAATCCTCACTATGTACTCCAAGTTTACTTAAAAAATAGAAAAATAGTGGTACCTATCTTATAGACTTCCCGTGAAGATTAAGGTAGCATTTTTCTTAAGTAGCATCTACATTAAAAAGGGCAGTTAGCCCAAGGCATAGTGAGGAGACTAGGAAGCCCACAATATAACTGGGCATTACCTTAAGCTGTTGATCATCTATTTCTCAAACCTATTTGATCATGAAACTCTTATTTTGTGTATAGAACATCTATTAATATCTTGCAAAACTGTCGTTTGCAACACAATTAAGAAACACTACTTCCTGTCAGTTTATTTGGAAGGGTGGAACCATGGTGTTTAATGTGCCAGAGCTGGGAATTGGTGACATCATCATTTGTCTCTTAGATGTTATCTTGGAGACGAGCAGTTTCTTGACGAGAAGGAGCATATCAAACAGAATGAGAGAAATGGTCTGTTTCGGTGATTCTTTTAGCTAAAATTCAAAAAAAGCACTCAGTGTAGGAAGCCAAAGAAAAATATTTGTGAACTGTCATTATACTTTATTATATTAGGGAAAATCACTGCATTGTAAAAATATTGCCACTAATGTGTTTTTAATATGTTTGTGTTTACTTCTAATTAAAGACCCATATTACTGTGGTTTTGATGATTGACAGCCGCCTGTGTAGTTAGCCTCTCTACATTGTAATCGCTACTTTTTAAGTTAGCCATTTTAAATTCACTTCCTACGGCCCCGCCACCTACTAAAGTGACACTGTGACACATGGTGCAGACAGCTTAGAGCTGGGCCTGGCTTGGAATCCTTACCCTCGATGTGTGAAACTGGAGCTCTGGGGTCTTAGCTTCCTTATCTTTCAAATGACACTAATCATACCTCTTCTTTAAGAGTCTTAGAAGGATGATAAATCTCATATATGATATTTCTAATACATGAGAGACACTCAAAATAAATAAAGATGCTTTTAGGAGAAATGAAAGTACCCAAGTAATTTATGTCCAGCTACTTAGTCAAATATTTAAAAACTAATAAAAGACGAAGACCCACAATTGTTCACCTTTAAAAAGTTTACGTATATAATCTTTAGTTTTTTTACATATGTAATTTTTAAACAATAAACACTTCAGGGGAATGAATATTAAAATCATGTTTGAGAATATATATATTTTTTCAGTGTTACAGTTCTTAGGTTCAAGTTTCTGTGACGGATAGAAATTTAGAATCTTGGCCGGTGGCAAAGTACTTTTTCATTACAATCCACACAAACTTGATAAGAAAAGAAAGAATTAACCTGGAGGTAATTATTTACTGAATAATTTCTCTTTTCTCTCCTTATTGGCCTATGCATTCACTTCAGACATAGCAAGACATTTTTTTTTTTAACTCGGCCTACCTTTTCATTCAGTCATACATTCAAATGTATGACCTTATTCTTGTCTAAACCACTCCCCCCATACTTTTTTTTTAGCGTATTTTTTAAGACCATTCATTCACACCTTTTCTCGTTTACCAGTTCTGGGCAGTATAAATCACCTCAGCTGTAAACTCTTTTCCTCTTCATTCTTAAACACACTAGTGTATGTTTGTAGCATTCACTTGTTATTCAGTATTCTAGGGATGAGAAATTTTAATAAACAGAAGAGGAAAAAAAAAACACATGCTTCCCTGTTACCATAGACCTTAAAGGATAATAACATTTTCTTAAGTAACCAAGCCCAAATCGAATCTACAGCTGTTTTGATTCACACTGAATAAATGTCAAGCCTAATTGTTTCATTGGTGCATTTCAGATTTTAATGATGAGGAGGATTGCGGGTTTAATGGGATAGGAAGAACTTAAAGATTTGCCTTTCTTTGGGATCCCTTGCTCTTAAACCTAATGATAAAATTCACTATGAGAGAACTGTAGTCAGTATCATTCCTACTTAGAAATCTATGGAGGAAACTAACACACAGTGGGTTCCTACCATGTGCTGACCATTTTCCTGGAAAATAGGTATTAACTACCTTGTATAGGGGATTCTATAAACACAGTTCAGTCTTACCCTCTAGTTTTATTACTGCCTCTGTGAAAAGGTTTACCAAATGGAAGTTACTGGCTTTCTCAGAGATCATAATGCATGTCTAGTATGAACATCTTCACTCTGTTCTTGAATTTGCCAGCCTTCTTAACGTGTGAGGACAAGGAGACAGACCAAGATGATTGTATATCATTTCATTAAGCTCAAATCAGTTCAATTCTGATCATATCTTTTTTTCGTGGAAAGTAAATGTGAAGAGAAGCATGCTACCATTTTCTATTAAAACAAATGTCTTCTAGACCCTGCTTTCTTTCCAATCCCCTACCTCCTTATCCTACTCTCTTTCAAAACTGTAGCCACACTGGACTTCTTGCTGTTCTTCAGACATACCAATTCTGATTCTGCCTCAGGGTCTTTGCTCTGGCTCTTTCCCCTTCTTGAAAAAAAAATATCCCCCCAGATCTTGGTTGGCCAGTTCTATATTACTAATCTTGTGGTCTCAGCTCAAGATCTTCTCAAAGAGGTCTCTCCTGATTATCCAACTGAAATTACTTCCTGTTATATGACCCTCTATCATTTTCTGCAATGTATTTAATACTGTCTAAACTAGCCATTTGTTTACTGATTTATCAGTCATGTGCTCTGTTAGAGGGGAGTTTGCATCTTGTTCAGCATTTAGAACAGATTCCAAATAGTAGCAGACAATACATGTCTGCTGAACGTGTTGGCTGGATTATTTCTTTGAACTCCCATCACCTTGGGAGATGCAGCATGGGATCCATTCAGACTTGTCAATCCCCAGTTCTGTCACCATAGAGATGAATTTACTTCATCCTTCATTTATAGATATCATCTACCTCACATGTCTATTATGACTTAAAACAAGATAACGTCTGAGGGAATGTTTTTAAGCCAGTAAAGATCTAGGTAAAGTGAGGTAATACTGTTAAAGGATTCATGATCACAACTTAGAGTTAATGCCAGGGCCTGAGTAAGTACTTTCCATGCATTATCCCACTTAATCCTCACAGCACCCTTATTTGATCTTTTATCCTGAAAGTAGAAACTGTGAATTAAAGACAATAATTCTTTTACAGTTGCTAAAGCAGGAAGGACCCATGCCCAATTCTGTTTGACTCCCCTGAGGGCCTAACTATATGAAATTGTGTTCACAAATTGACATTAAAAATATTTTTATGTTCTAAATGATGTTAAATGGTCACTTAATTCATTCTTTTGTTTCTTTCCTTTTTAAAGATCCTGATGAATTTGAGCAAATATATGAGCCTCTAGATGTCAAAAGTAAAAAGATTCATGTCGTGGACAGTGGCCTCACGTTTAATTTGCCATACCCCTTGATCCTGAGACCTCAGAGGGGAGTTGATCTTATTATCTCCTTTGACTTTTCTGCACGACCAAGTGACTCTAGTCCTCCGTTCAAGGTAAGGAGAATTTATATAGCATTCCATTATCTAGCATATTCTTTGCATACCTCGTAGATACCTTAGTCCTCTTCCCTCCCATTTCTTATCCCTTTAGCCTATTTTTCTACATTACTGTGAGTCATTTTTTAAAAACACAGATGTGATTCAGGCATTTCCTTTCTTAAAGAAACTTGTAAAAGGAAAAGGAGAAAAAAAGAAAAAGAGAAAACTTGTAAATGATTTCCCATGGCCCACATTAAAGTTCACAGTCTTAAGCAGAACAAGAATTATGCAACCTATCTGAAGTTCAAGACAGGCTGAGATTTGGATGTAAATCTCATTTGGCACGTAAAAGATAATTAAAACCATGCATGGGGAGTTATACTTGGAGAAGAGGACATAAAATACTATTTTGAAGATTCAACAGCAATTATCAGGGGAAAATAATGAAAATAAAGGAAGCGTACAGTGTTGTGAAAATCAGTTGAAGATATTTAACAAGGAAATCTTTGGTGAACTGGACAAAAGCAGGTTCAATAACATCATGAGGGTAGAAATTTTACTGCAATGATTTGAAGGAGGAGTGGAAGATAAGAAAATGGGAATAATCCTGTAGACTGTCCAGGAAAGAAGGAGTATGCTGTATCTGCAAGAAGTAGGGAACAGGAAAACTGTGTATATGGAGAGGTGGGTTGTTAATAGACTTGAATGTTAAGAGACTTGAATGTTATTAAATGCTGATGGCTGGGAGTCCTTAATGAAGAATGTTATTGGTGAATGGAGAGATGGCATGTATCGTAGGGTCATAGCCCTTGGAAGGCTATGGAAAGGAATTCCTTGGAAGGAATGCAAAGGAGACATAAAACTATAGGTGGAGAGTAATATAGAAACGATGATATTGGGGCAAGAAGGGAGGAGGAAGATGATGATTGTGACGGAAGGTCACTGTTAGGCACGGAGAGGAGAAGTTAAGAAAGTACTCATCTGATGACTTCTCAATTCTGTAGAAACTAGAATTCAGTGTTATCTTTTAAGGGTTAGAGTATGGAGATGGTAGAGCCGAGATCCTGGGGAGTATAAAACTCTGCTTCTGAAGAAATGAGAAAAAATTCTGAACAGGCAACATACATTGCTTAGCAGCACTGTGGCCTCTCCCAAGTGAGACCATGAATGTTACTATTCCTTCCACCTGAAAAACCTCAAACTTTCTTTAGACGCATCTCAAAGGTTATCTTTCTTGACCTCTGCAGATAGCAGATAGTGTTTCAGTATGAAGGACTTAGTAGATTCTTCTAAATATGGCAGTTTTCATGGTGTATTGTCTGTATTTGTTTACAGTATGTGTGTGTGTGTGTGTGTGTGTGTGTGTGTGTATATATAAAATACATATATATATAATATATATATTCCACTGTCCGTGAACTCCTTGGGAACTAGAACACTATTTTGAATGTATGTTTTGTTTTAGTCATTGGGTTCTAATTGTATTATAAGTGCTGGCCAAAGTGTGAATAGGTCATTTTTTTTGTGGGTGAATGAATGAAATGCTGTGAGAGTGATGGAGTTATTATCCCCATTTCATCGATTAAGACACAGAAATTCATAGAGGTTAAGCGACGCAGTCCATGATCTCCCAACCAGGAAGAGTCAGTGATAACCAGGTCAACCAGGAAGTCAGTGATAACCCAGGTCTTCTGACATTTGCTTTCCTTCCCATTATACTATGATTAAACTGCTCTCAAGACTAATAGTAGCTGGGGTGCCTGGGTGGCTCAGTGCGTTAAAGCCTCTGCCTTCGGCTCAGGTCATGATCTCAGGGTACTGGGATCGCGCCCTGCATGGGACTCCCTGCTCAGTGGGGAGCCTGCTTCCCCCTCTCTCTGCCTGCCTCTCTGCCTACTTGTGATCTATCTCAATGTCAAATAAATAAATGAAATCTTTTTTTTAAAAAAAGACTAATAGTAGCTATCATAACAGCTCTTTAATATAGTCTCATTTTTTAAAAATATTTTCACATTTGATTTTTTTTTTTTTGAGGCAGTTACTGGTATTCTGACAAGAACACAGGGTTGGTGAGATGAGCAATTTCATCATATCAACAAATTAAATAAGATAACATGTGAACAAGACATAGCTCAGGACCTAGCTAGGAAAGTGCTATTTAAGAAGTGGTCAAGCTGGACCAGATTTCAAGGCTCCAGAATGACAATCTAATGATCTTTCCCCTTTATAAGCTGCCTCCTTTGAACACATTGTACATGTATTTTTTTCCATGCTGTGTGCTACGTGCAGCAGTTAATGATAAACCATGGTTCTTGATCGCTAGAACATTTTCGCTTTCTTGAGGGAAAGACTTTTATACACAAGAGTCACTTGGAAGGAAAATGAGCAACTTATAATTAAAGAGTTATTTGGCTTTATGTAAGCATGTGTGTTATGGGAGATCGATTTAAGAATAGATCGGTGTGTCCGAGAGTAGATGAGCAGGGAAATAAATAGAAAAGAACAAAAATGGCACGGGGATGGCAGTGAACACATCTGAGGAGATGGAGTGATTTGATTAGAAGTGATAAATATTAAGCTCCCATTAAGAGGGCTTTAGGTCTGGATGATGGGAAATAGAGAATTAGCAGAGAGTTTGCAGCTGACAAACAACTTCATGAAATTGGAATTTTAGGATGATTAATTCCACAGTGGAAAGTCGGATGAATTGGAGAATGGAGAGCAAAAGATTAAAATTAAGAAGGATTTACTACAAGGCTCCTGGGTGGCTCAGTCAGTTAAGCATCCGACTCTTGATCTCAGCTCAGAGGTCGTGAGTTCAAGTTCAGCATTTTTTAAAAAATTTAAAAATTTTTTTAAAAAGAGGGATTTATTGTAATCCAAGCATAGGGTAATGAAGTACTGTCCGGGACGGGCAACTAAGAAAGCCAAGAGCTGGATTTGATGACCCATGAGCAGCGGTGGGGAGGTGAGTTCCAATGGATGACTCTAAGATGATAGCTTAGAAGCTAATTCTGGAGGTGGAAGACCCTGTATTATTCATTTCACCAATGGGAGTGTAAAATGTCAAAGCCATCATTCTATACATGAATCACAGCTCTACTGCCTCATGAGTTAATATTGGGAAGGTTTGAGGATATCACTTAGTACCTCTAAAAAGAACCATTGTACTTTATTGTAGTTTTTAAATGGACTTTGATTCATTATTTTTAATTAAAAGGAATATATACTTATTGTAAAATATTTGGAAATTTGGAATCTATATCAATTCTGTTATTCATAAACAAGAGCTACTGATATTTTACCGTTTTCCTTTAGTCTTTCGTGTGTGTGTGTGTGTGTGTGTGTGTGTGTGTGTATACCAGGATCATATTGCTTTGCATTCTGCTTTTTTCTTCTTAAAATTATATTGTGAGCATTTTCCTATGTCATTAAATTTTTTTTAATATTTTATTTATTTATTTGGCAGAGAGGGACACAATGAGAGAGGAAACACAAGCAGGGGGAGGGGCAGAGGGAGAAGCAGTCCTCCTGCTGAGCAGGAAGCCTGATGCGGGGCTGATCCCAGGACTCCAGGATCATAACCCAAGCCAAAGGCAGAAGCCCAATGCTGAGCCACCCCCGTGCCCCCATTAAATATTTTTTAAATACAATTATAAACACAGAGTGGTATCTCTATATGTGAATATGGAAGAATTTTTTAACAACACTCTGTTCAACTTTCAGATTATTGCTATCTTGTCACTTTCTCTCTAGTGATTATCCTTGCACGTGAATCTTTAATCACACTTTTTATTAATTGCTTAGTTGAGGCACATTGGTGGCTCTGTCAGTTAAGCATCTGCCTTTGGCTCAGATCATGATTCCAGGATCCTGGGATCAAGCCCCATGTCGAAGCAGGGAGCCTGCTTCTCCCTCTCCCTCTGCCCCCCAACTTGTGCTCTCTCTCTCTCACATAAATAAAGTCTTTAAAACAAAGGTAAGAAATTTACAATATGACAGAAAGAAAGAGAAACAAATTTTGCTTCAATTTTTTCCCTTTCCTTGTGATAGTAAATATTTTATCATGGTTATTGTATATTCATCTTTTTAAACTACTTTTAATTGGATTATTAGTATGGCTGCTATTCATGAAGTATTATTTTATATCTTAAGGATATTAAAGTTTGTCTTATTTTTGAAAATATGATTTAATGAATCATTTGTATTGGGATTTTTATTTCTTTTTTTGTTGTTGTTGTTTTGTTTTTTTTGTTTTTTGGGGGATTTTTATTTCTGATGACTTTAACATTTTCAGTATTTATGCAGTCACTTCTTTCACTGATTTTATTCTTGAAATTCATATTTAACAAGATCAGTCGCATACAGATTAATATTTTTCTTTTTATAACATTTTAAAATATTCTAACTCAATATTTTTAATATATTAGGTGTATAATAATATAATCCCTTAAAGACTTTTTAAACATTATTTGTGATGCTTCCTGTATCCCATTACTATGTTATTAGTGTAGAGCGCCTAGATCTGTTTTGTGTTTAATCTGTTGTATTCCGTTGGTTCATCTGACAATCTGAAAATTCTTTTCTCAATACCACACTGTATTTTAATAGTTATAGCTTTATTATGTGTTTACCATCTTAGAGTCTACAATCACTCCATATATAGAGAGTTACAAATTCTGTAGACATTTCCAGCTATGTAAATCCAGCTAGATGTGCTTTAGAATTATTTAGTCAGATCCTTTCATCTTACCCTTCTCCCCCATATGTATATATTTCCTTTTATTACTGGTTTAGTATCATATAAAACCCATTACTCTGGCAATAGTGAATTGTATTTTCAGAGACTTGATATAAAGAAAATTGTAATACATTATGTATTACTTTTTTTCCCAAAAAAATGAACCTAAGGAGGTTCAAAGTGAACAAAATGAATTTTTCAGGCTCACTTGGAATATTGAAAATGACTTTTAAACTAATGAGTGTCATGACTATCATTATAAAATATGTATTTCTTTATGGATCTAAAAGATTACCCAAATATAATTTTTTTTTCAGAGAGTGGAGGGGGTAAGGGGCAGAGGGGAGGGAAAGACAGAGATTTTCAAGCAGGCTCCATGCCCAGCACAGACCTGATGCGGGGCTCGATCTCACAACCCTGAGATTATGACCTGAGCCAAAATCAAGAGTTGGACACTTAACCAACTGAGCCACCCAGGCACCCAGGTGCCCCCCAAATATAATTTTTAAATGGATAAAGATACTACACTATTAATGCTGAAGTAGAGCACTTATTTTTTTTATTGTTTTTAGGATACTTATTTTAGATGTAAAGTTTAAAAATTGGTGAGGAATCTACATGAAGTTTTTTGAGAGGAGGGGAGAAGCTCCAGTGTAATAATAGGATTTTATCAAGTCAATTAAATAGTGAATAATTTTCTGTTTTTGAGACTGAAATATGGATGCCATTTGTAATAAAAGAACAGAGCAAAAATGCCGGACCAATTAAATTACCATTTAAAATACCAATTACCATTAAAACTGTAAACTTTATTTCACAATTATTGATATAAGCATTTCCTAAGAATAGTTAAGTCTCAGACTTGGTCAGAGACATATGAATGATATTACGGCTTTTGATAGCGGCAGTCATAGTTTTTTATATATCTGTTGTAATGGCCTTGGAAACTGATGATGTCACTGTCAGTAATACTAGAGGGGGTTTTCTGTTTTTTTGTGTGTTTTGGATTTTTTTAGATTTGTAGGCACATCCAATTATAAAGAGCCTCATGAGTCTAAATAATATTCTTATTAATTGATTTAAGAAAAGCAGCTCTGTTTCATTTTGTCAAGTTTCTTTTTGTTAACCCTTTAATAGCTTAGATACATGCTATGCAAATTTATTTTACCATTAGAGTCCATCTAAGAAGAAATCTAATAGCATTTATCTTTAATGTTAGTCATGAAAATAAGCAGGGTCTTCCTGTCTGCAAAAGAAACAGACTGTGATTTTAGAGAAAAAACATTTTTAAGAAAGCTTTGGCTCTGGTGAGGAACCAGCAAGGAGTATAGGAAAATACAGAATTTACCACTAAGAGATTTTTTTGGGGGGCCTTACTAAATTTTATGGAGAATACTAGAGTTATTATGTCATAAGTACTGTTATTTTATATTAGGTTGCCATGTATTGGACATAAATCTGACTGAGTTTTTCAGTGCCCTTTTAAATCCTTAGTGAGCAGAAACCAGAACAATGGGTTCATTTTCTTAAGAATGAAAGAAGGAAGGAGAAAAGGAGAGAAGAGGGAAGGCAAAGAGGAGGAGGGAAGGAAGGAAAAATTGGAGATGAGCTAGTCTTCACAAATGATGGAAGTAATGTATCTAAATTGACTTCATCTTTCTGTTTTTCACTTAAGGCCAAAATAAACACGGTTTATTTTCTCTCTCTCTCTCTCTCTCACACACACACACACGCACACTCACACACTAACACACACGTGCACACACACACACCAGAAAAAGAATTATATTTTCCCATACAAACCTGATTTATTTGTTAACATTATGGCATGATCCTTATGTTAGAGCCTCTGCAATACGATGTACTTCTGGCTTGTGTTTTGGGTCACCGCACCATCATGCCCGAATGGTCCAAGTGTTAGCTTTCCGGGCATTGATCCACCATGGCTGATAAAGGGAACTGCCTGTTGCTAAATGTAGCATTTACAGATTTACCTCAAATACTAGTTTCCGAGGGCTGCCATCACAAATTACCACAAACAGGGTGGCTTAAAACAACAGAAATGTGTTCCCTCACAGTTCTGAGCCGGAAATTGAAATCAAAGTTTCCTCTGGGCCACCCTTCCTGCAAAGGCTCTACAGGAGAATTTGTCGATGCCTTTTCCAGAGTCTGGCTGATCCAGGCTTTCCTTGGCTTATGGCTACATAACTCCAGTGTTAGCCTCTTGCTCCATATGGCCTCTCTGTGTGCGTGTCTTCTTATGAGGATATTTGTCATTGGATTTATGGCCCACTCAGATAACCCATGATGATCACATCTTCAGACCCTCAGCTTAATTACATTTGCAAAACCTCCTCTTCCAAATAAGGTCACATTCATATGTCCTGGGGCTGGGTAAGGGGTTAAGAACATGGACTTATCTTTTGGAGGGCTCCCACTGAACCTGCTACACCTGTATTGGTCATTAAGGATAAAATGCCTATTGATAAGTAGATATACCCAAGATTACGTTCTCTACATACTTGTGTGAAGGTATAGTAACATCTTAGTGAAGAACTAACAAGGACTATAAAGAGCTATGTAAATTCTACACATTATTAAATATGCAAAATTATTTTCACGCCTGCTGCATTATAAAGCTCTTAGATCCTAATACCAGCATGCTTTTTATTGGAAGGGATGATGACCATACCCACAAAATATTGAATTCTAAATTGTAGCTTCTGTCCATTGCATCTTCTTTTACTTGCTTCAATCATTTTGTTAAGATTCAATTTATTTACATATTTTCATGCGTATTTATACTGATACCTCTTCCCAATCCAAAAATAGACTGTAAATATTGAGAAACATCATAGAAAGCACATACCCTAGGTGTGTGCAGAGAAAAAGCTCATTTCCTCTTGAGAAAAGCTAATTTATTATATATAAATATTATATAAATATTTATATTTTAAAAATACATATAAATATATATTGATCCATATATAAAAATAAATAAAATGGCATATATATGCCACTCACACTATAGTTTGAATATATATCTGTGTCATTTAGACTGCTTTTCTTAGCCTTCACAGTGTCTTAGTACTCAAAAATGAGTACATCATATAAATTATCACTTTGAACGGTCTATCAAATTTTTATCTCCACAGAAAATCATTTTAGTACTATGTAAATTTACTCTGAATTAGTTTATGGAAATCTGAAGTATATGAGGTGTCCAACAACCAAAATGGACACTTATGATAGGCATACTGCCATAACTTACAAAGCAGCAATGTTCTTACTCATGGCATTCTTCTAAAATACCCCTTTCAAACTCGTCTGCTCTAGTCATAGTCTGGGTCATTGTTTCTCAGTCTTTATAAACAGAGAAACGAGACATCAGAAAGGAGGAAGTTTTTCCACCCTGTAATCACCGTCTCTTATAGTCATCAGTTTTTAACCTTTTCCACAGCAGGATCATATCAGGAAAGGGAAAGTTTCGATCGCTTCCTGATTCAAGCATGAAATATCTATCTAAAAATAGCTTGGTCTTTTACCTCACGAAGTTCCCTTTTCCTCTTTCCCCACACATCTTTAGTCATCCTGAGTCATGTTTGTAAACACTAGAAAGCTTTTTTTTTGCCCCATTCTCACGCAATTGATCCACAGTATGAACTTTTGGTTTTATTATGGTGTTGAATAATCTTAAATGAATAATTGTGAAAGTGCCAGACAAGAAATAAACTGAATAATTCAACTGAACAGGAGGTAAAAAAAGGAGCTAGTGATAAAAGTTTCCTTAAATTTCCTCAAATTTCAAGCTAGAATATATATAAATACAATATAATAGTATATAATAAAATATAATATTTTTAGTAAAATATATTTTTCCTACTAGTTTATACAACAACTGCTTTAATATACATTAAATCCTTTGTGCTCCCAGATTTTTATTGTAAATGGCAATGAGAGTTGATCAACATAAAATACGCGACATTCCAGAAGTGTCGAGAACAGTAAAAATTCAATGTATCTTTTTCTATAAATTTAAGGTGCTGTTTTAAATATATATATTTAAAATATAAATAAATAATATTGTTAAATATAAATTACAGAGTTTTAAAAAATACATTATCTCGTTTAATCCTCAGAGCAATCCTGAGGAAGATAATGGTATTAATTTTACATACAGTGATAGAAGATGAGTTGCTGAGAAATAAGAAACAGGTGGAATGTGGGTGAAATGGGGTTGGGAGCCTACTATTTCAGGGATAGTAAACAGCCTGGTCCCTATTTGATTGGTTGGTTGGTTCTTATGATTCCCATGGTGCCATTAGGGGAATATCGCTACGTACACACCACAAAATAATTTCTTCCCTGTTGACTTGTGGCTACACAGTGTGTCTTGGACCACCCGGCTAGCAAATCAGGGTGTCTGTGTTTGAGGAGGACCTTTCAGACTCCACAGCCCAGGCATGAAGCCACCCCTCACATCCTCTGCCTCTATCATACTGTACTATGATATCTATTATTTATCTTTCCCATTGATTTATGATCTTCCAGGATTCAAAGACTGCCAAGTTATGCCTAGAACATAGCAGGTGTTCAGTAATAATTGTAGAATGAATTAACGTACACTTGGAAGAAATAGTCCACATATACTGCAAATCTCACAGTGAATACTTTTCATAGCATTTACTACAGTTTTTGAGCAAAGGAGTTATTTGATTATCATCTCTCATTCACCAGGCTATACATCCCATAATGACAAGAGTGTCACTCACTGTGATGTCCCCGCCTCTTAACATGGAGCTTTGAATTGCAACTAAAGGGTATCACTGAATAAATTGATCTGATGACAAAGAGTAGTTAAAATAACTTAAGATTGTAATGATTATTTCCCTAAAACCTCGTCACTATGGGAATTTCTCTGTACCTGTCTCTCTTTCTTTTTTTTCTTTCTTTACTTACCCCTTCCACCTTTTTTCCTCTCTTTATTGACATTTATTTATCAAACTTCCATATAGCAAGTGATAGGTGTCCGGCACTGTTCTAAATACTATACAGACATTATTCTATTCTAATGGCAATCATGAGATATACATTATTATTATCATACTCATTTTATATTTGAGGCTATTGGGTATGGCGACATTAGGAAATGAGCCCGTGGTCCCACAGCTTTTGAACTCGGGCAGTCAGGCCCCGGAGTCTGCCCTTTTACCAATGAGTCTGCTTATTTTTCTCACTACCCCTTAAGCTGTATATAAATATAAGTGAGCTGTATTTATGGCATCTCTCCATACTGATTTACGCTTTCCTGTTTCAATCTAATTCTGCGTGTGTGTGCTTACCCACAGCATTCGTCAGCCTTGATGCAGAAACAAACCTAAAATCTCAGTGGCCAACAACAAACGTGTATTTCTTGGTCATATTTCGTGTCAGCAGCTACAGATGAACTGCTGTCACTCTGTCTAGGTGTCCTCTGATTCTGGTGGGAATGTATAATTCTCTTACTGGGAAGGGAGCTAGTAGGTGGAAACCATCACACAATCTGCCAAGCCCATTAACTAAACTCTTGGTTTCCCTGTCTGGCCCATTCTTGGCCACTACACATAGAACATTCTCAATCCAGAAGTTAAGTTCTTTTCATAAACAGAAGCAAAAAAAAATTGCTACTTTTAATACATAAAATTTGCTACTTTTAATTGGTTGTGTTGGATATATAAAATTGTATACATAAAATTTGCTACTTTTAATTGGTTGTGTTGAGAAGGAACAAGTGAAAATTCAGTACCAGAGTGTTCCTCATTTTGCTTTATCATCCTAATGTTTTCTTTTTTTTTTTTTCCTTATAACAATTGCATCACTATAATTTCATTTAGTTCAGTTCATCAGTAAATTTTCACATGCCTCCTATGGAGCTAACTCTATGCCAAGAACTAATATAATAGTGAGTTTGTTTATAGAGTGCTTTTGTCATTTTTTTTCAGTTTAGTGAGCTCCTTGAGGACAGGGTCATTATTCATTTCAGCAAGGAGCACATTGCTAACACACAGTTAACACCTGATGAATATTGAATGATGGCCAGACCAAATGAATAAATGAAAACTGAAAATTCCCAAATGCATCTTTACCTCTTCTCCACAGGAACTTCTGCTTGCAGAAAAATGGGCCAAAATGAACAAGCTCCCCTTTCCAAAGATTGATCCTCAAGTGTTTGATCGAGAAGGACTAAAGGAGTGCTATGTCTTTAAACCCAAGAATCCTGATATGGAGAAAGATTGCCCAACTATCATCCACTTTGTTCTGGCCAACATCAACTTCAGAAAGTACAAGGCTCCAGGTACATGGGGAAGAAATTATATTCTGTAAAGTAGAAATCTGATAAAGGAGCAAGACTGATATTAAATGGATTAATAACGGCACTTGCTGTAGTAACTACTATAATTTTGAATGCTAGCCTTACCTTGATAAAGAACTACTATCCTGAGACCTCAAGTACTTCCCCTCTTTCTCACCCCAAGATTCCCTGAGTTCTTCATTCAGAAACTGATTTGTCAGCAACTGGCTCAATAAAAATCTCTAGGGCTTTACTCAAAACCTGGGCTTATGGTAGTTCTGATTAATCGGTGCCCTTGTCATAGGGATTATTTAATATTTTGAAAATTACTCTTGCGAGGGATCCCTTGTTTCAGAACAAATCATGCAAAAACTCTGGTAACTTTAAGTGACCACGGGATTAATATATCTAGCAATACAACATAGATAGTCATTTCAGATTGCTTTGATATGTTTCCTAGAAAAAGAGAATCAAGTTCAAGGCACAGTTGTCCTGTTTTACTACACCCAGAGTCTATAATTTCTTCTATATCCTGGAAAATAGTGATTAACAAAAGGAGATCTAGAGACTGATGGGCAGGATACTCAAGGCCTAAAAATCATTTTGTCCTTGGGCCAGCAAGTACAGTTATGATAAGAAAGATGTGAAAGATAGTCATGGCAGATTTGACATGGAATGATGGAGAAGAAAGAGAGTAAGATGATCTTCCAGATGGTGGAGGAAGACAGAGAGTATCAGTAGGAAGGGAGGTTATTACGAGTCATACCTCAAAACAAGAGAAGGAAGAATTGGTGTGTGTTTTTGGTTATTGAAAGTAGAGTACTTGAAACCTAGAAAATTTTCTATCACTGTTAATTCTCAAGGAGAGACTGCATAGGGGATTCCTGTGGCATGAACACAGATAATGTTTTGGTTTGGATTCCCCCAGAAGCAGATTCCAGGAAAAGAATTCAAGTGCAGACTGTTTATTTGAGTGGACTAGGGAATGTTACTAAGGATGTAGGGAATTGATAAAGGAAGGTAGATAACAAAAGATGTATTAGTAAGCCAACTACCATGAGGAGCTTTTGATTCTGTTGGGAAAGCCTAGGAAATGGAATAAAACTATGTTCTTGAATCATCCTTCCTATTCATATTGCAAGAGGCAAGGGAACTGGGGTATTTATATCCCAACTTCCTAGAGTCTTTGGTTGACTGCTGCCTGGGGCAGAGTGTTATTTACCAGAATTTACATCCCGCTGCTAGAGAGCAAAACAGCCTCCCCCTGTTGCAGGATGGGGGAGAAAGATGTAGATGTGGGCAATTGGAAGTTTCCCAGACAGAACACGAGGATATCCCAACCCAGGGAATATGGGTAGGAGCATAACTGTCTGTCTATACCACAGATCCCCATGACACCGGCGGGGGCTCCCTATGTTATGTTATAGCTACTTGGGTGTTTTCTTTCTTGAGTTTTAGAGATATTTTGCTGTTTTCAAAATCACACCATTAGAGACTCTTAATATTTAGGTGTTCCGAGAGAAACTAAAGAAGAGAAAGAGATAGCTGATTTTGATATTTTTGATGACCCCGAATCACCGTTTTCGACCTTCAACTTTCAATATCCAAATCAAGCATTCAAAAGGCTGCATGATCTCATGCACTTCAATACACTGAACAACATTGATGTAAGTATCTCCTGTGATCATTGACAATGTCACCTACTTTCCTATCACATGAACATAGCAAAACCTTTTTAATTCGTTAAAAATAAAAATAAGGTTTATGATTGAAACCACCCAAATCATACCATTTTATTTTTATGCATTATTTTATTACTCTCCAGAAGAACCCTATAAAACTCACAAATAAGAAAAAGTAATCTCTTTAAATTGGCAGCGCCTATATTTGATTAAAGGATTGGTTAATACTCAGCTTCTTTTCCAAGGTAACTAATGTATTCATCATCTGATAAAAATAAATTATAAGGAGGAAAAAAAAGTGATAAAAAGGAAATACAAGCATAGGAAAGTGAGTGGAACCAGGAGTGTAGTTAATCTGCTAAAATATCATGAGTGTTCATAGATACACTCATACTTTTAAATGCCTCTATTTTTGGGCGCCTGGGTGGCTCAGTTGTTAAGCAACTGCCTTCGGCTCAGGTCATGATCCCGGAGTCCCGAGATCGAGTCCCGCATCGGGCTCCCAGCTCCACGGGGAGTCTGCTTCTCACTCTGACCTTCTCCCTTCTCATGCTCTCTCTCACTCTCTCTCTTTCCTGATAAACAAATAAATAAAAAAATCTTAAAAAAATAAAAAAATAAAAAAAATAAATGCCTCTATTTTTATAGATCTTGGGAATGTTGCCAAAAGTAGCAGCCTTCCCATTTTTAGCCCATGAGATATCAAGTACACTTTGCGTTAGGAACTTCAGAAATAAGTCATTCTCTTCACTTAGGTCATCCCCAACCCCAGTATATCTGCTGCTGAGATTCCGTGACTGTGTGAAATTCTGTAATCTCTAACTCACCATTTAAGAACACTGTTGGGTAACTGGAATAATGTTGGCTTGTAGTTCCAAATCACAGTGTCTGACAAATTATTATTCATTGGGAAAGCCCAAGTTCATTAGCCTGCTGGATTTTGCACATTAAAAAAAAAAAAAGAGTAAAAGAATAAGAAACTAATTGGGGGAGGGAAAGGTGTTGTATCTGATTTGCCAGTCTTTTTGGATACTTTGCAAATGGTGCCAAAGAAAGCATAATATATGGATGAGGGTTCTGTGTATATGGGATTAGCTTTCTAAATATATTTTTTTCTTTTTTCTTTTGTCTTACAATTAGTGGTTATCTGAAATCCATATGCTGTGCTAAAAATTTAAAGAATATTAAGAGAAAATCAGTATTTTAAGCTATGATTTATAGGGAGTGAACAGACATTCTCAAGATAGAGATGTGTGTTTTATAAAACCCCATGCTTTCAAAAGAGAAGAGAACTAAGGGATAACACCAGAAAAATCCTATTTCTATTATAAAACTAACAGACTCAAAACAATGTATTCCTTGGGATGAAATATATTAAATTTGATCAGTTGTCCTCAAATGGAGAAAAAAATAGACTGTAAGGATATATAAATATCCTCTCAGACTTGGAAAAGTAAAAGGATACATATATATATATATACTTATATATAGTATATATATATATATATATATATCTGTATATATTATAGATGAGTGTGAGTGAATAGATATTTATATCTGTAACTTAAACAACTACATTTTTCTCATTGTTTTTCAGTTCTGGTTTATATAAAACCTGCTAAGCTACTTACTATAAAGAATGATATAGTTCTATTTATATATTCTTCAAAGCAGTTTGTTTGACACATCGATGAAAAAGTAAAAGCCCAAGCAAAAACGGACTGAATTCCAAAAGAACTTTCCTGACATACCACTCATCAAACATTAATTAATAAAGCAGGATTTGATTGCATCCAAGAAATTGTCTGGCATAGTGTGTAGAAGCAAGGTCATGGGCTTTATATCTCATTTAGATCTCCAATGGGCCACCTGTGTGACTTTGAATAAGCTACTTAGACTTTTGGGGCCTCAGTTGCCTCTTCTCTGAAACAGGTGTAACAGCACCTGTCATAACAGCAATAGTGAATCATCAGGTAACTTATGAACAGTCAGAAGCTGCTTGATAAATGGAACCTTACCTATGTGTGTCTATATCCTATAGCAGGATGGATACACCCCAAGACCTTTGCATATGCCCAGAATTAATAATATAGACAGTCTATACAGGTAATAGTAGTCTAGGCAGTAAATTTTGGGGGTTGGAGGTGGCATGAATGAATGTAAGCTTTCTCTTAAATTATATGACCATTGAGACTTGCATTCAAGTGATTCATGTGTGTGTGTGTGTGTGTGTGTGTGTGTGTGTGTGTGTGTGTCGGCATGCGTGTACATTTCATACTCAGATAGGAATTCCAGTGTTCACTGACTTTTTTCTCTTTTTTGATGACCCTCCCCAAACCCTCGCTTTTAACCAAGAAAACACATTTTGTCAGAATCAAAAGCTTCTTGATAAGTGATGATAAATGAAGACCAACAAAACTGCCGAGGTAGAATGCTGGAGAGCTCCGTAGGCTCTCATTAGCTAACTCACTCATTACCACACTGTCTGAATAGAGTAGCTTACTAATTCACACCTCAGCAAGGCAGCAAATGTAATTACTGGCCACAGGCTGTCAGAGCTGCTTGCAGATTGTGACCCCTGGGAATATAAACTCTTCTAATGCAGACCCCTACTGCCAACTCCAGAGAAGACGGTTCTCACATTTGTGGCTTAGGGCAAATTTTCATCTTCAATTAACATCCTGGTTTAATGTTTTATTCTGAAAAGGCCATCCTGTCTCCGACAGCTGTATGCTTCTGTTGCTTTATTTTGCCCAGAGAGCCTAGCTGGCCTGCTTGGCTGAACCTAAATTCTCATTAATCTTTAGAGAACTTTCGCTCTGTTTCTCCTCCCGTCCCAACAGCAGCCTGGGTTTCTCATCAGCATCAGGTTTCAGCACTTACTCAGTTCTCCCAAATTCCTTCTCACTGAACATTGCCTCAGTCCTTTACAATGGCGGTATTTAATGGTGGTGGTGGTGGTGGTGGTGGGCGGGGGCGGGAAGGTGGGGGATGATGCTGGTGTATTTTTTCTTTTTTAAGAAACTTAACACAGAAACATAAAATGACTTACACCAAGAGACGTGTGGTATGCGGGAAATGCAGAGGCTTTGGAGTCAGACCAAATTGAGTGTTCAAATCCTTGCTTACTCCCTCTTGGCTGAATGACTTTGGACACGTTGGCTAACTTTTCCAAATTTTCCTTTCCTCGTTTGTAAGGGGAAACAGTGATGCATATCTTATAAGACCAGGGTGAGGATTAAGTAAAATAATATAATTTAAGGGCTCGGCATGTAAGTAAGACACACTCAACCAATTGAAGCAGCTAATATGAAAATGATAATCATTATTATCAGGGTTTATATTGTTTTCTGCTTTGACTTATAAATTTGAAACCCTTTAAAAACAATAACTTGCCTTATTTATCTCTTGTATCCTCCAGAGACACTTATCACAATGCCTGGCCCCTAAAAGGAATATGCAATAAACTTTACATGAATGATTTTTTGAATGCCATTGACTTATTGGCTGAAATTGTTGCAGAGCTCGAGGAGATAGAAAGAAGGGGTAGCAAGGATGCAGGTCTGTGAGTTGGAGGCAGGATTTCTGACCACGCAGAATCTCTATGCCATGTATGCCTGGGCACGAAGTGTGGCTACACACTCTCATAAACCACCAGTTTGGTCTGGAGAGAATGTGGCCCTGAGAGCTCCTTTCCCAGGACCTTGTTGATGCCTCACTCACAGAAAAATGTGTTGTTATGCAGTCCCACTCATTCAGTTTATTAAATCAGTAGGCATAATCTAAGAACAGGTTATGTGTCGATTTATTCAATATATGCCGATGGTGCATAATAATGAGCTTTTAAAATTCTTTCTCAAACAGATCTACAAAGTGTTAAATACTAGATGCTAATTAAAAATGAGGAAAAGTGGGGCGCCTGGGTGACTCAATCAGTTAAGCATCCAACTCCTGATCTTGGATCAGGTCGTGATCTCAGGGTCGTGAAATGAAGCCCCATGGTGAGAGCTCCATGGCGGGCATCAAGCCTGCTTACATTCCCTCTCTTCCTCTCCCTCTGCCCTTCCCCCACCCCTGCTTGCACTCTCTTTCCCTCTCAAAAAATAATTAGTAAATGAGGAAATGTATATATCCAGACATACTGGTACTTAATTCTTAATTTATTGATATTTCATTATCATAATAGCATTTAGGTACAAGTTAAAGTTTTTATCTTTTAAAAGTAATTTAGAAGTTTATTCTATATCATGGCCTAATATGTGAGGCCCAAATTCATCTATCTTTAATGCTGCCTATAATCTATTTCCATCTTATTTATTCATTAACTCAACACATATTTATTGAGTACTGTGTCAGGCACTGTTTTAGTAACTAAGGATACACCTGTGTACAAAAGAAAAAGAACAGAAAAGGTTTTGAGTGTTTAACATAAGCTAGATATTTTCTCCTCAACTATTTAACACTCAAAACTAGCCTCTGAGGTAGGTATCTTTATTTATATGTGAAGAAACTGAGTCAAGGGTAATGGAGGTCAGCACAGGGTCATGTGGGGAGCCAAGAAGGGGTCGCTGATTTTTTCCTCACTTTTTCCCACTTTTGAACCATCTGTCTCTCAGCCTTATTTCCTACTATTTTCCAAACGCAGTCTCCTTTCCAGCCAGGCCAATTCTCAGATGCTTCCTACACATGCCACGATCTCGCACCTTCAGCCTTTTTACAGGATCGTGTTTCTACTGAGAATGCCCCGTCCATCCTGACAGTCACCTGGCCTTCCACGCATCTCATTGTCTCCATGAGCTGAACTTTGTTGAATTCAACCTTCCGTGCATTCATTACTTTTACAGATACTCATGATTACCCTTCTGTGTTCTAAGTGCTGCAATCAGAACTGACAAGACTAATAAGGACGCTTTCATGACACTTCAGTTTTTATTGGAAAGGCAGACATTTACTGGCAGATTTGTAGCAGTTTAGACTAGAATATCCTCTTGTATTCTTCTGTATCTGTAATTTTTACTTCTCTTTCAAAATATACATAACTGCCTCATTGGGGTCTTTTTAAATTTTCTATTGTGGGAATTCAGTATTTGCTTATGGGCTGCTTCTAATCTCGTGTCTCTAAATTTGTTCCTTTTGGGGAGAAGATCACATTTTACATGTTTCCTTTTCTCATTCTCTGCCTTTCTCGCCATGGATTTAAACAGTCTGAATCAACAGTTAGGAGGCTGTGGAGGGGCACCCGTGAAGCATGATGTGGGGGAGAGGGGCAGGAGGGATGGAGAGGTTTGAGAGAGGAGGGCTGTTGTAGGATACCACAGAAGGGCAGGATTTAGAATCTCAACAAATTTCAGGGGGGAATGAAAGAGGAAATTAGATATAAACACTATTGAAGATTACACCTAATATCATTTAAAAAATAGGAAGATTCAAAGATGGCATATTGCTTCTTTGAATACATGGAACTATACCATGTATCATGCCAGGAGGTGTGGGCTTAGCACTGATGTAGGACTGAGTTTAGCCTCTTCTGTTTATATAATAGAATTAATAAATCACAACCAATGGTTGTGTTCTGCAGCAATCCGAAAAATCAGGGCAGTGGTTTCACAGTGTTAATATGCCACCTAGTGGTCCAACTTGCACATTCTAATTGCATATGATTTTGCATTTTTTTCAGTTAATAAATGTAAATATTCATTTTCCCTCATAATAATGGCGTGTTTACTAGAAACACCTGCCAAGGTCCACTTATGAGAAATCCACTAGTTCGTGGTATTGATATTGCTGAGTTTTTTGTGAATTCATTATAAAGAAATTAATAGCAGTCATTATTAATATAATTTCTGTGTGTGTGTGTGTGTGTGTGTGTGTGTTTATATATTTTAAAGCTTTTTAGGTATTTAGAAAATAAAGAGTTGATTTTTATTTGACTTGGGTATTTCTCTGCAATGAGGGTTCCTGTGTCTTGTGCTGGTATGGTGAAGGAGAAACTAACTGAGAACTTGCTGACATACTATCTAGAAAGCAGGGAGATTATTAAAAGAGATGCAGTAAGGGGGGGCCACCTTGGTGGCTCAGTCAGTTAAGCATCTGCCTTCGGCTCAGGTCATGATCCCAGGGTCCTGGGATCAAGCCCCGCTCACTTGCTTACTCCCTCCCTCTCTCAAAGAAATAAATCTTTAAAAAAAAAAAAAGAAAGAAAAGATGTAGTAGGACACATTTGATAGCAGAAATTGATTTGCTGACTTTTACGACATAAAAAAGCCCATAATTGGATATACATTGTGTGTTTATTTCTAGTAAACTTTATAGCCTCATCTCTAAAAGCTCCTGCATTTTCACACATATGGTCAGTTTAAAAATAACAACAATAAATAGGTGCTAGTTGTGGAATGTTTGCTAGGTACTGGGTATTGTATAAGTACTTCATATAAATGGTATCCGATCCCCACAAAAAAACAAAACTAGTATTATTATTCTTACTGTAAAGAAGACAAAACAGGTTCAAGGATTTCAGCTAATTCCCCTTGATCTCACATAGCCAAGAAGTGATTATGCCGGGAGGTCCTTGGTCAAGGTCTCCTTATAGGTCTGAAGTTTCTTCTGTCACCATAGAATTCATTATGTTTCCCTTACTTATGGGAAAAATGGGCTCAGCAAATACCTGCTTTACTTAAAACACTCAGTAACATTTGAGCCCATAAGACAATTATATATACATACATATATGATACTATGTTTTATTGTATATATTCTTCTATATAATTTAAAAATCATAAAGCAAATAAAGGTGTCACGTTTCTGTGATAAATCCCTCTTTCCAGAATACAACTGTTTGTTGTTTAAAGTTCCCGTTAGAGAATTAGATGGGCCTTCCCATCGGGTCCAACATACAGTCATGGAATATTAGTTGCGTGTTAGCACCGCCCAGATCACGTATCTCTCTCCTCCAGGCATTGACCCAGGCTTGCCCAGTGACACTGGATGTGGACAGGGGAAAGCCTCTCTACACATCTCCAGGGCCAAGTGAGCCCCTCTAGCTCTGGATGGGAGGGGGCCTTGGGTCCTAAGCTGCTCGGGCTTGCCAAGTGGGGCTCAGGGCTAGAACACATGCGGATAATACCTTAATGTTGTTTAACAAGCCCTGGGGTAGAGAATAAAGGGAATTGTAAAATAGTCCCTGTGATTTTCTTCTGTGCCCTCAAACTTCTAGCTCATCAGTTAAGATGAAATCCTATAGTCGGTCCTAGGGAATGGAGTCTTCCAGATTTTGAAAGGGTTCTAAATAAGCAACAGAGCCAAGACTAATATATGGGCCTCTCTTCCGAAGCCCATTCCCATTGCTCTACAACAATTTCTTTAAGCAAATTCTAAATCTTGTCTTCTTTCCAGAAGTTCTTAACTAGGTTAACTTCACAGCAGAAGAGACTATAATTGGAATAGCAATTCTTAGAGGTCGTAGTCACCATTAATTTGAGTATTATGAAAATTAATCTGAATAAGAAAGTCATCATCAATAAAATCACAAAGTGTGGTATTTTCTAGATAGAGGACATCCATGTTTTAAAACTGTATTCGTTTGGCTGAGAAAGCAGGGTGATGTGTCAGCAATGCCTTCTTTTCTCATTAGGCTTAAAGAAAGTCTTCTACTCCCCTGTGGTCTCTCGTTTCTGGTTGTCCACTAACTTTACTTATTTCTTCTCTCTTATCACCTCCCCCATTGAAAATCAGAATAAATATAAATTTACCGGGTTACACACAATTTATTTCCAATTTTATCAGCACAAAATCCAGAACACTCCCAGAATAGTTCTTTCTCTGGCTGGGGAAGGAAGAACGTCTGGATAGGAGCTTAACAAGGTATAACGGTGGGATGTTGGATTTAAATATACACATACATGACTCAGAGATTTCTCTATTTCAAAAAGAAAACTAGAATAAAAAGATCAATTCGATTTCATTTTGACCAAACAAATGTTTACATGAGTTTAGAGCAATACTAATTATACATCTGTTCCCTCTATTTGCAGGTGATAAAGAATGCCATAGTTGAAAGTATTGAATACAGAAGACAGAATCCGTCTCGCTGCTCTGTTTCCCTTAGTAATGTTGAAGCAAGACGATTCTTCAACAAAGAGTTTCTAAGCAAACCCGCAGCATAGTTTGTGTAGTGGAAAGGACAGCAATTCCTGATGCTGAGGCCGTTTGAAATCCCATTATAACTGGATCTAAAAGCATAGTACAGATCCCAAGAGACTGGCTGGTACTCAAAGTTGCAGTTATTTGGCTGCATAAGAATAATACCATTATATGTTTGTTAGGTTGACAGATGATGTGATTATGTAAAAATGTACTCCGCTACATTTTCTGTTGGTATAGATTTCCTGATGCAAATATAGGGACATCTACTGTAATTTTAGATATTCCTCACGAACTATCTTATGTGTCCTCTTTTTTTAAAAAAAAAAAAAATGTTTTCTTTTTAGAATATTTAACAGTTCAGTCTCAATAAGTACTACTTTGCATTGTGTATAAATGTTATTCACTGACTGGATTTATTCATACCATGAGACAACACTATTTTTTATTTATATATACATGTATACATATACAAAATAAATACATTCATATGCAATTAGCATGAGATAACTAAGTCATTGTTTATTTTTAATGGAGTATTGCACTGTAGCTATGAAAGATTCTCAGATTCGTAGCTTTCAAACACAAAAATTGTTAATCCTAAATGGTAATGTGAAATTTATCATTTTAAATTGTGGTTATTTTTCTTAAAGGAGAAAGCATGTATCACTTCTTGAACAAACACTGTATCTTTTGTTCAGCAAGTAGAAAAAAAAAAATATGACCTCTTCTAGTTTAACATTTTATTTTGAGACTATGTTGGACTGTTTGTCCACCAGAGAGCAGTTAACTTCCGAGAAAAATCCAGAAGAGTAGCAAGGGCTGTATCTACAAGATGTGCCTTAGGGACAGTCTGTACAGTATGACTGTGGTTCCAATTTCCATTGAATGGCGAAGATTCAGGGCTGGTGTAAACATAAGGAGAAACTAACAGACTAAGGGAACTTATTCATCCTGTTTATTGTTGGTCACCTCCACTGAAATATAAGGTCCTCGAGGGAAAGTCTTTTTTGTCACTTTGTCCACTGCAGCATCCCCAGATCCTGCAGCATGTCTGATGCCCTTTGGTGGGCACTAATTTGTTGAATGCATAAATCAACCAAGGGAAGAATGAGCTTTCAAGTGTTCCCTTCTTTAGTATTGTTTGTTGTCTTTCCTCATAGGTATAAATATGAATAAAAGGTGAGAGGGAAAAAGACAAATGAATAGAAAGGTTAAAGAAAGGTAATTCAAAGAAAGAAGAATGAATATCCAATTACCTTAGCATCATTTATTGAAGAGACCATCTTTTCTTCTTTGAGTGTTCTTGACCTTGTCAAATATTAGTTGACGGTATATGTTTGGGTTTATTTCTGGGCTCTCAATTCTGTTCCATTGATCTATTGGTCAGTTTTTATACCAGTACCGTACTGTACTGTACTGATGACTATAGCTTTATAGTATAGCTTGAAATCAGGAAGCGTGATGCCTCCTGCTTTGTTCTTTGGATTTCTTTGGCTATTTGGAGTCTTTTGTGGTTCCAAATAAATTTTAGGAGTGTGTTTTCTATTTCTGGAGTCTTGCTAGGTATTGCACTGGATCTACTGATGGTAGATTTTGGTAGTATTGACAGGATACCTTTCTATTTATTTCTATCTTTTATTTTTTTCATTAATGTCTTGTAGTTTTCAGAGTAGAGATTTTTCACCTCAGTTTAATTTATTTCTAAGTATTTTATTATTTTTGATACTACTGTAAATGGAATCAATTTTTTTTCTAGAAAATTTGTTAGTGTATAGAAACACTACTGATTTTTGTATGTTAATTTTGTATTCTGAAACTTTATTTTGTATACTGCAATGGAATTCATTGATTAGAGCTTTTTTTTTTGATTGAGTCTTCAAGACTTTCTGTTTATAAAATCATGTCATCTGCAAAGAGAGACAGTTTTACTTTTTCCTTTCCAATTTTGATACCTTTTCTTTATTTTTCTTAAACAGCTAGTAGTATGTTGAATAACAGTGGTGAGAGTAGACACATTTGTCTTGTTCCTAATCTTAGAGGAAAAGCTTTCAACCTTTTACCATTGAGTATGTAAGCTGAGTTTGCATATATGACCTTTATTATGTTGATAAATGTTCCTTCTATGCCTAATTTGTTAGGAGTTTTTATCTCGAATGGATGTTCAGTTTGTTAAATGCTTTCTGCGTCTATTGAGATGATCATGATTCTTTTCTTTCCTTCTGTTAATGTGATGTATCACATTGATTGATTTGCATATGTTCAACCATTCTTGCATCCCATGGATATATTCCACTTGATCATGGTGAATGATTGTTTGCATGCGATGCCAAGTGCAGCTTGCTAGTATTTTATTGAACATTTTTGCGTTTATATTCTTCAGGATATTGGCCTGCAGTTTTCTTTTCTAGTAGTGTTAGTATTCTTTTCTGGTTTGGTATCAAGATAGTGCTGGCCTTAGGAAATGAGTTTGAGAGTATTCCCTCCTCTTTGATTTTTTGGAAGAGTTTGAGAAGAATTGGTATTAATCCTCCTTTGATGTTTGGTAAATTCACCAGTGATGCCATCTGGAACTGGGCTTTTCTTCATTGGGAGACTTTGGATCACTGATTCAGTCTCCTTACTAGTAATTGGTCTATTCAAATTTTTCCTGATTCAGTCTTGGTAAGTTGAATGTTTCTAAGAATTTTTCCACTTTTTCTTGGATGTATGGTTTGTTGGCCTCTTGTGATCATTTGAATTTCTGTGTTATCATTTGTAATGTCTCCTTGTTCATTTACAATTTTGTTGAAAACTTTCTGTTTTCCTTGATAGTCTAGCTAAGAGTTTGTCAATTTTGTTTATCTTTTCAAAGCACTAACTCCAAGTTTGGTTAATCTTTTCAATTGTTTTCTGTTCTGTGTTTCATTTATGTCTGCTTTAATCTTTATTATTTCCTTTCTTCTGCTAATTTTGGGCTCAGTTTGCTATTCTTCTTGTTCCTTAGGGAGTAGGGTAGGATGTTTGAGACCTTTTTTGTTTTTTACTCTGTTTATTGCTATAACCTTCCCTTTTAGAACCGCTTTTGCTACGTCCCACTGATTCCAGTATGTTCATTTGTTTCAGTCTTTTCATTTCCCCCTTTACATCTTTGATCCATTGGTTGTCAGTAGAGTGTTGTTTAATTTCCATGTGTTCATGACTTTCCAGTTTTCTTTTTGCTGATTTCTAGTTTCAGGCCATTGTAGTCAGAGAAGACTCCTGATATGATTTCGGTCTTCTTGAATTTGCAAAGACTTGTTTCATAGCCTAATATACGCTCTATCCTAGAAAATGTTCCATGTGCGCTTGAGAAGAATGTGTATTCTGCTGTTGTTGGATAGAATGTCCTATAACATCTGTTAGGTCCATTTGGTCCAAGTGTTATTCAAATCTGCCATTTCTTTATTGAGTCTCTGTCTGGGTGATCTATCCATTATTGAAAGTAGGGTGTTAAAATCTCCAACGATTATTTTATTACTATTTCTCCTTTTAGCTCTGTCAGTTTTTGCTTTATATATTTAAGTGCTCCAATGTTGGATGCATAAATGTTTATAATTATTTTGTCTTTTTGATATATTGACCCCTTTATCATTATATAATCACTGTCTTTGTCTCCTTTTACCATTTTTTAGTTTAAAGTCTCTTTTGTCTGACATAAATATAGCTACCCCTGATTTGTTATAGTTGTTACCATTCCTGCAGTCTCAGTCTATGTGTGTCTTTAGGGATAATGTGAATCTCTAGTAGTCAGCAAATTGTAGGATATTGTTTTTTTAAAATCCGGCCAGCCACTTTGTGTCTTTTGACTGGAGAATTTAATCAGTGTATGTTTAAAGTCATCATTGGTAGTTAAGGACTTACTATTGCCATTTTATTGTTTTCTGATTGTTTTGTAGATCCATTGTTCCTTGTTTCTTGTCCTGTCATATTTTTGTGTGTTTTGATGTCTTTGGGTATTGGTGTGCTTTGACTTGTTAATTACTGGGGGTGGGGGGGTTGTGTGTAATTACTATAGGATTTTCCTTTGTGGTTATGAAGCTTACATAAAATATTGTAAGCTGATAATAGTTTATAATATAACACCCCATTTCAACTGATACAACTTAACTTCAGAAGAATTCATAAACTCTACACTTTTAATTATCCTCCCACTCACATTTTAGGTTACTTCTGTTACAACTTACGTTTGTGTGTGTGTGTGTGTGTTTGAGTGTGTGTGTTTTAGATTGTGTTACAGATTGTTGTAGTTATGGTTAGTTTTACTACTATGGTTCTTTCTTTTTTTTTTTAACTTCTAAACTAGAGTCTTAAGTGAATTATGAACCTCTATTACCATATTGCAGAATCTAACTATGACTATATATTTACCATTACCAGTGAGATTTACAGTACCTTTTTATGTTTTTACGATGTTAATTAGCGTTCTTTTTCCTTCCACTCAAAGAACTTCCTTCAGCATTTCTTCTAAGGCAGGTCTGGTGGTAATAAACTCCCTTGGTTTTTTTGGGGGGGGCGGGTGTTGGGAAAGTCTTTATCCTTCTTTTGTTTCTGAAGGACAGCTTCACTGGGTATAGAATAGAATTCTTGGTTGACAATTATTCTCTTTCAATATTTGAATATGTCATCTTATTCTCTCTTGGCTCCAGAGATTCCCCTGTAAATTCTGTGGTGTGAAGTCAGAGTAGGGGCTCCTACAAAGCAACTCACAAGGCTTGGTGGTAGGGGGCTATGGCCGGTTGTCTCCAGGTTTGCTTTTCCCACTAGAGAACCAGAAGTTCAGGAAAGACCTTCTGCATAGGGCTGCATTGGTCTGGGGAAGGGGCAGTTCAGTCCATGTGTAGCTGCTTCTCCTACCCTTCCAATGTGATCTGTCTTGGTCTCTGTAGTGCAGGAGCGGGGGGAAGGGGGAGGTACTTTAGCACTACCCCTATGTTCTAGGATTCTCAGTGGTGTCTTGTTCTTAAGTAGTTGTTGGTTGTCCTTGTGAGGAAGAACAAAGTCAGGAGCAACTTATATTGACATCTTGATGATACTTATCAATCTTGGCCTTTAAATCCTATTATTTACAAAAACAAACCTAGGCTTTTTGGAGAAGGCTGGGACAAGGAAAGTATAAAATAATCTTAGATCATTTTATTTTGCCAGGAAGCAAGGAAGTGCTCAAGGAATAATAGGAACATGTCAAAAAGACACAGAATTCAGTTTGAAGGGATACTCACTGGCTCAATTTGGGAAAATTGGGCATTAAAATAAAGAATAACAGATCATAAGCTGTTGGCTATGCAACAGATCATAATCCCATTGAATAATATAGGAAACCATTACTCTCTCTTAATGAATGGATACAAATGTTGATAGTTAAATAATAAATCCTCTCAAAGTATGCCATTTTATAAAATGCTTATTAATTACAACAGGGGGGAAAAAGTAACTTTACAGTGGAAAAGCCTTACAGAATAATCAAAATTATCATCAGTAATTGGAAAAATTGAAATCTTGCATACTTAATAGGATGCAGTGGGAAGGGTGCAGCACTGTTCATGTGATAGTTTCACAAAGATGCATGACCTCAATATGTTTATGAGTAAGTATCAGGCAGCCAAATTGAGGTATTATTAATTTAAATGAAATATAAATTAATTAATTTAATTAATAATTAAATTATAAAGGTCAGGAAAATCAAGGAAAGACTAAGGAACTGTTCCGGACTGAAGAAGATTAAAGAGACATGACATCTGAGGACAATGTGTGATTCTGACCTGAATCTTACTGTTATGAAGGATGTCATTAGGACAATTATTGGAACTTGAATGGGTTCTGAGAATTTGATCATAGTAAAGTATCAATGTTAATATCCTGGTTTTGATTGTTGTATTGTGATTATATAGCAGATTATCATTATTTCTAGTAAATATACACTAAAATTTCCAGGGTAATAAGACATTATATTGGCAACGTACTTTCAAATGGCTCACAAAAGAAAAAAAATCTCTTTAAGTTCTACCTACAACTTTTCTGTAATCTTGACACTGTTTCAAACAGTTCAAATTACCGAAATCTTCGGCAGTCGGATCTCAAAAGATTCTCAAGTAATTAAAGAGGTTTACATGTTGGGGCACCTGGGTGGCTCAGTTAAGCATCTGCCTTTGGCTCAGGTCTTGATCTCAGGGTCCTGGGATGGAGCCCCACATCCAGCTGTCTGCTCAGCAGAGAATCTGCTTCTTCCACTCCCTCTGCCCACCCCCAGCTCCTGCTCTCTCTCTCGCCTTCTCTCAAACAAATAAATAAATTCCTAAAAAAAAAAAAGAGGTCTACGTGAGCAGCTCCCTTTGCATATCCACATTTTCTTCTTTTAACTCTTCTTACAGCTGATGAAGGCAAATTCTACTCACCTATATTGAATAAAAGCCAAAGAAGTAAATCATAGGCTAAGAATTCTATGAAGTTGTTTTCACTGAATATTTTAAGGAATAGAGTTTTATGATATCCTAATGATTTTTTTATACCTTCCACTACTTTAATACCAAATGAAAAACCCAATTAGTGCCACCATTGGCTGAAAAAACAGAAGAGCTAAATAAGCAGTAGCCAATAAGAAAAGTTTTGTTGAATAGAAAAGTTGTTCTTTTGGTTGAACTCTTTAAACAGTGCAGATCAGTAAACATTTATTGTGTCCCAGTATGTGTAAGATGCCATGCTTGGTTCTGCAGAGAAACTGGGGCCACTGTGGTCACTGTTGGTGGCGGCCCAGATCCCCTTTGCCTGCTCGGAGCACCCATCCCCCAGTGGCTGTGAGTATTGGCTTCTAAAATCTCATAGCCTTCTCCTCAGAATTGCCTTCAGCTGAGGGGATGTGCTTGCGCTGTTAGGACTTCCTCCTGGAAGAAGGCTGCAACCAATTGACTAACTGATGTAGGGCTACAAAAGGCTGCCTTACCTCAGGGTGGGCTGATTCTCTGACGCTTTTCCTCCCGAAGTTCTTCTCGGGATCAGGCTGAGGTAAGACTACAGTTAAGCCCACTTTTTTGGTGTAGCTTCTCTTGTTCGTTGTTCGTCTAAGAGTACTCCTTCAACATATTACTTACACTAGAACCTTCAACTCAGTCTCTTTCTAGAGAACCTGACCTAAGGTAGATACCAAAATGCATTAAGACTGGATTGTTTACAAGTTTACAAGCTAGTAAGACAGACAATAACATCTGTAAGATACCAAAAATTATGTATATACAAATTACTGTGAGGATGATTCATTAAAAGCGGGATAATGGGGTAATTGGGGAAATTTTCAAGAATTGGCATGTAGATGAATTCTCAAAATTAAGTCAAATTTCAAATAGGATTTAGGAAACAAGTGACTTCTCTACTGGAATAAGCTTAATACCTCCTTGTGAATTCTGTATCCCTCAATACATTTTTCTTAAAAGATTTATTTATTTATGGGGCACCTGGGTGGCTGAGTCGGTTAAGGTCTGCCTTCGGCCTGGGTCGTGATCTTGGGGTCCCGGGATGGAGCCTGCTCAGTGGGAAGCCTGCTTCTCCCTCTCCCACTGCCGTTTCCCTGGCTTGTGCTTGCTCGCTCTTTCTCAAATGTCTTTTTTTTTTTTTTAAGAAAGATTTTATTTACTTATTTGAGAGAGGGAGAGAAAGAGAGCGTGCAAGGTGCGGGGCCAGAGGGAGAGGGGAAAGCGAATCCCAAGCCTACTCCATGCTAAGCGCAGAGCCCAGTGCAGGGCTCAATCCCAGGACCCTGAGGTCATGACCTGAGCTGAAATCAACAGTCAGCTGCTTAACTGATTACACCACCCTGGCGCTCCTCCCTCAATAGACTTTAATACCACTTTAGGGGTTGTTTTGACATCAGTCCATTGACGTGTATTGAGTTCATGAAACCCTAAATCCTTAGATTATTGTGACAGGTAAACTTTTTTACACGTTGCAACAACTTTGAAATTTAATGGAAATGGAGAATGCTGTACTGAAATCCGATAAACCAATAGTGCAGTAAAAAAGGAGAAATACATCAAGGTTTTAGAGTAGACAATATCTAGAATATCCAAGGGAGAATGATTTGAGAGGGAGGGGGTAGCTCATCTGCATTTTAATTAGGATGCTTATTCATCTCTGAAACGAAATCAGATGCTAAAATTTTAGGCCAGGTAACTGGCTGGGGAGAGAGATTTTAGGCCAAGTTCTAACCACTACCACGTGCTGAAACCCATCATGTACGTTATTGTCTGTACCTCCTAATATAGCAACTTCGGTAACATTAATATTTCTCTAATGTTTTAGCCTGAGCTCATTTCCTCTATTCCTCCATATTATGCTGAGTGAAGATAGAATACCGATGGTAAATATAAAGACTCAATATTGAAAATAATATTGAAAAAGGCTAAAGGTAGTGTGGCTTATGAGGCTCTTCACATCCGTAGCCATACAAACTTTTAGCTGGATTTCCCATCTACCTACTCTGTTGTGTACCTTCCTCACTTCTTGAGTCTGATTGAGGAGTTCATTCCTCTGTTATCATTTGCATTATACTGTAAATATAAATTTGATTGCAATATATTCCCTATGATCCTACAAATGGACCTGGCACACAATTGGTAATTTCTGAGAAGATTTGAAAGAGTGTTTTAAGTTAGTGACATGATTTGGGTAGGAAAATAGAGGATTCTAGCTTCCATGTGTTCCCCTGGTATCATCTAAGTATGCGGAGGGTATGAATGAGTAAGCCTAACAATCTTTGTTGTGACTCTTGGCAGTGGGGGAGTGAGGGGGTTTTGGGGTGGGGGGGCAGGGGTGGGGGCACGTATCTCTGTGTCGGAACCTGCACCTACACAAAAGACCCTATTCCGAACACACACCTATTGGCATTTAAACCTCATTTGGTGGGACGGGGGGAAACGGCAATGAGAGACACCTGGGAGGCCTCGTTCCTGGAAGAAACCCAGTACCCATAAGGCAGCAAGTCCAAATGTAGCCTACTGTCACCAAATCTGAGATGCCACCTCCGAGTAATCTTCCAGGTGTGAGCTCCCTCAACACTAGATGCAGTATACGTGGTTGGGTCTGGGCCTGGGTACACAGGCCAGGAGGGGCCATGCTGCCCGAGGCATCTACCGAGGTGTAGACTGCACTTAAGCTTAGCCAGAGATCTGGAACGGGGTCTAAGTCTGCAAAGACCAGTTCAGAGGAGCAGCTCTTAGAGGACAAGACCTATACCTAACTGCAAGTCCTAACCTACTAAATGGGGAATATTCCCCCTGAAGGCAGAGCTCCAGGTGACTCTGCCTTGCGAGGGTGGGGCTGGGAAGGATGGGCTAAATGCTCTGACACCTGGGAGTGCTGGTTGGCGGCCAATCCTGGAACCCCCACAGGCAGCAGCTCCATATGGGGGGTCTCTGCCCCCCAGTCTGCAGCTGCAACCTCATAAAGCTACTTGGGGGTAGGAAGGTTCCTCCACCTTCTAGGCTGTGCAGGGAGTTGAGGCCTGACACAGCCCCTCCCCCCCGCAGACCTGGGAGAGAGATCCATGCTGCACATGCGCATAAGGAGCAGTCCAGAGTCGCCAGGGACTTGGATCAGGGAGGCCAGAGCAAGGGACAGGAAGGGCTAGGTCACAGGAGCAGGACCATATGCCTAATTCCAAGCCCTAATCTACACAAATGCCCATGTTCCTTGATGGCAGAGCTCGAGAATACCGGATCGCTTGGCGAGGGGTTGGCCAGGCTGACTGGGCGGGACAGCCTCTAATAAAAAGCCGTCTGGACGCCATGATAGCTGCAGAGCCAGGACCCGGTTAGGCAAGTCAGGAAAGCTGCAACAGCAGCCATAGTGAGAGGCTGGGGCACGGGAGCGGGCTGCTGATGTACCTGGCGTCTGCCTCCTTCCCAGCTCCAGCCGACACCAGTATGCTTATTCCCCCTGAAGCAGAGGTGGGGGAACCCTCCAGGCCTGCTGGCTGGAGTATGCTCCAGTGAGACGAACCTTGGAGCTTCAGTCGCTGGAGATGTTGGGGACCCGTCGGGCAGCCAGTCCATGTGTGCACTGGTCACCCTCAATGTGCGGCTGCCCGATCCGCAAGAACTCTAAGGTGCGCTCCCTTCGCCCAGGAGGCTGTGCAGGTGGTTCAGGACTACCCGGCTCCCTTGGCTGGCTGATCGGGTCTGTACTTCGCTTCTCCAACCACGCAGGTCCGTGTCACCAGGGACCTAAAATAGGGCAAGTCTCTAAAGAGAGTGGGTTCCTGGGAGTGGGCTGTTCCAAGTACAAGGCATCTGCCCAATTCCAGGCGCCAACCTACACAAATGTGGTATTCTTCCGAAGATAAGCCTGCAGGAGTCTGCACTGCCTGGCCCGGACAGGGCCTAATGGGCTGACAAGGTCTCTACTGAGATACCCATAGGAGACGTGATTACCAGTAAGCCCGGAACGCCATCGGGCAGTCAGTCTGGGTGGGGACCGACAATCTTGTTTCAAACCGGGCCTCAAGTATCTTTCGGGTGTGAGTTCCCTCCGCCTTGATTACTTTCGGGCGGTGGGATGTCCGCCCCAGCTACGCGAGCCTGGAGTGCCCCCTGCAGGCCAAGGCTGGCACACAAGGTGAGGAACGCGCATGTGCAGGCCGCGCGGGTGAGGGCAGGTCTCTGGAATACCCCGGGTGGGAGAGGGCTGCTCGAAGGGGCAAGCTGTTTGGGGTACGTTGGCATCTACCTCATTCCAAGCCTCATCCTACAAAAATGCACATATTCCCTCTGAAGGCAGAGCCAGAGGAAATCACACTGCCTCGCTATCATCTGGCCCAGCAGACTGGCTGGATCTCTGTAGAAGCCAGAGACCCCATCATTAAGCCAGTCCAAATTTGGACTATCACTATTTTAAAGCTGCTTCCTCAGAAAGATTTTCAGGGGTGGGCTCCATATGCCCAGAAGCCTATGCAGATATTTGGGGACAGGAAAGAACTCAGCAGGCCCCGCCCATGACGGGTGCCTACTTAGCATGCGTGTGCTGCACAGGTCAAGTGAGCTAGGGACCGTTTCGGTTAGTGCCTGGAGAAGCCTGGTCCGAGGAGCAGGCTGACAACAGAGTGTAAGGCATCTGCCCAACTCCAAGCCCTAATCTGCACAAATGCGTCTTTTCCCCCTGACGGTGACGCTGTAGGTGCATGGCCTGCCTGGCCGAGACAAGACCACCAGGCCGCTGGGATATCCCACACTGAGACATCTGGGAGCCTAGATTAGGGGTAAGTCTGGGACCCCCCCCTTGTGCAGCTGGTCCAAATAGGAACTGGATTGTTGCCAGTTTAAAGCAGCCGCCACCACACAAAGATTTGGGGTGGGGGCTGGGGGTTCTGTTGTGCTGGAGGCTATGCGGGTGACTCCGGACTGACCCCAGAGCCACAGGGACCTGGCTGCCCTTGGAGGGCCGAAGGGGTACAATCTGGGCATTCGCCAGCCGTGCGGGTCAGGGGAGCCAGGGGCTGGACGAAGGCAACTGCTGGTAGGGGCTGGGTCACAGAAGCAAGCCAGCTAGGGTCCCTGGCATCTGCCTTCTCCTACACAAATGTTTGTCTTCCCCCCGGAAGGAAGCAGCCCAGCAGACTGGCCAGGGTACCCGAAATAAGGGTGGAGGGCCTTCCTGCCTGTAGAAGCTAAGGCCTTATCAGGCAGCTAGTTTTAAATATGGCTATTGCCTATTTAGAGCTGTCTCCTCAGAAACATTTTCGGAAGGGGGCTCCACCCGCCCAGAAGGCTATGCAGGTGACAGGGGACAGGCCCAAGCTCCTCAGGCCTGAAGGGCTCTGGCTGCCCTAGGCCGGCTGACCGGTGCCTCTTGGGAACACGTGTACCACACACATCAGGGAAGCTGGGGACCTGAAACAGAGTCAAGAGCAGCCTGGTCACAACAGTGAGCTGTTGGGGGTTCAAGGCATCTGCCTAACCCTGCCCCTCACAAAAGCTCATGCTCCCCCTGAAGGCGGAGCTGGGGGCATCTGGGCTGCCTTGCCTGGGGCAGGGGGGTTGCCTACACGGGATACCCTCCAATAGGAGACACCTGGAAGCCTTTATTTCTGGAGGAGCCCAGGATACCACTGAACTGTCCAATTGGAGACCAAAAATCCCAGCTTAAAATCAAGGTTCCAGAATACTTTCAGGGTATGGACTCTCTAAACTCTAAGGCTGTCCAGTGGGTTGGGTTCCTGCCAGAGCTCCCAGGCCTTGGGTGCCCCTTCCAGCCCAAGGCCTATTAACGGGGTGGGGACTGCAGGTGCGTGGATGGAGCGGAGCACGGAATCCCGGGTCCTACAACAGGTCAAAGTCAGACAAGGCTGGCTCACAGGAGAGGGCTATTTCGCCTAATTGCAAGCTTTCACCTACACAAACCTATTCCCCCTGAAGACAGAGCTAGAGGCATCTGAACTGCCTTGCCAGGGTAGGGGGGGGCGGGTGTCAGGATGGTCTGGGCACCCTCCAGGAAGACATGCCTGGGAGACGTTGAAGTTGCCGCCTCGGAAAGATTTTCGAGAGTGGGATTCCGCCGACTCAGGAGGCTCTGCAGGTGGCTGGGACAGGCAAGAACTCCACAAGCCTCGAGGGCCCGGGCTGCCTTCAGAGGCCCGGCAGGCTGCGAATGCTGCACTTGCAGGCTGCACACATCAGAACAGCAGGGACCTGGAACCGGGCAGGTGTCTGGAGACCCTGGGTCCCGAGAGCAAGCCATTTGGGATACAAAAGCATCTGCCTGATTTCCAGCCCTAAGCTGCTACCCAAATGCACATATTCCCCCTGAATGCAGAGCTGGAGGAAGCCAGACTGCCTTGCCAGGGCAGGGAAACTTGGACTACTTAGGGGACCGTCCCATAGAGACATCTATGGGCCTTGATTGTTGGCAAGCTGGGGAAGCCCATGAGGCGGCCAGTCCAAAGGAGACCGACAGTTTCAGGCGCAGCCATTGACCGGTTTCCGAAGGGTGGGCTCTCTCCACACTGGGAATGGCCTGAGCTCGACAGCTGGAGGGCCCCAGCAGTCTGGGGGTGAGCTGCCTGGGAGTGGGCTGTGCGTGCGTGGGTCGCACACGTCAGGCTAGTCAGGGGCCTGGAACAGGGCAGTGCCAGGCAAGGCTGGGCCCTAGGAGGAGGCTGTGGGGATTCCAGAAGTCAGCCCAATGGACAATACCTACCACTCACTCTGGAATGTGTTCCGCCACGGGCAAAGCTGGAGGTTTCTTAATGCCTTCCTGGGAGGGGCTGGTTTCGTAGCACAATGTCCTTCATTTGGACACACCGGGGAGTTCCCAGAGCACCCCAGTAGTCCACGTAAAAACTGTCACCCACTTGTAGCTGTTGGCTCAGAACTATATTCAGAAGGTGTGATCCCTCCACGCCTGAGGCTGTGCAGGTGTTCGGGGCCTGGCCAGAGCTTCACAGGGAGCCTTGATCACTGCTGAAGTCTGGGACCCCAGCAGACAGGGGGACTGTCACCAGCTTCAGCTGATGCCTTAGCGGTTTGGGGGTTGGGGCGGGCACTCTCTCCCCTTGAGGCAAGGTGGTGGTGTTTTGGCCCCAGCTCCACAGGCGTGTGGGCCCTGGCTGTCAAGGGCAACTGACAGGATATGTATGGCTTCTGCAGACTGCCCAGGTCAGGCCCGCCAGGTCCCCAAACAGGGCAGGTGTCACCAGAGGCTGGTTTTTAGGAGTGGACTCTTGGGGGTACCCAATGCCAGCCAAATTGCAAGGCCAAGCTACCCATTGTGGAGTACTCCCCCTAAAGAGAGCTGGAGGTTTTTCATTTGCTTTGCCAGGGAGGGGCCCAGTGGGCAGGAAAGGGTATCCTCCATGAGGAGACGCCTGGGAGTCCTGCTTCCTGGAGAAGCCCCAAACCCAACAAAAAGCAAGTCCACATGGGGGGTGCTGCCCATTTGCAGCTGCTGCCTCAGGGGGGGTTTTAGAAGGTGCGCTTTCTCCGTGCTGGAGTTTATGCAGGCAGTTGGGGCCCCTGGTCGGAGCCTCTAAGTGTTGGAGGGCCCACCTTCTCAAGGATGGCATACGGGTGCTCACTGCACATGCGCGAGCCTCACAAGTCCGGGAAGCCAGGCACCTGTAACGGGAGGATGTGCGGCAAGGATGGGTCACAGGAAGGGACTCTCGAGGGTACCTGGCAACTGCCTAATCCCAAACGTTAGTCTGTACAAATGTGCATATTCCCCCTGAAGGCAGAGCTAGAGGCGTCTGGACTGTCTTCCCAGGACTGGATCCAGTGAGCTGGTCCCTGCATTCATTACTAATAGACACGGGGAGCCTTGAGTACTGGTAAACTCGGGCCCCAGGGAGCAGCCCGTCCAAATGGGAACGGATTGTTGCAAATCTAAAGCTTTACTCCACAATGGTTTGGGGATGAGGGGAATTGGGCCTGTCTGCACCAGAGTCTGTGCGTTTGGTTGGGGATTCCTCTGAGCTCCATAGCACCGGAGTATGGAGGCAACCAGGGATGGGTGACGGGGCGCACACTGCCCACGTGTGAGCTCTAGCAGGTCTGGGAAGTCAGGGACCTGAACTGGGTCATGTCTGGAGAATCTAGGTCTCCTGAGTCATTTCTTCGGGGGACCGGGGCATCTGCTTTTTTCCAAGCCCTAAACTACACAAATGTGCATGGAGGGACCAAGAGTAGGATGCCCCAAATTATGCCACTTTGGCAAACGTATTATTTTGGATTAAGATTATGTAAGGAACAGCCAGTGCAAGAAGGACACCCAGATTTCTCTTGCCTCCTGAAAGCAGGAAATAAATCACCCCCGTCAGTCCTTATCACCAGAGAGAATTGGCGTGTAGCCCTCCTGAGAGTTTCCTAGGTATAATTTTGAAACCAGCTCCCATACACAGAGGACAGGGAGAGACCAAAGAAAGAGGCAACCCAGTCCAGGTAGATAGGTGGCAGTTTTAATAAGCAAAGAACACTTACATATGAGGTTTATCTTGGGTAGCAGCAAGAGGAAAGGATCCACACATTTGCCCACCAAATCTTGGAAGTTTATAAAGAGATCTTAATTGAGTTCAGTCACATGTGGTGCGGGTGTTCTCAGCACATCGCTATCTCAGGACTCTGTTCTTAGAGCAGCCTCTGGAAGTGGGAAAGGCAAGTGGAACCCACATTCCAACGGGGTGAGGAGTCTCCATTAGCCCAGTTCAGCTGATAGGTCAATCAGTGGTCATGTCTTTTTTTTTTTTTTTTTTTAGTTTTTCCCCCTCAAATATGTTTATTTTATTTTTTCAGTGTTACAAGATTGATTGTTCATGCACCACACCCAGTGCTCCATGCAATACTTGCCCTTCTCAATACCCACCACCAGGCTCGCCCACCCCCCACCCCCTCCCCTCCAAAACCTCAGTTTGTTGCTCAGAGTCCACAGTCTCTCCTGGTTCATCACC
>CM052814.1:42943959-42960863 GCA_028533885.1 Nasua narica
CATCAAGGAGATTCAAATCAAAACCACACTGAGATACCACCTTACACCAGTTAGAATGGCCAAAATCAACAAGACAGTAAACAACAAATGCTGGAGAAGATGTGGAGAAAGGGGAACCCTCTTCCACTGTTGGTGGGAATGCAAGTTGGTGCAGCCACTTTGGAAAACAGTGTGGAGATTCCTCAAAAAATTAAAAATAGAGCTACCCAAGACCCAACAATTGCACTGCTGGGTATTTACCCCAAAGAAGCAGATGCAGTACAACGAAGGGCCACATGTACCCCAATGTTCATAGCAGCAATGGCCACAATCACCAAACTGTGGAAAGAACCAAGATGCCCTTCAACAGATGAATGGATAAAGAAGATATGGTCCATATATACAATGGAATATTATGCCTCCATCAGAAAGGATGAATACCCAACTTTTTTTTTATCAAATGGACAGGACTGGAAGAGATTATGCAGAGTGAAATAAGTCAAGCAGAGAGAGCCAATTATCTTAGGGTCTCACTTACATGTGGAGCATAAGGAAAAATATGGAGGACTTTGTCAGAAGGAAAGGAAGGGTGAATGGGGGGAAATCAGAGGGGGCTATGAACCATCAGAGACTGTGGACTCTGAGCAACAAACTGAGAGTTTTGGAGGGGCAGGGGTGGGGGGTTGGTAAACCTGGTGGTAGGCATTGAGGAGGGCACATATTGCATGGAGTACTGGGTGTGGTGCATGAACATTTAATCTTGTAACACTGAAAAAATAAAATAAACGTATTTGGGGAAAAAAAGTAATAACTAGGAAGAGTAGGGAAATTAGATGAACAGATTCAAGAGGCAGCGTATTTGAAAAATGCTGTCAGGACTTCTTAATATATTGGCATCAGTTAATGAAGACTTCACATATAGAGTGCCTATAACCACAAGAGTTTACAACATAGTCACTGTGGACTAAAACACTGTAGGACCCAAAGTTTTACCCAACTGCATTTTGGACTAAGAAGTTCCCATGGTCTGAGAACATATACCAACCAATTGCAATGTTCACTTGGGCACTCTACAGGGCCCTGCAAAATAGAGCCACTCACAGAAAATACCCCACTTAAATTAAATTTCAACAACCTATCTTGGAATGGGTAAAGCAGACCCTTGACAAACAGGGTAACTTCTCCTGACCATAAACTCTTAATGTGGGAATGGTATACTTCTGAGCAGGACATATGGATGGAGGGTCAACCCTCAGCATAAACTGAGGTAATCTCAGCAAAGCCAATGATGGTGCCAGAATTTTCAAGGATGAGGCCAACTAGGTTCAAGCAGTTGGACAATCAGGAGCACTCTGGCCTATGGAACTCAACAATACATGGTTTATAAATAGATCACCTCCATGACACCACAAACTCCATGGCAGTTTGTGGCCTTGAGGACTAACGATGATCTAATCCTGACAGGATCAGGCTTAGAAAAATCAGCACAATATGCTGAACAAAGAGTCATAAAATAAGTGATTGAATAATCTGTTAATGAAAATCAGAATGAGGCATTATCTTTTCTCAGACTAATGGGCAGTAGCTAATGGAACAGTTATTTGGTCAGGAACATGTTGGGGAAATGACTAGAGAATGGGAAATAAGAACACATAGGGAAAGGACATATGGCAGAATATAGCATTGGCTGACATCGCCATATTCATCACACATGTCTCTGCACATCAAAAGGACAATGCTGAAGTAACCAGGTAGGCAAACTCACTAGGAAAACCAAGGAGGCAAATATTCCTAAAATTTAAATGGAGAATGATTCATTGCTAAGGAGGACATCAACACAAAATGTAACCACACATATATAAGAAAGGCAATGCAACACACAACTTGAACCCCACAGACATGCCAGTTGATAGGATCATTGCAGGGGCACATCACCAAGCAGGTCATGCTGTACGCATGGCTGCAGAACACGGTTAGAGAAAAAAACCTACCAAAACCTTCCACATTCAAATTAAGTGTGGGATTTGCAAAAAGTTCAGAGCTTGTATGTCATGAATGAATGTCCAGATAAAGTCAAAGACCCTCCCAAATTATACAAGTTGATTATGTAGGACACTTGCCTATATCTGAGAATAAACTGTATGTGTGCACCACTGTAGGGACACGGTCAAAAACAGGAGTACCCATCCTTGCAGGAAATAGGATTATAAAAAAAAAAGTCCACTATCAGAGAATTAGAAACCTGGATGCTGGCTAGAATAGCCCAATCATCATAAAAATCAGTTCAGGACACACAGTTCACAGGAAAGCAAATACAAGAACGTACTAAGGAACGGGGAATAATATGGAACTTCCACTTAACCTATAACCCCACTGCCTCTAGATTCACTGAAAAGTGTAATGGCTTGCTCAAGCAAAAGCTTAGGTTGCTTACTAATATATCTAGATTATTAAGATCGAAGTAAGATCACAGCTTGGAATAAAGCTATCTGGGAGGCCATAAGACCTCCACACCATAACTATAGAAAGGATGGAAAAACTCCTATTGAATTCAAATTGCAGATGCCACAGAGCTACGCATTAGCACTAACAACCCAGAATCTAAATTAAAAGTATTAATAAATATGACATATGTACATATATATTAAAAATCCTGGGGAAATTATGGCACCTGCCACTAATAAAACCTATTGGAGGTCTGAAGGAAAATGCATACTACCACAAATTACAGAAAATAACATGATGTCTCTATAAAACTTTCAGGCATGGAGAACATCATCTTTTATTGTACCAACACCAGATACCAAATGTTTAGCTAAGCATGATGTAAGGTGATCGTGCTTAGGGAAAGATTAGCAGTAATGGCCACTATGATTGTAGAGTTCCTTGAGTGGCAAGAAAAGGAAGAATTAAAAATTTATAGGATACTGTCTTTATTTTATATGTATGAATCCAGTATGTATCTTTAATCCTATACAATTATTAAACGGTTAGGACAGCACGCTGCCTCTGCCCATACTGTTCTGCCTATTGTTCCCAACTGGATACGATACTCACCGCAGCCATGGATACCCCTTTGACAGCTCCAGTATTAGCAGTTGTGCCACTGTTCCAAGTTAGAGTGCTACTTTCTGGTCCAATACAATGTCACTGTCTGTGCCATCCTCTATTCCCTCCATGGACCATCATCCCGGTCACCTTCTTAAAACTGAAGACTCGTCAGCATCACCAACACTGACAGCATCACCCAAACCCAACCTCTCCACTCCACGCTTTCTATCAGCACCATCTACTCCCTGGAAAATGTTCAACCAAGGGAGAAACCAAATACTCAGGGAAGCTGAAGAAGTAGAAACCTCCACTTCAGTCTTCATGAGAATCAGTGAGGATCCTGAACAACATCGTCAATAGACACGGACTCAGAGGATAAAGACTGGCCTGAACTACTGATTTGCTATTGATGTTATAATCTAGCATATCGAGTGAGACAATCATATCTTACTGAATTGAGTGAAGCATTGGATGTTTAACAGACTACTGAAATAAGTTCAATTTAATTCCAGATTTACTTTGATTTAGCATTTTATAGAAGAGGAGCTGCTGAATATACAGAATGGGCAATTATATCTTTAAATATAAATAGGCCAAAATGGATTATTTACTGCACTCCTAACTTACACTGTTTAATATTCACTTATTAGAAAGTGAACAGATCCATGGACACCTTATCCAGACTTCAGAAGAACATGGACACCTTGTAAGGTATAGAGAGAACACATAGGAAACTTAACATATAACATATAATACAAATGTCATATGATTTCACCCATATGTGGAATTTAAGAAACAAAACAAACTAAGAAAAGAGACAAGCCAAAAACAGACTCTTAACTATAGAGAAGAGAGGTAGGGGGGGGTGGGTGAACTAATTGAAGGGGATTAAAAGTACACTAATCATGATGGGCACTGAGTATAGAATTATTGTATCACTAAATTGTATACCTGAAACTAAGATAATACTATATGTTAACTATACTGGAATCAAAATAAAAATAAATAAAATGATCGGTTGATATGTGGAATACACTTAGTGCAGCTATAATGTTATGCAATACTGGTGGCCAGAGATCACAGAAAACCCAACCAAAAGTAAGTAGATGCTACATCCAAATGGCTGTGATTCCTGGGTGGTGTGGAATTAAACCATTGGCACTTAAAGGAGGGAACATGACATTGGGTCACCACGCTTTTATGATTCCCCAGCATCAGCGGGGAGAGCAGAGCCTACAGAAGATGGAAAGGCCCCTTATGATAGAAGGAAAACATGTTCCTAAGGATATTTGTTGGAATGAAACCAAAATACTTTTATTACTACTAGACTTTGGCGGTACCTATTGTATAAGTCTATGACTACGGCTATGGTTTTGATATTTCCTCAACCAGATGTACGTAACATGAGAAACTGGACCAGGATAGTATGCTGAAGCCAAATCTCGCCCTAACTTACTGGAGTCAAGGGGAAAATAAGGAACATAAAACATGACAAGATGTGTACAAGAACAGGTAATAAATATAAAAATAGAAGGAAAAAAGATTATCATGGTCAGTAGAAGAGGAACTATTAAGTAACTATTAAATAAGGAACTATTAAAATAACAGGGAAATTTCACATTGAACCTCCTACGAGTAATCTAGTAAACGCAAATCATACACTAGAAAAGACAAGTAATGGCACATTTGAAAGATGAGACTAATAAAGTCAAAATAACTTTGCAGAAATTGAAAAGAGAACAAAAACATGCTTCCCTAAAATAATGACAGGCTTGAATCCTGATGTTATGGTAATTGATAGTTCTGTGCAGGCTTGTGTCCCCTGGAGCTTTATAAAAACGATCTCTACTTAGAAATGTATCTGTGAAGAAAGTTAAGCTGAGTGGTCTAAGAAAGTTTGTTAGTTATTTGGCAATCGGATATGATATCATAGTAGAGAGTTCTTTAGGTTTATATTGATAATATTAGGAATATGGTTGCTTAAACTGGTCATTAAACTATGGTCTAAAAGAATGTGCCTTGAGCCAAAAATACTCCCGGAAGCTGAATGAGTGTGATGAAGATCGTAAGTGATGTAGAATCACAGGCTGGACTGATATTTTTGTGAACTTACAGATTTGTACTGGGCATTAGTACGAAAGGTTTCATACTAATTAATGTAGAGACAATCAGAAATCACGGGGTGGATGTCGTGTGTTGGTCTGATACTATTTCAGATTCACTTGTTTATGCCAAAGACCCCCCAAAAAATGGTTAAAAGTTGTTTTGATACAAGAATGAAGTAAGTTGTGTTAGGATGTCCTCTCATCTGTTCTCAGCCCTAAGAACTCCGTGGCTCAGCTCAGGAGGGGCCCTGCTGGGGGACTATTAATAAAGACCTATGGAGAAGCAACTGTGCAAGGGGCCATCAGACTGCAAACAGTTTCTGAGGATGAGGAGAGTGCGCTCGGTCTGCGCAAGGCTGCACTTCTCCTGTCTAAAATAGCTCTCTGAAGGCCAGGGGGCAATTAGCTCCTGCCTGGTAAAGACAACTCCTTCACCTACAGAGGCAAGAGCTACACAGTCACCCCTGGAAGACGGTCATCTTGTCTACACCAGCAGCATCACTCCTTAGCAACGCGATCTAGCAACAGGAGACTCGCACTCTTGCGCTGGCAGCAGGACCTCAGCTCTTGGTTGGCTCAGCCCCGATCCCCAGTGCCAACTTATATAACCGTACCTATCGACTAACCTTAGACGTAGTCCTTTCATTTCCCCTTGCCTGGAACAACAGCCTGATTAATCTAACACTGTTTTGGAGTAGGTCATTTCTTTCACGGCTAATCAGAAGAAACTGTTCTGTATGCTGTTGGCTTGCAAAATTCGCACAGTGAACCAATGCAGTGACATTGCTGGCAAAGTCACGGGGTGCCTGGCTGGCCCGGTCGGTGGAGCATGCAACTCTTGACCTCAGGGTTGTGGGTTTGAGCCCCATCATGGGTATAAAGATTCTTAAAAATAAAAATTAAAGGGGCATCTGGGTAGCTCAGTCGTTAACCGTCTGCCTTCTGCTCGGGTCATGATCCCAGGGTCCTGGGATTAAGCCCTGCATCAGGTTCCCTGCTTGGCGGGAAGCCAGCTTCTCCCTCTCCTATTCCCCCTGCTTGTATTTCTTTTCTTGCTTTCTTTCTCTGTCAAATAAATAAAAAAAAATAATAAAAAATAAACTTTAAAAAAAAATTAAAAATCTTAAAAGAAAAAAAAAAGACATTGATTGGAACCCTGAGCATTATTTGCCTCCCTATATCCATAGGGGGAATCCGTGCATTGGGCAGGTAGGGTTCAGAATTGGCAGATGCCAGACACCAACAATAGCCTGCTCCTGTGACCTGGCCTTGGCTGCCATCGCCCTAGTCCAAGTCTCTGGCCACCCTGCACTACACACTGGGCATGAGCTGTCCTCATTCTGTCAGCCGCCTCGACCAGCTGGAGCCCTCCAAGCCTATGGAGCTAGAGCCCATCCCCAGTGAAATGCACTGCCTCGAAGGTGAAGGGAGCCTACCCCCCAAAAGCCAGTCCACACCTTGTCGCCAGTCTTTGGCAGTGGGGTCTTCAGGTCTGTGGAGCTCAGGCCCTTCCCAACCACCTGCTTACCCTCTAGAATAGAGAATGCCAACCCCCAAAAATCTTTCTGAGGCTAAAGCTTTAAACCAGTGATTGTCCGTCCCCATTTGGACTGAGGCCTGACTGGGTCCAGCCTCCCTCAGCAGCGGAGGCACCCAGGCATCTATTATGTCTAGGAACCAGGACCCCCAGATTTCTACAAATGGAGGGTATCCTGTCCTGCCGAGGCAGCCTCTACCCTGATCTACCCGGGCCCACACATGTGCAGTCCACAACCCGTCATCTGGCGTGGATGACGGGGCATTCCTCTCCTCAGGAGCTCCAGCCAGACACTAACCACCCGAGCCCAGCACCCCCTCCGGAAAACCTTTGATACTCCAACTTAAGCTGCCAACTGTCAGTCCCCCTCTGGACCGGCTGCCTAATGGAGTTCCAGGCTTCTCCAGGAATCAAGGCACCCAGGCGTCTCCGATTTAGGGTACTCCCGCCATCCCACCTGCCCCTGCCAGCGAGGCGGTCCAGATTCCTCCAGCTCTGCCTTCACAGAAAAATCTTTGCATTTGTGGAGGTTAAGCCCTGGGATTAGGCACATATCTGCTGCTTCCGGTAGCTCCCTCCTGTGACCTGAACTTCCGGCGTAAGGTCCCTGTCAACTTTGACCTGTGACCTGCTCACACATATGCAATCCTTACCCTGTCACCTGGCCCTGGATCCCAACCATTCAAATGGCCTCAGGGTGGAGGGTCCTCACTTTCCAAACTTCTTTCTGGGGCGGCAGCTTGAATGTGAGTATAGGTTGTCCCCATTCCCACTGGCTGCCTGATGAGGTCCCAGAGTTCTCCAGGAATCAGGGCTCCAGGTGGCTCTTATGCAAGGACATACCTCTGGCAAGCCTTCCAGATCCAGCCCTGGCAAGGCAATCCAAACTCCTCCAGCTCTGCCTCCCCCTGAGCCACCCCCACCCCCCGAAAATTATTCTGATGTAGCCACTGCGGCGGCGGGTGATAGACAGTTCCCATGTAGACTTACTGCGTGCTGTCGTCCCAGGCTTTAGCAGCAACCGTTTCCCAGATGTCTCTTATTGGAAGATTCCCAGGCCAGCCTTTCTGATCCAGCCCTGGAAAGGGAGTTCAGATTACTCCGGTTCTGCCTTCAGTGAAAATACGCTCATGTGTAAGCTGACCTTACCCTTCCCCTGGATACTCTGACCTTTGCAGCCCGTGTGTGCAGTCCACACCCTATCAGCCCGTTCCAGCCCTTGTCAGTATGGGCTCTCCAGGCCTGCGGAGCTCAAGCCGATCTCCAAGCCTCTGGGGTGGAGTGAGCCCACTATCTGAAAATCTTTGAGGCTTCAGCTTAAACTGATATCAATCAGTCCCTATTAGGTCTGTGTACCTATTAGGGCTCCGGACTCCTCCAGTAATCAAGGCTCCCAGGGGTCTGCACTGGAGGGAACTCTAGCCATCCAACCGAACCTTGCCCAAGCAAGGCAGTCCAGATTCCTTCAGCCCTGCCTTCAGTGGGAATATGCATGTTTGTGTATGTTCCTCCTTGAAAACTGACATATACCAAGTCCCCCCAAGAGCTCCTTCCTGTGACCTTGTCTTGCCCAACCAGCCCTGTTCCAGGTCATGGGGCTGCCCTGACCTGTGAGGCCCTGCACATGTGCAGTCAGCACCCTATCCGCCAGCCCTTAGCTGTTGGGCGCCCCTCATACCTGTGGAATTTAAGCCAGCCTCAAAACACCTGTAGCCAGCAGGGGAGAGCAAGCCCAACCACCCTCCCAAAAAAATACTTGAGACTCCATCTTAAACTGTCCTCAGTTGGTCTGGCTGCCTGGTGGGGTCCTGGGCTTCTCTAGTAACCAAAGCTCCCAGGTTTCTCTTATCAGGCAGTAGCCCAGCCATTGCACCCAGCCTGCCCTGGGAAGGCAGTTCAGGTTTCTCCAGACCTGCCTTTGGGAAAAATATGAGCATTTATATAGGTTAAGGCTTGGAATTAGGCAGATGCCAGATATTTCCGATAGCCCGCTCTTGTGACCTAGCCTCCCAGGATACTTACTCCCCCAAATCCCTGGCTCCCCTGCCCTGTCAGCCACTCTCTGGAGCTGCGGCCCTCTAGGCCAGTGGAGCTAGGGTCCATGCTCAACCATCTTAATAGCCTCAAAGGTGGAGAGTGCCAAGCATCCCCAAATGGCTGAGACACCCACTGAGAATTAACCCCCACGTAAGACTTCATGCCTGCTGAGGTCCTGAGCTTCTGCAGCTACCAAGGCTCCCAGGTGTCTCTTCCTAGAGTATACCCAGGCTAGCCCCCCCATCCAGCCCTGGCCGGGCGGTCCAGGTTATTCCAGGTCGGCCTTCCGCAGAGGTAGGTACATGTGTGTAGGCTAGGGTTTGATATTTGGCAGAGGCCTTGTACCCCCAAGAGCCTGCTCCCATGACCTGGTCCACCCAGACATCTGCCCTGCTCTGGTCCCTGGCTATCCTGACCCGGGAGGCCCATAGGTGCCCGGTATATACCCCCAAAGCAAGCCTGGGGCAGACTAGGCCTCCAAGCCCCTGAAACTCTGGTCAGACTCCCAGGTCTCCAAATGGAGGGATACCCTGTCCTGCTGGACTGCCTCTTTCCTGGCAAAGCAGTTGAAAATTCCCCAGCTCTGCCTTCAGGTGTGTGTGTTGGGGGAGGGGAGATTATGCGAATTTGTGTAGGTTAGTTTGGGATTAGGCAAATGCCAGGCACTCCTAGTATCCCCTTCCTCTGACTGGGAGTCTCCGGACGCTCGAGTTTTCCACGTCCCTGGCTAGTCGGACCTGCACAGCCTACGCGTGCACAGCACATACTTTGAAAGCCCTTGGGCGGGTGCATTGGACAAACCCACCCCCACTCGGGCGCCTGCACAGTCCCGGCCCGCCCTCAACCACCCCCATGAAGTGTGGAGGGAGGCCACCCTGTGAAAACTGCTCTGAGACAGCCGCAAAAATGGGCGATAATCGCGCCCCACGTACTTACCGTCGGCCGTTTTCTGGAGCTTTTACAGCCATGAAGGCTCCCGGCTGTCGGGTATTGGAGGTTACCCTGGCCAGCCTACTGGATTCAGCCCTGGCAAGGCAGCCCCGATTACTCCAGCTCTGTCTTCAAAGGGAGTATGCACATTTGTGACGGATAGGGCTTGGAATCAGGCAGATGCCTTGTAATGCAAGGAGCCCACTTTCCTGAGCTGGCGCCCTGACCCGGGGCTCTGGCTACCCGGACCCAGAGGCCCACGCATGCGCAGTACATACCAGTAAGCCACGTTGGGCGAATTAGGCTCTCCACCTGTGAGACTCCGACCAGACCCCAATCACCTGAACATTGCTATAAGCTGCCAGCTGCAAATGGGCTACAGGATTTACAGCCTACTGGCGTCCTAGGCTTCTCTAGGAACCAGGGCTCCCACTTGTCTCCAAATGGAGGATACCCTGTCTGCCTGCTGGGCCCTTCCTTGGCAGGGCCGCTGAAAAACCTCCAGCTCTGCCTTCAGAGGGGAATATTCCATCATGGGTGGGTAGGCTTTGCATGTTAGGCCAACTCCCTTTCCCCCTAATAGCCCTCTCCTGTGACCCAGCCTCACCCAACATTGCCTTGTTCCAGTCATGGGGTACCCTGACCTATGGAGCCCACGCATGGGCAGTCACATCCCATCGCCCAGCCTTAGGCTGCAGGAGACATTTCAGGCTTCTTCAGGGGTGGACGGTGGCATCTCTCTGCCCTGTAGGCTCCAAGTATTTGGGACAAGCAGGAACTGCACAGGCATGGAGGGCCCCAGCTGCCTGAAGTTCTGCTGGTGGGGTGCATACTATTCACAGGCGGGCTCCGGAGATCAGGGACCTGGAGCTGGTCAAGTCTTGGGAGAGGTCAGGTCTCAAGAGTGGGCCCTTGGAGGTCCAGGGCATCTGCCTAATCCCAAGCCCTAACCTACACGAGGGCACATATTCCTCCTAAAAGCAGAGGTGTAGATAATGGACTGCTTTGACAGGCCAGGCCAGGTAGGCTGGCCGAGGGATCCTTCAATAAGAGACACCTGGGAACCCATCGGGCAGCCAATCCCAATGGAGGCTGTTATCAGTTTAACGCTGCCACCTCACAAAGACTTTCGTGGGTGGTCTTCCTTTGCCCTGGACGGTAGCAGCCGGTTGGGGAATAGTGCAAACTCCACAGGCCAGGGACTGGGAACTTAAGTGTCAGGAGACACCAGGTCTCAACAACAGGTTCTTGGGGGAGGGGAGTGATGTCTGTATGGTTCCAAGCCCTAGCCCACAGAAATATGCATATGCTCCCTGAAGGCAGAGCTAAAGAACCTGACTCCCTGGCCGGGGCAGGTCTGGGCAAACTGGTGAGAATATCCTCCACTTAAAGGCACCTGGAGCCCGGGGCAATCATCAGCCCAAACCCCATCAAGCAGCCAGTCTAAACGGACGCTGAACTGACTCTTGGTAGGATTAAGTAGCCATCTCAGAAAGATGGCCAGGTGGGCTCCCTTCACACTGGAGGAAATGTGGGTGGCTGGGGATCAGTGTTCCACATGCCTGGAGGCCCCCCAGATGCCTCTGGCTGACCGAAAGGGTGCAAACTGCACGAGCATGAGCCACACAGGTCAGGATGGCCAGGGAACTGGAACAGGCTGCGGCTCTTGAGAGGCTGGCTCATGCGAGCGTTCTGTTTGGGGCACAGGGCGTCTGCGTAATTCTAAGCCTTAAGATGTGAACCTGCGTAAAACCTCTGAATATGAGGGATTCTGAGAGGCCAAGTCACAGACTTGGGTCTTGGGGGAACAACAGATCTGCCTCATTGCAAGCCCTCACTAACCGTATTCTCCTATTCTTCCTGAAGAGCTGATGGCAGGAACTGGATTGCCTTGCAGTGGAGAATGTTCTGGAAAAAACCCTGGGTCCCCATCAGGCAGCAAGTTCAAGTGGGGTCACTGTCAGCTTTGCAGCTGCTGTCTCAGAAAATTTGCAAGGGTTGAGCTCCCTCCATCTGAAGGGTCTGTTATTTGTTATCTGTAATAGTAAAATATCAGAATGGTCTGAGTCAGATACATTCTAAAATGAAAATAGCAAGGGACAGATAAATGTGTAAAATACTGTCTAAAAAGTGATTTTTACGTATAATATTTTAAAAGTATACTTACTTTTAAAAAGGCTCTACTTTTGACTTTGTTAAATGATTAAAATAAGGACATTTCTCTGGATGTTGGCTTATCTTTTAATAAATCTGTCACAATAAGAGAAAAAAAATAAACCATCCTTAAATTCCTAGAATAAGGAAAAAAATAATAATTTCTATTAAAAAAGAGATTAATAGGGGCACCTGGGTGGCTCAGTGGGTTAAAGCCTCTGCCTTTGGCTCAGGTCATGATCTCAGGGTCCTGAGATTGAGCCCTGCATCAGGCTCTCTGCTCAGTAGGGAGCCTGCTTCCCCTCTCCCTCTCTGTCTGCCTCTCTGCCTACTTGTGATCTCTCTCTCTGTCAAATAAATAAAATCTTTAAAAAAGAGAGAGAGATTAATAGGGTGATGGGGTGGCTTAAAGTTAAGTGACTGATTCTTTTTTTTTTAAGATTTTATTTATTTGAGAGAGAGAGAGAGAGAGAGAGAGAGAATGAGAGGGGAGAAGGTCAGAGGGAGAAGCAGACTTCCCGCAGAGCCGGGAGCCCGATATGGGACTCGATCCCGGGACTCCGGCACCATGACCTGAGCCGAAGGCAGTCGCCCAACCAACTGAGCCACCCAGGCACCCCTTAAGTGACTGATTCTTGATTTCAGCTCAGATCATGATCTAAGTGTTGTGAGATGAAGCCCTGTGTTGGGCCTCACGCTTAAGAGTCTCTCTCTCCTTCTCTCTCTGCCCCTCGCCACCTACCTTCTTTACTCTCGCTCCCTCGCTAAAAAAAAGAGAGAGATTAATGGACACTGGAAGGATGTCAGAAACTAATACAATTATAACCTTATTCAACGAAGGAAGAAGTATGACAGAAGGAAGACTACTCAGCATAAAGACCCTTCTCATAGCAGTCTGCCTTTTAAAACATGTAGATGTTTTCCATTTTTTAAAGTTAGATTAGAAAAATAAGCAGCAAAATCCAAAATTTAAAAAAATACAAATGCAAATAAATGTAAAATTTATTTTGATAAAAGAGTCAATCAGAGATAAGAATCATTTCAAGTTGCTTTTTAAGAAAATACTCATACTCAGAGTCAAGCATCCTGGGACAAAATAAACACATGACATTTTAACCTTCACTGGCTAGTTTAACTGGTGATGGTAATGTTTGCATGGCACTTTTGATATTGTTTTCGTGGATATTGAAATATAAGAATATATAAGTAAAGAGGAGAGGGGAAAATGTGTTAAGGTTTTTTTTTAACTCTATATTATTAAACAAATTGGAAAATCCAATAAGAACTAATGAATTTGAAATTTCATTTCTATTTCAAATTTCCGATAACCAGAAGACCCTGGAAGTAAAGACATTTCAATGGTATTAAACACTCCCAATGAGCATGAACAGTACAACTTGGGTTCTGAGCACCGTGCTCCAATAGAAAGAATCAGAACTTCTTGGAAAGATGTAGGGTCATGGGTGTTGTATAAGGAAGCAGACAGTGAGCCTGGAATGTCATGTTGTGCTAAAGAGAAGAGAAATACTCAAAGTCTAATGGGGATATAATGAAATAATCAGGAGCCAGTTGAAAGACACTCACTAGCCAAATTTGGGATTATTTGTGCTTCAAAGAATAAAGTGATTATAATTGATTGTGACAAATGGAGTAAATAAAAGTTCACAAATCCAGGCTGATCCCATGTTTAAAAAGTCCGTAAAGCAACCTCTGAATATGAGAGAAGGTCACTATTACATCAAGTCTTTACTCCAAAAATTGGAAATAAAGGGCAAAAATAAAGATTTACCAAATCTTTTTAGGTGTAAGTTGAAACAGAGTTGATAAATTAGCACTCATCTTTACCCAAGAATGACAATCAGTGCAAAAAAAAAAAAAAAATGATGCGATTGATCTTAAAAATCACTATTTTGAAATAATTGATTATATACAAGTACCATATAAAGATTCCACAAATAGTAGATGAAAGATTGTGGAGAATAGTATATGCACAAGCGCTAACATTAACAGCAAAGATAGCTTGGCAATGCTAACAGTATTCCTTTATATGTGAGAAAACTGGCTGTCACCAATGATTCACATTTAGATAAATTGACTCCATTGGTAACTGACAAGTTTCTCATTCTAGGCAGGAATGCACTTGATTTGATGCCATGCAAAGTTACAAGATATCACCTTAAAATATTTTTATCTCAATTATGTATATCTTTATTTTCACCTTGAAGTTGTGTTTTTGTAGAAATTTAAAATGTTTATAGTCAAGTGACTTTAACTAATTATGCTGTTTGAAATGTATGAACATAAAAATCATATTTCAGACTCTTGTCATTGAATGTTTCCAAAGCCCTCCATACCAGCAAAATCATGAAAATGTTTTTAGATCTGAGGATAATCACCAGAGGTCTTTATAGTTCTCAATGAATATTGTCTTACTTTTTACATATATTTATTTTAAAATAACATATCCTATGGTTCAAAAGTGATCTATTTTAAAAATAGAAAAATTGAAGAATACAGGTAAGTTTAAAGGAGTTAACAACCCCTCTTCCCTCTATTATCTCTAAATTCAATTAGTTATTCTAAATTTTTGTGCTTTCTGTCAGACTTTATTCTATAAACATTTATTCAGTGTTCAAAGCACAGTGTGTGTGCATCTATACTTGATATTGGACTTGTGAAGTCACTTTTAATGTAATAATAGTTACGCACCTAATTAGATTTGAATTCCTCTTTATGATTTGTTTGAATTATTATGTTTGCTAGATAGACAAAAGAGATCATGCATTTCATTTTTTGGCATATATATCTATTGAGAGATAAGCAAAAGTAAATAACTTCTTACATCTTATAAATAACATAGTATGACACAGGTTTCTATGTGTTGTGAAGTGATATGATTTTGAAGATGGGTGCAAGCATTTTTCCCCCCATTTCTTCTGAAATGGAGAGCCTCAGGAAGCCTCAGGAGTTATGGAGAAATCTTTGAGAAAGTCAGGAGAAGGATGGAAAGAAGCAGGCATTGAAGTGATCACAACTAATTTCTTGCCACAGATATTTTATGACTAGGACACATAGCATTTTGGTTCACCAAGTTTTAATATGGTGCTTTTAAGAAGTGATTCATTTGTCCCTCTATCTAGATAGGTTATATCTATCATATCATCCACACACTATTTAACACAAATTCTGATTTATGAATAAATATGAGTTAAATGATAGTTGAAAAAATAACTGAGAATTGGTTTCATAATGAAAACTTCAGAATAAATGTACATATTTTAATTTTAGGACTATATCTTAATCATTACTTTATACACAAATAGGATACGTCAGTTTCCCTTCCCGACAGGTTGTTCGAAATGTGTGATCTTGTGACTTTCTACGATATCCAGCTTTACATGTAAATTCAACAGTATCCCCTGTTTGAGAATAAAATTTTTTCTCTTGTCTCCATCGTAACTGTATTTTATGTTTTTCCATGATTTCTTCTGATACCACACATGCATCTGAAAATACGAAAACGAACATAAAACATTAAGTAGCATACAAATATTTGCCACAGAATTTCAGACTTTCAAGTAGAATATTGTACACTGGCCTAGCGCTTCCTTCTCAAACACTTTTCCAAACCAACTCACTGAAAATCCAACATGTAGATTTAAATTATTTTAAACAAAGGATGTAAAAATGAGGTACTGTGTTTAATGTGTAATAATTAGATATTATAATCAAAGATACAAAATGTCAGCTATCATATGAAAAGCTTTTATTAAAGAATCTTTTGTTGCTGTTTTGCTTGAATGAGAATTTTTCCAACTTGATTTCCTTGTATATTAATATCTGGTAGTCAAGAATTCAACAGAATTGTTGTTTTTTAATCCATGAAAACTCCATAAATAGGAAAACATCATATTCATTAAACAAATTTTCCCAGAATCTATGAGAATATGAAAACATTTACCTAAGCATTTGGGGGGTTTTGACCACTGTCCATTACTACATATGATAGTCCTGTTTCCCTGAAGTACATAGAAGGCTTGACACTGATACTCAACCAATGATCCGGGAGCATAAGCTGATAATGTGAATGAGCTAATGTCTCCATTGTTGATAGGTGGAGGGGGCCCACATTTTCCTTCAGGGTCTAAAAAAAACATTATTTGGTTTATTGGAGGACCAAAGGAAAACACAGAAAAGCAATAAAAATATAGCACAGTCCTTAATCTTAAGACATGTGCTTTCTGCTAACACAAATGATTCACTGAAGAAATTTTAATCACTTAAAAAGAGAGTTACATTTTTAAGCCCTTCCTTTCACCCCACACGAAAGCACATATAAGGTGTTAGCAAATAGGTCTGCTTTGCCTTATTTCAGTATTAAAAAATGCTTTTCTTAGAGAATATAAGTTGAACAGATGGATAGCTTAGATACAGAAATGTCATTATTTTTATATACAACATATTGTAGTATCTATTGGATCTAGCCATTTTTTTATTATGTTCAGTTACCCAATATATATCGTTGATGTCCAACGATTCATTAGTTGCATATGACACCCAGTGCTCATCACAACACGTGCCCTCCTTAATATCCATCACTGGGCTACCCCATTCCCCACCCCCCTCCCTTCTGTAACCCTTAGTTTGGTTCCTGGAGTCCAGAATCTCTCATGGTTTGTTTCCCTCTCTGATTTCTTCCCATTCAGTTTTACCTCTCTTCCCCCTTGGTCCTCTGTGCTATTCCTTATGTTCCACATATGAGTGAAACCTTATGATAATTGTTTTTCTCGGACTTATTTCACTTAGCATAAGCCCCTCCATGCATCCATGTCAATGCAAATAGTAGGATCTTCAGTCATTTTCTATTGATTTTTTCATTTTTATTACAAAATAAATATCCTCCCCTTTAATAAAATTCAAAGAATTACAAATTTGTATAACATGAAAGGGAACTGCTGGCTTCCTGTTCTGACAAGATGAGGTAGAAACATTTCTGTTTCCAACATAAAAAGAGATTGCCCAGGCCTAGCAAGACAGAGGCATTTCTTACAATACCTGAATTACTTCAGAAAAACACCAGAGAAGAAACCTAAGACCACCCTTTTCTCCAC
>CM052814.1:42961363-42991793 GCA_028533885.1 Nasua narica
TTGTGTTTATGTTTTTAAATTAATTTTTTACATGATTTAAAAGACAAATGCATGAAACAATAATTATAAAACTGTATTAATGGGAATACAATGACAAAGATATACTGTGTGACAACATATAAAGGGAAAGGAATGAAGATGTATAGGAGCATATTTTTAGATGCTACTTCAACTTGGTTGATACTAATTCAACTAGGTAACTGTAAATTTAAGATGTGATTTGCAATCCCTGGAGAAACTGCTAAAATAAATCACTAAAAAATAGGGGAAAAAAAGCAAATGAGAAAGGAATCAGATTGGTTCACTGCAAAAAAATCCATTAAACATTTTTTAAAAAGGCATTAATGGAAAACTGAGGACAAAAAAGATAAGAAACATACAGAAAATAAAAAAATGGCAGTGGTAAGAACTTTGTTATCAGTAATTACTTTAAATGAATTAAAGTCTCCAATTAAAAAGCAAAGTTTTGGAGAAGAAAATGGGACTTTTATATTGCTGTCTACAAGAGACTTGCTTCTTTTTTCCCCAACTTTATTGAGATATAATTGACAAATAACATTGCATAAGTTTAAGACATTAAGATTCTTCTTGATTCTTTTGTTTTCCATTTATTTAAAAGTATACTTGACATACTGTAATATTCAGCCTGTACCAGACAGTTCAATTCTCAATTTTCCACATTGCATATAACATAAACTGCAACTTCAGAAAAAAATGCTTCTTTCTTCCATTTTATTTTACCCCAGAACATGCCACATCCAGATGATGGTAACATTCTTCCTACTGGCCCCCCTCCCTTCTTCTCTTCTTGGTCATTCCAGATTTATTTTCAAAATAACATCCATAATGATTTTGTTTTAAACACTGATGAAAATCTCCCAGAGATTTCTAACTGCACAAAGACTAAAATCCTAAATATGCTCTATGGCCTATAACGTCTAAATTAATTAATTCAACATTCTACCTCATCATGAGCCAACCACATAGACCTCATTGTTTTGTTTCAATAAGTCCAAACCTTTTGATGCCTTCAGACAACCGATCTAACTCCTCTCCAGATGCCATCCTTAAGGTTGGAGAAGATTCAAAAACTATCTCATGTGGAATACGCCCTTCCTCCAGTCACTTTATTAATATTATCTTTTATAATGTGCATGATTCATTATCGTTAAGTTTCTACTATTTTCTTCTTTGTAAAATTTTGTTATTTTTACTGTCACTTTTGCACTTGACATTATAGTCTATGAATAAAGAGACACTGACTCTTGTAGAGCACTGATCTCCAACAGTTGTGGTCCTGCTTGGTATATACAAGTTCACAATAAATATTGATTAGATTAATTAATAATTAGTGGGAAAATATGGAGGGCTAAAATAGACACTGTTCCCTTGGAGGCTTTGACTATGCTTTAGGAATCTTATTATTTTTGATACCCTTATTCACATCCAGTAAAAGCTTTGTTTCCATTAAAAGTAGAAACTCCAACTCCAACTCAATTTCAGTTCCATGTAAAACAGTAATAGATTACTGTTTTGAAGTGATTTTTTTATGAAGGAGTTTTCCATGTTCTAAATTATACCCTGGAAACCTGAGTTTCAGACGTACAAAATCCTAACAATGTGAAAATTATCAATACATTTGTGCTAGTCTTTAAATGAGATCAATTTAGCACTTGCCAAAAAAGATAAGTGCCAAGTAGCTACATTTCTTGGCAACAAGATCTTGCACATGAGGTATTTTAACTATTACGCTATGTAAAATTTAATTTATCCTCATGCTGTGTCAACTGATTTTGTATAATTTCATCATACACATCAAATTTATGTTACTAAAACATGCAAGGATCTTTCGAAGATTTTCATTGTGTTCTTTTTTTTTTTAAGATTTTATTTATTTATTTGACAGAGAGAGAGAGAGAGATCACAAGTAGGCAGAGAGGCAGGCAGAAAGAGAGGGGGAAGCAGGCTCCCTGCTGAGCAGAGAGCCCGATGCGGGACTTGATCCCAGGACCCTGAGATCATGACCTGAGCCGAAGGCAGAGGCTCCAACCTACTGAGCCACCCAGGCGCCCCTTTCATTGTGTTCTTGACTAGTGTTTTCTAATATTGCCGATATTTAATTCATGTAAGTAGACAAAATGTTTTTCTAGTGATTATCCAGAGACTTTTATTTCTACTCAGGTCCAATTGGAAGCCTAAACCTAAAAGGGAGGACAATCACAACTGCAACGCTGCATATCTTTCATGCTGCTACATCTTTATAAAATAAAAAAGAATACAGGATCCCAAAGGACATATTTTACTTACCTAGCTGACTGCATTTGGGAGGAATGGACCAGCCACGTTCTGCACATTGGATGCTGTTCTGATTATATGGAAGCCTGTAGCCCTTATCACAGACAATTTGTACAGTGTCACCTTCCTGATGTATCCGTCCTGAAGATGCTGAATGACCATTTTCCACCCAAGGGAAAAAGCACTGCCCTAAAAACTCAAAAGAAGATGAATATAAATCTTGCAATGAAAGAGTATAACAACAGCAAGCTTCAAAGGAGAAATCAAGGGCAAAAAATTCTATTCTTAAAAATTAGTTCATGCAAGTTTAAAAGAAAAAACTATGTAATGTCATTAATCAACATGTGCATATATAAAACTTTTTACATTTGTAAAATTCCTCTAGATATCAGAAAGGTTAGTTTTTAGTTCTCATCTGATCGTCTAAATTGATTTCTGAAGTAGGAGATGACTTTTCTCTCCTTTGCCTTTGTTACTTTTCTCTTTCATGACACTGCCTTCTTCATGTCTCTGCTTTTTCTCTGTACTCATTGAGAGGGTAAGACAGATATAATTTTAAAACACAAAGATGTAATGAGTAAAAACCATAAAATTAAGGAAAGTAGCTTAAAAATGCTTCTTGAATATTTGAAGGAACAGTGCATTTTTAACCCATTATTACACATACAAATAAACTCTCTTTTTTAATTTTTTTTTTTTTAACTGAAAGAGAGAGTGTGTGAGCACAAGCAGGGAGCAACAGGCAAAGGGAGAGAAAGAAGCAGGCTTCCTGTTGAGTAAGTAGCCCCATGCGGGCCTCGATCCCAGGACACTGGGACCATGACCTGAGCTGAAGGCAAATGCTTAGCCAACTGAGCCACCCAGGTGCCCCACAAATGAGCTCTCTTGAGAAAATCTACATTCGTACAATTACCAAATGAGTGTGTTTAAGTTAAATAGTAGCAGTTAACAGTATTGACTATTAATATTTAAAACGAAAAGATCTAGATATTCCACAAAAGTTTGTGCTTGTTTTTTTCTGATTTGATTTCCACAAACAGCTTCTCACAAATGGGGAATGACTATCTTGCCTTTGCTGGCTCCTCCAGGTCCCAACTCCATGATTGTCTAAACTCTGTGAGCCCCCCTGGCATCCCTCTCATCCCCATCCCCCTCCCCCACTGAATGCTCTGAATAATTCATCCATATAGTGACCTGGTATTTACTCACTGATACACTTTGGTGGTGGTGACCATCCTTCCTCTGTGCAGATTATTTGAGTCCAGAGTGATTGTGAAGGAGACGTAAAGCTGTGATCACAGGAATAGTAGAAATATTTTCCTATAGCAACCGGGAAGCTTTGTTTATATCTGTCTTCATCATACAAGTTTCCATGTTTTATTTCGGGAAAATCACAGGTTCCTCCTTAAGAAAAAAAATAGTATCACACATGAATAATTATATATTATTTTAATAATCATCTTGATGAATTTATTATCCTATGTAAATTAATCATTCCATTTATATTTGTGATTCAAGAACTGGGACAATCTATAACTAAGAGTACAAAGCTATTTGAGGCATTTGTGATGTTTAAGTTCTTCAGAAGTATTTCCAAGGTTAAATGTAAACACTGAAGAAAGAATAAAAATGGTTCTACCTAGTAGGCTTCTCAGATTTAAGAACTTCACTTGGGATGGGATGGTCAGACTATTGATAGTTCCCTATTCACTTCCTATTCTCTTCTTCCTGTATCTTCTGCAGATGTCCCCTCAGAAATCTTGGCCCTTTCTATCCCTCTTCTTCTACTCCAGGCAACACATTACATAGGATATATGAACATATATACATATGAAACTATAACTGTAAAATGAGTGGCTTAAATATCAGAAATTAATTTTCTCATAATTCTAGAGGCTAGAAGTCAGAGATCAGGTGTTGGCAGGAATGGTTTCTTCTGTGGCATCTCTCCTTGGCTTGTAGATGGCCTCTTCTCCCTGGGTCTTCACATCCTCTTCCCTTTATGTGTCTGTGCCCTAATTTCCTCCTCTTACTGGACACCAGTTTTATTGAGCTAGGATCCACTCAAGTGACCTTGTTGTAACTTAATTTCCTCTCTAAAGACCCTATTTCCATATACGGTCACACTCTTAGGTCCTGGTTATTAGAATGTCAGCATTTGAATTTTGCAGGAACACAATTCAACCCATGCCAGTAAACATCCAAAGATGTTTTCTGATACAAAACAGTGTTTGCTTCCACCGAGCTAGTTCATTTCTCCTTTGAGAAACATTGGTGCAGGGGTGCCTGAGTGGCTCAGTTGGTTAGGTGACTGCCTTCGGCTCAGGTCATGATCCTGGAGTCCCGGGATCGAGTCCCACATCGGGCTCCCAGCTCCACGGGGAGTCTGCTTCTCTCCCTGACCTTCTCTCCTCTCATGCTCTCTCTCTCTCTCTCTCTCTCAAATAAATAAAAACAAAAATTAAAAAAAAAGAGAGAGAAACATTGGTGCAAACCAAACTTACAGGGCATTCATCTCAAAGGCTACTTTCAGAAAGAATTCACTAAGGGAGGATAGTTTCAAACTAGATGGGATATTTTGTTGTCTTTTTGTTATTGTTGCCAGTAAAGGGAATTGTCTGGATATGGTCTTAAAGAGCCATATAAAGAGCCACTATAAAACTCTGTGTACAGCAAATTACCAAAATGAATTTTAATAAATTCAGGAGTAAAGCATTATGATTTATATTCTATTCAAAAATGGTGCAATGAAGTATCCTAAAGCACATAAGAGATTTCATTTATAATCATCCGGAAATGAGAGTTTTTGATTTTAAAAGAGTCTTTAAAAAGATATCATAATGAAGAATTTATAAAGACATTAAGGAACGGGAAAAATGTAATTATATAAAAAAAAAATCTTAAAGATTTTACACATGCAGCAAAAAGCTATTAGAACTAGTACAAAAAAATTTGCAATTTTCTCTCTAAAGTTTAAAAATCTACCAATTACATTTATTATGTCATGAGATAATTTTTAATATACAAAGACTGAATTCAGAGATATCTAGAAAATATATTACTCAAAACGTGAAAACAGGGGTGCCTGGGTGGCTCAGTGGGTTAAAGCCTCTGCCTTCGGCTCAGGTCATGATCTCAGGGTCCTGGGATGGAGCCCCACATCCGGCTTTCTGCTCAGCAGGGAGCCTGCTTCCCCCTCTCTCTCTGCCTGCCTCTCTGCCTACTTGTGATCTCTCTCTGTCAAACAAATAAATAAAATCTTTATTAAAAAAAACGTGAGGGAGCCTGGGTGGCTCAGTTGGTTGGGCGACTGCCTTTGGCTCAGGTCATGATCCCAGAGTCCCGAGATCGAGTCCCACATCGGGCTCCCAGCTCCATGGGGAGTCTGCTTCTCACTCTGACCTTCTCCCCTCTCATGCTCTCTCTCACTCTCTCTTTCCTAATAAATAAATAAATAAATAAAATCTTAAAAAAAAACACGTGAAAACAAATTAGTGAACAATGTGTTACATTTAATGCTCTGAAAATTATTTATTCACTCAATATTTACCAGTGGACTCAGAAACATAAATTAAAATTTATTGTTTTAATGCTAATTTTGTAAAATATTAAATTGATTATAATTGTTTGTAACAGCTTCAGCTTTGTTCAAGGTTTGTTTGTTTATTTATTTTTGAGAGCGAGTGCAAGCAGAGGGAGGGGGTGGGGGGGAGGGCAAGAAGCAGACTCCTCGCTGATTCCAGAGCCAGACATGGGGCTTGATCCCACAACCGTGAGATCATGACCTAAGCTGAAACCAAGTCAGAAGCTCAACCACCTGAGCCACCCAGGTGCCCCTCATAACAGCTTTATTAAGGTATAATTAAAATACAGTAAACTTCATCTTTGAAATGTCTGATTTAATAAGTTCCTCTGTGTGAGTGAATTGGGAAAGCAGTTTCACCAAATAAAACATCAATTAGTTTATTTAACTAAACTACTAGCTAGGACAAATACATATTCTGTAAAGATAGATATTTTTATATTTTAAGTGGTTTTAGTTAAGTGATATGTATATATGTATACTTAAAAATTATATACCTACATATTGTGAATAACAACACAGACTTTACACTTGTTCAAATCCAAAATATTTTTTTAAGATTTTATTTATTTGAAAAAGAGTGAGTGAGAGAGAGCATGAGCAGGGGGAGAGGAAAGGGCAGACTCCCCTGCTGAGCAGGGAGTCCAATGTGGGACTCGATCCTAGGACCCTGGGATCATGATATTGAGCTGAAGGCAGTTGCTTAACCAACTGAGCCACCTAGGTGCCCCCACGAATCCAAAATATTTTAGAATGACTTCATCTCAACCAAAAAGCACCCTCTTGCATTAACAGAAATTACTATTAAGTGTTGATTATTACTGACTAATTCAGATTTTTAAGTGACTCTCAGTTAAAAAATATGACAAATCTTGTACTTCTCCTAAATTTAAGAAGTTTTGACATATGAATTCATAAAACCATCACCATAAAAAGATTATGTAGATATCCATTTCTTGTGTTAAAAATAAGAAACCTCCATATGTGTTCAGGTCAGAATCTCACTTTTCTTGTGACATATTTCCTAAAGTTGTGTGCGCATACTCACACATCTCCATAATCACCATTGGGTGTCCTTTTCCTGTCACATTTAGGAAATAGAAAATAGAATTTATCTTCCTATTAGATAAACAGAAGATAATTTTCCTATAAAGTTATGCTCCATTACGGTGTCACAACACAGACTATTTTTACTAGTAAATTCATTAAAAGATATAGACACATGAAAGTAGATATGATACAAAATTACATTTAAGAGAGAAGGTAAGTGTTCAGATCTGTTTTCAACTTACCTTGTCCGTGAGCACAGGAAACCCACAAGATGAGAATAACACTGATTAGTAACAGCATGTTAGTTATTCCAATGCTATATCAATACAAATATTCGGTTGTGCTGTTTGGAGTTGTAAATCTGGTTCATTAGCAGTTATCAAGTGTGACTAGGACTTTAAGTACACTACCATGAAGCTCAATGGTGATTGCGCAGTAAATATCAAAGTTCAAAGAAGTTTGCAAAATCCCTCAATTCCTATTGGTTAATTGTTTCATAATGATTTCTTGAATTCATTCCCGGATACGTACTGTACAACTTTCTTTAGGGAAAATAATAGACTGGCTCCAAAAGTGATGTAAAACACTAAACTTTAAGTTAAACAAACATTAAAAATCAATACGGCTCTGTTCTCAACCAGGTGAATCACATGCAAATAACTGAGTCCCTGTCATTATATTTTTCTCTTGTCCTTTGCTTACCTTCATTACTTCATTGCTTAGGGGTCTATGAAAACCAATGTGTATATTTGGACCCCATTCCATTATCTGTATTTTCTTATGCTTAGGGAAACACTGCTTTACTCTTAAACTCACATTAGGTTATACTACTAAGTATAAGAGTTTCAGCATATTTTTGGCACTTAAACATTTTTTAACTAATGGGCTTTAAGTCACCTTTTGTTCAGGGTACAATATATTCAGATGCATGTAATGATTTCACTTTTAATGTAGGAATATAGCTCAAATGTCCTCACAGCTGTCCTTTCACTGACTTATTAATTGCATTCTTTATTTTTTTAGATATTCATATATATTTATGTATATGTAGCCAATTATATTTGTAATTTTCTAAAATATAATTATTTAGTATAAGCAAATTGTTTTCAAGCAGATAATATGGAAAATATTATTATAAAGGAGGAGAAAATATATCAGTCATCAATGTCATAGAGTTAATGCATTGAAGTTTATTTTCTTACTATAACTACTTAGCTTTAAAATATTAAATAATTTAGTAATATAATAATACTTCCAGCATAGCAAAAGAGCTTATATTAAAGTAACAGATATAAACTTAACAAATTACAAAAATGAACTGCTTGAGTAAATGCAAGCAGAAAATGGATAGTGTCCAATCTTTGAAAGAATGGCATTAAATTATAAGCCATATTTATCCATTTATGAATTTAGAACACACCCACATCCATTTGGTGCATGGATGACAGAGCTCAGGCAGAAAGCAGGGGTCTCACTTGTGGGAAAATTTAGAAACCTGAGTATGGGGCTGAGAGATCCTCTGCCAGGTGAAAAGAGAAATATATGGAGCCCCATCAGGGAAATCCCCAATAATCTCCATATGTCCCCTTAAATTATTTCCTAATCTACATGAGCCTGAAGGGGGCAAAACTCCAAGCAGCCCAGTGGAAAGAAATTGCTGCAAGGATGAAAACTTTGAAAAATTCAAGTGGATTGAATTTTTCAAGTGTGGACCCAGTGTGGAAGGACCTAGTGTGGAAGAGAATGAGTTTGGAGTTCAAGGCCAGCATAGTTTATTAAATTCCTCACATAGTTATTAAATTCCTCACATTTTACCACGCATGTCTTAGGAATAAATACTATGTCCCAGAGGTTGACTAAGGGCTATATCTTTGTATTAAGGCAACGCTGAAATAGACCAACCTTTAAAAAATTTTAAAACAAAGACCTCAGAAGATTATAGTATTCCACCAGGAACATAACTTCTGTTCCATATTCTTTTATGAGATAGTCAGCCAAATATGGTCATAAAAGGAAACAGAGGATAGGTTTAAGAAAAAACAAAGTTTATTGTACTCACATGTCCTAGAGATAGAGGCAGAAGATGGGAATGAAGGGAAGGTTTAGGGGCCAGATCAAAGAGGTATGGCTTGGTTGGTTAGTTTGCAGATCAAAGACAGGCTTCTGGCTGGGCTTTTTGCTGTCTCTAAGATTTAGTAGTCTCTCCTCAGCAAGAAGGTTTTGTAAGATATCAAACCATCATAATATACAGAAAATGAAAAGTATTTACAACAGGACTTTTATTAGAAGAAAAACCCATATTATTCAGAGGCAAATGCCAGAACCTATAAAACCCTACAATGTGCTGTTGGTAATGTTCAGTGTGGAATAAAATTTATGACACATGCAAAGAAGCAGAAAAACATAAGCCATAGTCAGAGGACAAGAGCTATTAAAAGAAACAGACATAAAGACAAATAGTATGCTATAATAAATAAGATAAACATAATTTTTCAATGATTATGAAATATAAGTTAAAGATTCTGTAGGAAAAGTTATATATAATTGGTAAAGAGTTATCAAGTTTCAGAATAGAGGTATTTCTAAGTTTCTAAGACAATACCAAATGTGACTCCTAGAATTAAAATTATAATATTCATTGAAACTGGAGAAAAATAATAACAGAATGATAAATATATAAGAAGAAATAAATGGACTTAAAGATAGGTTAATATCAGAAATAAATATCTTAAAAATAAAAATAAGAATAAAAAATTAAAGACTCAATGATCTTTAGGGTAGTATCATGTGATCAAACAAGAAGAAAGAGGAAGGACAAGGCAGGAGACCAATTTGAAAAATTATAGATAGCAGTCTTCCAAATGTTATTAAAGATATAAAGCCACAGAACCAAGAAGCTCAGCTAACATCAAGAATGACAAATACACAGAAAACCGTAATTTAAAAAAAACCTGCTAAAAAACAACATTAAAAAGAAAAATTTGAAAGCAACTGGAAAAAGGATGGAGAAGATCATACATAATACACAGATAACGCCAACACAGAGACAGAGCTAATACTGTCAGCAGACTTCTCATCAAAAACAATGGGGCCAGGGAATAGTCCAAGATGGCAAAAGAGTATGAGACCTTAGTTTTGTCTGGTCCCAGGAATTCGACTAGATAGCTATCAAATCATTCTGAACACCTGTGAACTCAAAAAGAAATCTAAGAATAGCTTCAACTCTACAAATAAAAAAGCGACCACTTTCTGTGAGAATGACAAGATGGAAAAACTCAGCTCAAAAAAAGAGAACAAGAGGCATTACTAACTGCCAGGAACCTAACCAGTATGGATATAAGTAAGTTGTCAGAACTAGAGTTCAGAATAACGATTATAAAGATACTAACTGGGCTCAAAAAAAGCAGAGAAGATACTAGAGAATCCCTTTCTGGAGAAATAAAAGAACTAAAATCTAATCAAGTCAAAATAAAAAAGGTTATTAATGAGATACAATCAAAAACGGAGGCTCTAATTGCTAGGATAAGTGAGGCGAAGGAGAGAATTAGTGATGGAGAAGACAGAATGATGGAGAATAAGAAGCTGAGAAAAAGAGAGATAAACAGTTACTGGACCAAGAGGAGAGAATTCAAGAGATAGGTGATAAATTGAAACAACAATAGAATAACTGGGAACCCAGAAGATGTTGTTCTACACAATACATCCTATGTAGTAGCACATTTTTGTTATGTCTTATTGATAGGAGTATTTGCCCATTATAGGAGGATTTGTTCACTGATTTCCATTATTCTCAAATTATACACTCAAGTGAACCTGAGAAAAATCCACTTCATAATTATATTTTTAGGTGTTAACGTAACTTTCTGTAGCACTTTCTTGGCTTTTCAGGAGTACAAACATGTTACTCTGATTATCCAGATGTACATATACAACAAGAAACACCGTATCATGTGTAGGTTCATTTATCATCTCATTAACAGCAATAAATGAATAATTTTCATAATTTGAGAAGCATTTGCATCTAAATGAGAAGCAGCAATAGAATTAACTACTTAATCTTGTATGACTTCATGGAATCCTCGCCCCCCCCATAACATATGTTTAAAGAAACTAATAACCTAATTATATAAACTTAAAATAAAAATTCTCTGACTGGTTTCAAGTCAATATTATAATCACTATTTGTTTCCTAAATGAGAAATTAGTAAAAATTGCATAACTTTGTCAAAGTCAAATTATAGGTTCAAACCCTATGACATTCCAGCTGAGTTTTCAAGATGCAACATGACCTTTCATAGAACTTTTACACTCTTGTGATCATACACTAATCATGTTTTCCTAATTAGCTCTTTAGTCCCTTCTATCATTTCCCTAATATTAACAACTAAATCAACTCACATGGATACACAAGAAGTAAAAACAGTCTGAATTATCCTATGAGTCATTATCTTAATCCTAATTGCCCTACCATCACTATAAATTCTTTACATAATAATCAATAACCCTTCCCTGACTATATATTGAAGGTATAAATATACAAATTATGAAGACTTATATTTCAATTACTATATAATTCTTATATCAGATCTAAAATGAGGAGAATTATATCTACTAGAAGCTGACAATTGAGTAGTTTTACCTACAGAAATAACCTAAGTAGGGGCGCCTGCGTGGCTCAGTGGGTTAAAGCCTCTGCCTTCAGCTCAGGTCATGATCTCAGGGTCCTGGGATCAAGCCCCGCATCGGGCTCTCTGCTCAGCAGGGAGCCTGCTTCCTCCTCTCTCTCTGCCTGCCTCCCTGCCTACTTGTGATCTCTCTCCCTCTTTCAAATAAATAAATAAAGTCTTAAAAAAACAAAGAGCAGGGGGTTATGGGGTGGTGGGGAAGAGAAATGAAACAAGATGGGATGGGGAAGGAGACATACCATAAGAGACTCCTAAACTCACGAAACAAACTAAGGGTTGCTGGGAGGTGGGGTGTTAGGGTTATGGACATTGGGGAGGGTATGTGCTATGGCAAATGCTGTGAAATGTGTAAGCCTGATGATTCACAGACATGTACCCTGGGGCAAATAATACATTATATGTTAATAAAAAATTAAAAAAAGAAAGAAAGAACCTAAGTATTCATTTCATCCAAAGACTTCATGGACTGTCCCCTCTTTAGGCCTAAAAACAGATGAGATCCCCAGACATCTAAATTGAACAGCGAGCATATCTACATGACTAGGCTTATACTACAGACAATGTTCAGAGACTGTAGGTCAAACCAGTTTTATACCTATTCCTGAATTAGTTCCAATGAAATACTTCCAAAAATGGCATTCATCTATACTGTAAAGTCATTAAGAAGGCAAATAACCTTAACCTTTTAAGGTAAAGACTTAGATTTTAAACCTCTCCTTAATGATATGCCACAACTAGATACATCAACATAATTTATTACTTTTACATCAATAATTATAATATATTATATTTCAACAAAAAATTCAAAACATTTCCATCCTTAAAACCCAGAAGTAAAAGTAATTAAAACATCAGAACATTTTACCTCTTGAAAAACAATAAATGCAAACATATTCCCCTCTTTCACTGCTCCAACAGACTACCATTATTCTAATTATTAGATTCCCAAGCATTCTGTTTCCCATACCTAATCAACTAATTTATAACTAATTTCTATGCAACCATGATTAATTCAACTTATATTTAAACAAATCATAACTATACACAATCATAAAGGACAAATTTGAACCCTAATACTTACATCACTTATTTATCAGCTCAGCAAATCTATTGGGCTTTCTACCACACTCATCTGTACCTATCACACACTCTCAATACATTTAGGAATGGCTATCCCTCCAAGAGCAGGAACAGTAAATACTGACCTCCGCCATAAAACAAAAGATTCTTTAGTTTATTTCCTACCCCATGGAACACCTATTTTACTTATTCCTATACTAGTTATTGAAATCATTAGCCTGTCTAGCCAACCAATAGTCTGGCCAAATAATTAACAGCTAACATTACTGTGAAATATCTAATTCACCTAACTGGGGAAGCAACTCTAGTCATTTTATCATATTGTATTATTCTTATCCTACTTACTATCTTTGAATTCACAGTAGACTTAATTCAAGCTTATGCATTTATTCTACTATTAAGCCTTTACTTACATGATAACACTTATAGACCTACAAACGTATGCATATCACATGGTAAATCCCAGTCCTCTATGGGAGCCCTCTCTGCTCTTCCAATAACTTCTGGTCTGGTAATATGATTCCATTTTAACTCAATATTCCTATTATCCTTAGCCACTATATTAACCATATACCAATACTGACAGGACATCATTCAAGAAAGTACATTTCAAGGCCATCACACACCCACTGTCCAAAAAGGACTATTATATAGAATGATCCTACTTGTTATTTCAGAAGTCTTTTTTACTGGTTTCTTCTGAGCTTTTTATCTTTCAAAGCTAGCTGCAAAACCTGAAATAGGTGGTTGTTGACCACTCGCTTCTAAATCTCCTAGAAATATCACTTCTTAATACTTTAGTTCTATTAGCTTCTAGAGTCGCCATTACTTTAGGTCAACACAGGCTAAAAGGAAATTGAGAATGTGTATTCCAAGCACTCTTTGTTACAGTTTTCCTAGGAATTTATTTGAGATTACTGCAAACCTCAGAATATTATGAAACATTTACAATTTGAGATGGAGTTAATGGCTCACCATTCTTTATAGCCAGGCTTAGACAGATTGCACATAATTATTATTTCTACTTATGTCATTGTCTGCTTTATATGTCAACTAAAATTCCATTTTACATTTAATTACCATTCCGGATTTGAAACAGTTGCCTGTTTCAGGTACTACATGCAAATGTATTCCCCTACTACATTTCACTACATTTCACAGCCCTATATGTCTCCATCTATTGATGAGGATCTTATTCTCTCAGTATTAAATAGTAAAATTGACTTCCAATTAGTTTTTGTATAACCTGAATACAGAATAAGGATTCTTACAGAATAAGGAATAAGGATTAACAAACCTTATACTGACACTATTTACTAATATAGTATTAACTTCATTTCTTATATTTATTGCATTCTGATTTTCTCAACTAAATGACTATTGACTATGTAGAAAAATCAAGCCCATACAAATGTGGAGTTGACTGCAGAAGTCAACACAACCACCCTTCTCCACACAATTTTTCTTAGGAGCCATTCCATTTCTATTATTTGATCTAGAAATTGCCTTCTTCCTACTCCTACACTGAGTATCCCAAAAAAAACCCCTAAAAATTATACTTCTTACGATGTTAGTTCTGATTTTATTACTAGCTATAAACTTATGACTTTAAAAAGGATTAGAATGATCTGAATGTGATAATTGAATTAAAGCAAGTAATTTTGACTCGTTAAATTGATTAATTTCATAAGTATCAAATGTTCTTAGCTTTTAATATTATTTTAGCATTTGCAGTATCTTTTAAAGAACTACTAATATGTTGATCTCACTGAATAGCCTCGTTATTATGCATAGAAGGTGTAATATTATCATTATTCATTATAGCAACTGTAATAATGCTAAACATTCACTTTACATTGGCTAGCATAATTCCTATTATCTTATTAGCATTCACAGCCCATGAGCCTACACTGGGACTGGCATTCCCAGTTACAGTATCCAATATCTATGGTATTGACTTAGTACAAAATCTTAACTTTCTTCCATGCTAAAAATTATTATTCAAACCATAACACTAATGTCATCAACATGATTATCAAAAAATAACATAATCTGAATTAATACTGCAACTTACGCCTGTTAATCAGCTTTATCAACTTATTCTCCTGGATCGACTTAATGATAATAGCCTTAACTTTTCACTAATCTTCCATTCTGACTCCCCATCAGCAGCTCTGCTAACACTAATAACATGACTTCTCCCATTACTACTTATAGCCAGCCAATGTCATCTGTCCAAAGAATCACTAACCTGAAAAAAACCATATATCAAATACTAACTATACTACATTCGTTTTTTATTATGTTCAGTTAGCCACTGTATAGTACATCCTTAGTTTTTCATGTAGTGTTCAATGATTCATTAGCTACATATATTACAAACATTCTTAATTATAACTTTCACTGCTAAAGAATCGGTCCTATTTTACATTTTATTCAAAGCAACATTAGTCCCAACCCTAACATTATTTCCGACTGAAGAAATCAGACAATGATTAAATGAAGGACTTTATTTCTTATTCTATACACTAGTAGGATCACCTCCACTTCTCATCATACTAATTTTAATCCAAAATCATATAGGTTCATTACATTTTCCAATACTTCAATACTGAAACCAAACAATACTCAGTTCTTAATTCAACATTTTCCTATGACTGGCATGCATTTTTGTAAAAATATCTCTTTATGGCCTGCACCCCTGATTATCAAGAGCACATGTAGAAGCCCCAATGGCTGGATCCATAATATTTGCAGCCATACCACTCAAACTAGGTAGCCATGGTACACTACAAATTACAATGCTAAACCCCTTAACCGATTACATGTCTTACCCTTTACTTATATTTTCTTGCTGAGGAATAATTACAACCAGCTTCATCTATTTACATCAAAGAGACTTAAAATCACTCATTGCATATTCCTCTGTCAGCCATGTAGCACTAGGGATTGTAGCCATTCTCATTCATGAGGTCACAGAGGAGCTACAGTCCTGATAACTGCTCATGGCCTTACCGCATCAGTTCTACTTTGTCTAGAAAATTCAAACTAAACTATAATTCTAGCTCATGGAGTGCAGATACTCCTTCCACTAATAGCAGCAGAAAGACCACTAGCAAGCTTTACCAACTTAGCTTTACCTCCAATAATCAATTTAATTGGAAAACTATTCATAGTAATACCATCGTTCTTAAACATTACTGTAATACTAATAGGAATCGATCTTGTGATTACTGCCCTATATTCCCTTTATATATTAATCACAAGGCAAATAAACATGTCATATCAATAATATTAAACCATCATTTACACAAGAATATGCCCTCATAATCTTACACTTATTACCCCTTCCACTTTTACTGCTTAATCCCCAAATTATTTTGGAACTTACGTTTACTAAAAACATTAGATTGTGAATCTAACAATAAAAATATATGTTATTTTATCAAGAAAGTATGCAAGAACTGCTAATTCATACCTCCATATATGATAATATGGCTTTTTCAAGCTTTAACCAATATACCTATTCCACTGGTCTTAGGAACCAAAAAATGGGTGCAAACTCCAAATTAAACTAATAAATCTATTCACCCCTTCTATATCAACTTTACTATTTATGTTAGTTTTACCAATCATAATAACCACCTCTAACATCCACAACAATCTATGTCCATACTATGTAAAACCTATCATTTCATATGCCTTCATCACCAGCTTAATTCCCACAATATTCGTTTACTCATGCCAAGAAATAATTATTCCAAACTGTCACTGAATAAATTCAAACCCTAAAACTACCACCTAGCTTTAAATTAGGCTATTTCCCTATAACAAGTATATCAGTAGCCCTTTTTGTTACAGGGTCAATTATAGAGTTCTCAACATGATATATACATTCAGACTCCAATATTAACCAATTTTTCAAATACCTACTTATATTCCTTATAACTATACTAATCTCAGTCACTGTCAACAATCTTTTCCCGGCTTTTCATCAGATGGGAAGCAGTTGGAATATATCATTTCTAATCAGATGATGCCATGGGCCAAGCTGATACAAAGAGTGCTGCCCTCCCAGCAATCCTACACAACTGTGTGGAGCTACTGGAATATTACACCAATAGCATGACTTCTGTTTAATTTAAATTCATGAGACTTGCAATGAAGTTTTATCCCCGACCTAATCATGTTAATCTTCCACGAATTGGACTTTTTTTTAGCCACAACTGGCAAATCTGCCCAATTTGGCCCTCACCCATGACTTCCCTCAGCCACAAGAGGCCTGACATCCATCTTAGCTCTACTTCATTCAAGTACAATAGTTGTAGTAGGTATCTTCTTACTAATCATTTCCCAGCAAGATATAAATATCTTGATAGAAAATAACAAAGCCATTCAAACTCCAACACTGCCTAGAAGCTATCACCATGCTATTCATAGTAATCTGTGCTCTTACTCAAAATAAGGTTTAACAAATTGTTGCTTTCTCTACTTGAAGTCAAGTAGACTTAATAACACTGACTATAGGCATTAACCAACTATATTTAGCATTTTTTCACATCTTAACACATATGTTCTTTAAAGCTATGCTGTTCATATGTTTTGGGTCCATTAGAAAAAACCTAAAAGATGAACAAGACATCTGATAAAAAATTTATTTAAATCTGTCAGCAATAGGTAGGATTATGATTAGGTACACCTATAGGAATAGGTAGATTTAATTTCACCATACATTCAGGTTTTTTTCATGCCACAATTTCTAAAATGTCAGAATGAACCAATAATATTAGCAAAAATAGGATGATTTGATCGTCCAAACATGGTATGGTAAAATATATAAATGGTTCTACATATTTAGACATCACAAGTATCCTATTTGATGACGATTAATTATTTTCAATGAATTGTGCTGAAAATAGAATTGTAGTTGGCATCCTGTCCTCACATTCACATTGAGGTGGAGAACTCCATTTCCCCATGTAGCACATTATCCCATCTTCTCCAGATATCCTGAAGTCATCTTCACAAATATAATTTAATTTAGTGCTGTATGCATAAAGCATGGGTTTAAATGTTTCTTTCCTTTCATCTGAAGAACGAGATGCTTTTACGAGTCCATGTTCTACACAAGGTGGTTGAGAACATGGAATCTTTTGTATATGAAGAAGAGAGATCAAAGAGTCAAGCACCAATACAAAGCTTACACAGAAAAATACAATCAAATACTACTTGGGATTTTAAAATAAGGACAATATGAACAAATTAAATCATTTAAAACTGAAATATTTGCAACTCGCAAGGATATATGTCTCCATAATATCTATGCTGCTATCCTCTGAGGTTCAATATGCCCCTTCATTCTTGTCTTGCTCATCATGAGGAGTAAAAGACGCATAAAAGGAAATTATCTCTCATGTCTACATAGTAACCTAAAATTTTTGTCTGTGTTTGTTTCACAGAAGCGTTGAGTGAATGCTGACTGATTTGTATGCTTGGGTTGTAATTTACTGTTTCAAGATAAAGTGGAATATAGAGAAAGTCTTCCTCTTGTTCATTTACAGAAGGCACAGGGGAGTGTTAACCACATTTGAAAGAACATCATAAAGCAAGCTATGTGCTCCTGACCAGCACAGCATGGTACTGACTGCCATCTTCCACCTTTACACACAATTTCTTCTGCATCCTAAATTACGTAATTTTCTTGACAGAGAACAGAGATTTTTTCCTCCATCCTGGTAATTCACTGTAGTTGTTATATCGTGGGCATTGGGAATCTGAGGTGGAAATGGGCATGACGGTGTTTGTAGCTCTAAAAATATTAAAATTAGATTTCTCAATTAAAAATCACAGGTTAAAAAGATCAAAAGGATAATTAAGCAGAAAATTCAAAATGATGTATCATAAATGATCACATAATGATGGCATGTTCTGGGTTAACATACGTTCTACTCTTCAGCTTGGGCAGTTCTTTGGTGCATCGCATTTTACTTATTCTCATGGTTTTCATTGTACTTTCTTCCTTTCTTTCTGTGATCAATCTTGCATAGTTTATATAAGACCTCTTCCAATTATTTCTAACCATTAGGATGTTCTAGCTGAATTACTCACTCAGCATCAGGCACTCAATGAAGACTAATAGCAAGACCTTTTTTTATAGAAGCCCACAATCAAATGTGTTGGGATTGGATTAAAACCTTCTCAGTATAGTCTACCAAAGGAAGGTGATTAACCACAGGAAGAATTACATTTAGCTAACTATCAATTGATTTGATACAAATTCTTGGCCAAGATAAGAATGAACTATGTTCACTAGTGATTTACAGTGTGTTGCTTAAAATCTAAAACTCCCCTGGAGGTACCATTTACTAGCTTGCCCATGCTGTTTAAAGATATGTAGACTGATGAACAGTTTAATGGATTAGACAGACTGCCTTTAGTTATAGGACCAGTGCGATATAAAAGGCCTCTCTCTTAAACTGCCTGAACTCCCATAAAACTGAGACACCTTGGATGTATCTGGGCAGCTAATAATTGGAAGGCAAAGCATGTCCTGGTCAACCGAGGAAAGACTCTGGATGACTACACCTGGAAACTTTTGGATCTCTCTATGATTTCTTGATTTTGCTTTCTTCTGTCACACCGTATCTTTATTTCATTAAAAGTTTTCTGTGAGTAGACACTGGGAAGTCGTTGAAATCCTTTCAGTTGTCTACATTTTATATTCAATTCAGGGAACTATTTGACTGAGTAAACTTCATTCATGCTACTAATGTCAAATTTTCTACGTTGATATGAGTATTGTACATCTCATCAAAAATATTTCTTCTTGAAAAAAAATATTTATTCTTGGAACACCTGAGTGGCTTAGTCAGTTAAGCTTCTGCCTTTGGCTCAGGTCATGATCCTAGGGTCTTGGGATTGAGCCACATATCAGGTTCCCTGCTCAGCAGGGAGTTTGTTTCTCCCTCTCCCCCTCTCTCTCTCTCTCTGCCCCTCCCCCCCTCTTGCGTGCTCTCTCTCTCTCAAATAAAATCTTTTTAAAAATATTTTTTCTTATATTTAAGTACCTTGACATATTTTTTTCAATGTATTCTCTTCTATGTCTGATGTTCAACCATTTTTTGTCCTAATAATCTAAACTTGTACTTGCCCTTGATAAGTCTTCCCAGAGGTTGATGTATTTACCAGATTTCTCTAAAAGCTAAATTATTATTCTGTAAACCAGATATTTATTTTTTTAGCTTCTCATTGTAACAATTTATGCTTTAGTTATTCATTCCTACCAAGTTCTGTTGGTGCATTTTTTTTCTAAATTCTAAATAATAATTCCTAATGCTTTTATTTTGTTCCTTGTTTTATAATGCATGGTTTAAAGCTATAGCCATTTTTGCCTTTCTGTGTCCCATAGATTTCAATGTGTACTGCTATCATTGTCCTTTTATATAAAGTATTTTCTGTTATTTCTGTTAAATATTCTATTATTTCTATTAACCACCCATTTCATTATATAAGACACCTTATAGAAATTCATAAGCTTTCCTTGAAAATTTTATGGAAATAAAAAGAGCAGAATAAGTAAAATAATTTTGAATAGCAAGAACATAACTGGAGAATAAAAATTAGACTTCCTGACTTAATATAAAGCTGTAGTAACCAAAACAATGTGGCAGGACTAAAGACAGATAAATGGATACATGGGCTGATAGAAAGTCTAGAAATAGATCAATATTTACATAGTTAACTAATTTTTTTTCAAAGTCTTTTCACACATATTGCTAGAACTGGCATCCATATGTTTTTTTAAATCAACCCCTATTTTATACAAAACTCAAAAAGTAATATAAGATGGATGATATACCTAAATAGAAATGCTAAAACTAAAGCTTCTAGAAGTTAATGTAGAGTATGTGTTTTTCATTGCGTGTAAATATTTCTTATTTCCTTTTTAAAAAGAACTAAAAATATGTTGAACTGTAGAGAGTAGATCGGGTTTTTGTATTGGGTATGACACTACTTTCTATGTATTCTAGGCTTGTGAAAATTGGTTAAAATATTGAAAATAGTGAGATAAAGTGTCTTACAGATAGAGATGAGAGATACAAATTATGAAGAGTGGAAAACTGGAATAAAGCTTGTGCTATTCAATTGGAATTGGTGGTGTTAATAAGATGCAGAAGTTTCAAGACCAATAAACACACAAATAAATAGATGACTAGAGAGATAATACATACCTAAATACATACATGGATAGATACATAAATGGATATATGGATAGATACGTATTGTTATAGGCATAGGTACATTTGTGTATAATAAAAGGAGTTAAAAGCAATGATATCCCAAAAGTAATGAGTACACCTTCTGCCCAGATGTTAATTTAAAGCCAAGTTTCTGGGTGGTTTGTTATATAGCTGACTAATACACATGATACAAGCAATATTTAGAAGCAGTGTTTTGGTTATTTTTTAAATTACCTTCCAGCTTGAAAATTATTTGAATAATAAATAGCTAATTCCTTAAGACACAAAGATCATTCTTTTTCAAGTTAGAAATCAAATCATTTCTTGAAAACATTATAAATAAGACCTTACTTGTGCAGGCTATTTCAGGATCCCATCTTCCATTTATGCAGATTGAGTGCTTGTGCTCTGATCTTCCTTTACATTTGTAACTTATGTTGGTGTTATGATCAAATTCAACCTCCTCATAGTCAAGTAACTATAATTTACAGTTCTTAAGCTCATTCGTTGCTGTAAAATTAAAATATCTCCTTGAAAAGACTGATTATAAAAATCAAAACAATATATTAAAAAATAGCTATAGACAGCTGGAACAAATAATCCTAAAATTTGTATAGAACCAGAAAAGTCCTGGAACAGTCAAAGGACTGTTGAAAAGAAAGCCAAAGCTGAAGGCATCAATCACAATCCTGGACTTCAAGCTCTATCACAAAGCTGTAATCATCAAGACAGGATTGTATTGACACAAAAACAGACACATAGATCAATAGAACAGAATAGAGACCCCAGAAATGGACCCCCAACTCTATGGTCAATTAATCTTCGACAAAGTAGGATAGAATATCCAATGGAACAGAGAAAGTCTCTTCAACAAATGGTGTTGGGAAAATTGGATAGCCACATGCAGAAGAATGAAACTCGACTATTTCCTTACACCACACACAAATATAGATGTGAAATGGATAAAAGACTTCAGTGTGAGACAGGAACCCATCAAAATCCTAAAGGAGAACAAAGGCAGCAACCTCTTTGACCTCAGCCACAGCAACTTCTTGCTAGAAACATCTCCAAAGGCAAGAGAAACAAAGGCAAAAATGAACTATTGGGACTTCATCAAGATCAAAAGCTTTTGCACGGCAAAGGAAACAGTCAACAAAACCAAAAGACAACCTATAAAATGGAAAAAGATATTTGCAAATGACATATCAGATAAAGGGCTAGTATCTAAAATCTATAAAGAACTTATCAAACTCAACACCAAAGAACAAATTATCCAATCAAAAAATGAGCAGAAGATATGAACAGACACTTCTCCAAAGAAGACATCCAAATGGCCAAAGACACATGAAAAAAAAAAATGCTCCAACATCACTCAGCATCAGGAAAATCCAAATCAAAACCACATTGAGCTATCACCTCACACCAGTCAGAATGGCTAAAGTGAACAAGTCAGGAAATGACAGATGTTGGCAAGGATGGGGAGAGGAGAACACTCCTACACTGTTGGTGGGAATGCAAGCTGGTACAGCCACTCTGGAAAACAGTATGGAGGTTCCTCAAAAAGTTGAAAATAGAGGTACCCTATAGCCCAGCCACTGTACTACTAGGCATTTACCCCAAAGATACAAATGTAGTAATCCGAAGGGACACCTGCACCTCAATGTTTATAGCAGCAATGTCCACAATAGCCAAACTATGGAAAGAACCCAGATACCCATCGACAGATGAATGGATAAAGAAGAGGTGGTATATATTCGTATATACATATGTGTATACACACACACACACACACACACACACATACATACATGCAATGGAATACTACTCAGCCATCAAAAAATGAAATCTTGCCATTTGCATTGACATGGATAGAATTAGAGGGGATTATGCTAAGTGAAACATATCAATCAGAGAAAGAAAATGATCATATGATCTCACTGTTATGTGGAATTTAAGAATCAAAATAGAGGATTATAGGGGAAGGGAGGGAAAAATAAATAAGACAGAATCAGAGAGGGAGACAAACCATAAGAGACTCTTAATCATAGGAAACAAACTGAGGGCTGATGGAGGGGATCGGGGTGAGAGATGGCTAACTGGATGATGGACATTAAGGAGGGCACATGAAGTAATGAACACTGGGTATTACATAAGACTGCTGTCACTGACTCCACCTCTGAAGCTAATAATATAGTATATGTTAATTAATTGAATTCAAAATTTTTAAGAAGTATTAAAAAAGAGTAGTATTTAAAAAATAGCTATAGAGTTCACAGTCTAATGAAATTCGAATTTATGCTCATATATTTCTCTGTCATCCTGATTATATTACATGAGATGGGCTAGCATGTATGAGTCTAAGTCCTATATCCACTCTTTGAAATAGCAGAGATAATATCCATCATAAAGACCTTTTGCACCTTGTGGATTGGAAGACCATAAAAGGTTTTGGTTTTTTTTTGATGATGTACATAGTGAATAATCATCACATATCTGAATTTGGTCCCATATTTGAAATCTGTGCAAATGTTCACAATTATTTGCTTATTTCAAGTATCTCTATATTATTTTTAATCTACAATCTTAAATATTAAAATAAGAACAATTATTTGTGGAAATAGAATATATGAAATTGCCAACTTAAATACATTTTTTCAAAAATGGTAATGTGATATAATTTTAAAAGTACACCTAAGATGTATAGGCTACGAATATTTAAGCAAATATTTTATATGATCACCCAAAGACAAAGATATATACTTGGGATAAGAAATTGGGTGTTTATACATAAAAAGTAAAAATAATCCTAAAATTTTCATGGAACCACAGAAGACCCTGAATAGCTAAAGAAATCTTGACAAGGAAGATGTTAGAGGCATCACAATCCCTGATTTCAAACTATTATAACAAAGCTATAGAAATAAAAAAAAATATATGACACTAGCATACAAATAGACACATAGATCAATGTAACAGAATAAGGAGCCCAGGAAAAAAAATCCACATATACGGTCAGTTAATTTATGACAAAAGAGCCAAGAATATATAATGGGTAAAGGACAGTCCCTAGTCCCAGTCTAGAAGCCCCCTGGAGAACATGGATTTCAACAATTACACATGGACAAGAGAGCCTTTGTAGAAGTCCAGTTCACCAGAGAAGCTGCAGCACATTGTTGCAGCAAAAAGAGCCGAGATCGTTGCTTTGAAGAGGGTCAATTTAGCTTTACCATTGATATCCCTCCCACAAGGTGGCATGGCCTCGTGCCAGGAGAAGGCTTCTCAGTGCATGATGTCTCCCACAGGTGAAAGGGACAGTGTGTGAATGAGCACAAGGCTTCCCAGCTGTGTGAGATGCTGCCAAGGAGGCCCATTTCTCTCTTGCTGCGTCCAGACTACTGATCCATGAGCTGTGCAGCTGGGGAGCACTGAGCAGCTGAGAGAACAGCAACCAGTGATTCGAATGAAATACATCAGAGAAATCAAGGGACTTTTGTTCTAATCTTTTACTTAGAGTCAAACTATATCTTCAAGTTTGAAGTGAAATTCTTGTAGATGCCCTATAGTTGGGTCTTGTTTATCTGTCCACTCTACCATAGTCGGTCTTTTTTTTTTTAAGATTTATTTATTTATTTTAAAGATAGAGTGCATGAGTGGACGGAGGGGCAGAGGGAGAGGGAGAAAGACAATCCACAGATTCCACAACTGAGTACAGAGCCCCAACACAGGTCTTGACCCCAGGACCCTGAGATCATGACCTGAGCCAAAACCAAAAGTCAGTGGCTCAACTGAATGAGCCACCCAGGTGCCCCATCTGTTTTTAATTAAAGTATTTATACCATTTACATTTAAAGTAATTATTGTTATGTCCAAGCCTATGTCAGCCATTTTATTATTTGTTGTGTGTGTGTTTCCTCTGCTTCTCATTCTTGTTTTCTTTTCTTGCCTTCCCTCTGGGTTTCCACAACATTTTAAAACAATTTTGATATATCTGTATTGTTGACTATGCTTCTTTGTACAGTTTTAGCAGCACTAGTTTAAGTAGTAAAATAGACATATACAGCTTATAACTCCCTCCTGGTATTGACACATTACCACTGCAAGTAAAATGTGGAAACCTTACTTCCATTTGGCTTTCCCCACATCTCAAATTTTGCATACAATGAATATGTCTTATCTGTTATCACTTATTGTGTTAGTCACATCCAGTCAGGGAGCATCCAGTCAGCTATTTCTACCAGTGAGAATTAAATATAGGTAATTATTTGCAAAGGTGTAGTGAAGTCTGCAAGACCAAACGGGAGGGTGAAATAGCTGGAAAACATAAAGAGCAATAAGTATAATATCAAAAAGCAAAAGATTCTATTGCTTTCAAGATGGCACCAGAAGCTTACACCTGCTGCTCTATTGTTGGGTCTACTGAAAAACAAGAACAGACTAGCAGCACTTCCGAAACTGGTATTCCCTCTGGATCACCCAATCTCCACCTGAATACACTGTTCCTAACTCCTGCTGGAAACTGCCACACTGGTAGAGCCAGAATGATCTTCCTCATTTCTGATTTCCTACTACTGCTTCTATAGACAAAATTCAATGAAAACCAACAAAGAACAATGGGAAATGTGGTTTATATGCTCTAAATCTTAAGAATACATAACACTGTATGGAAGTTTAGTTAGGCACTTGATGACATCAATGAAGTAATCAACATAGTCCACCACTGCCCACCACAATAACAGTAGTGATAGTTCCATATAGCATGATCAAATTTGCCATCCTATAATGAAGATGCTTTTGTTCTCTTCCTGTAAATGGGAGTGAAAACTTCCAAGAGTTATCCTATTGATATTTGGTGACGTTATTACCTTACGTATTTAGTCTCAATCCCACAGAGGTATTCCGTATCTTTTTTTTAATCTAAATCTTTATGTTTTTTTACTTTTTTTCTTTCTTTTTTCCCCAAATACTTTTTTTCAGTGTTACAAGATTAATTGTTCATGTACCACACCCAGTGCTCCATGCAATACGTGCCCTCCTCAATACCCACCACCAGGCTCGTGTATTCTGTATCTTAAAAGCTAATTCAATTCTCTCCACAAAAGCATAAGGTCAAGGAAGAGAAAACAGTTTAAAAATATACAAATATATCTATAAAAATCAAAACAGAAACTATATTGCCAGAGTCCTCATGTAAATTATTGACCATTAGGCTGTGGTTGGTATTATTAAATGTTTTTCTACACCCCGTTATATGTTTCCTTCCTCTTCAACCAGCATGTTAACTAGTCCAGGTCCTCTACCTGATGGGGTTAACCAAGCTTCATTTCCAAATTGACAGGGTCCATAGCAACATTACCATTTAGCAGGTTGCTGATGTCTTCTATTAACCTTTATCGACACACAGAGAAGTGTAAAGGAGAAGCCTCGGAGAATTTTCTGCATCCAAATATATTTTCCCTGCTCTGATCAGGTAGCAAAAAACAATGACCTTTGGCAATTCAGTCAATATCCTTGCCTGTGTGCACAAGCCACTTCTACCCCTGTTAGTTCAATGATATGAGAGGCCCAAGATAACGGAGTTACCATCAACTTCCAGTAAAGGGAAATATTGATTTGGTCCTGGTAAAAGCATTGTATCTTATGACCTACCTTCTAAACTAGCAGAGTATAAAGTTGTAATCCTGGAAAGAGAATGGTATTAGTGATTAAACATCTTAACAGATGCAGATATAGTGATATTTTAACACAAATTCTTGGTCAAAAAGAAAATAGGATAAACAAAACTCTGGCAAACACAAAAAGAAGGAAATTTCTTTAAACAAACAAAACAGAGCTGTTGCAATACTATGCTGCCAATATGCTACAATCCAAATTTACTTGCAACAATGTTAGCAGTTGTGATATTGTGATTTATAATAATATATATATTTAGTCTTTGTCCCCAGGTCTGACACAGAGCTTTTAAAATGCTTGGAATTTTCCAAATGAAGAATGTGATAAAGGTGTCTATAGTTATGTTAATGAGGTAGCTTTTGGAAACACCAAGGGTAGGTTCTGGTTGCCAGAGGAACCAGCCCATCTTCAGAGTTGCAACATGCCCCTTCTACGCATCCCCCACCTCTAGGTAGGTGGAGGGGCCCACAGGTTGGATCTATTGCCAGTGGCCATTGACTTAAACCTTACAAGAAATGATGAAAGGAGTTTCTCAAGTTAAAAATAAATATCCTTCACAGTAACATGAAAACATAAAAATAAACAACACACTATAAGGTAAGTATAGTCAGGTTCAAAATACTCTGAAACTATAATATGGTAATGTGTTAACCACTTAATTCTAATATAAAGGCTGAAAGACAAAAGAAATAAAAATAACTACAATAATTCAATGGGTACAGAAAATTTTTAAAAAGTAAATTCTGGGGCGCCTGGGTGGCTCAGTTGGTTGGGCAACTGCCTTCGGCTCGGGTCATGATCCCGGAGTCCCGGGATCGAGTCCCATGTCAGACTCCTGGCTCTGCGGGAAGTCTGCTTCTCCCTCTGACCTTCTCCCCTCTCATTCTCAGTCTCTCTCTCTCTAATAAATAAATTTAAAAAAAAAATTTAAAAAAAAGTAAATTCTGACATGAAAAACATATAATATGGGAGGGGGAGTAAAGGGTAGAATTTTTACACACAGTAGAAGCTAAATTGTCACTAGCATAAAAGAGCGTTATGTCAATAAGATGTTTGAAGCAGGCCTCATGGTAACCACAAAGTGAAAACCTACAGTAGATATACAAAAGATAAAGAGAAGGGATTCAAAAGATACCAAGATGAAAAATCATCAGTTCACAAAGGAAGACCATAAGAGAGGAAGAAAGGATTAAAGGAACTGCAAAACACCCCAAAACAATTAATAAGATGACATTAGTAAGTCCTGACCTATAAAGAATTACTTTAACTATAAGTGGATTAATTTTCTAATCGACAGATATGGACTGGCTGAATGGATTAAAACATCAAAACCCTAACTATATACCACCTTCAGGAGACTCACTTCAACTTTAAAAATATACACAGAATCAAGGTGTAGAGATGGAAAAAATATTCTATGCAGCTGAAATCCAAAATTAAGCAAGGGTATCTATACTTAGATAATAACAGACTTTAAGTCAAAAACACTACAAGAAACAAAACAGGTCATCATATAACAATAATGAGGTCAACTCACCAAGAAACTATATAGTAGTAAATAGATATGCACCCAATATTGTAGCACCTAAATATTTTAAGCATTATAAAGAAATCTGAGGGGAGGTATGCTTAGTGCAATAATAGTAGGGAACATTAATAGTGCATTATCAACAATGGATAGACAAACCAAATTGCAAGTCAATAAGGAAACAATGGACTTAAACTACATTTTAGACCAGATGGAATTTTTAAACAAAGAGCATTTTATCCCACAGCAACAGAATGCACATTCTATAGGAGAGGTCAGCCTATTATTTATAATAAGTACAGAAAACTACTCATGGTCTTTCATCTGAATTTTTCTTTTTTTTTTTTTTAAAGATTTTTCTATTTATTTATTTAACAGAGAGAGAACACAAGCAGGCAGAGAGGCAGGCAGAGGCAGAGAGAGGAGCAGGCTCCCTGCCGAGCAAGGAGCCTGATGCGGGACTCGATCCCAGGACGCTGGGATCATGACCTGAGCCGAAGGCAGCTGCTCAACCAACTGAGCCACCCAGGCATCCCTGAATCTTTTTTCTTTATTTGTCTCTTATGGAGAGGGGTGGTGTAAGTCTTTGATCTTCCATATACCTTTTAAGTCAGCTTATCAAGTTCCTTTTAATAACCTTGCTTATTTTTATTTGGAATTACCTTTAAACTTCATAATTTATTTTTAAAAATTCATAGCTTTATGATGTTGTGCCTTCCTATTCTTGAACGGTATGAAATATAAATGTATTTCGGTCTTTTTGAATGCCTACTCATTATCTTCTATTGCATACTTTGGGGAAGTTTTTAGGTTTTGTGAGCTGTTTCTTGTAGATAATTTTTTTTTGAGCTTTTATTTATATATTTGATGCAAAGAGAGCACAAGCAGGGGGACCAGCAGACAGAGAGAGAGGGAGAAGCAGGCTCCCTGCTGAGCAGAGAGTGCAATGCAGGGCTGGATCCCAGGACCCTGGGATTATGACCTGAGCCAAAGGTAGACACTTAACCAACTGAGCCACCTAGGTGCCCCAATAATGTGGTTTTTATTTATTTGAGCTCTAAGAATTTTCTTTTTACCTTTGGTGATTTGAAATTCACAAAACGATACTATATATCAGCTGAAAATTTGAAATGAACTTTATTGAGGATCTTTGGCTTCTTTTGTGCTATTTTTAAATAATTTAATGTGAAGATTTATTTTTTGAGCTTTACTGAAATATAACAAATAACACTGTGTAATTTTTCTTCTTAGAAATACTTTTTATACCAACAACTAACTTTTTTTGGTTTTATAAGTTTATTGTTTTATGTCTGACATATAAACAACTCCTGTGGTACTATATGAAAATGTAGGTATACCCGGGTAGCTCAGTTGGTCAAGTGTTCAACTCTTGATCTCAGCTCAGGTCTTGATCTCAGGGTTGTGAGTTCAAGCCCTGTGTTGGGCTCCACAGTAGGCGTGGAGCCTACTTAAAAAAATTAATAAAATAAAATGTAGGTGATACTTTGGGATGTAATAACTATTACTTATAAAAACTGATGCCCCGAAGTGTACATACAAGATGATCCCACCTTGATAAAACAATTAAAATAAAATACACCTTCTAGGAATATATGCAGAGGCAAGCACAGTGTGTAACAAGATGGTAAGGAAATAATGACCAGGTGATCCTGGGTGGTGGTTTCTCCAAGTGCTGGGTGGATAAGATGATTCAAGAGTCACCATAATAATCAGCTGAAGAGTTTGTTTTTTTTTTTTTGTAGGGGTTCTAGCTTTCATTTTGGCTACTTTAAGGGAGTTTACACATTATTAATAGTTACTAACTTCATATTTTTTTTTTAAGATTTTATTTATTTATTAGAGAGCGAGAGACTGAGAATGAGAGGGGAGAAGAAGGTCAGAGGGAGAAGCAGACTTCCCGCAGAGCCGGGAGTCCGATATGGGACTCGATCCCAGGACTCCGGGATCATGACCTGAGCCGAAGGCAGTCGCTCAACCAACTGAGCCACCCGGGCGCCCCTAACTTCATATTTTTAAAGATTGGAAATCAGCCACACAAATGACACAAACGAGAACGGTTAAAAACCACGGATGACTAATCTCTGTGTAATTTTAATTTAAAACTTTTAAGTTTTAATTTAAAAACAAAAAGACATGGCTTTCTATTGTTATCAGATGGAGGATGAGGTGTCCTAAGAAATCTGCAACCATGAAACACCTACCAATCAGGAAAAAATAGTGCTCACATTACTTCAAATGTATAGTTGTTCTCAGAAGAAGGTGAAATTTCCAGACACCA
>CM052814.1:42992293-43005945 GCA_028533885.1 Nasua narica
CGTGCAGTGAGGTCTGTTGCCAAGAAGGCTGCCAGGATTGCCCTCGTGCAGGGCTTCCGTCTGGGGACCTGAGAGTGGTCTGCGGGAGGCCTCTGCCGTCCACCCAGTTGCCGGACGCCGCCCGGGACCTGAGCAGGCCAGCGGCCGAAGGCCGGGCAGGAAGGAGGCCAGGCCTCCAAGCTCCTGCTGCCTCTCCGGGGCTCCACTCACCTAGCCTCGCCCCTCCCAGCTGCTTCATTCTCCCCTGCTGCCCAAATCTTCTTCCTTTTCTTCTTAAAATACGCTGCCTGCCCAGGCCTCCCCCAACCTTTCCGCAAAGTTACATTCCAACACACTTATCTTTGGAGTTCCCTTGAAGATAGGTTCCTTTAGGAGAGTCCATCTTGGGAGAAGGGGAAGTGACGACCCCTCAACCCCCTGCCTTCCCACTGGTTTGCTAAGACCCAGCTTCCTGCAGGACCGGCCCGGGCCGCCTCCAAAGCTGGGTTTTCAGCCCGCAGTAAAACACAGCTGTTAGAAATAATTCAAACATGAATGGTCGCAGAGGTTCTATTTGGGGTAAACAGCTTTGGACACGGTGGTGATAATTAATGTAATTTTAATGTAATTAATGCCACTGCGTCCTGCACGTCAACACAGTGAAAATTGTAAATGTTATGTCATATATGTATTTTACCACAACAAAAAAATTGAAAAAAAAAGAAAAAATTATACAGTATGAACCGCAGCTGGCTGACGGTTGTTTTCCCTCTGGTCTTCCAGCCGTTGACCTGATGGGGAGAAAATTGCTCCACACTTCACTTGTAGTGAAGGCCCTTCACCTGTGTGTGAGCACGTGGGGGCTTCCCTGGGGGGCCCACGCCGCTGCGTGTCACTACCCAGCATGCACTCTTCTCAGGCTCAGTGTTGGTATGCTCTAACTCAGGGGAAAAAAAAATCTTTTCAAGATGTAGAGTCCCCAGGCTCACAATAATATAACCAGGCACGCATTGAAGTTTTATTTCTGTCCCTGTCTCACTGAGTCCCCACTCCCTCTCAAAAGGAAAGCATTTTTATTGGTGTCTTAAGTATCTTCCGTGTCTAGCTCAGGCACATATTCTATTACCATTTTTTGCCCTTATTTAAAATGCTCGCTTCTTGGGGCACCTGGGTGGCTCAGTGGGTTAAAGCCTCTGCCTTCGGCTCAGGTCATGATCTCAGGTCCTGGGATGGAGCCCCGCATCGGGCTCTCTGCTCAGCAGGGAGCCTGCTTCCCCCTCTCTCTCTGCCTGCCTCTCTGCCTACTTGTGGACTCTCTCTCTGTCAAATAAATAAATAAAATCTTGAAAAAAAAATGCTCACTTCTTGATTTTTCTTTGGAGTTCCTCCTCATTTATTATCCGCAGGTGCTGACTCTGGAGGGTGCTGTGTGCTGGGCCCCCTGAGACACACTAGGAAGGGATGCCCAGAAGGCTGGGGTGCAGGAGCGGGTATTAGGAGCTTATGTGCTACAGGCTTCTCCACAGAGGGAGATGTGAGGCAGTAGATGGGGGATGGCCCCTGGGGCTGTGGGCTCAGGTGGAGAAGGTAGACAGGGAGGAGAGAGGAGGAGCCTGGACCAGCCTGAGGAGGGAGGAAGGGGTGCTAGCTGTCCCTGTCACTGTTGTCTGGGACATGCCTGGGTCAGTGCCCGAAGTTCAAGGAGCGTAGGCCCTTTCCACTGTGAGTATAGGGAGGGCGAGCTCTTAGTTATACTTTGTCTTGCTGCTGTGCTGTCAGGAACCCCCAACCTCAGATGTTTATGGTTTGGTCCTCTTTTCCTAGGAATGATCGGTGACCTCTGAGCAGCACTTGTAAACCTGAGTCTAGAAAATGGGACAGAAGCAGCTTTTCTCCAAAGTCCCTGGAGAGACCTCAGGGACAGGGTAAGGTTTCGAAGACCTGGATTGGCATGATATAGGTCATGGGGCTGATGGTGTCGAGGGTACCCAGGGCTGTGTTGGTCAGAGGAGCCCATGGGGACTGGGGTGATGGGCTGGTGATCTTGATCACTGCTCCTGTCCTCCCCTCCCTGCCCATTTGGGCATGGAAGGTGCAGTAAGACCTGAGGCTGGGCTGAGGGCGCTCAGGTGTTAGCCGGGAGAACGGGGCCAGGGCTGTGACCCCCACCACATCGCCCGGAGCTACAGTAAGATATGGGGGGGGCGCCTCACAGAGAGGCTGGGTGAGAGGCTGGGGGTAGAGAGGGGCTCAGCCACTTTGCAGGGGAGGAGATGGCTTGAGGTTGGGGTGGGTGTGGTGATGACAGAGATTCGCTTCAGGGTTTTGTTCCCCGTGGACAACTGGTGACAGAGCTATGGCCAAGGGCCCCCAGGGCTGAGGGTGACGTTGTGCCCCGTGGGACTACCAGAAGACTTACAGGGGCAGAGCGCCTGAGCTGGGGGAGGGGGGCAGGTGGCCCACTGCCCACCCAGCTGTAATCAGGGCTCGTGGCAGCCCTGAGACCGGCAGAAGGTGTCTCCCTCTCTCTCAGACACACACACACACACACACACACACACACAGATCCGCCTCATCCACATCCTCCCTGAATGCTCCCTTTCACACACACATTCCCTTCTTCTCCAGGCTTGGCAGAGAGGATCTGGTCCCCAAACTCTCTCCTATTCTGTCCCCTCCCAGCATGCAAGGGCTGGCTGTGTCACACTCTGCTCAGGTCTCCTTGGCCTTCAGAGGGTTGGTGATTTAACCCAGAACTACAGGTGGGGACACCACAGGCATGGACAGTGGGGGGGGGGCGGGGGGCGAGGAGCAGGGCTGAAACCTCCACTGCTCCCCAGTGAGGCTCCCTGGGCCACTTCCCCTCAGGGGCAACAGCAACTACCCTTCACAGCCCTTTCCCAACAAACGACACATCCTCCCTGGGCGTGAGCTCTGACGGAGGCAACATGGCGGACGGGACCTGTTAGGTAGAAGCAGGAGGGGAGAAGAAGCTGGTAGATTATGGTGTTGAAAATGGACATTTGGGGAAATAAAAAGGAGCATTCGCTCTTAAATCCGTGCCCGGCTGCCCCCTTCCTGGGGTGAATAACAGAGGATTCTGTGGGATTTCTACTTCAAATTCCTCATTTATTTGGACATCCGGTTGGTTGTGACTCCAAGTTATCAAAGGTGCAGGACGGGAAATCTGTAGCGGGAGCAGTGACGTGGAGGTGGACACAAGATGGCGGAGAGGACAGGGCGCTCCTGGCCTCTCCTTCTCTTCCTGTTAGGGTACGATCGGAAAAGTGTCCAGACGGTGTCCCACAGCACAGACACCACAGGGAGAAAGTGTGCGGGGCAGTTGAATGGGTGAGCTTCCTCTCCGTAGGTAAGGCCCTCCCGCGACAGGGGGGCGGATGGGCCACCCGGAGACCGTGCCCTGCGTGCTGTGGGGGTGTGTACGGGAGGGCCGTGGCCCGTCACCTCTCCAATGCCCCAGACCCAGATTTCAATGTGTAGATTGACAAGATCTAGGCTGGGAAAGCTACAGGAGGAGTAGGGATTGTATAAGATGCTTTTCCCTCAGGGACCCCATCGATGAGAGCCAGAAGCAGGGGAGAGCTGACTGGGCTATCTTGATTTCTCCAAAGGCAGGAGGAACAATGATGCTATGTTTTGGTGAAGAGCAGCAGCCCTTTCTGTGGTTGACTGGCTGTGGAATTTCCGGGCAGCAAGGCACAGGGGCTGGTCATCAGGAGGCCGCAATGGCTGTCAGACCCAGCAACTCATGGCAAGGGGCAGGGGGGTGGGGTAGTGGTGCACTTGGCCCTGTAAGGACCGGCGATGGGATGGCGCGTGTTAAAGTTGCTGTCCTACACTGGTCCGTCTGGGCTGGGGGACAGATATCATGACCCCCTGCCTAGAGTCCCCTCCTGGTAGAAGGACATGTAACCATCGGAGATCACCCAGGGGGAGAATCAGACAAACATGTTTGCTTTTCACTGAACAATTAAAATTGTTTAGCCTGCTAACCCTGTATTTCACGGTGGTGGCTCAGTCCTCAGTCCACATCCCTGCGCACTGGATCAGGCCGTCGGCAGGTGCATCCAGCCCCTTCCAGGACTCGGGAAAGGAAGAGCCGTGTGGCCAGCAGACTGTTTCAGGAAGTCCCTTGGGATCTGTCTGGGCAGGTCCCCTTTTCCTGGAGAACATGGGGTCTCAGAGAAGATAAATGACTGGTCCTAGAGCCAACGAGTGACCTCACTGTGACCAGCCCCCAGGTTCCGCTGATCCTTCACCCAGGCGGCCCTAATCACAGCTGAGATGCAAGGTGACAGGCGTCCAGAGGGAAACAGGAGGGGTGGTCAATTCTCCCCTCCTCACCTCTCTCCCAGCTGTGCCCGGCCCTTTCTCAAATGCAAAATGATGCTTTCAGCAGAGGGCCTAGCTCCTTCCCTGCCCTGCCCTCTGCAGCAGGCCGTGACTCAGAAGGGCCGGGGGTTAGGAGTGCCCTGAGGAGGGCAGCAGCTCCCCTTAGTGTGGAGGCAACCGGAAAACTCAGCAGGTGCGTTCCCTCAAACGGCATTAGGCCACAGCCGAGTTCTACGTGGGAAGTGAGGGCTGGGCTCAGGCAATTAACAGGCCCTCTCTGGAGACTGAGGGGTTGGCGGGGCAGTGGCGGGAGGGCAGCGAGCATGGAATCCAGGAGCGGGGGGCTGCTTTCCCCAGGGCAATGAAGTCATCCAGCTCTATGACGACATGGCTGGGTGCCCGAGTAGAGCACTGGGCCTCTAGAGGGGGTAGGTGGCTTCACAGCTGCAGCATTGTCCCCTGGGAGACTGCGGGCCCTTCCCGCACCCGCCAGATGCTTGCTAGGTGACCAGCCACCCCGACCACCTCTCGCTCACGCTGTCTGAGGTCAGATTTCCCTTCCTGGGGGCATCAGAGCCCCTTCCATCCGCGGCTCCCAGAGGTGGCACAGCCCCCCGTGTGTGATGTGTGCGGGTGGGGACAGGTGTGTGCCCACCTGAGAACACACACACCCTCACAACACCGATCCCCCACTGCTCAGCCTGGCCAACGGGGGCCCCAGAGACCATCAGCAAGAAGGTCTCATTCGCCAAGCTGCCCAAACTCAGTTACAAAACTTCAACATGGTTCTCCAGCAGGGGCAGCCGGTTCCGGAGGCAGAGAAAGAGGATTCAGGGGGAGACAAGGTTAGGCTTCCCTTTTTGGTGCACTGCCCACAAAGAACCTTAGGCCACGGACTTCCAAGTCCACTCCGTGTGTCCAACGAGGAAGGGGAACGTAGCGGGTTCCAGAATCAATATCCACATTGAACCAGCTACAGGGACTGCAGTCCCCATGATCACCAAATACAAAACTAGCTTGTGACCTGGGTCTCAGAGTTGTTTTAGCAAGCAGGTCCCGAAGAGGTCCCCTGAACACCGTCCTCCCCCTTCTCAGATGCTGCCGGGCCCTCCTTCTCACCTCTGACCTGTGCCCGAGGTCCCCTTTCTTCTTCCATCCCCCAAGGAGTCTGGAGAGGGGGTCCCAGCCTTCACTTAGCTTTCCCTGCTGCTCCTCCGCTCACAGTCCGGCAAAGCTAGGGGGAGCGAGGGAAGGAAGAGGGGCTGCGGCTCGTGGAGGAACGTTCAGGCACAGAAAGGGGCCCGGCTGCCCACTCATCCTGCCAGCCCCCACGTGTGGCCACGGGGTCAGGCCCTGGTTCTCAATGCGCTCCGCAGCTCCAATTCCACTCCGGGACAAGAAAAGCCAAAACAAACAAACAAACAACGCTGAGATGCTCCTTGTGGGCTGTTGGAGGGGTCCCCCCCGCTGCCCCCTTTGTTCCTGGCGGGACAGCAGTGGGGCCGGTATATGGAGGGGCCAGGGGTGAAGGGGGTTACACGTCTGTACTAATAGCCCTTGGATTGGTGAAGGCCTCGCGCCCAGAGCCTGGCCACGTCACCGGGTAACTCTGGGGCACTGCCAACTTGAGGGACGCAGGTCCCCCTTCCTTGTAGTATGTAGGAGCGAAGGAGAGCCTCTCGCCTCCGCCCCCATTGGGCACCATGTCAGCCGTCCGTATGTAAAAGGGGGAGCTGTACGGGGAGCAGGCGGTGCAATGGCCGGCGGGCCCCCCACACGGCTGGCCGCAGGGCTCGCTGGTGAGAGGCGCCAGGCCGCCTCGGCCGTCGGGGGCTTGGGAGCTGCAGGCATTACAGCTGGGGCCTCTGGGGTGTGGGGGCAGGTCGCGCTCCTCCTCCTCCTCATCTGCATCTTCGGCTCTGCTCTTCTTGCAGCAGTAGTACTGCGGGGACAGTGGGGAGGGATGCCTGAGGGCCGGTGGTCCCCACCCGCCCCTGTTCACCCAGGACCCTGCACAGAGCGCTTTTTGGCGCTGGGGCTAAAACCTGGCACCGGACACCCGCGTTCCACCGGCGTGTACCGCCGGCCTTGCCAAACCAACATTCCTTTTTCCTTCGCCCTACTTCATGCGCGTTACCTGCAGGCAGAGGCTGAGAGGCGGGACCTCCGAGTCTTGCTGAGGACAGGGGTGGGGCCCCCGGGAGCAGCGTCCTCACAGTCCCCCCAGAGGGGTGCCCTTCCCACCACTCCCGAAATCTCAGCTGTGCCAGAGACACAACACAGAGACCCGCTATCTTCCCAGCACAGCCTCTTTGGGGGACCCCCAAAGTGTATGGAGTGTGAGAGACCCATGGCTCCCGGCTGGCCACCCTCCATGGCCTCCGGGGACTGACCTGGAGTCCATTCCTAGCCCCCCATGCTTCCTGGCTTTGAGTTTTGTCACCCTGGAGGTGGGCCTCCAGTTCCTGCCCCTAGAGTGGGGGTGTGGCTTGCAGGCGGCCTCCGGGGACTGACCTGGAGCCGACAGTAGCACAGGACCGCGATGATGCAGAGGAGGATGACTGTAGCTAGGATTCCGCCAGTGATCACAACTGTTCCCGCTGTCATCCGCCCGATGCCCCATCAAACTCTGCAAAGACATGCGCAGGGAGGGTGAGGGGCAGCCCCAAGGCACGCGGTGGGGGGTGGACAGGGAGGTGAGGGAGGGGGGCCACACCAGGCCTGGGGGGGTGGGGGCAGGGAGGCCTCCTGGGACTTCCTAAACAGGTGGAGGCGGGAGGACCTGAGGGCAGCTGGACTAGGACGGCCGCAGGCACTGAGACAGCAGGGGCTTCCTGAAGGAGAAGAGAGGCCAGCCTAACCTGGGGGTGGGGGCACAGCTGAGGGGGAAGAAGGGAAGCAGAGTGCTGATGGAGAGCATAATTCTGCCCTCGGCCTCTGCTCAGTTTCAAAGGTGTTCCAAAGGTTCTTGCTGTGCCTCTCTCTAATTCCCCTTCTCCTCGAATCCTGCTCAGGGGGCCACCCGCCACCCCCCCCCCCCGCCGACCTCCCCCCATGGCTCATCCAAGACACAAAGAAAACAGCTTCCTTTCCTGGGGGCTTCGTCTGTGGAACTGCCCTAAGCTCTCCCTGCTCCTCTCAAGTAATCCTCAAAATACCTTCCCGGACAGTTGGTAATTACCCGTGTCACCAAGGATGAACTGCGGCTTCGACTGGTTTGGCTGAGTTTCTACCCAGCCTGGCTCACCCCAAAGACCACGCTCTCAATTGCTGTCTTCCCCGGGCACGAACAGCAACGGCCCCCGAGCCTTGGACTCGGGTGGAGGGGACAGGGTCTGAACCTCCCAAGTTCCACTGGGTTCTGCCCTGGCTCAAACCTACGCTCCTTTTGGGGGGCATCTCTGTTCTCTTTCCAACTCTTGTGGAAGACAAGGGCAAGGTGAGCCCAGAGGGAGGGGGCCACGCAGCATTCTGGCCCCGGGAAGGCGGTGGCGAGGCTCGGGAATGGTCCTGCTAATGGGGGTGAAGCTGCAGCCTCGGGTAGACTCCCTCTCGGGCATGGAATGGGGAGTTCCCAGCCCCCCGGGCACATGGGGACGAAGGCTGGCGGTGCCCCTGGAGCAGGAGGGCGGGAGGAGCCTTGGCATCTTGAGGAAAGAAGAATGACCGCGAGCACTTACGTTCAGTGAAGGGAACAGTGACCTGCAAGACAATAAAAGGGACAGTGTTACCCCTGTAGATTAGTCCCGAAGCTCTCCCACCCCGTACCACCCGCATTCTGCCCTCCTCACTGGGAGCTCTGTCACCGACAAGCCCGCACCTCCCTCTGTGCCTCCCACTGTGACTTGAAGGACATTTCACTCGGGTGTCCCTCCGGGAGGTCAAACTCTGGTACCTGGTGTGACAGCCTAAGTCATCACCCTCTTTCCAAAATGGGCACCCCCTGCTCCCCGCTAGTGCTTCCGCCAGAGTAGGCTGTTCGCTATTCAAAGGCCAAGTGGGGCTGGAAGGTGAGCGGCGGTCCACTCAGGACGCCGTGGGCCCGGCTGTGTTCGCCTGGAGGAAGGGGCACCTCGTTCTTCACTCAGATACCATCTGCCCCTCCCCACATTCGTGCACCCCTCCGAGCTGTGCCCCGCCCCGCTTGCCGGCCTGCTCGCCACCAATTTATCTTCCTCCTCACCTCCCACTACCCCCCTACATGAGTCTTCTGTCCGTCAGGCAGGCCCAGTTCTTAAGAAGCTCAGAGCCTAGTGATGAATAGGCACTTTAACATACCTTACGATATGGCCTCAGACACACAGAGCAGGGGCTGTGGGACACAGAGGAGGGAGCGACTAACTACTTGGGGAAAGTTCCCTGGAAGAGGTCTCACTCGAGCTGGGTGCTGGAAGCTGAGCGGGAGCTCGTCCAGTAGACAAGGCGAGAGGGCAGGCTGAACAGCCCAGGTGCGTGAGAGGCCACGGGAGCCCCCAGGAACTGGAAGGAACCTGGAAAGCCCAGGTAGGGTGGGCACCAAGTGGGAGAGGCTATAAGCCAGGCAAGGATTGGCATTCAACTCTCTCAGAGGCCACAGGCGTTCCTGAAGGGCTACTGGTAGCTGAGTGCATGAGCCCGCTTTCTCCACCTGTTTAGATCCTGCCCACCCTCCAGCGCTCTGAGAGACCCCCTGCATCCCCCATTGTGGTGCTCTCGCTCTCTCTCTGGATTCCCACTGCAAAGCCTTTCCATGGGCCACTTTCCAAACCCTCTCTTGGTAGGATGCTTGTCCGCTTTCACATGGGAACATCTTGACTCCTCAGGTACATGAGAAGTCCTTTGGGATCAGGAGCTGTGTCGGAGCCGGCTTCCTACCCCTGCAGCATTGCACATAGTGCATGTTGATGAACGTCCTCCGGCGGTATAGCACTTCCTTCACTGGCCTGAGAGTGATGACTCTGACCTACCACCAGGGGGCAGCAAGTTGCATCGCTCAGCTCCCATCCCATCCCGCAGAACTGAGCATCCCTGTTTAAGTCCAATTTGACTGACTTTGCCCAGATGCATGGTGGGCCATGCTTCCGGGATTCGCTGGGCATTGGTGGGGGGCGGGAGATGAACCTCAGCCTTGGGAGAATGTATGTGCCCTCATTACAACATGCTTGCCCCGCACGCTCACCGCGGAGGGTCATTTGAGCGAAGGGAGGCCTGTGGAGTGACCTGAAGTCGAAGGCAGCAGTGACTCACTGCAAGTCTTGGCCTCGCCCCCTGAGATGCTAGCCTGTTTTAGGATACAGGGAATGAGGAAGCTATATAAGAACACAGCCCTCCCTCCTTCTGACCTCCACACCTGGCCTTCCCTCTTTGGGTACCATGCAGCAGTTCCACAGAATTGGCCGGAAAATGGGTGGGGGGGGCATGGCAGAGGCACACATCTGAAGGCCCATCTGAGGCCCAGCTCTGCCATTTAGATGCTACCCCATCTTGGAGACTGACCTCCTTTCTCACTTGAAAAAGAAAGCTTAACAAAAAACTTCAGCTTACCAGTATGCTTGTGAGGGAAAAGTGAGAGTCAGGTATGCAAGAGCCCCTTGGGAACTCTAAGAGAATCCTTCAAACACAGTTATTTGCGGGGGGGAGGGAGGGAAGGACGGCTCAGACATATTAGATGTCGGCTTCAATGTGGTCTAACAGTCAGAAACCCAGAAGGCACTCGTGAAGGGCACACGGGAAACAGGCCAGGTCCCGGCCACTGGCCCTATGGACCCCGTGCTCACGGTAAAATCTAGCATTTAAATCCCCATATCCAAGGGCTCCTATTATTGCAGGTGGGTGCATTTTCTCTTTGCAACTAAATGCAAATGAATCTACATGGCCCTCTCCGGTCAACAAGCTGCTTCCATTTCCATCCCCTCCTGGGACGGGCAGGCTTCTTAGGATAGCCCCAAATGAGCCCTGCCTCTTGGTATCGATGCTTCATGTGCTCCCCTTCCCTCAAGGGGGCTGCCATCTGTGACTTGCTTCTAACCAACACAACACGGCAAAGGCGATGGGATGTCACCTCTGTGAATAGATTACATAACATTCCAGCCACCTTCTTGCTGGCCAACTCCTCCCCTTGCTGGTTTGGACGCAGCAAGTTGCCACGGTGGGAGGCCCATGTGGCCAGGGACGGGGGGTGGCCTCTGTTCCTCCATCCAGTGACCTAAATCGAGCTGAACAATCACAGAAGTGAGAGCGGAGGTGGGTCTTTCCCTAGTCGAGCTTCGAGAGGAAACTGAAGCCCCGAGACACCTGAAGGCAGCCTGATGACAGGCCCGAGACGGCGGACCCAGCTGGCCGTGCCTGGAGCCGGGACCACAGACGCTGTGAACTGTGAGCGTGTGTTGTGTCAACCTGCTAGGTCTGTGGGAGCCTCTCACGCCGCAAAAGGTAACGGATGCGCCTCGGATCCCCGCAAAAACCCCCACACGGGACAGAAAGTCGGACCTTTAAGTGATTTGCCTCAAGTCGTACAACAGCAAGTCAGGACCCAAGGGCCAGCGCCCCGGAGTCTCCACCCTACGCAGCTGCCTTCTGCTGAGCTTCCTGAGGCCAGGAGCAAGAGGCTCCGTCCCAGGGCCCGGCAGATGGACTCCGTGGCAGCCAAGTCAGGGAGCAAGGGCAGCTGAAGAGGGCAGACCCGCTGCCAACTAACGACTCCCGGGGCCTGCCCTCTGTGGCCAGGGCTTTCTGGACCTCACTCCCCACCAACAGCCCTCCCCACCCAGGGCCCGGACACCGGCTCCTGGGGGTGAGGCTCAGCCTGCTGCTCACTTACACAAAACAGCTGGGGCGGCGACGGCTCGGTCATGCAGGCTGCGCCCGAGCAGACAGAGGCTGGGGCTGTGTCATGGCCAAGGGCATCAGTTCCTGCCAGAGAAGAGAGAGGAAGATCAGTGAGAGCTGGAGAGGGAGGCCGAGAGGACGGAGAGACCCCGAGACTGAGTGGACGTCCCCCAGAGGGATGTGTCTGTTGGCTTCTGCGGCTGCCCCTGTCTCTGAGACCCCCCAGCCTAGGAACCTGAGGACAGGCCTGTAAGGCCACACCCCATCCCGTCCTTGATTCCTTCCCTCAGTGCCATCATCTGCGACCCACGGCCCGACACAGGATGTCCAGCAGGATGGTGGGCACAAGCCTCTGCCTATTCTGGGAAGCGAGGCTTAAAGGGAGGGGAAGGGGGTCGAGCTACCTCTATCCCGCTGCCCTGGAGAATTCTGGCCTGTCTCCTGGCGAACGTGTCCTTATTGCCTGCGTGGCTGATCCTTTTCCCTGTGGTCGCAAGTATCTCTTTCCCATTCCCTCCCCATCCTTCCCTGGGCCCGTCCATACTCCCAGCGCCCATGGCCACACACTTGTCCCTCCCTCCAAAATCCCAACCTGCCTCAGGACAATACGCCAACAGGCGAGTGACACGCTCAGGCCGGCGTGCTGATGGAGGAGGGGGCGGCCGGGTCCTACCAGGACATTTAGGAATTCAGGGTAGGCTAATTCCTGGGGTCCCTTAAAATGAAAATTCTTTAAGTATCCACTCGATATAATTTCCAGGAGAGTCCGGGCCTTCTACTGGGAATAGGAGAGTGGGAAGAAGGACCCTCCCGGGTGAGGCTTCCCTCGGGTCATTGTCCCAAGGGGGGAAGGGCCCGCTGGGGGTCTTGTGCTGGGGAGGGAACCCAACTGATACCTGGATACCCAGAGCCACCTTCCACAGGGACAGGCCGGCCAGCTCTGGGCTCTCTGCGGCAGCCACAAGCTGGAGGTCAAAGGGCACGCTGATGTCTCAAGGCCTGGTGCTCATCCAAGTTCAACAGGTCTCAGAAGCAGAGCTCTAGGAGAAATTGAGAAGGCCCACATTCACCCACAGAGTCGGCCCACACCCGCCTTCACATCCCCTCCAGATCTAGGCCTTCATGCCCATGACCGGCCCGGGATGTTGTGGGCACTCGGGCTTTCTTTTCTCAAAGATGTTCTTACTCTCGTTAAAATGGAAATCATGGACAGCTGGATGTCCGAGGAGAGGCTTCCTATCTGTTTCAATTGAGGTGTCAATGGGTAGAAACAAGAAGATCCCTGCGAGTTTGGGGCCGGTCCCTCCGCCCCAGCCCTGGGCAGGGGAGGGTCCGTGGGAATGTCCACAGTCTGTTTCAAGATCCAGGAGCCTTTCTCCCGCTTTGAAAAATACAGATGGGTCACACGTTTGTGAAGATTTGGTGCGGAAGATTTCCTGGGCAAGTTGCTGCTGAGCCATGAATCCCTTACTCCTGCCCTCAGGGGAGGCGGCCCGGGGCTGGCAGGGGCCGGCTGTCCTGAGTCCCGTCCAGGAAGGCCACCCGGAGGCATGAAGAGCCTCGCCCACACGGCTGAGCAAGGAGTCTCCAAGAGCCGCCTAGGACAGTGATGTTTGCCTGGGGTCAGGAAGCTGCAGGAGAGAGCAGCCAAGCAGGGAACCTCTAAAAAGCCCACAAAAAACCATCTACAAAAGCAACAGCCCCTTTGAAGCTTCCCCTGCTCTCTGACCAGTAAGAACTCCCCATTTCAATCTGGGGACCTCGGGGGGACAGCAGCTCTTGGGGGTGGTGGGAGGAAGGGAAGAGCTGGGGAAATACAGACGGCAAAGGGACATGCCCACCGCCCCAGCGGCTTCCAGCCCGAAGCAGACCCGAACCGGCCCAAAGGGGAAGAATAACACACTGTCAATGACCCAATGATTCCAACTTCTAAGTTGAGACTGTAGCTGTAGCTGAGAGGTACCACGGACTGTCACCTAAGAGTGGGTGACAAGCAATGGGACTGGCCATGGGCCAGAGGCAGGAGAAGATTTCTTCACGGAATACATTCTAAAGTAAAAGGATGCTCATAGACAAAAAAAAATTTCTTTAAAACAATTAATTTAAAAAAGTTGTTTCTTGAGCACAAATTACACATTACGCTTGTTTAACCGACCAGCTATTTAGAGAAAAATGATCCATGGAAATGGAAGGACTCTAAGAGATCTGGCCCAGTACCTATTTCCTAGATGAAGAAACCCAATTCAGAGAGGACATGTGACTGGCTTCCCCACACACAGCAAGATAGAGACGGAGCAGCGTGGGCACTGGGAGCAGACCTCCTGGCCCCAGGCCCGGCCCCGCCATGAGGCCGCGGTCTCTCCCGAACTCACTTCACGAGGAGCTAAGGTGTCCCCTGAAGTAGGGTCTTCCGAATTATCTTGACAGTAACAATCACCCGACTCAGGTGGCAAAAAAACAGAGACTCCAGACCGACCAAGGCAGTATCTCCAGAGGAGGGGCCCAGGAATCTG
>CM052814.1:43006045-43018057 GCA_028533885.1 Nasua narica
TCCGGGGGTGGGGGCAGTACGGAATGAAAGGCCACCCAGATAGGATGTCCTGGGAAGTGAGTGTCCCACTGGCAGCTACAGCTGGCCGTAGAACGTGTAATTAACGACCGGCTGCCCCTGCTTCCCCCCTTAGCCCCCTGAGGAGCACAAGTTAATTGAGTGGGGCCTAGGCACCACTGATCTCAATTTCTTCCCAGGCAATTAAGGCTTCTCTGATCATTTATTAACTCGTGAAATTGACACAGCAGGTTAGCAGCCAAGGAGACACCGGCCAGGTTTTCTTGTCTGTTACCCGTCTTCCTAGACTGCAGTCCTCAGGCCAGCTCAGCAGAGGGGAGGGGAGGAGGGGGCTCCTATGGCTTTGTGCTTGTGGCCCTCACCAAGCCCATGTACCCAGGAGGAGGGTGTGAAGAACGGCGGCCAGATGGGTTCCTTTGTCCCCTGGGGGCAACTACAGCAGCGGAGAAGTGCCACACTGGTGGAGAAGAGGTCTCTTCGCAACATACAAGGAGTCCTGGCAAATTGTCAAAGGAAAGAAGGGAGACTTGATGTCGTGAGGGGCAATGAGGCTACCAGGAAAGTGAAGAGATGCCCAAACTCACGGCTAATCTGTGGAATACGAAGCCCACCATGGAGGGCTCTTTACGCTGGCAAGACCGGTAAAAATCAGAAAGGGGCTTGTGCCCAGGGTTGGAGCAGCTGTAGGAATTTAGGGGCAGTGCTGGTGGGGGTGTAGCCAGAGCAGCCCCTGGGGGAGAAACCCGTGTCCCTTAGTCATGGTAAGTCCGCATGCACCCCCACGAAAAGCAGTCCTGATCCTGATCCTCTATGTCCCCAAACCTTCTCAACGCATCCCTAAGGGGTCACGTGTGAAAGATGTGCATCGCTGTGTTGTTTATGGTGCAGGGAATTGGAAGCGAGCTCCGGGGTCATCACGGGGCACTGGGGAAGTCACGTCAGGCGATGCCACCTCACGGGCTGACACAGCTACTGAAAGCACTGGACCAGACAGACCAGAGAAACAGTGGTCAATCTCAGCACAGCGCTTAGTGAAAAACAAACAAACAAACAAACCGAAAGCCAAAAACAAACAGAGCGAGCTAATACTGCCTCCATAAATTTAAAAGGCAAGCACACAGATCAACAACTCCCATTTTCAAGAACACATAACCAAAAAATGGGTCACGCTGAAGGCCATAGAATGGCCGCCTATGCAAGGAGGAGAATGTGATGGGCAGAAGCAAAGAGAAAAGCATACAAAGCAAGAAAGGAGCCTGGCACAGATCCATGATGAGCGATCATCAGCTACGACCTGCGGAGTATGTTAACTTCACCTTCTGCACCTGAGGTCCAACTTGCACGAAGAGAAAAGAAAGCAAGGGGCTGTTACCACCTCCAGGAAGCCTTCCATGATGCACTTAATGCTGTACATCTTGGTTGAGCCTTCCTCTCTACCCCCGGGTCACTGTATTTGTTCATGCACTCTGTCCTGTGGCTGTGCTCTGCCTCCTCCATTAGATTACAGACCATCTGCGGGCACAGACTTGGAATCCTGTGTCTCCGTAAAGCTCTACTCCAGCTGCCTGGTGTTCTGTACGTTCTAGACACAAGAACGACCAGCTCTGATGGGGAAGTCTCTCTGCACACAGTATGCTATTCCAACACACAGCCTTGCATTCTGGGCCCCTCTGCTGTGGATAATGGGAGGAGCACTAGGGAAGGAGTACCAAAATTTGGGCTTAAGTTCTATCTTCTACACTCCCTTGGGTGACTTTGGACAATTAATGATCGCCTTGAGATTCATCTGCAAAATGAAGGTAAATGACACACCTCTCCTTACATGGTAAAGATGATGGGAAGGGGGATGTTATGTTGTTATTTTAAATTACACTGTCTTCCAGGGAGTATGGGTGTGGTTCCACGGACTCAGGGTCCCTGCGGTCCTCTGTCCCACCAACAGAAGAGATAGCCCTTCATTCTCACTTGTCCTGCGGTGAGTTGACCATGCCCGGCGTCGGGCGTAGGTCTGGGAAGAGCTGGATCACTCGACGCAACAGACCGAGAAGAGTTATCGAGGTGTACGGTAGCAGGTGGACCAGAGAGGGTGGGATAAGGGAGAAAAGGGATCCAGAAAAACTGGCTGAGGCTGGGGGGGCTCTGCTGAGTCTCTTGGCCAGTTAAAAATCCCAGCTATTAGTTAGTGCAAACAGCTTTTAATATCTGGGAGGTCTCTATGGTTTTTGTGGTGTCCTCTCAGATTGTTGGTAACTCCCAAATGTGAACGATCTTCTTCTCATTCGCGGCAGGCAGATGAAAGGGCTGAGCTCAGAGCTGGGTACACTTGGTGGGATGCAGATGACACAACAGGGACTAATTCAGCAGATGGGGGTTTGAGCAGATCCCATCCAGATCCTTAGAACACATGACCTCAGGTCCTATATGACTTACGCCTCAGGGAACTCATGTGAAAATAGTTTGTCATTCCTCTTCCATTCTGGCCCTGACCTGCCTCTCACATCCAATGCGTCCCTAAGATCCACCATTGTGACCTTGACTAGCATTCCCGCTGAGATCTTTGTGTCTCAACATGATACTCATGGAAAACCTATGTCATTCCCCTCACTTATTCTTTTACCTACTAGTTTCTGAGCAAAGAGCCTGGCATTGAGCTCCACCTTGGGAACACAAAGATGATGGGGCTGAGCACCCTCAAGAAGCTTACAGGGAGTGGGTGAGTAGTAAACAGTAGAGGACACAGTCCCTGGACACTCGGATGGAAGGCCTGGGGTCACTCTGCAGTCCTTATCAGAGCCTGTAAACTCCCTGGAGCAGGCAGAGCTTCTTGTTCAGCATTTGGGGTTATCAGTAAATGTTTACCACATATAACTAGCAAAGATGGGGGCCCCGCTCGTCTCAGCCCAGGGCCAACCCAACAGTGTCACCTGCATCCTTGATCCCTCTCTCAGAGGTGAGGCTGAGCCCACCTCTTCCCTGTCTGGGGAGGCCCGAAGATGGACTCCTCTGCATGGTCCCTCAGTTAAAAGTGTGCTGGTCCCAGAAGAACAGTGGGTGCAGATGGGGTCCCACCTGTCCCAGCTCACAGCCTTCCCTGAGCTCACCTCCTGCAAACCCCAACTGCACTCATAGTCTGTAGACACAGTGAGACTTAATTGTCATTTTTGATAGGCGGAGGCTATTTTGTACAGAGAAGCCTTGTGTCTGCAGCTCTTGGAATCAGGGTCCCTGACCGTGGATCTGCCCTCTCTTCTTCAGAGAGACCGGAGCAGAGGCGAGTACACTTCTTAAGAGTGTGGTTCACCCTGGACTTGGCTTTGTTTCCCTTGCTGCCCTTCAAAAAACAGTGTTCGTTACCGCTTACAGAATTTTCCTGTGTTTCATCTTGTCTGATCTCCAGGCATGGTCGTTTTTATTTCTTTTCCAGAAAACATAAAGTCCAGGAAAGCCATCCACACAGCTAATTCAGGGAGAGTGGGAACGCCCTGCCTGCATCGCTCTTCCACGAACAGTGGTTCCTGCAGAAACATGCATAGTGGCCCGTCCCTGTGCCCCTTCAGTTCTTCTGCACCCCCACGTTCCACACTCTTTCCCAGCCTGACCATTTGCAGGAGGGAAGGCGGCATCACGGCCTGTGTTGTGGGAAGGGACTGGCTTTTCCTTTCTATGAGGTGCGTTGTTCTGCAGCACGGGCTTGGATTTCTCTCCATCTGTATTCGATGTCTACTGTGGCTCAGAAGGTGTTCTGAGATCCCCAGGCAGCAGGCCTCCAGCCCGAGGACGGCTAAGCAGGGTTGTTAGGAAAGGTAGAAACATCTCTAGGGTTTGGTTCTCTTCTCCAGTGAGATATCCCAGTCTCAGTGGGGTCTGATGGCTGCCTACCCAGATCACTGGAAGGGTGAATTTGGTCTCTTAAGGGTCACAGGAGCTGCAGAGGCCTCGCTCAGCAAAGCAACTCTTCCTTCATCCCAGCTTACCTCTGCAGGGGGGTTGAAAGGGCTCTCGGTGCTGGCATGAGTCTGGGCCAGACCGTGGTTGAAATACTGGCTCCATTGCTTATCGCCTTTGTAATCTTGGATAACTCAGGTAAATCACCTTGGGCCTCAGCTTTCCATTTCTAAAATCTCTAAAATGGGATAATAGTAACTATGTGATAGGACCTTGAGGGAGAAGTTAAGGAGCAAATTCACAAAATGCTCTTAATTTTGCGGCAGCTAGCATGTAACAGCTGCTCGAAAAACTGTCAGCTGTTATAATTCACACTTCCTACTTGTGTTGATAGTATTCCTTCTACCCAAAGAGTTGGAACCTTGGTATTCTCTCTGACACGCTTTCCTTGTCTCCCAAATTTTCTTAATCATCTCTCTCTTCCTTTCTATGCCTTCTGCTACCATCTGAGTTAAAGGTCATGTTTCAATTGGCTTGTCTCTTTCCTGCCAAACTCTCCTCCTCTCTATCTTTTCTGTCTGCTGCTGGATTTACCTTCCTAAATCATTCTTTGGATGTTCCTTCCCTCTAAAACACCCTGGGGTTCACCATTGCCCGCCACATAAAACACAGTCCTGTCAGCTCAGCCCTCCAGAATGTGGTCCCAGTCCTACCGACCCACCATTACTCCCTACCATCCAAAATATGAGCATTCATTTCAAGTCCGACTGGTCCATTTGTGGACCCTGGCAGTCAGATGTGCTGGGTTCCAATCCAATATCTGCCATGTACTGGTGTGTGATCTTGGGCAGGGCCCTTAACCATATCTGAGTCTGCAAAATGGGCACGGTGATGCGACTTTATTATTGAATGAATGAAAAATGTGACAGTACTTTGTCAATTTAAGTCACCCTGCAAATAGTGAGGTTTTAGTCACTGACGGTCTCATCCAGGATGCTCTTTGTCATTCTTTTTTTTTTAAGGAACACCTCAAGGCAAACTTACTCCTGGTTGGATGATCAGATTCAGGACCTAACAATGTGTTAAAATGAGAAAAAGAGAGAGAAAGACGAAAGAGGATCGTAGAAGAGGAGAGTGAACAGCCTGATCTCCTCTCCTGGGAACACGCTGGAAGATTCTGAGATGAAGTAACCAAAAATTTTCACGTAAAGAAAAATTCATGTCATGACCAACCAGAGCCATCCTTGGGCTCCCAGAAGGCGGTCTGGGACAGTCACGTCCACAAGGAGACCATGCTGTCTGTGTCCGCGTGGGGCTGGAGGCTGACGTGTGCTAACTGAGGAGGCTGTCTCAGAGGCCAGGGGAGGGTAGCAAGGGCTGTGCCCTGCACACAGAGCCCAGCAAGGGGCAGTTTCTCCTGTGTATAACCACCAGATAAGTGAAGAGAGCTAGAGGGTCAAGCCTTGCTTGAGAACAGTCACAAAGCCAGAAAGTGCTTGTTTGCAGATTTGAGCCTTTTACTCTTGGGGACGTCGCTCCTTCCAAAAGCTGCAATTCCGCATTCTTTTTTTTTTTTTTTTTGACAGGAGAGAGATCACAAGTAGGCAGAGGCAGGCAGAGAGGGGGAAGCAGGCTCCCTGCTGAGCAGAGAGCCCGATGCGGGGCTCGATCCCAGGACCCTGAGATCATGACCTGAGCCGAAGGCAGAGGCTTGAACCCACTGAGCCACCCAGACGCCCCAACAATTCCATATTGTTACGCAGCGTCATACCCCATACGTAGCATGCGTCAATTCCTTTGAATCTCACAAGATCCCCGGGATGTAGGTCTTATTTTCCCCTCCAGGGATGGTGAAACTGAGGCTCAGCCATTTACTTGTCCAAACCCATACAGGCCGTCAGAGGCAGGGTCAGCATCTCCCCTCAAGTCCGTAGGCACCAAAGCCCCATCCGCCCTACATGGATTGTATCTGGGCTCAGCCCACTAGAGTTCGGCAAGGATCCTCCTAGGCTTTGGCATGTACAAGAAGGCAATAGGGCCAGTGGACCCGCGGGTAGAGCCAGAGTAGGCTTTCTTTATGAGGCTGGTGTCAAGGAACGTCCACCCCCCTGGGGAGAAGGGAAATGGGCTCTGAATGGTTCACCAGTGCAGTCTCTGTCTTATTTAAAACCAGAGGAATATCATTTGGATTTACCAAACACAGGAACAGGGGAGTGGGTGGTGGGAAAGTAGGAGGATTATTCACTCTCAAAATGGCTCCCTTTTTGTTTCCCTTGACTGGAGAAGAATCCCTTTTTGCCTTGACTGGCCGGAGGCTGGAGGAGCAAGGAAACAGAGGCAGAAGGGTTTGAGCCTGAAGGTCGGACCTGCCGCTCATTACACACTGAGAGGAGGGGTCAGGCAGTGGTTGGCAAAATTACCGTTGCAGAGAAAACCCTGAAGAAACATTATCGCTCCTACCTGCGTAGCATTTTACAACTCCCTACTCCTATCGATTACGTCATCGTCGCCCAGAATCTCCGAGCTGGAGGACACACGGGCCCTGCTCCTCCGGGGAGTCCAGTTACCATGCGGGGCCCCAGACCCCACCCAGACCAACGAATCAGAATCTCTGCAGGTGGGAAGCCGCAGGGTTAAATGCCCCCACCGCTCTCAGCCAGGCCAACTGTCCCCGCCTTCCATGCTCTGTCCACTCGGCCCATCTCGGGCTCCTCTTTGGGCTCCCGTCCTCAGCCCTTCCCCACTCGGTCCCTTCTCCACTCCGCCCCCAGACGAAGCTCCCTGATCGTGTCCCTCCCTGACTCCCTCAGGCTGCCGGCTGCTGCCTGGCACCCGGCCTGGCACCCCCATCCCCAGTAGCTGCGGAGGGGCGTGTCTAGACCCTGCTCTCATCCCCCCGCCCCTTCCTCATGCAAAGCTGCTCTGTGGAGGGGCTCCCGATTTCGCCCCAGGCCTGTAGCAGGGGCTGTGTATCTTAGCACCACTCTCGGGGATGTGCGGTTTTCCATTACAGACCCACGTAAGTACGCAAGACTGCAGGGGAGGGGGCCTGCGGGGCAGGGTCTGTGCCTTGCTGATGCCTCTCTCCCCGCTGCCTGGTCAGCGACCAGCACAAGGTACGGGCTCTATAAATACCAGCGGAAGGAGTGAGTGGGTGAACGCGCGCACACAGGCAAGTACCTCGAGCTGTCCCTTGGTCACTTTACATCAAGCAGGTGGCAAGAGCAGCTGTTTCGGGAGAGCTCTCCTTGCTCAAAGGGCTGCGGCAGCTAAAGAGCTTACTGTATTTACTATAAATTAAGAGGAGCCTGGGGCAAACCACAGTGTTTAGGAACTAGAAGACGGCTTTGGGTTTGATATCACTGGGTCCATGACCACTTAAGGTTTTTTAAATCTCATTTCAGACATTATTAGTAATGCTGCTCTGGTAAGTCAAAAGATGTCAGGGTTTGCCTAATGGACTTTATCTAATTCACGCTGCCACATCCCTGATGCTCGGGGAGGCCTCGCTGGCAGCAAGCCTGCCGGGGGCGGGATGCCGCAGGACCCAGGCACCCTGTTGTCCCAGCCAGCCCGTCCCACCACCACGGCACCCTTGAGAGAGGGCCCTGCGCCTGGGGACAGAGATGCTGGGCCCAGAAATGCCAGGGGCCCGATGTGTCATAAGTCACACTGGAAAGGCTCACTCCGTATGTGGGGTCTGAAGTCTGGATTTAAATCTTGGTTCTCCTTGTGACCTTGAGAATGTTACTCAATCTCTGAACTCGGGGCATTTTCCTTTGTAAACAGGGATAATACTTGTATCTTCCTTACTGGGTTGTGTTGAGGTTTAAACGACCCAGTTATGTCAAAGGGCCTAGCAGGCGGTGGGGCGCTACACGCAGGCGGCTGGTGAGATCCCACTTTGCTCTCAGCCGATGGCTTTGGTGGGGGGAGCAGAAGAGCCAAGCCTTGCACCTGAGCCACATTCTTGGGCTTGGGCTCCGGCTCACATTTGTACTTCTCTTCGCCCAGGACCCCTGGGGCCTGTGGCTGAGAATGGTGGTGGGCCCTGAAGGGTCCTTCCTCTTTCCGGCTAATTGGAACAAGGGCCCTTCAAGCAACTTGTGCCTGGCTCTGGATCCACCCTGGGGGAAACCGGGACCCCGGTGCTGTCTGTCACAGCCACCCTCCTGCGGGGAAGGATCTGAGAGGGACCTATCCGAAGCAGGAAGGGGGGCAGGGGTGAGCCCTTTTCAGGGTAAGCTTCTGGTGGCTCAGGGAGCCTTCTGTGACGTGCTGGGAGGTGTTACGTGACCGTTTAGATTAAAACAACATGACGTCTTTTTTTTTACTGCAACAAACCATTCAGTGTTTAAAAATGTGTGCCGATGAGGCCCCTTTGGACAAGGGTGTGGGAGAATGTCCGGAAGCATACATTAGTGAAGCGTACGTAGGTGTAACCTTTTCAGAAGGCAACCTGGCAACACGTACTGCTCGCAAAAATCAAGGGTCCAGCATTTCCACTTCACTTATTTACCCCAAAGAACTAACTATGGCTCTATGCAAACTTCAAGTCGATAACGTCCACCGCAGCAGGATATCTGGGGGACAGACCGGAAGCAACTGGAAAGCTGAACAGCAGGGGAAAGCCACATCCATTATGGAACATAGAGAATACCATAAAAAATTTCACATAAATACTCCTGAGCCAGCTACAAACCAGTGTTACTGAATGAGGCCCTTAAATATGTTTTTGTAAAGAAAAACAGATGTGTATACATACAGTCTGGGGAGGGGGGGGGAAGCCTGGAATAATCTATAGTAAAATGTTAGTAGATTTTTTTTTAAGGAATAGGATTGGAGATCGGAGATTATTTCCTCCATGTGCTTTTCAGTGTTTTCCGAGTTTTCTACCTTGAGCTCATACACCTCTTAGACACCACGAAGCAGTCGTTATTGTGAGGAAAAACAGAACCAAACCTGGAGTCTGGGTTGGGGTTCGTAAGGCATAGAGTCCCACTAGAGGCGTAGAATTCCCTAGTCCGTTCCATAGGGCAGGCTGCAGAATGAAAACCCAGGGAATGCCTTTTTGAGCCCGCACTGGATGTTCTCTCATTTTACCCCAGGAAAACCTCTGTTTGGAAGACGTGGGTATGGCGGAGAGAATGTGCTACAGACTTGCACTCAGAGTTTAGAAATGCCTGTATTTATAGCCTGTGCAGTGACCTTTCTCATCGACTGCAATTTATGGTTTCTTAATTGGTTTTCTTGAAACCAGCAGCAATAAGTTATATTCTTCCCTGGCAAGGGAGGAATAAATCCCATCAGAGGCCAGGAGGGTGAAGGCTGGGGGTGAGGGGGGATGTGGACAGTGGGGGGCGAAGGGGGTGGTGGGAGAGGTTGGTCCTGTTCTCTTCCCAGCCTCCCTGACACACTGAATTACGGTGCCTTTAATTGATCTGGTGCATCACAGCGAGGAGATGTTGGAGAAGCTGGGCTCTAAGTGAATAATCTTTTGATGTTCTATATTTATTTGTCCTCCCGCAGTGACGTCCGTGGCCAATTTCTAAGGATGGGCAGCTTTTTTTTTTTCCACATTTGGGACCACCTGCCTGGTAGCCAGGCAACAGAAGAGTCCGGCTTACCTCACAGAACTGAAGGGACAGGAATGGGGAGGATTCAAACCACTAGGTAAGTCAGTAAATAAAATCATCACAAGGAAGGGGCCCGGAAGGAATGTCCTAAAGCCCCAGCATCGAGCTTTTATGCACCCGTGATGGATCTCAATTCTGGGCTATCTTCTACGTGCAAGAAATGAGATGCCAGATCTTTTTTCTTCCTTTGGCACAAAACAGGAATTCAGCAAATGTTAGTCAATTTTTTTTAATTTTGTGTTTCATATACACAGGGTTTTTTTTTTTGCCTTCACAAGATGATAAGCCCCTCAGTGGATGATACCCGGTCGTGTTTTCTCGGGGTCTGGAGATCCGGGGATTTGGGGCAATGCCGGACACAGAGTAGGAATTCTAGAAGGTTACACCAGAGGGACATCTTTGATGTGCCAGGCACTGAGTTAACTGCAAATTTAGTTTCATCCTTACACCAAATTCTATAACGCAGAATTGTCTTCATTCTCAGATGAGACAAGAGTTTCTGAGAGGTTGAAATAACTTGCTTATGTCACCCCCCCAGGAATCGACAGAGCTAGGTCATGAATGTAAGCCGGGTGGATTTCCTGGCCCACGGCGGGGACAGGGACCCGTTTAGCTGTGGCCAGGTCATTCTTGGAGAGCACAGAAGGTTCTGGAATGCCTGGGGTTCTGGTGGGTGTAGGGCAGGCTTGTCTTCAAACAGAATCAACCCTGAACTGCTCTTCCAGCAATCCTCCAGCCTGGTCGGCGCAGACCAGAGCCTCTGGCTCCCAGCGCAGATGGGCCAGAGTCAGGAAGCTCACTTGTCCCCTCCTCCTTAGGGACTTCGATTCCAACCAAGTATGTCTCCAAGAGCGAAGATAACCAGCGTGCAAGCAAACTCTGGAGCCAGAAGGTATAATCAGGGAAATGGTCCTCACAGCCACCCAGCCTAGCCCAGCAGGAAGTACAATGAGGTTTTTTATATGCTCAACTATAGGGGGGAAAATGGAAGGTATAAAAACCTGCTAAGCACATGACCATCCCACATAGTGGCTGAGACTTCAGATCAGATTCTAGATTTGCTACTTAGTATCTATGGGACTTGAGGCAAATTTTGAAACCTTTCCCTGCCCTGTTTTTCCCAATATAAAATTGAATAGTCTTGTCCTATGTCTTCTACTATTTCGGGGGAATGTTTGGGGATAGGAAAGATAAACAGAGGGAGGCGTGGACAGCCATCCTGTCATGGCCTCTGCAGAGCCGGCTGGTCTTAGACAAGTTCCTAAACTTCTCTAGAGAACAGTTTGCCCCCTCCAAAAAGAAGGTGTGCACTCGGGACCCTTGGGATGGCTCGGCGAGCCAGTGTTCTTCACTCTCCAACCACGTGGGGGGCCTAGAACCGCCCGTTCTAGAAAGGGGAGGAGACACGCCTCACCGTGCTAACAGAGGACCCCTGCTGGACCCCTTCACCCACCGCTCCCTCACCCCGGTCTCTGTCCCCGCAGCCCCCATGTTGGGCCCTCCTTCTCCCCTCCACGGTTGCTAATTCAATGAGTCCGGGTCTGTCCAATTAAGCCCACTGCCGCCCTCGCCAGATCTTCTAACAGCCCTAATTGGAAAATCAGCCCCAGCCTCAGCCCATCAAAGCTGATTACATCTGCGAGCAGAGGGGCCTGGTCCCCGTCCCTCCAGGGCGCTCGCCCCACCCGCCCGTGAGCTCATCCCGCCCGGTTCCCTGGGGCTGTCTGCAGCCGGCTGGCAGGAGTCGGCCCGGGAGAGGCGCCGCCTCCGCTCGGAGGAGAGCAGCTGGCCTCCCCAGGTTTGATCTCCCGGCACAAACGAACGTGTGCTCATCACAGTGAACTGGAAACAACGCGCTCTCAAAGCAAAAAGTCATTTTCTCTAAGCCGCATTCACTTTTCCCCTCCACAGTCCCAGAGGACTCTCCGGACCCGAGGTGAGAATTTACGCCAACAAAAGGTACACTTGCCTCAGGGAGCCATCCTGAGGGAACCACAGCCCAGCCTCCCCAGTTCCCAGGGGCCTGCTCAAAGGAACCCCTTCCTGGGGGTGGGGGGGGGGGCGGTCAGAACTGGCAACCAACCAGCAGAGAGCATTCTGAGCATCTGCCTTGGGCCCCGCATCATGGGGCAGCAGCTCTCCGTGCCGGAGGAAGGGAAACGGAAGAGCGGTGTAATCACTTCTCCCCAGGAAATCACTAGCCTTTGAAAACATTTTTTGAAATTAAATTCACGTGACATTCAAAATTTGCCCATTGTAAAGTGTGCGGTTCGGCGGTGTTTGAGAATACCCACAGTGTGTGCAGCCGCCACTACTGACCCCAGAACGTTTCCATCGTCCCCAAAAGAAACCCCAGATCCATTCGGGGGTCACTGCCCATCCTCCCTTCCCCCCGAGGCCCTGGAAAACCACTAATGGACTTCTATCTCCATTAGATCACTGGGTTTAAGACTCACCAGGCATACTTGCTTTC
>CM052814.1:43018557-43037893 GCA_028533885.1 Nasua narica
ACACACACACACACACACACACACACACACACAAATATTATGCAGCTTTAAAAAAGGAACCCCTTCACACACCCCAACACGATGAACCTCGAGGACATTATGCGAAGTGAAATAAGTCACTTGCCGAAGGGCAGACGCTGCATGGTTCCATTCATGTAAGGACCTAAAGTTGTCAAAAATCACAGCGAATAGAAAGCTGGTGGCCAAGGGCTGGGGGAAGGCGGGAGGCGACTTAGGGTTCGGTGGGTACAGAATTTCAGTGCTGCTGGAGGAGACAGGTCTAGAGATCTGTGGCTCACCAATGTGAACATACTGACCCCTGCTGAACCGTGCACGCGACAATGGTTAGGAGAGGGAAGGTTATGTTATGTCTTTCACCACAATTAAAAACACAAAAAACTTCTGGCATCTGTCCTCGCTGTAGGAAGTGGGGGGACAGGATACATTCTGAGACCTCACTCTGCTCTGTGCTGGGAAGCACCTCAGAACTCCATACGCTCCTTCAGAGAGTGAGGTGGGAGGGAAGCAGGGTTTGGAGCCTCCTCTACTTTTGTCTCCCACACAACTCCCCCCCACACCCCTGCCGGAAACAGGAGGCTACACCCAGCGGCTGCAGGCAGGGGTGGGGGGGGGCTGGGCAGGCTTGGTAAGGTACTTTCTGAGGGCAAGAGGTGGGGCTTCACCAAGTCAGAGAAACAAAGGGAAGCGAAAGCCTTTATCCAGGGCTGGGCTGTCCTCGGGGAACATTCTGGAAGGAAAGGAGAAAGCCCAGTTGGCCAGGGGCAGCCATGCGGGGGGATCCGAAGTGACAGATACAAATGTGTAGTACACTAGGCAGACATGGGGGAGATTAGAAGTGCGTGGATGCTGACAGCGGGCGAGGGGGAGTGTTGGGGGGCAGGGAGCTGGCAATATTGAGTCCCCCGAATCTCTTCCCAGGGCACTCGGCTCTGCAGAATGCTTTTAGTGCACATTATCATAAAGCTATTTTTCATATTTGCACAAGCCTGGCCTAAGGAAATCCAGGCGGCAGGAGGCAGGACTGGGGTCCAGCTGCGTGTCTCCTACATCTCCCGGGAAGGCTCCCCGGGAATCAGTGCAGCCGGGGAGCAGAGACCAGATTCCCCGCACCGGACGGTAATATCACCGCAGTGCCCGCCATGGTGTCTGGGGGAAGAGGGCTGGGAGAGGGATGGCACAAAGGACTTGTGTGCAAGGTTGTGAAAAAGGAATAAAGGTGCCTAGAACGTGAGGGGGCACCGGTGATGCTCACGGGTACTCAGATTATTTGGGAGAGTTGGGTCCATCCATCACAACTGGAGGCCTAAGGGCCACGTGGCTCATGCATGCCCAGTGTCCCTGCTGGGCAATGTCACTGCGAGGGGATGTTGGGCGGGGGAGACTGGAGGCCCGGCCTTGTCTGGGGGCTTGGGTCTCTTCAGGCAGCAGTTCTGAACCTTTCTGCAGTCACCCTCTGGGCCTGTCACACTCTCCACGTGTGACTTCTGGGCACGGGTGGGGCACCACACCCCTCTGTCTACCGATCCAGAGAGCAAATCCCGACGCAAGTGAGAAAGATAGGATTAAAGCTCTAAGTCTTAAAGCAGCTCTGGTGTTTAAAATAAGCAAAAAAATGACTCCCCATGTGCATTTTCTCAATCAGCGTTATTAACTATTGCAACCGCTCCTCCCTACAGATGTCCACACCCACTTAGGGTTGGGTGCGGTCTGAGGGCGACCGCACTGGGACATCACACCCCACCTCCCCCACCACCGGTAGAGAAGGTGAGTAGCACCCACTCTGAGGCCTGAAGCCCCATCAAAAGCCTCCACCAGCTGCAGCCACCCCCATGCTGGGGGGGAGGGGAGGGGGGTACACAGAAGGAGTTGCTACAGTATGCCAAGTGCATATAAATTTAGGGATACTGAGGGATGCCTGGGTGGCTCGGTGGGTTAAGCATCTGCCTTCAGCTCAGGTCATGATCTCAGGTAATGATCCCAGGGTCCTCGGATTGAGTCCCACATCGGGCTCCTTGCTCAGTGGGGAACCTGCTTCTCCCCCTGCCTGCTGCTCCCCCTGCTTGTGCTCTCTCTCTGGCAAATAAATAAATAAAATCTTTAAAAAAAATAAAATAGAATAAAAAATAAATCTGGGAACATTGAGCTGAACTCTAAGAAGGCATCCCATCAATTCTAAGATCCTGTGACCTTGGGTTTACTAATAGGCAGACGCTGGCAGAATGATGACTGTAGCTAACATTTGCTGCATCCTTACAATGAGACAGGCGCTGTTTTAAAATCAAGATGTTTTACATGTGATTTCTATAATTTCACATAGCAACCTCTCGAGGCATAGGTTATCATTATGCCCATTTTACAGGTAAGGCCAGGGAGGCACAGAGAGGCCAAGTGCTTTGCTTCACACCTGGCATGGACTGCCAGGTGAGAGCACCTCCAGAAGGGAGCTGGGGAAACACTCTCCCCACCCCAGGAGTTTCCTCTGAAGCAGCGACATGCTTTCAGGGTAGTCGCCTGTCTTAGTTCGCCCGCGACTAAGAGGGTTCCCTGGACATGAGATCTTTGGCGCTAAAACCGAGCGTGTCTCGGGCCAGTTGGTTACCCTAGGGTACCCGAGGCCGATAGTGCATTTCCCACAGAGGAACGATACAAGAGAAATCAAAGGAAAGGAAAGGAAATGTAATAGGAACTCCTTGAGATTACAGAATTCGAGCGCTGGAGCTCTGAATCAGAGTCTGGGCAAGTCATTTCTACGGCGGGGACCCCAAAGCCTGTCCACTGGACCCCAGACGGGGCGCAATCTGCGTCTATGGCCTGATCTCCCTGCTCCTCCAATGGCTATAGTCTTACCTGCCCTGGACTGCCCCCTCCCTCCTGCCCGGGGGTCAGGACATGAAACAGAGCCTGCTGCTGGTGCCTGGGACGGCATCAGTGTCCCGAGGAAAGAAAGGCCGATAAAAATACTCCCTTGTGTCTCCCTTGTCAAGGTCACCCCACACCCACATGGGCGTCTCTCCATCAGCTCTATTTTCTGCCGTGCTGCCAGCCAGTTCTGTGGACCTTGTTTCTTTTGAGCCCCCGGGAAAGTTGTTTGATTGGTTCAGGTTTCATTTAGCCTGAGAGCCATTTATGATTTCCATTATAAAATACAAAGAGCGCACTCAGCGTGTGTGTGTGTGTGTGTGTGTGTGTGTGTGTGTGATCTTTTAGAAATAATTTTTCAAAGTCGTTCCCCAACCCAAACCGGATGCGGCCGGCGAGGAAGCACGGGGGGGGGGGCAAGGTCTGAGGGGGGCTCAGAGAGGGGATTGCACACTCCTCTTCACACCTGCCTGAGGCCTCCGGGAATGCACCTCTTCTCAGGTAAGGGAAGGAGGCTGTCTCGTGCCCTTCAGAGGTCCACGCATTGGGATTTCCTTGCCTTTTGGGGGGGGAGGGGCTGGTCTGGCTCTCAGTTTCCACATCTGTAAAATGGGACTTGCCCAGCCTACCATCAAACATCTCCTCTGGGGCTGAGAGGCAGGTCGCTAATGCTCTGCCCTTCCCAAGAAGGCAGCTCCTACGGCTCTTTGCTGATTAACCTTATCAGTCTTGGACTGGAGAATCGCACGGTCTTAGAGCAGAAGAAGAAGAGGAAAAAGCAGAATCCATCCCAATGGCCTCGTTTCTCAGAAGGAGAAACTAGCCCGCCCCGTGTCCTGCAGCCCCTTCACTCCCAGGCGCCGTAATTCAGTGGCATTGCTCTGGAATCCTACAGGCGCCGTGTATTCTCTTTTCAAGGAAACTGAGCTCCCGGAAGATAAAGACCAACATGATGCCCGAAGCATTTCTCTTCCCAGCCCTCACAGCAGTGTGGACACCGCGGCCTTCACTCCTGTTGCTGGCTGCCGAACGCAGAGCCGGCACAAGGAATATGCGAGCTTTTTCTCGGCACAGCAAGGAAGATGGAGATCAGAGAGGTGAACCTCGGCTTTCCTCTTCAGTCTCTCCTAGCTGAACCAATAACCAATCCCTGAGCAGCCCACGTGGAGAAAAACAGCTCTTCATGTGAGCCCAGGGAAGGCCGTCTGTTTGCTACAACCTTGAAAAAAAAAAAATAATAAAGCATTTCTCTCACAAGTGGCCCAGGAAGGCTCGCTGTTTGGGCCTCCTCTGCAGGTACAGGCAAAGCGCTAGGTCACGGGAGGGACTTGGTAACCAATTTGCAAACATCTAGCTCCGCTCGTGGGAACTCGACCAGCCTGGCACCTGTCCTCCCCCAAACGGTGACAGCACGGCCTGACCCACATACCCAGCATGATCCCAGTTCTCTCCAGCACTCGAGAAGTGACTCTCCCGAGGTTTACTCCCATCATAGCCGTTCCTCATAACTCTCGGGGAAGCAACAGACTACTACTGAATCCTGGCCACATTCATTTGTAGCAACTAGCTACGCCATAGTTTTCTAATGTGATTACGCCTCTCTGCCTTTATGTGATTATACAGCTTTTCGAAAATCATTCTCTTTTGTTCACCCATCCATCCATCCACTCAACGAGAGCATTTGGCACCTACCCCATGCTGAGTAACGTCTAAGTCAAAGTCAATGGGGCATTTTCCAAGCTTTAAAATTCCCTGCCGTTAAGCAGTAGCCGTCAAGTAGGGAGGTATAAACTGGGGTGGTGTTCAGTGAAAATAATCAGCTATGTTAAAACCTAAGCTGTTGTTAACTAGTTATTTACTCTCTCTGAGCCTGTTCAAACAGTTCCAAACAGGGACTGTTGGAAGAATTGTCCTGAAGTTTAAAGGGGGGAAATGTATATGCACCAGACTCCGTGCTTGGCACGGGAAAGGTAGTTAGTCACTGTTAGGTTAAAGAAAGTGACCCCAGAATCGAGCACGTTCCTCCACACTCTACTGTCCTAACACCCCACCAACCCCAGTCCATATCCTTTTGGGTTTATTTTGCTCGCTAGGACAGTGTGCTTTTGGTTTTAATCCTCGGCTGAGCCAGCCCTGTCTTTATTCTAACTGATGGGCTACACCATTTTGAGACTATGATCTCTATCAAAGTCAGCCGAGAAGCTCCCGGAGCTTGGGGAGGGTGGATACATAAAGTCCTGTTAATAAATAAACACACAGACATCAAGGCCACCGGCTGGGCTGTCAGCTGGCTGTCGTAGTAACCAGACTTTATGCCTTCCTGGGTCCTGTCGTCTTCAGGACTGAAAGCCCTTAATGAATTCGTCTTGCTTGCAGTCCTCCTGGAGAAAGATACCAAGTGTCTCCGAAGAGCAGTCAGGGTCACCAGCTCGAGGTCAATGACTCTTGGGAACACTGCCAAAACCAGACCCCTAGAGCGGCTCTGTGCATTGTTTGAGTCTCATCATAAAAGTCCTAATTGCATATTAGATTTTAAAAATCGGTAAGTCAAAATCCCCTGCGACTCCCTCCGCTGGGAGATAAGCGCTGGTAACACTTTGTCATCCCTCCCACGTGCATGCGCGCGCGCACTGGGGTCTCAGACTCACGCCATTTTATAGTTGAGCAACAGATCATGAACACCTTCTTGTGTAAAACGTTTCTCCATCATTTTACGTGGCTGCTGGTTTGCTGGAGAAATCCCTCCTTATTTGAAAGAGTGCAGTGGATAGGGATTGCTTTCATCGTGAGAAAGGCAGGGTAGAGGGTGGCAGTCAGCAAAAGTACTTGTCGCTTGGTGCCCAGAGGTGAAGTGGGATGAGGACACCCAGGAGCCCTTGTGGGGAATCTCGAGGGACACACAGGAAGAGGGGAACACACAGAGGCCTTCAGCACTTCCAGGCTTTGAAAGGACCCTCTGGCAGCAAGAGGGGAGCAGGTGCCCTGCAGGAGATGAGACCAGAGACCCCACACCTCCATCCGCTCCTGCGTTCACCTTACTGTCACTTGTCCCTTGGGATCCAAAGGTTGCATTTGCTGTCATGGTCTGGCCCTTGCCAGCTCCTCCAGCCTCCTCTCCCACCATCTCTGCCCTGCCGTGCTCCATGTGTGCTCTGGGTCTCTGCCATGTGCTAGGCACGGTGTGCTAGGCCAGTGTGCCCATTCTCCTCCACATCACTTGATGAACTGATTTTTTTTAAAGATTTTATTTATTTATCTGACAGTCAGAGAAAGTGAGAGAGAGCATGAGAGGAGAGAAGGTTAGAGGAAGAAGCAGACTCCCCATGGAGCTGGGAGCCCGATGTGGGACTCGATCCCGGAACTCAAGGATCATGACCTGAGCCAAAGGCAGTTGCTCAACCAAACTGAGCCACCCAGGCGCCCATGATTTTTTTATCCATTAGTTGAAGTGTCATTTCCTCCAGTTTTCCCTGACCATCCCCCTCTTCCGGACTGGATTAGCTCTCCCTTCAGAGCACTTCTCAAGTCTGAGTGCATTATGTCCGTGTCCCTATGAGACTGGGAGCTGCCCGGGTCAGTGTCTTACACCTTGGGCAGATAGTGGGCGCCCAATAAGTGTTACTGAAGAAGGTAAAGGTGGCCCCAGTACCAGTACTGCCAACCCTTGGGTATGACCTTGGCCATGACCCTTGGGTATGACCCAAGCCTTGGGTGTGACAAGCACCCAGACTGCTAACCCTTGCGTTTGACCTTGGGCATGACCCTTAGGTATGACCAAAGCCTTGGGTATGACCAGTACTGCCAACCCTTGGGTATGACCTTGGGCATGACCCTTGGGTATGACCAAAGCCTTGGGTATGACCAGTACTGCCAACCCATGGGTATGACCTTGGCCATGACCCCTGGGTATGACCCAAGCCTTGGGTGTGACAAGCACCCATACTGCCAACCCTTGCGTATGACCTTGGGCATGACCTTTGGGCATGACCAAAGCCTTGGGTATGACCAGTACTGCCAACCCTTGGGTATGACCTTGGGCATGACCCTTGGGTATGACCAAAGCCTTGGGTATGACCAGTACTGCCAACCCTTGGGTATGACCTTGGGCATGACCCTTGGGTATGACCAAAGCCTTGGGTATGACCAGTACTGCCAACCCTTGGGTATGACCTTGGGCATGGCCAAACCCCTGGGTATGACCTTGGGCATGACCCTTGGGCATGATCAAACCCTTGGGTATGACTAGCACCCATACTGCCAGCCCTTGGCTATGACCGTAACATGTGAGACATCGTGAATGAGTGGGGCAAACCTCAAATCCAGCTGCATCTCTCCAGCCCCACTGCCAAGCTCCATGCTACCCTCAGACTCCTACCGGACCCATTCAGTCCTGTTCCGACTGGCTGCCACTCAGCACACAGACAACCTGCCTCCCACACCCCTCTGTGCGAATCTCCTTCCTTCTTACGACACAACACAAATATCTGGATTACTCTTAAAATGGCACTGTTTAGGAGGCCCTACATAACTTAACCCCTACCTACTTCTCCAGTCTCAGCTTGTACTGCTTCTCCCTTTGGTCCCTAGGCCCCAGTCAACGAGCCTTCTTTCTGTTCTTCAAACAGCCAAGGCCCTTTGTGGGATCTTCTCTTGCTGGGAACGTTCAGTCTGTCATTCCTCAGGTGACCGGCTCCTTCTTGTGCCACAGGCTTCTGCTTCAGGGCTACTTCACCCGGGAGGCCTTGCTTCAGAACTGAACCTAAAATAAGTCCCCTTTCATTCCCTAGGATGGTACATGCTCACTTTTTTTTCCAGAGCATCTTTATACTTAGATATTGTATTTTTATTTTTGTGACCAGTTGTTTGAGAATACTTCATATTCTCTCCGTGGGAGAGTGGGTGGTTGGTCCCCTGTGGGGGACGTTTGGCACAGTCTGCACAAATGTTTGGCTGTCGCCACGGGGGGGAGGATGCTGCCCGCTGGCATCTAGTGCGGAGAAGCTGCGGATGCCGCCAAAGGCCGAACAAAACACAGAACCGCCACCCACGGCAAAGGACCATCCCCAAGGATCGGGCTGAGAGACCCCGCTCAGACCGCAGGCCCCACCAAGCCAGGGAGGGACCCCGCCGGCCTTGTTCACCATTTTATCTCCAGCACCCGGCTCGGTGCCTGACACACAGCGAACCCCCAGACAGAGCTGGATGGAAAAACAGACAGGTGGTGAAGGAGGGTCACAAAAACTACTGAACGACTGGCAGGGCACGTGGGGACCGATGAGAAGTGACGCCCCCCCACAGCGCTGGGGCCGACAAGAGGCAGTCCCTGCTGTGCGGGGCATTATCCCCTCGGTGGCTGGGCTGTGGGGGAACCTGGGTGTCCTAAGGGAGGGGCTGGAGCAGCCCCAGAGGTGGGGGACTCAAGGAACCCTGGGAAGTGGCCATTGGCAGTCTGATAAGAAAGCATATAAACACCATGGCACCCCGCAGAGCCCTCCCCAGTCACACCTGCTTAACGTCGGTCCCGGATGGGTGTCCAGAAGGCCAGGAACCCAAGGGCGGCGGCTTGTGAGGTGAAGAGAGGAAAGGGGCCAGAAGGAACTGGTACTAGTGTCTCTGAAGACCCAGAATCTCTGTGCCCTTCACACTTACTCAAAGTCACTGAGTGAGGGGAGGTGTGAGGTGGAGGGAGCCCGAGTGCACACGCACATGGCGGGAGAGCAAGGCTGACAGGGTGGGGGAGGGGAGCGTTAGCTTGTTTCTTCTTTCTGTTCTTCTCCTAAGCCACTAAAATGCTGTTTCCAAGAAACTGCAGCTTTTTCTCCACAACTACTGTGGGAAAATACCTTGATTTAGATTCTGAAGAATCCAGAAGATGGAGTTAGCCTGTGTCTGCCGGTAAGGAAGGATGGAGAGATGATCTGATTGAGGAGAGCTCTGAAATCCAAATACAAATTCTCTCCCAGAGCAGATCGCCATGTTCTCTGAGCAAGGCTTTGTTCATAGAGACAGAAAGGGAACAAAAAGCTACAAGAAGAGTTCTTGTAGCTTCCACTATGACCTTTCAATTACCAAGGTATCAAGAATCCAGTAACAATAGCACCATCCAGGAGCCCACATCACACAGGGCTCCGAGATGCCGACGGCAGGTTCCCCCGCTTCTCGCTGGTTCCACCACCTTCTCGGTCTGAGGGGCTAAATAGCAGTGGCGCTAGACAGCTCTGTTTGCAGTCTGAATGCTCAAGGGGATGCTGGCTTTCAGCCCCCACGTACCCAAGATACTCTCACCTGTAGGACTTGTGATGGATTTCATGCCGCTGCCTCCAATTTAACATGCTCAAAAACATCCTCAGTGTGCTCCTCCAAACTCTCCCCCAAACAACTGTCCACACAATCACCACTATTCTGTTGTCTCTGTTGTCTGGGCTCAGAGACTTGAAGCCATTAATCCTAACACTTCCAGTCCCCTCAGGGATTGTTCCAAACCTTCACCCTTCTTCTCATGCCCCCCACCGATCCCCATCCTCTTCACATAACCTTGTCTACATCATGGAGGGTACTGACACCACCAAGGGCGAACCTTGATCTTCGGGCCCCCATCCCTAGCCTAACCCAAAGGCATATCCAGGATTATGCCAATGCTCATCCTCTTCCTCTGTGTCTAAAGGCTGAAAACTTCCTCCCTCCTGGTCAGTCCATCCTCCTACCTGGGGTCCAGAGCCCACCTCCTCCCTCTCCTTCCAGTCCAGACTCCACTGAATGAATATTCTCTCTGCCTGTATCTACCCCACTTCCCCTCTTGGCTCTATCCCCTTGGCCCACGGACATGATCGAGTTTCTTCCACTCTGAAAAACAACTCGTTGTTTCTCGTCACATCCCCCTCTTACTGCTATCCCAACTGTCTCTCTTCTCTTTCCCAACAAAGCTAGGAATAAAAGTCTACACTTGGTGTCTTTACATCCTCACAGGAATCATCCAGATACTGCTGCATTTCTCTGCCCTTCTCGGAAAATTTCTCAAATGTTTATGTATACTTACTTTCTATTTTCTCAGAACCTATTCATTGTGAATTCACTGAAATCTGGCTTCCAACTTCCACCCACTACTCTGAACTCACTTCTGACAAAGGTCTTCGAAGACTCCATGTTGCCCCTCCCAAAGAGTCGACCACTGACTACCCACACCTACCATTGACTACCCACACCTACTTGAAGCTCTTTATCCCTTAACTCTTCTCCTCAACAAACACTCATAATACTACCTCTCCTGTTTCAACTCATGCCACCCTGACTATTCCCCTCGTAGACTGTCTCCTCTAGACCACTCCTCTCAATAACGTGAGTCTTTCCCAAGGTTCCATCCTTGCCCTACCATGCCTGCCTTAGGCCCTTCCCTGTCCACGGTCGACTCCCAGAGCTATGTCACTAGGCTGAACTCTCCTGGGTTTCCAGCTTGCACCACCAAATGACTCCTAGACACTATAGCCTTAGCTGTCCCACAGGAATCGTTAATTTGAATGGTCTCAAACAGACCTCATCATTTTATCTGCTCTTTCCCCACCAAAGTGCTTTTCCTCCAGCATTCCTCCTCCTAATTAATGGTACCACCATCCACCCAGGCCCCAAGCCCAGTAACCTTTGAGTCATTCCAGTCTCCTCCCTCCATCCCTCCCCTCAAATCCACTCAGCCACCAAATCTTATCCACTTCATCCCTTAAATGTTTCAAGGGTATATCCCTTCTCCAGCCTTCTATTACCATTGCCTTCATTTGCCTCCTCATTAACTTTTTTTCCCTTTGCTAAACCACTGACACTCAGCACACTCACATCAACAAAGGCAACTCAGTTCCGCATCTATCTCCACCTAAATAAGGCTGCAAACTCTCCATTCTCAAGTCAGGGCTCATCACCGCCCCTCCAAGTCTCTCCCCTGTTGTACTTCCTGTCTTTCAGAAGGGCGCCACCACTCCCCAGGCCTCCTCCCCCAATTCAAGAATCTGAAGGTTACTTTGGATTCCTTACTTTCTCTTTTCCATCCCTCTCAACTCTTGACCCAACAGGTGCAATATGCCTGTCTATACCCACCACCTACCCCTTAATAAGTCAGACAAGGCAGATATTGCTTACTGTTCTTGGTTGACCAGTCTGGCTTTTCTATTTAGACTATGAGATGTTTGAGGGCATGGACCAGGTCTGGTAGTTTTTCTGATTCCTCCAATGTGCCCAGTACAACACTGGGTACAGAGTTTGCCCAACAGAGAAGAGAGTTGGCAATGAAACCCATCTGCCAAGAGAAGCCTGCTGCTGAACCATCAGCCCCCCGAGATGAATGGTGCTATTGGCCTAACTCCTTTGCCACAGAGAGAGGACAAGCCTGGGATCAGTGAGACCTCAGCAGAGGTTGGAAATTCTCTGAGAGGCCTGGGAAAGAGACTCCTCCAAGGACAACACCACAGACTGTGGAGTCATCATGAGGTTGAGTCATGAGGACTCAACCAACTCTGAGGTCTTGAACCTGTGGGTCCCCATCTGTAAGGCTGTATAGCGTCCTCCAGTGGTACTCAGTGACCCAACAGCTTGGAATTACATTTCACCTGTTTTGTGGTGGCCACCTCCCCTTGGGAATAAGCAACAGTTCAATCTTTTCAGGAGTCTAGTCTGTTTTCCAAAATTAGAGTCCAGAGCGTTTCATTTCTTTTGCAAAAATCCTTATTCCTTTGAGGTCCATGATATTTGAATATTCCTTACTGTATCCCTCACCCCATCACTGCCTCTCCTTCAGTCACTGAAGACTCTAGCAATTGATTCCCTTTCATCTGAGGTTCTGCCATCATCCTAGAAAGTTCCAATATATATAGATGGCCTCTCTAACACCCCAGCCTCGTATTTCCATGACTTCTGTAATGCCAGTGACTTTAATTTCATTTTACTCATCTGCTAGCATGACCCTACCTTGGACTCATATCACTAAACCTCACCTAGACTATGACCAGCGTCTCCTGAACAATGACTCTGCCGCTGTCCAGAAGTCTTCAGTGGCTCTACATCTTCTACAGGTTCAAGTCCAGGTCCTTAGGCCAGGGGGCAGAACACCAGTCTGCCATCCGGGGTCTCACCTCATCCCCATTACCTGGCACTTCCTGTTCTGACGTTACTGGACCAAATCCACTTTTCATTCCCCCTACCACCACCATCTCCCCTCGAAGGCCCAGAAGAATTCTCTTCTTGTCTACAAGGATGTTCCCTCCCTGACTCTTTTCCTTCTGGCCCACAAAGATGTTAACCTTGCATTCCAGTTCTAATACGACTTCCTCTGGGAAGCCTTCCCTGCCTAGTGTGGGCACAGCTAGGGGCCCTTTCTTCTGTGCTGCCCGGCCCGTGATGCTGACATTACAACACTTATACTGATACCTTGGTCAAATGAATATCGCAAGGGCAGGAACCATTCCTATTCATCTTGTCTCTCGGTCCACGGCACAGGCCTGGTTCAAAGTTGGCTTCACTGGATGTTATAAAAGACATGGAGGAATGACTTCCATAGATGCCTTGTCCTCTGTAGATCAGGGAGGTCAGAGGAGATTGGGCTCTTGAATTAATTGAGCTTGAACTCTTCTCTCTTCACCCTGGCCCAGCGCCCTGCCCATATGCTTGACTCCCCTAATAGAATCTGCCCTGGCTAAGCACCACATGCAAATAAATCCCTCAGCATTAAGTAGCAAAAAAGCTTCCAACTGCTTAGAGAAGCAAGAGACTGGTGCTTCACCGATGGGAAGGGAGACAGGTGGCTTATGGAGAGAAGTCTATCTGATTTTTAGGAACTGAATACCTGGGAGTATTGATGACTATTTCCTACTAAAATCAATTCTGTGTTCGGCCCTGTACTAGCCACTGTTGCTGAGAACAAAAGTCCAAACGGCAGCCTCTATTTGTTGATCACTCTCTACGTGCCGGGCACCACTCTGTGGAATCGTCATCATGGTGATTACTCCCATTTTGCAGGTAAGAAAACGGGCTCGGTGTCGCATGGCTAGTAAGTGGTCCAGTAGTATCATCTCTCACTAGTTTCTTCACCCTGTCTCTTCACTGTCCTCATCACCCTCGTTCGAAAATAAACTTCCTCCGCCCTGTCTCCCCACTAGCCGCCCTCCTTCTCTGCGTCAGACAGCAACATTCTCGTCTTCCTCCACCTCGTACAAACTTGTATCTGCCCTCCTCCTACCCTCCTTCGGCCTGGTTGTCTGAAAGAATGACCCCTCTCCATCCTAAGGCCTATCCCCCCGCCTGCACGTTTGAGGCTGTCCACCCACGTTCTCAGAAACCTCACAGTATGAATTACCCTTCCTTGAACCTATTATTTTTCCATTCCAATGGATCTTGCCCATTATCACTCAGAGGCGCTCCACTCTCTCCCATCAAAACAGAACAAAACCACCCGATCTCGCCAAACTTCTGGAAAGACTCACTTATACATTCAGGGGTCACTTGGTCCTCCACCAGCTACCAGTCTGACTCTTGCCCATCTCATCCCATCGCTCTTGTTTAAATCACCTGTGATCTCTGTTCCTGAAGCCAATGGAAGTTTACTGGTCCTCCTTGTCATGGACTTCACAGCCCCCGTGCTTCCTCCTCTCTTATTCGGGAAACACTCTGCCCTTGGTTGCCATGCCATTTCCCCCTCCTGGCTTTCCTCCTATCTCTCTAGATCATCCTTCTCCGCTTACTTTCTAGGCTTATCCTAACTCAGGTCAACCCCAGGCCTTCTCTTCCACGCCCATCCTTCCTCCCTAGGCAGCCTCATCCATGCCATGGTTTCATTTACCCCTGGATGTTGATGACTTATGGGGGCACATCTCCTGCCCAGACCTCTCCTCCTCCAAATTCTTGTCCCTATATCCCCCTGGCTTCTTGACTTCTGCACTCAGATGGTTCAAAGGCTCCTCAAGTACAACACGCTGAGGTTGACCTCAGGACATTTGACTGTTTCCTGTCTCGGGGATCTGTACCTCCATCCACTGCTACAAGGCTGCCAGCCTAGGGCTCCTCCCCCATACTTTCCTCTCATCTCTCACATCCAAACCATCACGTCCTGTTCACTTGACCTTCTAAACCGATCCCATCTATCTACTTCTTTCTACCCCACAATAAATGTCCCAGCATAAACAACCGTCTCCCGATAGGTCTCTCTAAATCTTCCCTTGGCCAACTCGAATCTACCCTTCATGCTCTATAATCACAGTGATCCTCAGTCACAGTGGTCCTTCTGAAATGGGACATCTGGCTGTGTCACCCTCCTGCTTAAGTACTTCAATGACTACCGGCTGCTTTAGAATCAACATCAGAGTCCTTCCAGTGGCTGCTAAGACTCCCTCCTGCCTCTCCTGCTCATCTCACGTGCTTCTCCCTCTCCTTCTCTGTACCCCAGTCCACTGGCCCTGGGCACCTCCAAATGCCATGCCTGCTCTAGCCATGCCCCACCCCCGTTCCTGGAATATCCTTTCTCAGATCCCAAACTCCCTGCACCTCCTCTGCTCCTACTTACTCTCCAGGTCCCAGCTGAACCATCGTTTTCTGAGGGTGACTTCCCAGGTCCTCCCTGAGGGGCCCGGACCTCCTGTTAAACACCCTTATCATGCCCTGGGCCTCTACTTTATTGCTTTGATTAAGTGTCACTTTACATTTACTCTGTGACAGATTCGTCTCCCCAAATGACTTCAAGTTCCATGAGGGCTGGGGCTTTGACTATTACGGTTTCTCCCCCCTCCACCCTGTATCCCCTGTGACATTCAATAAATACTTGCTTGACATCATGAAAACACGACCCAATTCTATCCAGCTTCTGGCCTCATTACTCTTCTGAAATTGCCCTTGGTAAAGTCATCAACAACCTTCAAACTGCCAAAACTGTATAACTGTGGATCCCTGGTGTTCTACCAGCTGGACCGAGGGTTTCCGGCACTAAAATAGAATCTTGGCAGTCTTTCCCTGATTCATAGAAAAAAAAAAATTAACTGACAGTCTATCCTCAATTTAAAGCTTTTGTTTCATAAAGTTTTCTTTCTCAAAACTTGGTGTCTGCTATTCTATGTCTGTGGGAGAATCTAGCAGGAGATGCTCTCTGATAAAGTTCAAAATTATATATTCAGCTATTTCAAAATTTTCTGGTATTCTCCAGAAACCACCACGATTTCCATGGGTTTCATGACGTGAACAAGTGTTTTAGACCCACTGGCCAAATCCAAAGAAACATTTTTAGCCCTCTAATTTGTGCTCTTGGGGGGGGCTGTACTGTTTATAAGGTTACTTATTCATTTTAACAACCAGCATTTACTGAGCACATACTATGTTTTCCCACCGTCCTTCGTTGCTATTTTTACTGTGGCATTTATCACCTTCTCCTGTGATCTCTCCCATGTACTGCAAGCTCCTGGAGGCTCAGAGACATACTCTCTCCTCTCAATCTCTCTCTCTCCCCCCAGCTAGGCCAGCACATGGCTCAGGCACAAGGATCATCTTTGTTGCACGTAGGAATAAATGAACGAGTGAATCCATGGGTGAATAAACAGCCGAACAGAATGGTGGGGCACAACTTGAATCCCCCGCGTTCCTGGTGCTCTGCCGCCTCTCCACTGGGAAGGTCCTAGTCATGCAGCGCTTGGATACAGTGGAAATGTCACCTTCACATAGGTTAGCTACCATCCATTGTTATTTTAATAAGTAAAATGAATCTGATGTAAACTTAATAGTTTTTATAGTCCTGAGCTTGTGCAAATCACTTCTACTATCTATCTTTCACCAAGCCCTCTTGATTTTACCACCAAAAAAAAAAAATCATAGTAATTGCCTGTCTTCTGGAGATATAAACAGTTTTACCCTGTAAGCACCTGAAAGTGCCATGTCTGCAGCAGAATTTGAGTAAATAATGGCATTACTGATAAGTATCTGATTTGTATCTGTCAGTACGTTATTGATATATCAGTACATTACTGATATGTATCTTTAATACCCCACAGTCTATCAGAACCCATTCTCTTGGCCTCTTCTGCACTTTCTCCTGAGCTTGTCTATCAAAATTGTACTTAACCTTCAAGGCCCAACTCAAAAACCACCTCCTCCAGAAAGACCTCAACAATCTGCCGGAATTACAGGGGCCGGCCACAGATTCGCTTTAGCCTTGCTGCATGTGACCGCATGTCATTTGTGGCTCTCCTTAGCCCTTCTTTCTTTAGTTTGCAGGGTCCAGCTGCTGATGTGAGTGGTCCTCTCCCACACTGCCTTGTGGGCAACTTGAACCCAGAGACCATGCCTGGCTCATCTTTCTGTCTTCCCAGTGCCTTGAACGATACCCATTTTCCAAACTGAAGTGTGTTAGACTGACCATGCACTACTACTTTGCTATGCTATGTAAACCCCATTTTTGTGTGTCACAAGGTGACTTTTTTTCCCTAAATAGTTGGGGCATCTAGCTTTCCCCCTCACGGCGAGGTTCTAGCAGCCTTAGCTGAGAGCCCCATCCAGCTTTTTCTCTCACCCCCGTGAGCCCTAGCGGAACATAGAAAAAGCAGCTGCCCTTGCTCTAGAATTCATTTGGGGAAAAATTCAAGCTGTTACCTTTTGAAGTGGAAAGGGGGTCAGAGGTGAGCCCGAGCCAGTGAGCTGTGCGGGAGGAGAAAGGTTTGCAGTGAACCAGGCCCATGGCTCTCAGGCTGGTTTCGCCAAACGGTAGACAGACTCCCAGCACAGCCCTGGGCCTTGGGGGCCACCCTGCCCACCTTCTTCCTGGGGTTCCTTGGCTGGTGGGACAGACCACGGCCTTCTGAGCATCTCGATGCCACTAGCATCTGGACCAAAGCGGAGACGATCCCTCCCTTTCCCTCCTCCGTCCCCGCGGAAGGTCACACTCACGGTCCACGGGGCCCAGCCCTAATGCACATGCCACAGAGACAGGAGCAGGAAAGATGGAAATCCAACCCAAGAGCGTTGACTGCTGTGTCCCTGAACTGTGCCTTGTGCGAGCTTCTCCAGACTGCAACCATTCCAACTCAGCCATCAAAGTGTGGAACGCTCAGCCACATGCTGTTAGAACCCAAAGCGAGTCTCCGAGCACCTGTGATGCTCCTGGGCCCCTGCTTCAGGTCACTGTGCTGAGAAGGAAAGTCACCGGAGGAAGAGCAGAAAGATTCTGCTTGACGGCAAAGGGCCTGGGTTGCCCCACATACCTGATCGGGAGATTAAATGAGATGATGGAGGCAGAGTGCTTAGCAGAGTAGCTGGAACTTAGCTCCTAAGGAAGGCTTCCCACCCAACTGTGCTGGAAGGCTTGCCCCCATGCCCTTCATGCATCTAGAAGCTTCCAGGGTGGGTGAGGCTCGGCAGAAGGGAATTCCTGGGAGGAAGGGGGTGCTGAGCTGGCCATCTGTGCTGATGGGAGGCTCCCGAGGGGGCGTTCCAGAACGTGCTGACTAATGCCACCACAGCTGTGTCCATAACCTTCCTTCCTCCTCCGGGACAACCCGGCCCTAGACACCAGACCAATTTTCAAAACTTTTCTTTCAAGCATCTCTCTCTTCCTCTCCTTTCTGAAGCCCAAATGTAACTCCAGAAATAGACCTACTGACCTCACTGACGGGCAGCCCCGTGCCGCCCAGGTGCTGCCAGCATCTCGGGATAAGGGAATTCTCTGCCTCCTCTCTCACAATAGACATGAGCTTTCATAAACCCTCTGTGCATATTTTCCATCTAGCCATGTATCTTAGAAATCATTCCCTGTCAGTTATAGAGAAATTTCCTAAGTCTTTTTTTTTCTTTTTTTCTTTTTTTTTTTTTAATGAATGAATAGGACAGTATTCAATTACCCAGAGCTACCGCAAGATATTTAACAAGTCTCTCTTGGACAAGCATGAAATTGTTCTTTCGTTGCTCATATGATGCTATACTCAGCAATGTCCACAACAGCCACACTATGGAAGGAACCTAGATGTCCATCAACAGATGAATGGATCAAGAAGATGTGGTATATATATACACAATGGAATACTATGCAGCCAACAAGAGAAACGAAATCTTGCCATTTGCAACGACGTGGATGGAACTAGAGGGTATTATGCTAAGCGAAATAAGTCAGTCAGAGAAAGACAATTATCACATGATCGCTCTGATATGAAGAATTTGAGAGGCAGGGCAGCGGGTCGTGGGGGTGGGGAAGAGAAATGAAACAAGAGGGGATGGGGAAGGAGACAAACCATAAGAGACTCCTAAACTCACGAAACAAACTAAGGGTGGCTGGGAGGTGGGGCGGGGGGGGGTAGGGTTATGGACACTGGGGAGGGTATGTGCTATGGCAAATGCTGTGAAATGTGTAGGCCTGATGATTCACAGACATGTACCCTGGGGCAAATAATACATTATATGTTAATAAAAAATTTTTCAAAAATGATGCTATACTGTGCATCTGTCTTCGTTCCCAGGAGCCAATATAAGGGCAAGCTCAATTCCTAAAAATGGAATCACTGGGTCCGATGGTGTGGGCACTTCTAACTTGGGGACATGTTTCTAAAACCCTGTCCAAACAACTTGTGCCATTTACTCTTCCAACAGTAACACAGGAAAGGGACTGTCTTTCCAGGACTTTATTTATCAATCTTCCGGATGCTCACTGAAAGGTAAATTGCAGTTTACACTTTACCTATTAAAGAATCAATCTTTTGTGTACAATTAAAGCCCTGAGTCCTCGAGGGAATAAAGAGCACGCAGTTTTCGTTTTTGTTTTGTTTACCAGGCCAGCCCTTTCCCTAAAGCCAACAGGATCACAACCTCTCTTGGTGTTTATTCATGATGGCTCTGGATTTTCAGCTCCCACACGTGTGTCTGTTCTTAACAGGAAGAGACTTAGCCCCGTGGAAGGAGCAGGGCCTTTGGAACTGGGAGACCCGGCTTCACCCAACATCTCTGCCACTGACTAGCTTGATGCTCTTAGCAAGTTATTTAACTTCTCCCCAGCTCAGTCTCCTCGCATGAAATATGGAGATAATCATATTGATTTTGCAAAGCCTTGTGTCTGGCACGGAGAAGAGACTTAATAAGTAGCAGCAGTTTTCATTAGTGTTAATGATCATCAGGCCGGATTCGAAACCTCAGGGCACTTTTCACAATTGACAAGACCTGGAATGGCCCAGCCAGGGCCATTCTGTTAAGAAGCCACCCAGACAATTCTCAAGTTCTGCTCCGATCCACCCCAGCCTCCTTTCAAAGTTACCAGGAGACACTACAATCCCACCCTGGGGCTCTGGGTGAGGTGGGCGGTTCCTGTGCCCAGACCAGCTCCCTTGTTGCCAGATGACGTCTGCACTCAGCCCCGAACATCTCTGGACTAAGCGAGCTCATTTCCAATTACAGATGGGCCGGCTGGAGACAAAACAGAGATCCTTGAGCAAAGTAGGAGGGACTTGCTCTCCTCAGCCCT
>CM052814.1:43038393-43074389 GCA_028533885.1 Nasua narica
GCGGGATCCTCGGTCCGCCCCCGCTCCCTCCCTCCATTTCTTCCTTCCGGGAACCTCGGCTCGAGGAGCGCCCTAACCCGTTACCGCGGCTGAGCAGCTTCGCTCCGGCGGCCGCTCCCGCGTTCGGCTGGCACAGGGTCTGCGCGCGTCCTTCGGAGCGCCCGGGCCTGGGGCTGCCCACGTGAGGCTCCTCTGCGTTCCCCCACGCTCCGCGCACTGGCCCTGCACCGAGCCGAGAACCTCATGGCCCCTCCAGGTGGCCCGGGCTGGGGGCAGGTACCGAGCCACCTGATTGGCGCTGGCCCCAGTCCTGGGAGAATCCCCCACCAGAGAGGCTTCCTGCACCAAGGCGAAGGGAAGGGACAAAACGCCGCAGGATGGTGCCTTCCAAAGAGCCTTTCCTTAGCTCCACTGCCTTTTCGCCTAAGAAATGTGAGCTCAGGAGTCGGCGCCCTAAGAACTTCGCGAGCCACAGCTCAAGTCCAGCACGGAAAATCCTGCGAGAATGATAGTTTTAAGGACCAAGGTGTGTCGAGGTCCCCTGGACTTTGCCTGGAGAGTCTCCCTAAAGGCTCATCTGTTTCCCTATTTCTGGCCAGCGCAGGTCCTTGGAAGTCCAGTCACACCTGGATGTCCCCGCCGTGGAGGGACACCGCGTCCTTGTAGCGGGGCAGGGAGGGAGTAAATGCAAATTAGAATTGTGACGGCGAGATCTAACAGGAAAAGGCAGGAAAGGAGACGCAGTGCCTTCCCCCTCCCCCAACGCGAGGAGAAAACGGTAACGCTAACGCTAGAAAATGCTCTAGATTTCTTCTCTGAAATTACCCTCCTTTAATGTTTTCAAGCTCTACAAGTTGCTTATGTGCTGCACCCCAAACCGAAAGTTCTGACATCAGTCTGCTTGGAGAACATGTTGGGGCGAGATGGAAGGAAACTGTCACCTTTTCGCATCTCCAAAGCATCTCACTATGGAACTTTTGCCTGTTCCGGTGTGTTCATTTTTCTCCCGACCCTGCTGGTCAGGCTTGGACTGAAGACAGGGGAGGAGGAGGGGAGGGAGAGGGTCACCCAAATTAATGCTCAAGGTGGAGGGAGGGTGTTCTCCACATCAAATACGTTTTCCTCTTCATACTGTGGACAGTCTGGAGGATTCAAGAAATTGTATCAATTTCTCCAAAAGAGAGAAAGAAAAACATTGGTCCCTCAGCGCAGATCCAACTTGTAAAGGAGAGGAGTAAGAAATTTAGCACTTGGAGCAACCTTTATTATTCCTAGAACTCTCTTTAAAAAATATGCATATATCCAAATATGCATATATCCAAAGGCAAGCTACCCACCCAATGGGTCCAGCAGGCTTACTGTTGCTTCCAACACTCCACGTTTTTCCTCTTTCTCTTTACGGGTTTCAGATTTTGATCTCAGATCATCATGTGCTGCCTTTTCTCACAGTCAAACCTCACACCTACATTTCTTCCTCGTCTCACTTCTTTTCAAAGGCAAAACTGCAAAATAAAGAGATTTGTTGTTTGTTAGGCACAATTACACGGAGAGAAATGAAGCCTGGTGCAACCTGACCAACCACCACAAATCAAATGTGTGTACTCAGCCAGGTCACTGACCTCACCCTACCACTGTCCTCCATCTGCTTCCTGAGCCCTTCCCTTCCCCCTAAAGCAACAGCCATCCTGACTTTACAGTAATTAATTTCTCAGGCACGCATGCCCAAACACTGCTGTTTGGTTTGCTTGGTTTTGTACTTTATGTAAATGGAATGATAGAGTGTGAATTTTTTGTGTGTATCTGACCTCCTCTTTTCATTTGGTTACGTTTGTAAGATCCTCTGCCTTTGTTGCATATTGTTGCCTTTAGGGCTATTACAAATGATACTGCTAACCACCGCCTTGAATGTATCTCCTGGTGTCCAGATGCAAACTTCTCTTTACATATCTTGCAGTGGAATTGCTGGGCCATAGGCTATGCCTATATTTAACTTCCTTAGATAATATACCAAATTGTTTACCAAAGTGGTCATAAAATTTACACTTCCACCAAATATGGATAGTAGTTGCAGTTGCTCTACGTCTGTGCCAAGACATCTTGTTAGACTTAATTTTTGTCAGTCTAGTGGATATGTAATGATATCAAACTTGTGATCTTCATTTCATATCCCTAATTACCAGCAAGATGGTGTGCATTTATATGTACCTAGAGCCTATTTGAATTTTCTGTTTTGTGAAGTACCTATTTAAGTCTTTACCCATTTTTCTACTGAGTCATCAGATTTTTTTTCTTGTTGAGCCATAAAAGATCTTTGTATAGTCTGGCTATCTGCCTTTGTCTCTTAGAGATTGCAAGTATCTTCTCCCCTTCATTAATCTTCATCTTTTGATCAGGAATAATTTTTCAAAGCAGAATTTTTGTTTTGCGATCATTATAAATTCAGATGTAGTTTTAAGAAATAATGTAGGGGTCCCAGGTACCCTTTACCCAGTTCCCCCCATTGCTAACATCCTGCAAAACTATATCACACCCAGGAGATTGATATTTCCAGAGTGAGAACACTTCTATCAGCACAAGAATCCCTCAGGTTTCCTTTCAACAGCCACACCCACTTCCCTGCCCATCCCTAACCCCTAGACACCCTTGTCTGTTTACCATTTCTAAAACTGTGTGACTTCAAGAATAGTAAGTAAATGAAACAATATGGTATGTAACCTTTTTTTTTCCCCACTCAGCATAATTCTTTGGGAACTCATCCAGCTTTATTAATTAGATGGTATGGATATACCATGGCTTGTTTAACTGTTCATTCACTCGTTGAAAGACATCTGAGTTTTGTTTTGTTTTTTCCAGTGTTGAGCTGTTATGAATCAAGCTTCTATAAACATTCATGTTCAGGTTTTGGTCTGAACGTTAAGTTTTCATAACTCTGGGATAAATGCCCAGAAGTGCAATTGCTGGATCGTGTGGAAGTTGCACACTTCCTTAATGAGATTGCCAACCTGTTTTCCAGAGTGCCTTTTTGCCTTCCCACCAGCGGTATATGAGTTACCCAGTTCCTCCACATCCTTGCCAGCATTTGGTGTTGTCACTATTGTTTAAATTTTATAATCTTTATAAATGTATAGTGATATCTCATTGTGGATATAATCTCCATTTCCCTAATGGCAAATAATGTTGAACATCTTTTCATGTACTTATTTGGCATCTGTATTTCCAACTATATGCTCTCTTTGGTGAAATATCTGTTTATGCATTTTGGACATTTTCTAGTTAGGTTTTTTGTTCTTGTTCTCTTGAGTTTTGATAATTCACATATTTTAGATCCTGGTTTTTGGATTATCTTTGTTTTGTTTTGTTTTGTTTTGTTTTAGAGAGAAAGTACAACGAGCAGGAGGAGGGGCAAAGGGAGAGAGAGAATCCTAAGCAGGGTCCACACTCAGCGGAGAGCCCGAGGCCAGGCTCGACGAGGCGCTCCATGTTACAACCCTGAGATCATAACCTGAACCAAAATCAAATGTCCGGTGCTAAACCAACTGAGCCACCCGGGCGCCCATAGAGCCTCATCTTTTTGCAGATACGTGGTTTGTAAATATTTTCTCCCAGTCTGTAGATTGTCTTTCATCCTCTTTACATGGATTTTGCAGAGGACATTTTAAATTTTGATAAGGTCCAGTTTTTTAGTTTTTCCTATTAGTGTCTGTCAAGTCTAAGAATGCTTTGCTTATTAGCCCTGCTTCCCAAAGATTTTCTCCTATTTTTTTTTTCTTTCATGTTTTACCTTTAAGTCTGTGACCTATTATAAGATTAATTTTATATAAGATGTGAGATTTTGGTTGAGTTTCTTTTTCTTGCCTCAGTATAGCCAAGTGTTTTAACCCCATTTGTTGAAAAACTCTGTCCTCCATTGAATTGCTTTTGCGCCTTTGTCAAGAATTTGTTGAGCATACTCGTGTGAGTCTATTTCTGGATTCTCTGTTCTGTTCCGTTCCATTGATCTTTATTCCTCTACCCAGTACCACACAGGTTGAAATTGAGCAGACTGATTTGGCCCAAGTTATTCTTCCTATTCAAAATTGTTTTAGGTCAGGATGACTGGGTGTCTCAAGTGTTAAGCATCTGCCTTTGGCTCAGGTCATGATCCCAGGGTCCTGGGAACAAGACCGGCATCTCATCAGGCTCTCTGCTCAACAGGGAGCCTGCTTCTGTCTCTCCTCTCCCTACTGCTCCCCCTGCTTGTGCTCTCTCTCTCTGTCAAATAAATAAATAAAATCTTAAAAAAAAAAAAAAGGAAAAGGAAAACCTCAGAGCTAAGATTATAGTTAATGGTGAAAGACTGAATGCTTTTTCCCAAGATCAAGAACAAGACAAGGATATCTGCTCTTTCCACTGCAATTCAGAATTTCACTCTTGATCTCAGGGTCATGAGTTCAAGCCCCACATTGGACATAGAGCTTACTTTAAAAACTTAAAAAAGAAATTACATCTCCAACTTTTGTTGTTAAATTGTCTATTTTTTCCCTTCGATCCCATCACTTTTTGCTTCACGTATTTTTAAACTATAATGACATTTTTCACATAAGAACATGTAAGCAAGGGGCGCCTGGGTGGCTCAGTGGGTTAAAGCCTCTGCCTTCGGCTCAGGTCATGATCTCAGGGTCCTGGGATGGAGCCCTGCATCAGGATCTCTGAGAAGCAGGGAGTCTGCTTCCTCCTCTCTCTCTGCCTGCCTCTCTGCCTACTTGTGATCTCTCTCTGTCAAATAAATAAATAAAACCTTAAAAAAAAAGATTTATAAAAAAAAGAACGTGTAAGCAGAACTTTTGAATTTTCACCACTAAGTATGATATGGAGTCCTTGAGATCACCATGGTGTAAAGAAACCCAGGATGAAAGATCGTGTGGCAAAAGAACATCACTTTGGCCACACACCATGCATTGGAAGTGAGTTACCAAGTCCAGCCCACATTCAAGTCCAAGTGCTCCTCCACCTCCCATTCTCCCTACCCTGGAGTGTAAGTCCTGTCTTTAGACTCCCACCCCAAGGCTAGAGGTGGTTTCCCAGCATCCATCCCTAGGGTGAACCATAGGCTCCAACATTTGATTACCAAATGCCCCCCAGTGGCCCCAAATGTACAGCTCACCAGTTCGAACTTCTATCTTCTCTTGAGGCTTAAAGATAGTAATTCCTTATGACCTTGTTGGCTCTTTGATGCTTTTAAGATGATTTTAAACATTCTCTCAAAGCTTTTAGTTATCTTCAGCTTACCCTGCCCTTGTCAGAAGTTGAAGTGCTCCAGGTGCATATGTGAATGTGTTGTTTTAATCTGGAAGGACTTATTTTGGGTGAAAATACTGCCTCTTTGCTAAACATCAATAAGACTATATCAAAGAAAAAAGTAATTACATTCCTTTTGTATTCTTAGATGTATTCTAGCAAAGTAATATTTTTCTATTGACTTTCGTTATAAAATCAAAGGACTGTTCAGACAGGGGCCACATCACTTAATAGGAGTGAAGTAAAACCCAGTCCTCCCCCTTGTTCCCAGGCCACTGGAAGCATATCCTCCTCCTTATTCCCCTCTTTCCAAAGCAGTTTTGGTGTTGTCAGTGTAATTGGGGAAAAAAACTGCTTTTTTAAAAAAGATTTTATTTATTTATTTGACAGAGAAAGACCACAAGTAGGCAGAGAGGCAGGCAGAGAGAGGGAAGCAGACTCCCTGCTGAGCAGAGAGCCCTATGCGGGGCTGGATCCCAGGACCCTGAGATCATGACCTGAGCCGAAGGCAGAGGCCTTAACCCACTGAGCCACCCAGGCGCTTCCAAAAACTGATTTTTTACCTAAACACAGGTTTTTCTGGTGGAAGCTTCCTGAGATATCAAAAGATATTAGCAGGACACCTGGGTGACTCAGTCAGTTAAGTGTCTGCCTTCAGCTCAGATTCTAGGATTCTGGGATGAGCCCCAAGTAGGAGTCCCTGCTCAGCAGGGAGCCTGCTTTTCCCTCTGCCTGCCTCTCTCTCTTTCTCTCTTTCTCTCTCTCTGACAAATAAATAAATAAAATCTTTTTTTAAAAAAGTGATATTATCTTAATTTCTTCTATATGACCAACTCTGTCATCTGACATTCAAACCACATAGTAAATCAGAGCGAAGATTGAAGTTTTTCTTTTTTTTTTTTTTTAAGATTTTTTATTTATTTATTAGAGAGAGAGAGACTCAGAATGAGAGGGGAGAAGGTCAGAGGGAGAAGCAGACTTCCCGCAGAGCCGGGAGTCCGATATGGGACTCGATCCCGGGACTCCAGGATCATGACCCGAGCCGAAGGCAGTCGCTTAACCAACTGAGCCACCCAGGAGCCCTGAAGTTTTTCTTTTTAGAGATCTCAAGTACTGTTTTAACAGTAATTAAGATCACAGCTTTCTCTAGAGAGGACAGCATTATAAAGTCCAGCTCAGTGGTTTCCTCTTGTATAGATCTACAATCCCTTATCCACAATTTGAAATTCACGAATCTCTGAAAGTCAGTTTAGAAAAGATCTCATTTGTGAACAAAACCAGATCTGACTCGATCTGATTTGGGGGCAAAACTTTAGCTCTAGTGAGATTATTTAAAGTCTTTATCTCATTTTGGTACCAATATTTACTCATTTTGCTGCAAAAACATTGGTGTTTGCTGCTCCAGTCTCTATTAGGGTATGTTATGCTAATAGACCAGAAATGCACCAAATTACCATTTTTAATTTGGGGGCGGGTGGGAGGGTGTGCACTGATTTTCAAAAAACTGTCTCCAGGTAGCAAGGGAAGACTTTGTTGCTCCTGGGATGTAAGGAGGAGGGGTTTTCTCTCACAAGACCTTGGAATTGGGATTGTGGTAAAGGTATAATTAATTATCTAAGGGAAAAAAGGGTTGTGCTACCTCTGTGAAGGTCTGAATTTCATCTTGTGTTTATTTATTTATTTTTTAAGACTTTATTTATTTGACAGAGAGATCACAAGTAGGCAGAGAGGCAGGCAGAAAGAGAGGGGGAAGCAGGCTCCCAGCTGAGCAGAAAGCCTGATGCTATATGGGGCTGGATCCCAGGACCCTGAGATCATGACCTGAGCCAAAGGCAGAGGCTTAACCCACTGAGCCACCCAGGCGCCCCTCATCTTGCGTTTAAATTTACTCAAAATTGCATTTTCTCCTGTCTCGGCTCCTGGTCTCCCTTATAGAAGTGAAACATCTATCCTCTCTTGAGACAAAGTCTTTTATTTTATAGTCATTTCACCGGAATCAGGAATTATTGAATTCCTCTCGGCCTGCCCCTGTGGCCTGGCTGGTGTGTGAGATTCCCTAACCACTTTACAGCTGCTTTCAAGACTGACCATGGCCAGCCTCTTCCCTTAGAAGGATACAAATATTACTCATCAAAACAACATGCTGAAGAGCACTATAAGCATAGCGAAGTACTTTCTCATGACTGAATTAAAATAACTGGTTACAGCAAAATGAGAATTTAAAAAGTATGGGGCTGTATGGGGACAGAGTACCAGTGCCCACACCCTAAAAGTTCCACCAACCCCAGAGAGCTGTGGGGCATCTGTGCTTCCATGGAAAGCAAAGTCAACATCCAATTTCCATGTTGGTATGGGCCACCAGAAGATATTTAAGGGTGAATCAGTTCTTAACTAGAAATTCACAAAAGAACTATGAGATAATTCAGTAAATGAGCAGGGAGCAATTTCTTACTCAGATTTGTATCCACTATAAGTGGTTCCTGCAACTTCTGTAAAATATTAAACTACAGGAGAATCATTTAAAGAAATGGAATTAGTTGGCCTTTGGTCTATTTTTAGCCACCTAAAACAGGCAAGATACTATCTTGTTTATCTTTTCCAGCACAACTTTACCTTTAGCAATTAATTCACATCTCTGGGAGCTTCCCCATGGCCCACGAGAACTGGGATTATTAGTCCATTTCACACATGGGGATAGAGTATATAAGCAACTTACTCAAGGTATACAAAAGATCCCAATACACCTAGGAGCTCATCATTGACACTGTCTCTCTTTGCCATCAAAAATGTGATATTGGTCTTGTCCCTGATCTTAGTGGAATTTAGAGCTTTCCCCATTAAGTATGATGTTAGTTATGAGTTAGTTATTGTCATATATGGCCTTTCTTATGTTGAGGTACATTCCTTCTATAACTAATTTTCTGAGAGTTTCTACCATGAGAAGATGTTGATTTTGTCAAATGATTTCTATTAAAATGATCACATGATTTTTGTCTCATTTGTTACCATCCTGTTCATATTTCTTGCCTTGTGTCTGTTGAACCATCTTTACATCCCACAGACCAAGCCAACTTAATCATGGTGTATGATCCCCTTAATGTGCGGCTGAATTCTGCTTCTAGTATTTTGTTGAAAATTTCTGCATGTTCATCAGGAATATTGGCCTGTAGTTTTCTTTCTTTCTTTTTTTTTTGTAGTGTCCTTATCTGGCTTTGGTATCAGAATAACGCTGATCTCAGGAGCAAGACAAGGATGCCCACTCTTCCCCCTTCTATCCAGTACAGTCTTAAAAGTCCTAGCCAGAGCAATTAGACTACGAAAAGAAATAAAGGCATCCAAATTGGAAGGGAAGAAGTAAAACTGTTTCCATTTGCAGATGACATGGTATTATGTAGAAAAATCTGAAGACTCCATCAGAAAATTGATAGAACTAATAATAAATTTAGTAAAGTTGCAAGATACAAAATCAACATGCAAAAATCAATTGCATTTCTATATACCAACAACAAACCATCAGAAAGAGAAGTCAAGAAAACAGACCCAGTTACAACAGCATCAAAAAGAAACAAACAAAAAATAATTAGAATTAAATTTAACAAGGAAGCAAAAGATCTGTACAATGAAATCTACAAGACACTGAAGAAAGAAATTGAAGAAGATACAAACAAATGGAAAGATACCCCATGTTTACTGATTGGAAGAATTAATACTGTTAAAATGTCTACACTACCCAAAGTGATCTACAGATTCAATACAATCTCTGAAAATTCCAATGGCATTTTCTACAGAAATAGAAAAAAATATTAAATTCCAAAATTCATATGGAACCACAGGAAAAAAAAACAACAATAGCTAAGACAATCTGGAAAAAGAACAAACCTGGAAGTATCACACAACCTATAATAATCAAAACAGTATGGTATTGGCATAAAAACAAAGACCTAGGGGCACCTGGTGGCTCAGTGGGTTAAAGCCTCTGCCTTTGGCTCAGGTCACTGTCTCAGGGTCCTGGGATCAAGCACCACATCAGGCTCTCTGCTCAGGAGGGAGCCTGCTTCCCCCTCTCTCTGCCTGCCTCTCTCCCTACTTGTGATCTCTCTCTTTGTCAAATAAATAAATAAAATCTTTTTTAAAAATGACCTAAAAAAACAAAGACCTAAACCAAAATAAAAATTTTAGAGCCCAGAGATAAACCCATGCATATATAATCTTTGAAAGGACTCCAAGAACATGCAATAGGGGAAAGGCCAGTCTTTTTAATAAATGGTGTTGGGAAAACTAAAACTCCACATGCAAAAGAATGACACTGAACCCCTATCTTACTCACAAAAATTAACCAGAAAAATGATTAAAAACTAAAAAGTAAGACCTGAAACTGTGAAACTTCTAGAAGAAAACACTTAGGGGAAAAGCTTTCTGACATTGGTCTTGGCAGTTATTTATTGGCTATGTCACCAAAAGCACAAGCAACAAAAGAAAAAAAAAAGTGGAACTAAATAAAATTAAAGTTTCTGCACTGTCAGGGAAACCAAGAACAAAATGAAAAGGCAGCCTATGGAACGGCAGAATATATTTACAAACCTTGTATCTGATAAGAGGTTAATATCCAAAATACCTAAGGAACTTACACAACTCAGTAGCAAAAAACGAACAAAATAAAACAAAATTCCACTAAAAATGGGCAAAAGACTGAATAAACACTTGTCCAAAGAAGACATAGAAATGGACAGCAGGTACATGAAAAGGTGCTCAATGTCACCAGTCATCAGGGAAATGGAAATCAGAACCATGTTGAGGTATCATCTCACACCTGTCAGGATGGCTTTTATCAAAAAGACAGGAAATAACAAGTGTGGGTGGAGATGTGGGAAAAAAGGAACCCTTGTGCTCTATTCGTGGGAACGTAAAGTGGTGCAGCCACTCAGGAAAACAGAATGAAGGTTCTGCAAAAAATTAAGGATAGAACTACCATACAACGAGCAATCCCACTTCTGAGTCTGCATCCAAAGGAAACAAAATCATTATCTCAGAAGTTTCTACACTCCCATGTTTACAGCAGCGTTATTCACAATATCCGAGACATGGAGACATCCTATGTGTCTGTCAACAGACGAGTGGATAAAGAAGATGTGATATATATACATATATCACACATATAATATATGAATACTACTCAGCCATGAGAAAGAAGGAAATCCTGCCATTTGTAAAAACATGGATGGGCCTTGAGAACATTACGCTAAGTGAAATAAGCCAGACAAAGAAAGACAAATACTGCATGACATTACTTACAGTGAAATCTAAAAAAGCTAAACTCAGAGTAGAATGGTGGTTACCAGTGGCTGAGAAGCAGGGGACGAGGGGAGACACTGGTCAAAGAGTACAAGTCTTCAGTTATAAGAATAAGTTTGGAGGAATCTAAGGCACAGCATGGTCACTCTGGGGAGTAATACTGTATTGTATACTTGAAATTTGCTAAGAAAATAGATCTTCAACATTCTCACTACACACACACTCTCTCTCTCACACACACACACACACAGGTAACTCTGCGAGATGAAGGATATGTCTATTAACCTGACTGTGGTAATCACTTCACAAAGTATATTAAACCATCATCTTGTACATATAAAAATATGTACACGTCATTTACACCTCAGTGAATTTGGAAAAAAAGAAAAAAATAAAGGACAGCAACTTCACAACAACAAAAAAAGGATGCGGTGTTCGCCCTCTATGGAGACTTTATACAGCATATTTGTAAGCCGGTAGATGGGCACAAGGGAAGAGAAGGTGTTCTAGCAATAGGCAAACCGCCCGAAGACACAAGGACTCCCGACGGCCATTCTAAATACCGCCGTGGGGACAATGCTCAGTCTTGCTGCAGCGGCCCATGTCCAGAGAGCACTGTTTCTTTGGCCCAAGGTGGGCACCGCTAGTCGATGTTTTCTTCTTATACCAGAAGTTATGGTTTAAAGTCTACCATATAACTTTACTGCCGTCTCCTATTTCTTGTCTGACAGAGCCGACTGCCCTCGTCCGGCGGGAAGTTGAGACTGCTCTCCCACTGTTATCGTTGCTGTCTGGGGAAGACCCCTCAACCTCTGCACCTAGCGCAGTATTGCTCTCTGAGGCTCTCACATCCCAAGTGATTTGCTCATTGTCCCCTGGACACTTATTCAGTCCCTCCTTCGCTATCGCCCATCCAAGCTTACGTGTGTAGTTTTTCCTGGCATACCACCTCCCAAGACTACGTCCCCTTTCTCTTCCCAGGCCGTCCCGTCTGCCCATGTTGCAACCCTCCCGGGCTACATGGATTTGTCCAGTGACTCCACACACAATCCTGGGAGAAGTTTTGCTTCAACTTAATGAAGTACAACTAACCATTTCAAAAAAGGAGTGTGTTGGATTTGTATCAGTAAAACGAACCCTAGGCATTAAGATACATACAACTTCTTTTGCAAATTCATTGTAATGCCAAATTCCATAAAAAATGAATCGAAATGTCTAACTGACAAAGAAATTAAAATTCCAAATTAAATACCTGATCTGGCAAATAAACTTCTTTGTAAACTTGGAGTTTGCCTCAAAGAAGAAGCATTTACTGGAATAATTAACTGTGGGGCCAACACAGGGATAAACACTGCATCTATCCACTTGTTTTCCCTCCCAACAATGATTTGAGTTTTATATTCCATCTATTTTTTTCATAGAATTTTCAAGAATTGCTGAGTGCAAATCGGTGCTTTTTTACACTAGAGGCGCGCATGCGCGTACACACACACACACACACACACACACACACACACACACACACACTGGTTTTAGATCCAGCGTAATAACTTGCAGAGTTGGACACTTCATATTTTCTGCTGATGACCACGAAAGTGTTCATTTCAGCTTGAGAAAAAACACCCCCCAGATTCTTCCCGGGGTGCTGGTTTCTACTTCCTATCAAATGCAAAGAGGGTGTCGACAGGGGTCTTTTTCTCCCCAGAAACTTGCTGCCCAGTCCCTGAGCCAGGAGTCCAAACGTCGCTCAGACCCACCAAGCCACACGAGAGGCCAAATGCGAAGGCTGGCTGTCTATCCCATCTGTCGCCCTGTGACCCCCAGGACCCTTTGGAATGACTTCTACTACTTCAGTGGGAGTGGAGGCTCTATCCTCCTCCAGCACTGATTCACATTCCCAGAAAGAGGAAATCTGCCTCTTTTCAAAGGTATGCAAAGGTTTTGGAGGCTTAGCCTTTTTCCTACTGGACCTTTTGCGAAGGGCTTTACGGATGCCAGCACGTGACACTGATGGCAGTCAGCGCTGCACGTGGGGGGAATCAATGTCCCCCCACCCCCACCCCCACCCCAGCCCCGCCCTTGCCCCATATGCAATGAAAGGCCGTCAGGATGGGGAGTGAGGCCTCTTGGCAACACCCAACTTGTCTTTCGTCTTAGTTACGGACCTCCAACACTGTCCTCCTTCCAGCCAGGGCTGACGGGAGGCCAGGCCCCAAACGTAGGAGGCTCATGTTCAAATCTGTTAATGGAGCTTGACAGCAGCCGGATTAAAAGCCCAAATGCGGCATCCAGAAAGCAGAGGAGGACCGCACCCGCATCCACATCCTCTCCCCGCCCGTTTCTCCTGCTCTCGGCTCTTTTTCTTTTTCTTTCTTTTTTTTTTTTTTAGAGATCTGAACCATGAGATACATCTTTGCAGAGAAACAGAGGTTTAAGAAAAACAGCACGCTGATAAAAGGGCTTTGGTGAGCAGGAAAAGAGGACAGACGTACACTCTGTTGTGAGATTTCTAGGAGCCAGGAGCCAGGCTTGTCTGCAGAGCCAGTTCCTTTGAGGAAGCAGAGAGATCAGTGAGCAAGGGGTGTCACGACGGTCACGGTGAGGCTATTCTACTAGGTTGGCCTGTTTGTAAAAGCAGGCCGGCTTGGGAAGCGACTACTGACTCACTTTGTCAGCACAGGTGACAACTGTAATGAGCAGGCTAGAGCCTCCCCAGACTGGGCCAGCCTCAGCACTCTTCTCCCCCGATCTTCCCAGCACACAACCTCTGCTTTGGCACTGAATTGTGGCCTTGCCCAGCTGGTGGAACTTTAAGATCCTTGAGGGTCAAGCAAGGCGTTGAAACTAATTAAAAAATATTTACAGACTGCCTGTACTTTATACTCTGCTGAAGGGAATTCAAAGACGTATAAGGAGCTCACAAAAATAAGACACACACAAAGCAACCGGATGCCAATGCAAGGCGACCACTGAGTGAGGCCCCGAATCTGTGCTGTCATACAATGAATGTACGCCACGTGTCCCAGGGACAGGAGACTGTGTTGGAGCACGCACGGGGCAGGGCACGAAGCAGCACTGGCTCCCAGCTTCAGGACCCTGACTTTCAGCTGGCAGGAGGAGCAACAGGAGGGTCCGGTCCGACTCTGTCCCCTTGAAGATGAGAAGGAATGTTCTCCTCCCGGAATAAGAGCTACCCAGCTGGGTGCAAAATGGATGAGTTTACTGAAAATCTGGGACTCGCTGGTTCTTTAACAGGACTGACATGTTGCACATGGGCCCACGTTTGGGAACCAGTATGGATCTAGTGCTTGGAACAGGAGCTGGTGGCTTGCGGGACGGGATCCCAGGGACTCCGGGAGGAACACCATCAGCCCCCTTTCCCTTCTGCTAGGGTAGTTTGTGTTGACTGTAGGCTACCCACATTGCTTTGCCTTTTTATCCCTGTGGCTACTCTTTGGCCATATGAGTGCTCATAAATGGTGACAACTGGGGACATGTGTCTGTTTGGCAGACAGTTAGCAAACAAAGACCGACCAAAAGCAAACCAGCCACAAACCCGCCAATGCCACCTCTCCCAAAATGTCCCAGGAAAATCTGCAAATACCAGAAAACCTGGCTAGAGACCACGAATTCCCTCGGTGCTCTTGCATCTGTGCTGCGATCCAGATGAAGGTGGGACGGAGCCATGGAGGGAAGGAGAAAGATCACTTACTGGCCGGCACCTGGCGCTTCAAGGCTCCTCCAAAGCCCTCTTCCGGGCTGAAACAGCAGTCATGTGCGTCATCCCGCTGGCATCAAATGCACCCTGACGGGCCACTTAAAATTTTACAATTCCTGGAAATGTGACGGCCAGAGATACGATCATTCATAACTGTGGGTAATTCTTGGAGTGTGCCTTCTCAGGACTCGTATAAGACAATCACAGATCGAAAACATTCTTAGGAGAAAAAGAACTTTGAACAGACACAGGGAGAGACTAGGGGTAAGAAAGACAACACTCAGAATAGCGACATGCCCGTGCTGTACCAGGCACCGGGCTCAGCGTGATGTACGCTCTGCTTGATTTAATAATCCATGCAACATCATTCCGGCCACTGTCCCATTTTCGGTCCCCTCACAGCAAGCCTCTCCAGTGAGCTAACATCGACCCCACTGTCTCACTTCCCATTCCGTCTTTCACCCACCGTCAAGGTCACCAACCATCCTCCGGTTGGGAAGTCTGGGAGTAGACCCATCACTACATTCTACTCCACACTTTACCTTTTGGCAACATTTGACAGAGCTGACCCTACTCTCCTTGAGAGCCTCAAAGGCTCGTTTTTCTCTGGTTATTTTATTTTCCTTATGGGATTTATCCATACCCAAAGCTGCTTTGTGTCTCTCCCCACTAGAATGTAGCTCAATAAGGACAGGGACCATGTTTCATTCACTGTTCTATCCTCAGGGTCTAGAACAGCGCCCTGTGCCATTGGCCCTGGGATAAAAAATGGATTAAGGGAAATGGATGCCGGGGGGAGGGGAGGAGAGACTTTTTCTATAGAACCTTTTAATTCTTTTAAGTTTTATACAATGCGTGTGTTATTGGCTACAAAAATAATCATTGCACAAAATTCCCCCCCAACACTGGAATTTACGGTAGGGGAAGTCAAAGAATCCGGAGAAGTCATTCATTCTTCTCCCCTGCCTTATACAGGGCCCCACCAAACTGCACTACATATTGTTTTAGAGGAAGACGAGTGGAGACAGATGGGAAGTAATTTTTGTAGGTCACCTTGATAGTCCACCTTGGTTTTCTTGCCATCTCACTCAAATCCAGACGTATTATTAGCAATTGGTTTACTGACATGGTCAGTAGCCATGTATGGATCTGAGAAAACATTATCCTTGGGAAGACTGGCATTTTTCATCCACCCTATAGTCCTGGGAAAGCATGCAGTGGGATTCCTTGATGTTGACTCTCCTTGGAAACTGGGAGCCAGCTCAGGTTTTATTAAACCTGGCCCTGGTTTCTGGCCACAGATGCCAACTTCTCAGCCATAATTAGGCAGCTGATAACTTTGCAGGGAAGAAAGGTGATTCGTGAGCCCAAGAGAGATTCAAGATGGTATATGCCCTTCTCTTTGCCAAAATGTCAGACATGGGCTCTGTAGGTCTGGACCAAATGGTGGGAGTCATCACTGAAGTAAGGGAATCGTAAATCATGGAAACAGATTGAGGGACTCTACGGGGTTCGTGTCACAAGTCATTCTTCTTTTTCGGGGACCCACTGTGTTTGGGACAACCCTAGAGAGTTTGTGTTCTAACACTTGCCAAGACAGATTGTGAGCAACAGAAATACATACATAATGCCATTCGGCAATGAAGGAGATCTCCCATTTTCACTAGACTATATATCTACTTTTAGATTAACCAATACTAATCCTTATCTAAATGCTTTTTATTCCAAAAGTACCCCCAAGTATTATTACAAAAGCTACTATCCCAAATTCCAAAGCTACTCTTGGGAAAAGCTATATTCCTAAAGATTTAGGGTCTCAGACATAAGTTTATATACAGGAGGGAATATAAATACATTTATTGAGCACCTCCTACATGCCTGACATAGCTGAGATGTTGGTATGAATTCGAGAAAAGAAGTATTAGTGAGTGAGATACCATGTAGATATTCCTCATGAAACATGAGTGGTAGATAGCAATTGCTCTTAGACTATAGACCAGAAACCTTGGTAAAGAACCCAAAATAATTCCAGTGAGAAGCAACTGGATTTCCTAATTCTGAGTTGTAATGCTGTCCTCTAATAACTGGGCAGTCTTCAACATCTAAACCAGGAATATCTATAATCCTAGTTTCGATCTTATCAACACTTTAGGGACAGGGTGGGATGGGCATGGAAACACTCAAGATTTACTAGAGACCCACTAAATCAGAAAACCCCAAAGTGGGCCAGATGTCAGTAAATTCTCAAAGTTCCATAGGTGATTCTTATTCACATCTACTTAAGACCCATCACCGTCCAGCACTTTGTTGTAAGCCTCCTCTGGAGTCTGTGAGGCCAACCTCCCTCTGCTTGAACAGATACAGGTTTTTGCTCCTCCGAAAAGGCTGGGTTGTTTTGTTTTTTAAGATTTTATTTATTTATTTATTTATTTATTTATTTATTTATTTATTTATTTATTTATTTATTTATTTATTTATTTATTTGACAGAGAGAGAGAGAGAGAGAGAGAGAGATCACAAATAGGCAGAGAGGCAGGCAGAGAGAGAGGAGGAAGCAGGCTCCCTCCTGAACAGAGAGCCTGATGGAGGGCTCCATCCCAGGACCCTGAGATCGCGACCTGAGCTGAAGGCAGAGGCTTAACCCATTGAGCCACCCAGGAGCCCCAAAAAGGCTGTTTTTTATTAGTAGTTTCTTTACTGAGATTTAATTCATGTCTTGTAAAATTGACCCACTTAAGGTGTACAATTCAGTGGCTTTTAGTTTACTCATAAAATTGTGAAACTATGGGGTGCCTGGGTGGCTCAATGGGTTAAAGCCTCTGCCTTCAGCTTAGGTCATGATCTCAGGGTCCCGGGATAGAGCCCCACATGGGGCCCTCTGCTCAGCAGGGAGCCTGCTTCCCCCTCTCTCTGCCTGCCTCTCTGCCTACTTGTGATCTCTCTGTCAAATAAATAAATAAAATCTTTAAAAAAAATTGTGAAACTATTGTCATTATCTAATCCAGAATATTTCCATCACCCCAAAAAGAAACTCCATACCCATTAGCATTTACTCCCGGTTCCCCCTTCTCCCCTAACCACTGGCAGTCACTAATCTTTCTATCTCTATGAATTTGTCTAGTCTAAAAATTTCATATAAATGGCATCACACAATATGTAGCCTTTTGTGTCCGGCTTCTCTCACTTAGCACGTTTTCAAGGATCATCTATGTTGTAAGATGCATTATTACTCCATGCATTACTGTGGCTGAGTAATATTCCATTTTACAGATAGACCACGTTTCATTTATTCACTCATCAGTTGTCATGAGTCAATGGGCTGTTTCTACTTTTATTGGCTACTATGAACAATGCTTCTATGAACATTCATGTCCATAATTTTTATTTCTCTTCAGTAAATAGCTAGGAGGTAAATTTCTAGGTCATAGGGTAATTATGTGTGTAGCCATACTGTTTTTCAAAGCATCTGCTTCATTTTATATTCTCACCAGAAATATATGAGGGTTCCAATTTCTCCACATCTTTACCAACACTTGTTATTATCTGTCCTTTTTATCAGAGCCATGGTAGTGAGAGTGAAGTATTATATTGTGGCCTTGCTTTGAGGCCACAATATAATTTTCCCTGATTGCTAATCATGTTTAGCACTTTTTGATTTGCTTATTGGCCTGACACCTGGGTGACTCAGTTGGCTAAGCAACTGCCTTCAGCTCAGGTCACGATCCCGGAGTCCCAGGATTGAGAACTGCATCAGGCTCCCAGCTCCATGGGGAGTCTGCTTCTCCCTCTGACCTTCTCCCCTCTCATGCTCTTTCTCACTCTCTCAAATAAATAAATAAAATCCTTAAAAAAAATGTGCTTATTGGCCATTTGCTTATCTTCTTAGGGGAAATATCCATTAAGATCCTTCCCCATATTAACTGGGTTGTCTTTTTATTAATGAGTTGTAAGAGTTCCTTATATATTTTAGGTACAAGTTCCTTCTCATATACACATTTATAAATATTTCCTCTCATTCTTTGGACTATCCTATCTTTGAGGCACAAAAATTAATAATTTTGATGAAATCCAATTGATTTTTTTCTATTGTTGCTTATGTTTTTGGTGTCATATCCTAGAAATCATTGCTAAATCCAAGATCACTAAGATTTATGCCTATATTTTAACAGTTTTATAGTTTCAGCTCTAAAATTAGGTCTTTGATCCATTTCGAGTTAATTTCATATATGATGCAAGGTAGGGTCCAACTTCATTCTTTTTCATGTGACTATCCATTTGTCTTGGCACAATTTGTTGAAAAGATCATCCTTCCTCCGTGAATCATCTTGGTACCCTTGTCAAAAATCAATTGACTACAGGTGCATGGGTTTATTTCTTGACTATCAAGTCTCTTCTTTAGTCTATTGATTTATATGGCTATCCTTGCGTAAGCACCACACAGTTTTTATTACTGTAGCTTTATAGTAAGTTTTGAAATCTGAAAGTGTGAATCCTCCAACTTTGTCCCCCTACCCCAGGTTGTTTTGACTCCTCTAAATCCCTTGTATTTATGTATGAATTTTAGAATCAGCTTATCAATTTCTATAAAAAAAACTTTATCCTTTGATAGGAATTGCACTGATCGATTCAGAAATATTGACATCTTAACAATATTAAGTCCTCCAATCCATCAACATGGACTTTTTATTTATTTAGGTCTTCTTTAATTCTTTCAGCAACATTTTGTAGTTTTTAGCATACAGGTCCTGGACTTGTTAAATTTGTTCCTGAGTATTTTATTCTTTTTGATGCTATTATAAATGGAATTATATTTATTATTATGTTCAGTTAGCTAATATTAGTTTTTGATGTAGTGTTCACGGGCTCATCAGTTGCGTATAAAACCCAGTGCTCATCACAACACATGCCCTCCTTGATACCCATCACCCAGCTCTGCCATCCCCCCACCCTCCTTCCTTCTGCGACCCTCAGTTTGTTTCCTGGAATTACCTTCTTAATTTCATTTTCAGATTATTCATTGCAAGTATTTGGAAATACAATTGATTTTTTGTATGGGTCTCATAACCTGAAACCTTCTGAATTTGTTTCTTAGCTTTAATGGATTATGTATGTATGTATTAGGATTTTCATTTATACAAGATCATGTTATTTACAAATAGAGATAGATTTTCTTCCTCTTTTCCCAACTCAATGCCTTTTATTCCTTTTAGTTGTTGGATGTCTTGACTTGAACTTCAGGTATAATGTTGAATAGAACAGGCATGACTGCACACTCATGTCTTATTCCTGATCTTCTGGAAAAAACTTTCAGTCCTTCACCATTAAGTACAATGGTACCTGTGGGTTTTTCATTAGGGCCCTTTTAGAATCTAAAATCAGTTGAGAAAGTTCTCTTCTATTACTAGTTTATTGAGTGTTCCAATAATAAGAGAGTGTTGCATTTTGTCAAATGTTTTTCTGAATCTATTGATATGATCATGTGGTTTCTTTATGTATTACTGAGTTATCTTAATGGTTGCCATAGGGATTACAATTAGCATCTTAACTTACAATTTACTTCAGACTAATACCCACTTTCAAGTTGCTTTCAATAGTGTGATGGTTAATTTTATGTATCAACTTGACTAGGGCACATGTGCCCAGATATTTGGTCAAACATTATTTTGGGTGATTCTGCAAGGATTTTTTTGATGAGATTAACATTGTCAAGTTGATACACTGAATAAAAGCGGACTGTCTGCTATCCTCCCCAACCACCCCCAGCCTCATTCGATCAGCTGAAGGCATGAATAGAACAAAAGCGTGACCCCCTCCCAAATAATAGAGAATTCCTTCTGGCCGACTGCCTTAAAACTGAGACATCAGCTCTTTCTTGCTTTCAGACTCAAGCCAAAACATTGAATCTTCCTGGGTCTTGAGCCTACTAGCCTTTAGACATGACCTGCACCACTGGCTCTCCTCCTGGGTCTCCAGCTTGTGACCTACTCCAGATTTGGGGATTTGTCAGACTCCATAATCACATAGGTCAATTCCTCATAATAAATATATATATATCTCCTATTGGTTTTGTTTTTCTGGAGAACCCTAATACAAACAGTATCCAAAAACTCTCCTCTTACATATTGCTGTTACCCCTCTCTTGTATTACAGTTTTCATATAAATCATATCTTTATACATTTAGTGTCCATCAACACAGATTTATAATTATTACTTTATACATTTGCCTTTTATTTTTTTAAGATTTCATTTATTTATTTGACACAGAGAGAGAGATCACAAGTAGGCAGAGAGGCAGGCAGAGAGAGAGGGGGAAGCAGGCTCCCTGCTGAGCAGAGAGCTCGATCCCAGGACCCTGAGATCATGACCTGAACTGAAGGCAGAGGCTTTAACCCACTGAGCCACCCAGGTGCCCCTACATCTGCCTTTTAAATGAGATAGAAGAAAAGTCACCAAAAATGTGTATTTTTACCATCCTCTATATTTACCTATGTAGTTACAATTACCAGTGCTCCTTTTTTCTTCATGTGGACTTGAGTTCCTAATTTGTTTTCATGTTAGTTTACAGGACTCACTATATTATTTCTTGTAGAACAAGTCTGCTAGTAACAAGTTCTCTCAGTTTTAATTGTTTTGAAATGTCATAATTTCTCACTCATTCTTGAAGAATATTTTTGCTGAATATAGAATTCTTGGTTGGCAATCATTTTCTTTTAGCACTGTGAATACGTCATACCACCACCTTCTGGCCTGAACAGTTTCTTTTCTTTTTTTTAAGGTTTTATTTATTTGAAAGAGAGAAAGAGAGGGAAAGCACAGAGGGAGAGTGAGGGTGGGAGAAGCAGACACCCCACTGAAAAGAGAGGATGACATGGGGCTCGATCCTAGGACCCTGAGATCATGACCTGAGCTGAAGGCAGACGCTTAACCAACTAAGCCACCCAGGCACCCTGCCCTCAACACTTTCTAATGAGAAATCAGCTGTTACTCTTTTTAAGGATTCCTTGTATGTAATAAATCACTTCTCTCTTGCTGCTGTCAGTATTCTTTATCTAGTTTGGATTATGATGTATTTAGGTGGGGATGGGTTTGAGCTTTGCTATTGTGAGTCCATTTGAAGTTTTTCATTAAATTTGGGAAAATTTTGTCCATTACTTCTTAAAATTTCTTAAAATATTCTGCTTCTTTTTCTCCTTCCTTTCCTTCTGGGACACTCATTATGCCTATGTTGGTACATGTGACAGAATCCCACACTTCTCTGAGGTTCTGTTCATATTTCCTCAGGCTGGATAACCTCAATTGAACTATCTTCAAGTTTGCTGATTCTTCCTTCTGTCTTCTTAAACCTAATGTTGAGCCCTCTAGTGAACTTTTCATTTTAGTTCTTTTACTTTTCACCTCTATAATTTATACTTATTGTATTTAATATATATATTATTATGTGTATATATATATATATAATAGGGCTTTGAAAGAACTCCAATTCTGTTGTACTCCCTCCCCCACAATACTGCCAGCCCGCTGAATTTCACTGTGTGTGGGCTGTTGTTGTGGGGTTTTAAGGCTACTGTGATGCTAGGGAAAGGGCAGATGGAAACAGGGGCAAGGGAATATGCCACAAAGCTTGCTCTTCTTATCAAGTTTTTCTTGAATAAACAATCCTGAATTGTTGCAAGCCTTTGGTTAATTTCCAGAGTTTTGAAAAAGTTGATTCTGACAATTTTGCCAGTATTTTCATTGCTTTTATGAAAAAGAGCATGGCTTTTTTCTCAGATGGGTTTAGGTCGTGGGCTCTTCAGTTGTTTCCTGTTCATTTTTTTTTTTTTTTAAGATTTTATTTACTTATTTGACAGAGAGAGAGATCACAAGTAGGCAGAGAGAGAGGGGGAAGAAGGCCCCCCACCAAGAAGAGAGCCCGATGCAAGGCCCAATCCCAGGACCCTGAGAGCATGACCTGAGCCAAAGGCCGAGGCCTCAACCCACGGAGCCATCCAGGAGCCCCTCTCCTGTTCATTCTTAAGTAACAATTTAATGTCCCTGCCCCGTCTAAGAAAATGTATCTGCCTTTCCATCGTATGTCAAAAAAACCCCACCAAATTTAGCAAAAGAAAATGATGCATTTTTTTAAGAAAAGGAGCTTTGATTAGTTACAGGTGATTCACTGGAATTGTGAAAATGGAAACTTCTGTTTCCAAAAAACTGGGAGATAACTATAGTTCAGTTCTTCTTGGGGTGTCTGGGTGGCTCAGTCATTTGGGCGTCTGCCTTCGGCTCAAGTTATGATCTCAGGGTCCTGGGATGGAGCCCTTCATCGGGCTCCTTGCTCGGTGGAGAGCCTGCTTCTCCCTCTCCCTCTGCCTGCTGCTCTCCCTGCTTGTGCTCTCTTTCTGTCAAATAAATAAATAAAATCTTAAAAAAAAAAAAAAAAAGACTAATTCTTCTTAGGGCGCTCTTCCTAGAAATGTGGGGAAAATTCCATGAACTTTCAGTACTTAAATACATATACATATAGCTGGAGAAACCAAATGTCAATGGATATTGTTCTCTGGAGAGACTCCAGACATATAAATTGATTGCTTGGAATTTTGTTATTGTCTCTTTGATTTCATACAATTAGATGTGGAGACAAGACATAGAAAAGAGTTGTGTTTTCTGATAAACTCTTTGAACTTTTTTTTTTTTTTTAAGATTTTATTTATTTGACAGAAAGACACACACAGCGAGAGGGAACACAAGCAGAGGGAATGGGAGAGGGAGAAGCAGGCTTCCCGCCAAGCAGGGAGACCATTGTGGGGTTTGATCCCAGGACCCTGGGATCATGACCTGAGCCAAAGGCAGATGCTTAACGACTGAGCCACCCAGGTGCCCAAACTGCCTCCTTGTCAAAAGGAGGTAATCTCATCCTCTCTATCCCCCATGCCCTTCTTCAGGCCTTCATTGCTTCTACATGAATTATGGAAATTGCAAAAATCTCTTAAACCAGTGACCCTGTTTCCTATCTTTCGTCTTTCAGTCTATGCTTCATATTTGCTGTCAAAGTGATCTTTATAAAGTGGTTTGAAATCTTTCAATTCATAAAAAAGAATGAAATCTTGCCATTTGCAATGATGTGGATGGAGCTAGAGAGTATCATGCTAAGCAAAGTCAGTCAGAGAAAGATAAGATACCATATGATCTCACTCATATGTGGAATTTAAGAAACAAAACAAATGATCATGGGGGAAAAGAGAGGTAAACCAAGCAACAGACCAGACTCTTAACTGTGGTTAAACCCATGGTTACCAGAGAGGAGTTGGTGGGTGAGGGGTGAGAGACGTGATGGGGATTAAGGAGGGCGCTCGTGAGGAGTGCTCGGTGATGTATGGAAGTGCTGAATCACCAAACTGTACACCTGAAACATAGGACACGGTAGGCAAACTAACTGGAATTTAAATAAAAACTAAAACAAACAAACAAACAAACAAACCCCTTCGATTACTCCCTATTGCCCGCAGAAATCACTACTTCGCATGGCCTGCAGGGCCCGTTTTAATTTTGCCTCTGCCTACTTGGGCAGCATTATTTCTCCATCACCTGACTTGTACTCAATGATTCAGTCATACTGACCTACTTGAAGCTCCTTGCTGCCCACATCTCTGTGCCTCTGCACTCTGCTCTCTGCTTGGTGCATACCCACTCTCCATCTTACTCATCTATACACTTGTCTCTCAATTTAGGTGCAGTTAATTATGTGAAGGAAAAATGAACGCCTTTAAAAATATCCATGCACTAATTCAAAAAATTACTCAGTTTAAATTCATATCACAAGTTTTAGATCTTGCAAGCAGAGCAGAACGCAGTGCAAAACCACTACTTCCAGAAGGACATAGGGGGATCTCCTGGCATGTATACACTTTCTCAATTGCCACATGGTCTTATATGGTTCTGATGTTCTCAAATTAATCTCTGTGAATGTATATGCTTTCTGAGAGTATTTTTTTAATTTAAATTCAAGTAATTGACATATGACGTATTGTTCGTTCAGAGGTAGAGGTCAGTGATTCGTTAGTCTTACATAACACCCAGTGCCCATCACATCCCGTGCCCGCCCTAATGCCCATCACCCAGTGACCCCATCCCCCCACCCCCTGCCCTCCAGCAGCCCTCTGAGAGTTGAGGAAGGAAGGAAGAACTCAAATTAACATCTGCGCAGACGGCCCTAGATGAAGCAGGGAAAACTGTCCCTATGAGTGCACAGAGGGGACAGAACAACAGTTGAAAGGGTTGAGTCTGAGGCATTAGTGAAGATCATTCTTTTTCTCGGGACGGAAAACCAGAAGATAACGTAGCTAATGACGGTTGGGTAATATCAGTAATTTAAAACCCTATATTGAATAAACAGGGTTTGTTGAAAAAGTAGCATTTGCTTTTATCATGAGCTGTTTATGTCCTGCTTATACCGATCCATCCAAGTGCAGTTCTCAAAATTTTAAAAACTTGATTCTTACACAGAAGGCAGTGAGCTCATTTGAGAGTTTAACACTTTAATGATGACCCCAGCGGGATGTCAAAGCTATTTTCAAAGACTGTGTGAAAACTTGGGGTATTTAAATGAACAGAGAGGAAAAAAAGAAATAGTGAAAGAAATTTGCTACATTAGTTTCAAATTGGTCGATGCTCAGCAGGACAATAAACCATAACCCTCTGTGTTATCCTCTTTACATCAGCAGGGAAAAAAATCACATTACAAATTTTACAGGCCTGTAAAATGTTTAGGACATGACTGGTTGTGCAAAAGTTAGGTAGGCTTATTAGAAAATGCTCTTAGCTTAATGTGAAAGGTCATAAAATCATCTTTTACACTCTTTACAAGTTTGGGGTAATTTTCCTTCAACTGATTCTTTCAACTTTTTTCTTTTCCCAGCCCATGGAATGTATTTCACAATGCCTCATTTCTTCCTTTTGAAGGATCTTTTAAGTGCTTTCGAAATACCTTCCATGCACTAGAACTAGAGATACAGGTATGCCCTTGAAAACACAGGCTAGGTGGCAACTTCTGAGAAGAAAAAACAAAAATCCCTGCAATATCTACTGCCCTCCAACCCTAGGCTGGGTCAAGCCCTCCATGCTGCCCAGGATCCCTGCACATGCTCCCCACAGCACTTACAACATCCTCTTATGGTTGCTTACCTGCAAGTTCTCTCCATCCTGTCCACCCTCTGACCAAACTGTGAAACCCTCAAAGACAGGGACAATCTTTTGTCTTTAGCATCTAGCACAATACAATCAATGCCTGGCACACAGAAGGTCCTTGGCAAATAAGTGTTAATTGAGTGAAGAAGATGAGCGGTAGCCATCCAGAACCATCCAGATGCTTCCTAAGACTTGGTTCTAGTGTCTCCTCTTAAAGGCTGATTCCTCAGTTTTAAAAACGGGTCCTAAGGGGCACCTGGGTGGCTCAGTGGGTTAAAGCCTCTGCCTTCAGCTCAGGTCATGATCTCAGGGTCCTGGGATGGAGCCCCGCATCGGGCTCTCTGCTCAGCAGGGAGCCTGCTTCCCCCTCTCCCTCTGCCTGACTCTCTGCCTACTTGTGATCTCTCTCCTCTCTGTCAAATAAATAAATAAAATCTAAACACAAATAATAAAAAATAAATAAAAATAAAAACAGGTCCTTTGAGTTTGGAGGAGTTGGGAGATTTAACATCTTGGAAGAAATCTTTAATAGCCACTTTCATTTTTGTGTCATTATACATTTTTAACAACATGGCGAAGAAATGTAACATCTTTTCCTAGTTAAAATAATACCACTTTGTGTCACCTTATATGAGTAATCAGAAACAGGGGAACTACTTACTCACTGACATTTGTCTGGAATAGGGGAGGATTGATTAAGAACTGAAAGTTGACTCAGATGTGATGAGGGTCAAAAGAATGTCTTCCCCTTGGTAGAATTCTCAGGAATTCAGTTAATTCTCATATCACTTTGAAGCATAAGGTCTAAGAAGGACCTCTTTTGGTCCTAGACACTTAGACCCTTTCTTTATTCATTCACGGACTCTCCATAAGGCAGGCACTCCATAAAGAATTAAATAAACTACTACAGTCATGGCTGCTCTTTTCGATTTGGTTTTGTCACATTCTCCTGCTAGCTAGCCAAGTTTTCTGGGAATTTTTATACGAAAGAAGGGTAAGGTTGGGGATAAAGTTATATGTGGATCTTGTAAGAGCCTAGTTTTTGTAGCTGTGGAAATTTTATCAGCCTTTAAAGTAGAAGTAACAGCACTGGACACTCAGGCCTGAACATTCCTGATCACTCTGGACAGTCTACCAGGCCCGCCCTGGGCATTTTGTTCTGGCACATGATCTACCAAACCGAGTAAAAACAGCGTTCTTGCTTTGGCTCGATCCCAGGCCCCTGAGATCATGACCTGAGCTGAAGGCAGAGGCTTTAACCCACTGAGCCGCCCAGGTGCCCCGTAGGACCCGTTTTTAAAACTGAGGAATCAGCTTTTAAGAGGCGACACTAGAACCAAGTCTTAGGAAGCATCTGGATGGTTCTGGATGGCTACCGCTCATCTTCTTCACTCAATTAACACTTATTTGCCAAGGACCTTCTGTGTGCCAGGCATTGATTGTATTGTGCTAGATGCTAAAGACAAAAGATTGTCCCTGTCTTAGAGGGTTTCACAGTTTGACCTGAGCCGAAGGCAGAGTCTTAACCCACAGAGCCACCCAGGCGCCCCTGATTTCACTTTTTAAAAACTTTTTTTTTTTTTTTTTTTGCAATTCAATTCTTATTTCCAGATTCCCACCACCTCAAGGTAATAGGAACAATAAATGTACGGTGTCAAAACTAAAATATTTCCTCATAGAACATTATTACCAAGGAAGAGAAAGGCATTATATTAAGCCAAAGACAAAGACTGATGGGAAAACCTTCAGGTTGCTGAAGCAAGTGCTCAGAGAGCAGAGATTCTGTCCTCTTTTCACATATATTGCAAGGAAGAAAAAGGGGGCAGGGAGAGATTAAGTCAGGGGCATAGATTTCACTCTAAGACCCTAAGAGTCACAAAGAATAATGGGTAAGTTTGAATGGAGCAGCTAGATCCTGACTCTAAGAGGTGCCCCCAGGGCCAGGGCGGGCAAGCTGGGGCCGGCTGCACCGGGACGGGGCAGGGTAGGGCGCTCCGTGGCCAGCTGTGGAGTACAGTGGGTAGAGTTAGAGGGGGAAGAGCTGAACATGAAAATGAACATGAATGGCGAATCAGAATGACCCATTCCCAGGGTCGCCCAGCTGTGCCCTAAAAGATCCGCCCATCTGGGCTCCCCTCCACATCCCTGGGCTGTCTTGGGAGGTGTCCTGAGTTCTAGCTAGCATCTGGTCATTTTTTTTTTCAAAAAAGAAAGAAAGAACAAGTTCTTGCTACTGGCATATAATTGACCCAAGGCCTGCTTTTTGTTGTTGTTGTTGTTGTTCTTTCTCCCCCCCACACACACACAGAATATGCCTGGTCAGTTGCACTAGGAAGCTATCTTCTTTTAGTAAAAGATGAGCTCTTTTAATAAATTTAATACCATGGAAACAGGAAGTTACACAGCCTGTGTCAAACAGGCCCATCATAAATTTTCATTGAATTAGAAAATGACAGCCCTCTCATCTAGTGACAGAGACGGGCTGCTGGTCCAGCTAGAATGCAGGGGCAAGAGAGAAGAGAAAACCATCCTCCCCCAAAGATACTTCTTCCTCCATCTTTCTAATGCATTTTAGCCACGTGACCATGACACTTCCATGAACTGCCCTAGATTTTTCTAGTTAGTGACGGCATATTAAGATGATCATTTCTCTATTCCGTAATTCAGGAACAGAAGAGTGCAGAAATCGAGTGGGTTGAAAATGTATACAAAGCCACTGAGTAAACATCATTATCCCCATTGCTATAATTTTTGCTCCTGGGATGTGGTGGAGGGCAGTGATTTTCAGCAGCAAATCTGCTTGTCCGTGCCCTGTCCTCCCTCTCCCGCTGCCCCTTCCTGCTGGCGTCATCGGAGACTGACGCCAACAGACTTCCTGCGTGCGTTGTAACTGATCTGTGCGGGCTACTGCGCTGGGGTCACCGAAAGGGTAGAGCAGATGTTCTCACTGCTCCTGCTTCCTAGCTGCTTGGTTTTTCTCTTGGGTATTACCAACAGAGGAAAAAAAACCAGGGGGAGATGATAGGATACAAGAAGCACCAGGAAAGCTGTGGTACTTTCTTTGGAAAGGGGACAAATGTGGCCCGTCGGGCTCCATTCCCTTTCCTTTGATCAGACAGGCAGGAACCTCACTGTAAGGTCCCTCTAAGTAGGAGTTATCTTGTTTATCCTCGGATCCTTGGAGCTTTGCATAAGTCCTGGCATACAGAAAAGAAGTTTGAAAAAAAGAGAAAAGAGAGAAAAAGAAAAGAAGCAAGTTTTTTGTTAAATAGAGGGCAATGTGGAGGGTCCAGGGACAAGGTAATTGGCCAGGCAGAGAGGTGTAGACAGACCTGTGCCCTGACTCAGGATGTCCCAGGACAAAAGGACTACTGCAGCTGGGATGTAAGTGCATTCCCCACCTCGGCCAATAATCTCTCCAGCCTCTACACTCTCGGGTTCTTCAAATACTTGTCCTAAGGCAAGTTGAAATGGAGGAGATATAATGCAAGGGAAAGGAACACAGGCTTTTGAGATCGTTCCATTATTCAACAAATATTTATCATGTACCCATGTTCTGTTGTTTCAGCCTCACGGGATATAATACTGAACAAAGCAGATAAAGTTACCTGCCTTGTGAGGCATTTACATGTGGGTTGATGGACACAGGCAGTACAGAATAAAAAGGTATACCCTGTGTTAGAAGTTAGGTGCTATGGGGAAAAAAGTAGAGCAGGGTAAGTGGGGGGGGAGGGTGGCTAGTGATCAGGAGTGTGGGGGGTAAGTAGTAATTTTCAAAATGACCTCTTTGAGAAGATTCAGATACTGGAGGGAGAACAGCCAGCCAAAGTCAAAGGTGGGAGCTGCCTGGTTGTACTCAAGGGAAGCACGGTCAGTGTGGGTGGAATGGAGTGGGTAAGGGGGAGGTTGTAGGAGACGAGGTCAGAGAGGCAATGGGGCTGGAGGGTGGGGGCAGTGGGCACCATGTAGGGCCTTATGGGTACTCTTGGCAGATTTAGAAAATAAAACCATGGATTCCCAGTTAATTTGAGTTTCAGGTTCATAATGAATATTTTAAAAGTATGATTATGTCCCAAATATTCCATGAGACATACTTAGACTAAAAAACTACCGTTTATCTGAAATCCAAATTGAACTGAGCATCCTGTGTTTTAACTGGCCAACACCAATCGCTGAGTGCCACTGCAGGGACTCTGAGGAAGACTGGGAGCCCTTGGAGGGTCTTGAGCAGAAGAGGGATTCCAGTAGACCTAGAATTTGACTGGTTCTCCCGGGCTGTCTTGTGGAGAACAGAGAAGAGAACACCGTAGGAAGCAGGGGAACTAGATGAAACGGCTGAAGTAACCCAGGCCAACACCACAATTCAGACCAGGTGGCAGGAGTGTGGGCAGTGGGAAGAGCTGCGAGCCCAGATACATTCTGAAAGCACGGCCAACAGGATCTCCTGGCTCATCGGGCGCAGGGTATGAGAGAAAGGGAAGAATCGGCCATAACACCAAGGATTTTGCTCTGTGTAGTTAGACGCGGGGAGTTGCAACAACTAGCTTACAGAAGACTTGAGGTGGTGTGGTGGAGGGTGCAGGTAGGGCCAAAGTCATGAGTGCCATTTTGGACATGCTAAGCTTGAAATGGCATTTGGGCACCTGAGCAGAAAGATTATGTAGGAATTTTAATATGAAGCTCAGGAGAGAGCACAGAGCTGGAGATATAAATATAAATCTCAATCTTTGTAATATAGATGGTTAGTTAAAGCCGTAAGCCTGGAGGAACTCCACAAAAAAGCAAGGCCTGCTGCCCTACAGCATTAAGCATAAGTCAGGGCAAAGAGGAGGAGCCAGAAGAGGAGGTGTGGAGGACTGACCAACATGTAGGAGGGAAGCCTAGAGACTGTGATGTCCCTGAAGGAGAGGAAGTGTCAAATGCTACTGATAGGTCAGGCACGGTGAGGACCGAAGGCTGACTACTGCATTCAGCAGAGATCGCTGGATACTGACCAGGAGCACGTTGGGGGGAATGGTGCAGGCAGAACCGGAGTGGGTTTAAGAGGGAATAGGAGAAGCATAATGGAAGACAATATAGATAACTCTTTGGAGGAATCATATTTAGTTCCTGCAACTTACTAGATGTGACTTTGAGTCAATTACTTCATTTTCTGAGCTACAAATATCTCCTCTGGTGGAAAAAAAAGAGTAATAAGGACACTGTGAAAATTAAATTATGTAAAAGGTACAGCATATCCTAAGTATTTAGTAAACTGATATTAACATTATTATAACACAGTATTAATTTCTGTGTAGTAAGATACTTAACCTTTCTGTGTCTCAATTCCCTCATCTGTAAAATGGGAGTAATAGAGTACCTACCCCATAGTGTTGTTACAACGATTAAATGAGATAATCTACAGAAAGCACTTGGAACCAACAGCTTGTGGCACATTATATGAATGCAATAAAGCTCTTACTATCCAAGCAATTATCTTAGGAATGCTGGGCTACCCCTTTTGTAAATGCAGTGTTGCCCAGAAGTGAACAGGGTGCAGAACTTATAAAATAATTTCCTGTCTTGGGTAATGCTATCCTTGTGCTAATGTGATCTAAACTCATTAACTTTTGATGGCAGCTGTCTCTGCTGCTTTGTGATGTGTAAAGCCCTCTACAAGTGACAGTTACTTTAACAGACTCAAGATCTCATTGTGAGTTAAACCCACTCTCTACATCATGAGTTAAACCTTGAGAGTGAAGTCACAAGGGTTAATGGTTGTTTTCTATCTCCCTGGAGAACCTGGAGAGCCTTCAGTCTTATAACACGGGATGCAGAATTCCTGCAGGCATTCTTAATCATTTCTGAGAATCTGAGGAACCTTCCCCCAGAAAACATACACACACACAAAATTTAACACACTGAAATAAGAAAATCCCTTTAAGAGTCAAAATGTGCCTAAATTATATGAATTTTGCTTTCTTTTCCCTACAACAGAAACTTATAAAGGAGATAAGAACCTGTCCGCCCTGGAAAGTCCAAAATAAAGATGGAAGATGATTTTTTTTTCCTTAGAATTTTTTCAATGGAACAAGATATAATTAGTAGTTGTCGCTTCTGAATATGAGTAGAGGCTTGTTGGTATATCCCCACCGCCTTCGAGGAATAAAAATAGCCATTTAGTAGTAAAGCCTGAGTTGTGTAAAAAAGCAGCTTACATGAGTAAGGTCAAACTTGGAGAAATTTTAAACTTTGGGAAAGAAGATCACCCAATGAAAATTACTCTAAGACCCATATTTCCTCCCAAATTCACTCTATGTCACTCAGCTTGTTTCCAAGCTCCATCTCCAGCTCAACACTTCTACCTGGAGGCAAAGTAGGAAGGATTTCAAGGAAAGGATTTGGCGCCCGGCATGGCCACAGAACGCCTGTCCTAGAGCGCCCCCTGCCAGTGAGGAGAGGGCAAAACCAACTCTGAAGAAGGCTTCCTTTCACTTTGAGAGCACAAAAAAAAAAAAAGCGGGTTTTGGGTTTTTGTTTTTATAATCTTTTTTTTTTAAAGATTTTTTTTATTTATTTATTAGAGACAGAGACTGAGAATGAGAGGGGAGAAGGTCAGAGGGAGAAGCGGACTTCCCGCAGAGCCGGGAGTCCAAAATGGGACTCGATCCCAGGACTCCAGGATCATGACCTGAGCCAAAGGCAGTCGCTCAACAAACTGAGCCACCCAGGCGCCCTGGGTTTTTGTTTTTAAACCCAGCGTGAGTGAAATAGTCCCCTCATCAACTCTACTCTGAGGAGCAATTCAAGTAGAGAAATCCTAGGTTTATAACCCCTAAATTAAAACTCCCAGGAGGTTTCCACGAACTACTTCCGCTTCCTGTTGCAGCAACTTTTCGGCAGCTGCTCCTGAAAGCTCAGTTGTGTGTTGTCTAGAAAGAAAGCCCGGCAGGATCAGCCGACAGGCCCTCAGCTAAAGCCCTGTATGGACACCAGGCGCCCTTAACATTCCTGCAGACTCCTTCCAAAGACAGCAGGAAATTCAGCTTTGTTCAGCTTTCCTATCAAGGTTCCCAGATAAAATGACTACTGTCTAGTTAACAAACAATAATAGAGCGAGTGTCACACTGGCTCCACTGCAGGGCCTGTGGCTTCAACACTTTCCAGGCTGCCATCACCTCTGGTTCCTACTGAGGGGGAGGGGGAAGGCCACCACAGTTCAAGCATGTACTTCCACCCATATTAAAGCCTTACGATATTTAGTGGGAAAGTGCCACCGTGGGATAAAAAAGAACACAATGATCAAATTAAGATCAATGTGTGAGAAACAGGGAGTTGCTAATCAGTGGGGTTAAAAGTTCAAGAACGTAAGATGGTTAAGTTCTAGAGAGCTGCCGTATGACACTGGACCTAGAGTTAATATTGTACTGTGCTCTTGAAGATCTGCATTCTTAAAATTAAATTTAAAAAATCAGTTGCCATAGGCTATCACGACCCTGTTTCTAACACAAGAGTTCTCAACTCTGTGTGTCCCAGTGGCTCCTTGTGCCAGGGGTGCCTGGGAGGGAAGGGCGGGGGACAATTGGCTCTACTTGCTCGAGGCAAAAAGCCAGAGGAGGAGATAGAGGGAAAAGTCGGAGAGGGCAGCCTGACTCTAGCTGAAAAAGTGTTCTCCTCACAGGTCTAGCCCCTCCCTTGAGAATCACCCCTCTAAAGTTTAGAGGAAGGGTGTGTGTGTGTGTGTGTGTGTGTGTGTGTGTGTGTTAAAAAGAATGAATGGCAGAAGAATTATCAAAAAACAAAACCAAAAGGGGTTTCTTGGTAAGCAAAACAGATTCTTTGCTTCCTTTCAACTTTTTTTTTTTAAAAGAGATTTTATTTATCAGAGAGAGTACAAGCAGGGGGGAGGGGCAGAGGAAGAGGGAGAAGAAGGCTCCCCACTGAGCAAGGAGCCAGATAGATATGGGACCTGATCCCAGCACCCTGGGATCATGACCTGAGCCGAAGGCAGATGCCTGACCAACTGAGCCACCCAAGCGCCCCTCATTTCACTTTTTCCCATGCAGTCATCATTTGGCAAAGTACGGCACTGCCACAGGCCTGCCTCGCCCTCCTTATTACGATTCATTTTAGCTCCAAACTCAAGAGAAGCCACCAGGAAGTCCATGAAAAGCAGTTCACATCCAAACTAATATATTAATCCTAAAAAGCACTTTTAAATGCGTTTGTTTCATCATCGAACCTGGGTCTGTGGTGCTGAAAGATTTTCTGGAAAATGAACTGGGATGTCAGAGGTATGCCTCCACAAAGAACGATAAACTAAAAAGAGCCATTTTGATAAATCAAACTTTTCTCGAAGGAGGCCACAGAGGCTGATTGCTGGGAACTCAGTTGCAAATATCAAACTTTTCTTTTTCTTTTTTTTTTTGCCATTTTCTTTCACAAACCAAACCAGAAAAATAACCAAGTATGGTTTGTGCAGAAGAATAACCTAGACAAAATATTTGGTCTTTCTACTCAGTTCTCTTAACTGAAGAAGGTGCTCTCTATTCAACTTATGCAGTTTAAGTAGGATGTTTCTTCATGTTTGGTTAGACTCTTCTCAATAAAGCCCTATGTTTTATAGGCATTCAGAACACACAATTGTAGAAAAAAGATCAAGATTCCAATGAACCTTACTTATATCCTATTCTATCTTGCTTACTCATTTATTCACTCAATAAAACTTACTGAACATCCATCCCATGCCAGAGAAGACATAAAGGTGGCTTGGCCTAAGGTGATGGCAGTAGATTTACAGAAAAACAGGCAGGTTACTGAGATACTCACGAGGAAGAATTTGGCAGGATTTGATAATGGATCGAGTGTGGAGATGAAGGGCTGGGAGCAGTCAAGGATGATTCTACTCCTAGATTTTCATCTGAGGCAACTAGTGGATAGCGCAGGGAACAGTGGAGGTGAAGGAGGGTGATCTTTCCGAACTCCTCCTGTTCAAGAAAGTGTAGGGTAGGTTCCAGGGGGCATGAGCTCCTAGAAATTAGGAAACAATTTTGTATGAATGTGCACTTTCTCAGGAGAACTGCCGTCAGTATTTGACTTTTAAAATAAAGTTAATGACCCCATAAAAGGTCAGGGATTACTGGTCCATTGCATATAGAACTTGGAAATCCTCAGACATTATATTCATGTCAAACAGATGATTCTACCAAGTTGCTCAAACAAATGGTCTTTAATAAGGCTAAGTCTCAAAAGTATTCCATGCTTATGACCCAGTACAAGGACAAGGTAGTATCAGTGAGCTCTGACTTCTTTCAACTTAGCCAAACAACAAAAATTCCATAGAACTCTAGATTTGATACAAATTCACTCCCCAATGTTGAATGACTCTGTAAATCTGTAAATCTGAAAAGATCCTAAGCAAAGCCAATACAGAAGGCACGTTTGCAGATACTTAACTACACTAATGTTTGCTATACCTGATTTGGCTTTTATTGAAAAACACGCCATTTTTCTCTTAAGGTTGTGAAACAACTTTGCTGAGCCTCATGAATCTGGATAAAGTCAATTCCAAGCAAAAACTACATAAAGACCAAAAAGTTTTGGTGGAATTATTTTCTGAATCTAGAAAGTGTAGCAAAAATAAATCAACATCAATTGAGGAAAATGTGATAAAGGATCACATTCTAGCTATTCCTAAACAGATGCTCCATAGCCTAAAACGTAAAGTGTGGAAAGTATGCTATCACTTAATTATAGCCAAATGTTCCACCCCCTACTCCCAATTTAACTATATTACTCCAGATCAGCAATGTTCTTATTTTTAAAATTCAGAAAAGAAGGCGTAAACAACTTTTGACTCTGGCCCATATCATGTATGTTTAAGTTTTATCCTTCCAAGCAAAAGGGAAGACACATATCCATTAGGAAGGAGGAAGATAGGTATCATGGGCAAAAAATAGGGAACATCCTGTGGGGACACACTTTGCTTCATAGTCGATATCCTGGTACACACACAGTCTCGCTTAGCTGACAGGTATTTTCCTATATATGGTATCAGAAGAGATTTTTCACATGAGTGACAACTGCAGTAAAAGAATACTTTTGTCAGGGAGTCATTTGTTACGGTAAGAAATGAACTGAGCTGACTTTGGTTCCTACTTACGGTCTCATGGAATGACAGATGAAGGGTCAGTTTGACCAAACCACCTAATGGAGTTTGAGAATCACCTAGAAATAGGTTCTGCTCCCGGCAGAACTACTGTAGCACACGAAGGCTTTGAATGGGGACTCAGGCAATCAAGTGAGCAGCTGAGAGAATGCGGAATTACAGCTGCAAGTGGGGAGCAGGCTTGCTAGTCCGTGTGTGGAAGGTCTCAGAAGAGAAGTTAAGACACTGGAACACCGCTGAGTAGGGTTTGACAGGGTTGCTATTAGCAAGAGAAATAACACAAGTCTAAAATGTGGCGGTCAGCTATTTAAGATGTGGCTCTGGTGTGAATGAATTCCAACTTCATGGAATAAAGTATTTACCTACAACATATTCTTGACAAAGGTCAAGAA
>CM052814.1:43074889-43093182 GCA_028533885.1 Nasua narica
GGGTGCAATTGTAAATGGAATCGACTCCTTAATTTCTCTTTCTTCTGTTTTGCTGTTGGTGTATAGGAATGCAACTGATTTCTGTGCATTAATTTTATATCCTGACACTTGATTGAATTCCTGTATGAGTTCTAGCAGTCTTGGAGTGGAGTCTTTTGGGTTTTCCACATAAAGTATCATATCATCTGCAAAGAGTGAGTGTTTGACTTCTTCTTTGCCAATTTGGATGCCTTTTAGTATATATTTTGATGAGGATGGTTGCTATATTTGTATTCTGTTCTCTTGTTCATCTATTCTTCTCTAGACAGAATGACAAGATAGAAAAACTCACCCCAAAAAAGAAAACAAGTGGTAGTATTAACTTTCAGGGAATTAATCAATATGGACATAGCTATTGGGCCTAGCGTTCAGAATAACAATTATAAAGATACTAGCTGGGCTTGAAAAAAAGCATAGACGACACTAGAGAATCCCTTTCTGGAGAAATAAAAGAGCTAAAATCTAATCAAGTTGAAATAAAGAAGGGTATTAGTGAAATGCAATTAAAAATGGAGGCTCTAACTGCTAGGATAAATGATACAGAAGAGAGAACTGGTGATGTAGAAGATAAAATGATGGGAGAGTAAAGAAACGGAGAAAAAGAGAGATAAGCAACTACTGGGTCATGAGGAGACAATTCAAGAGATAAGTGATACCATAAAGCAAAACAATATTAGAATAATTGGGGTACCAGAGTAAGTGAAGAAAGGGAAGGGGGGAACAAAAGGTATATTGGAGCAAAGAACTTTATAGCTAAGAATTTCCCTAATCTGGGTAAGTAACAGGCTTTGAAGTCCAGGAGGCAGAGAGAATCTCCCTCAAAATCAATAAAAATAGGTCAACACCTCAACATGTAATAGTGAAGCTTACAAGTCTCAGAGACAAAGAGAAAGTCCTGACAGCAGCTCAGGACAAGAGATCTGTAACCTACAAAGGAAGAAACATAAGGCTAAAAGCAGACCTAGCCACAGAGACCAGGCAGGCCAGAAAGGACTAGCATAATACATTCAGGGCTCTAACTGAGAAAAACATGTAGCCAAGAATACTTTATCCAGCAAGGCTATTATTAAGCATAGAAGGAGAGAAAAAAATCCTCCAGGACAAAGAAAAACTAAAATAATTTGTAGTCCCTAAACCAGCCTTGCAAGAAATATTAAAGGGGATCCTTTAAGCGAAGAGAGAGCCCAAAAATAACTTAGGTGAGAAAAGAATAGAGACGATATACAGAAACAGTGACTTAAAAGGTAATACAATGCTCCTCCACTCACTTTAAAAATAAATAAATAAATAAAAAGGTAATACAATGGCACTAAATTCATGTATTTCAATAGTCACTCTGAATGTAAATGGGCTAAATGCTCCAATCAAAAGACACAGGGTATCAGATTGAATAAAAAAGCAAGACCAATGCATATGCTGTGCCAGAGACTCATTTTAGACCCAAAGATACCTCCAGATCAAAAGTGAAGAGGTGGAGAACAATTAATCATGCTAATGGACATTGAAAGAAAGCTGGCAATCCTTATACCACACAAATTAGATTTTAATCCAAAGACTATAATAAGAGATGAGGAAGGACACTATATCATAATTAAAAGGTCTATCCAACAAGATCTAACAATTGTAAATATTTATGCCCCTAACATGGAAGCAGCCAATCATATAAGCCAATTAATAACAAAATTAAAGAAACACATTGATAATAATACAAAAATAGAGGATTTTCACACCCCACTCACTGCAACAGATGGATCATCTAAGCGGAAAATCAACAAGGAAACAAGGGCTTTGAATGACCCACTGGACCAGATGGACTTCACTGATACATTCAAAGCATTCTATCCTAAAGCAAGAGAATACACATTCTTCTCGAGTGCACATGGAACATTCTCCAGAATGGAAAACACACTAGGTAACAAATCAGGTCTCAACCAGTACCAAAAGAGTGAAATTATTCCCTACATATTTTCAGATCACAATGCTTTAAAACTTGAACTCAATCACAAGAGGAAATTTGGAAGGAAAACAAACACATGAAGGTTAAAGAACATCCTACTAAAGAAAGAACAGGTCAACCAGGAAATTAAAGAAGAATTTTAAAAATTCATGGAAACAAATGAAAATACAACTGTTCAAAATCTTTGAGATACAGCAAAAGTGATCCTAAGAGGGAAGAACTAGCAATACAAGCCTTTCTCAAGAAACAAGAAAGGTCTCAAATGCACAACGTAAACATACACCTAAAGGAGCTGGAAAAAGAACAGCAAATAAAGCATAAAACTAGCAGATGAAGAGAATTAATAAAGATTACAGCAGAAAACTATGTAATAGAAACCAAAAAACGGTAGAACCCATCAAGGAAACTAGGAGCTGGTTCTGTGGAAGAATTAATAAGACTGATAAACCCCTGGCCAAACCTATAAAAAATAAAGCAAAAGGACCCAAATTAATGAAATCACGATTGAAAGAGGAGAGATCACAAGCAACACCAAAGAAATATAAAAAAAAAAAAACACTATAAGAACATATTATGAGCAACTATATGCCAACAAATTAACAATCTGGAAGAAATAGATGGATTCCTGGAGACATATAAACTACCAAAACTGAACCAGGAAGAAATAGAAAACCTGAACATACCCATAACCAGCGAAGAAATTGAAGCAGTAACCAAAAATCTATCAACAAACAAGAGTCCAGGGCCAGATGGCTTTCCAGGGCAATTCCACCAAATATTTAAAGAATTAATACTTATTCTTCTGAAGCTGTTTTAAAAACTAGAAATGCGAGGAAAACTTTCAAATTATTTCTATGAGACCAGCATGACCTTGATTCCAAAACCAGGCAAAGACTCCATCAAAAGGAGAATTACAGACCAATATCCTGATGAACACGGATGCAAAAATTCTCACCAAGACATTGGCCAATAGGATCCAACAGCAAATTAAAAGGATTATTTACCAGAAAGAAATGAAATTTATTCATGGGCTGCAAGGGTGGTTCAACATTTGCAAATCAATCAATGTGACATACTACATTAATAAAAGAAAGGACAAGAACCATATGATCCTCTGAATAGATTCAGAAAAAGCATTTGACAAAGTACAGCATCCTTTCTTGCTTAAAACTCTCCACAGTGTAGGGATAGAGAGAATATACCTCAGTATCATAAAAGTCATCTACAAAAAGCCCATAGCAAATATCATTCTCAATGGGACAAAACTGAGAGCTCTTCCTACAAGGTCAGGAACATGGCAGGAATGCCCACTATCACCACTATTGTTCAACATAGTACTGGAAGTCCTAGCCTCAGCAATCACACAACAAAAAGAAATAAAAGGTATGCGAATAGGCAAAGAAGTCATCAAATTCTTACTCTTTGCAGATGACATGTTTTGGGAAAACCCAAAACACTACCTTAAAATTATTAGAACTCATATATGAATTCAGCAAAGTGGCAGGATATAAAATCAGAAATCAGTTGCATGTCTATACACTAACAATGAGATGGAAGAAAGAGAAGTTAAGGAACCTATCCCATTTACAATTGCACCCAAAACTATAAGATACCTAGGAATAAACCTAACCAAAGAGGCAAAGGATCTGTACCCAGAAAACTATAGAATACTCATGAAAGAAATTGAGGAAGATACAAAGAAATGGGAAAACGTTCTATGCTTATGAACTGGAAGAACAAATATTGTTAAAATGTCTATGCTACCTAGAGCAATCTATATATTCAATGCAATCCCTATCAAAGTACCACAACTTTTTTCACAGAGCTGGAACAAATAATCCTAAAATTGGTGAAACCAGAAAAGACCCCAATTGGCTGAAGAAATGTTGAAAAAGCAAAGCAAAGCTGGTGGCATCATAATTCCGGACCTCAAGCTCTATTACAAAGCTGTAATCATCCAGACAGCATGGTACTGGCACAAAAACCAACACATAGATCAAAGGAACAGATTAGAGAGCCCAGAAATGGACCCTCAATTCTGTGGTCAACTAATATTCAACTAATATTCAATTCTGTGGTCAACTAATATTCAACTAATATTCAAAGTAGGAAAGAATATCCAATGGAAAAAAGTGTCTCTTCAACTAATAATGTTGGGAAAACTGGACAGTGACATGCAGAATAATGAAACTGAACCATCTTCTTACACCACACACAAAAATAGTCTCAAAATGGATCAAAGGCCTAAATGTGAGACAGGAATCTATCAAAATCCTAGAGAACACAAGCAGCAACCTCTGTGATCTCAGCCACAGAAACTTCTGGCTAGACAGGTCTCCAAAGGCAAGGGAAAAAAGGACAAAAATGAACTAATGGAACTTCATCAAGATAAACTTCTGCACTGCAAAGGGAATAGTCAACAAAGACAAAAGACAACCGACAGAATGGAGAAGGTATCTGCAAATGGTTTATCAAATGAAAGGCTAGTATCCAAAATCTATAAAGAACTTAATGAAACTCAACACCCAAAAAATAAATAATCCAGTTAAGAAATGGGCATTTCACCAAAGAAGACACACAAATGGCCAACAGACACATGAAAAAGTGCTCAACATCACTTGGCACCAAGGAAATACTAATCAAAACCACAATGAGATACCACCTCACACCAGTCAAAATGGCTAAAATTAGCATGTCAGGAAACGACAGATGTTGGCGAGGATGCGGAAAAAGGGGAACCCTCCTACACCGTTGGTGGGAATGCAAGCTGGTGCAGCCACTCTAGAAAACAGCATGGAGGTTCTTCAAAAAGTTGAAAAGAGAGCTACCGTATGACCCAGAAATTGCACTACTGGGTATTTACCCTAAAGATACAAATGTAGTGATGCGAAGGGGTATGTGCACCCAAATGTTTATAGCAGCAATGTCCACAACAGCCAAACTATGGGAAGAGTCCAGATGTCCATCAACAGATGAATGGATAAAGAAGATGTGGTATATATATATATAATTTAATACTATTCAGCCATCAAAAAAAATCTTGCATTTGCAAAGAGGTGGATGGAACTAGAGGGTATTATGCTAAGCAAAATCAGTCAGAGAAAGATTATCATATGATTTCACTCATACATGGAATTTGAGAAACAAAACAGATAAACATAGGGGAAGGGAAGGAAAAATAAATCAAAATCAGAAAGGGAGACAAACCACAAGAGACTCTTAATCATAGGAAACTGAGGATTGCTGGAGGGGAGGTGGATGGGAGGAGAGGAGTTAACTGGGTGATGGACATTAAGGAAGGCACGGGATGTAATAAACACTGGCTGTTACATACAACTAAGGAATCACTGATCTCTACCTTAAACTAATAATATGCTATGTTAATTGAATTTAAATAAAATATAATTAGTTTTTTAAAATAAAAAAAAAGTTGTTATCTTGCTAATTTAACCAGGGTTTTCTTGGTTATATTCTAGTGGCTTTTGTTAAAAAATCCTTCAGTGTATACATAGTCAAAAAAATACCAGCACTGTAGTTCAGGCCAGCCATTCAAGTGAAGATATCCACGAGGTAAGTTGCAAATATATTTCTAGGACTTTGGTGAGACGCTGGAACTAGAGATTTGAGGTTCATCTGCAGAAAGTACAGGTATGCCTCATTTTTCAAAAGTTCACACTACACCACTTTACTTTTATGAAGAATCTGGGTAGGGTTAGTTCTTGTTTTCGCTAACTCAAAAAATTGAAAGAGGATTTTCACTTTTACCAGAAAAGGTCAGAAGCGGAAACAGCATCCAGCATTCATTCTGCAGTGAGTGGTCACAGGGTCTGCGTGCACTCTAAGCAGCCAGAGAGGTACCGCCAGCCTCCTTCCCCATGAGCTTCATTCAGCATAAAGCTATGGTGGCTTGAGGCTGTGCTTTATCTCCGTCTATTTATTTTGTGCATTAATTACCAAGGTATGTCGTAAGGTATCAGAAAAATCATTAGCAAAATGTGTTTTAAGGCATCAGAAATGCCCACTAGAGATTATTTTGAGGGTCTGGGAATGTTCAAAATATTTTCCATATAAATTAATGGTAATTGCTTCCTTGCTTTATACCAGTTCAACCCTAGAAAGGTTTCCTAGGAACACTCTACTTTAAAACAGCAGGGGAAACCCATCGGAAAAACCATAGGCACTGATAAAATTGTACTCTTTTCCCACTACCACTTCTCACTAGCTAATAATCCACACAACCATAGAAAATGCTCAAATTAAGTCTGAAATGACTTGAATTTTAAAAGGTAAGCTCTTCCATCAGATCTAAGTAAGAAACATCAATTTAAACACATTGTTGGTGTACTTATATCTCTAAAATCAGTTGTCTTACATATCTTACCTGGTTTAATTTTTCACTGTGATTCAGCCTTGAAGTCTCTGCTACATTTGACTTAAAAGTCTTTTCCACGTTCAATATTTGCTTCGTTGGTTCCATGTTTGAAGCAGATTGTGAAAAGCGAGCCTTTACAACTGGAGAGCTTGTGGAGTATGACCCGTGTGGTTTCATTCTAAAAGGCTGGGTAAACATTTTACCTCCTTTTGTGAATAAAAGCATAAAGACCATTGTCACTAACAATTTCTACTTTATTTTCTGGTGGTTATCTACAGAGGCTACTGTGACCTAACTGCCCTCAACTTTGAAATAACAATGAAGTAAAGTGAGCTGATGTTTTCATATTGCCAAATAAAATTTACATACAATGGAAGAGATCTGTCATCTGTAGAAGAAAACCAAGAGATCATTAAGGGTGTTACTGAAAAGATTGGGGCCACCTAAAAACTCCACTTAAGACCACCTGAATATAATCAGAGAGGCAGGTTTCAATAGGAGGTCAACAAGTCCCCAAGTAAGGAGTCTGCTTAAAACTATGCTCCTCAAACCAAACAATCACCTACTAGTATGGGAGCAAGGAAGGGAGATAAAAAGCTATATAATTAAGGATATTTTAGAGTACACATTTTTTTTCTTCTACATTTGTAGGGAGGGAAATACTACTGGAGAGATATATGTTGAGGTACAACACGAAAATTTATCACTAGACTTCATTATAGCCCAACTCTTCACCGTAAAATCAAGCACACACACACAGTTTCCAATATATGCTGATGATAGGATATATTGATGGAAGAAGAGTCCACAGATGGGTAAAAACAATCCAATCACTAGGAAGGAATATCGCTCCCCTCATTCAATAAGTTGGCAAACTGCTTTATACAAGTGAACCTCTTGTAAGTTTAACAGTATGATGAGTTTATCTCCCTAAGTTTGAGCAACTCAAGAATACTGATATTGTTGACGGTTCAGGGTTAAACTCAAAACACTCACTGGTCCCTGCAGTCTTCCTCGACCAGAGCATGTAAACACCCTATAATCTTCATCAAATTATACTTCCTATCATAGTTTAAGTATTGGTTTCTACACTTGGGACTTTCTCACGGTTTCACCTACATTAACCTAATCACAGATTTTAGAGAAAAAGAAAAATCACTGAACTGGCCATAGAAGTTCTCCAAATAGGCTCAGTGCATAGATTCTGTACTGTCAAAGGTCTAGTGGGGCACCATACAAATGATCACATGGGTCTTCTGAGACTTTGAGACAGCGATTCAGGGATGAAAGGTACAGCATAGGGAATACAGTCAATGATATGGTAATAATGTTGTAGCCACACTGTGGTGATATGGCATATATACAAAGTTGTCAAATCACTATGCTGTACACAGGAAATTAATGGATCATTGGTGTCAACTACACTTCAATAAATATATATATTAAAAAAAAACAAAACAATTATTGGGAAAGAAAAGCACTGAACAGTATTAAGAGCTGAGTATCAAACCCTAGCTGTAACACTTTTCTAATCATACATCTTTGGAAAAGTCATTTAACTTTCCTGAGCTTTCTTTTCCTTATATCTAAAACTGGGTTATTCACCCTTCTAAGGTGTGACAATTAGAATCTAAAATATTTTATTTATTTATTTGACAGAGAGAGAGAGAGATCACAAGTAGGCAGAGAGAGAGAGGGGGAAGCAGGCTCCCCGCCAAGCAGAGAGGCCGATGCGGGGCTCGATCCCAGGACCCTGAGATCATGACCCGAGCCAAAGCCAGAGGCTTTAACCCACTGAGCTACTCAGGTGCCCCTAGAATCTAAAGTAAAATGCTAAATATGATGGTTATCATTACACTACATAAATTACTGCAGTGCCTGCTAGGATATCAAAGACCTGTGTCAGCAAAAATCAGATGGGACGTCTGGATGGCTCAGTCTGTTAAGCGTCTGCCATCAGCTCAGATCACGATCCCAGGGCCCTGGGATCGAGCCCCACATCGGGCTCCCTGCTCAGCGGGGAGCCTGCTTCTCCCTCGGCCTGCCACTTCCCCTCCTTGTGCTAATAAAATCTTTGAAAAAAAAATCAGATGGTAAATGCTACTGACTAGTATTATTTTTTAAACTCTTCATTTTCAGGATGCCTGGGTGGCTCAGCCGTTAAGCATCTTCTTTGGCTCAGGTCATGGTCCCAGGGTCCTGGGATCGGGCTCTGCATCGAGCTCCCAGCTCGGTGGGAAGCCTACTTCTCCCTCTACCATTCCCCCTGCTTGTGTTCTCTCTCTCGATCACTGTCTCTGTCAAATAAATAGATACAATCTTTAAAAAAAATTTTTTTAAATAAACTTTTCATTTTCCAAAAATCTTTATATGAACACATAGGATGCATGTTCATTTACAGCATTCCAGAGAAAGCAGATCTTGTGTTTTTATAGTAATAGCTACCACTTATTATAAGCTTACTAAATGCCTGGTACTTTTCAGAGCTCATCTCATTTAATCCTCAGCACAACTCTAAGAGACAATTATTATCACTCCTAACCTAAAGAAGAGGAAGCTAAGGCTTAGATGTTTGAAGTAACTTGCTCGAGATCACTCAGCCAACAAGCAGGAGCACCAGGATGCAACTTTCAACAAACTCTGGGAGCTGAGACATCGCATATCTCCATAGCTGCCATGACTGCTCCAAATTCTGCCAACCCACAATACGGTGACGAATGCACACATGCTTACCTGCTGGCCATCCTCCCTGCTTTTCCTCTGATACACTCTTCTTTAGCATCAACAAAGAACCTGCTCTGGTCTGCTCCACAGAAATGACATCCGAAGCAGCATTAAGCACTTCAAACATTGAGAGGAATCCATACTGCACGTACTGGAATGAACGTCCAAATCGTCTGACAAATGCCTTCTCAAAATCAGAAAGGAGAACGGGAGATAATGCCAAGAGGTCTTTCAATTCACTCTTCACAACAGCTGGAAGAATGGGGGGCACCCTTCCTCGGTAAGGTACTCGCCGACGTGAGCTCGGCCCAGAGCAAACACTGGCCCTTCCCTTCTGCACGGAGTTTCGAACCTTATGGCTACTCCTCTGTTTTGCAACCAAATTTGCTATTCCTTTGGTGGATTCATCTGGAATGGCTAAGGAGGTTTGGAAAAAGAAATCATATTTAGGTGAAAACTTAACTCCTTTCTTTATCCTTTGCATCTGTCATTATATAGACAATTTTTAACTCTCCAAGGAGCTGTGTATCAATCAAGGTAGCATTATAAACGTAAACCTCCATTTCTTGTACCTTACAGACAACCACTTGTTAGCTTCTCTACCAGAGGATGAAGACAGAAAGATAAAGCCCAGTATTTAGCATTACCACTGACTGGTGAAATATCTGAAACTCTCAAGATGAATAAACTTCATCATTACATCTCTTAGGTTTATGTTTCATGAAATTTAAAACATGAGTTCACAATTTAAAAGTCCCATTGTTATCCTTCCCCCAATCTAAGGTGCAATAATCTAAAATCATATGCAAAATGTAGGTTTTGTGAATGCACGTTTTTCTGGGGAAAGATTTCTTCATTTTGTTAAAGCTTTCACTCTTCCCACAACCTCAAAGGTTAGTAACCATGAACCCTCTCCCTCTCAAAATGTTAAAATCCCCTCCCTGGGATACAGGATAATTGCTATATGCAGGATAACTGCTCTAACAATTCCTTTTAAGTTTTTATTTTAATTCCAGTTAAAGCTACAGTGTTATATTAGTTTCAGGTGTACAATAGTGATTCAATACTTCCATGCGTCACCCAGTGCTGATCACAAGTGCACTCCTTAATCCCCATCATCTATTTATTTGCTAGAATAGTTCCTTACTAAGTAATAATTATTGCTTAGCTAATAGATCTTAAATCCTAAGCTTACCTTTTAGTATTACAGTACCATCCCCACAGGGGCAGACGGTGACGACATCAGGCATGTCCAGCACCAGCTCCATAGTTGACCGATAGCCAAGGATTCGGAGTGGCAAATGGCTGCCAACCATCAAAAGGTACTCCTTTTCCAACTGCTGTGGGGTCAATCCATCTTTGGTGGAAATGAGAAGTGACCTTATTTCTTTCCTCAGGCATTCCTGTACACGCTCCTGTTCAGACATTGCACCCTACCGGATTTAAGACAGTAACATGGCTCATGAGAAAAGCAGAAAAACCCAAGTTGGCGGGGGAGGGCGGTAAAAAGGATCAATCGTGGAATATAAGCAACCAAGAAGCGAGTTCTAAAGGTGATGAAGCAGAAGCAAAACCGTGAGGGTTCTCTGAAACGATGTGCATTTCGCAAATCCCTCACACAAATCAAACTCGAAATCTCCACCTGTGATTAACCTGCACGCCTCTCTCGAGAAATCACTGTCCCTGGCTAATGTGTGTGAAGTCCCCAGTTCCTGGCCCGGTTTTGTTTTGTTTTTTGGGTGTTTTTTGTTTGTTTGTTTATTTTGTTTTTTTCTGAAACATTAACAAGGGTTTGGGGTCTTAGTCTACACCGCCAACTTCGCATCAGACAGCATCCCTCGTCGAGGCTGGGAAAAGGCCCGGGAGGGAGGCAAAGGCAACCCCGCCTTCCCCAGCGCTCGGAGGGGGCTCCAGGTGAAGTCCTCGCACCAGCATACCTGCTCCGGCCCAGACCGACGGGGAGGCCACCCGCTTCGTCTTACCCAAGTCAACGACCTCCTTTTTGTCGGGGCGAAAGGGTCTCCTCCCCGCCCCCAACGTCTCTCCCAGCCCCAGGCGGAGTGAGTAGCTCTCCTTCCCGCGACCCCGCGGACTCCCCACGCCGCGGGGTGGAAGGCCCGCAGGAGGCAGGCAGATGGAGCGCCGCCCCTCACCCGTGGCGCCTACAGCGCGGGCGCTGCCGTTGCGGGGCGGGGAGAGTCCAAGGGCTTCTCCAGCCCAGCAGCCGACCAAGGAGCCGCGCCAAAGCGCCCGCGCGCCTGCGCACTAGCGCCCGAGGGCGGGGGCGTGCGACCCGACGCCGCGTTCCAGCCCCGACGGCGCGCGGCGGGTGGGACGGTTGGGCCGGGCAGCCCGCTCGGGGGTCGGCGCTAAGGGCCAGGGGCGCGGGGCAGCCAGGCTGGGCTCTTGGGCAGCGTTGGCTCCCTCCGGGGATCGCCGGCGCCTACCTTCTCCGACGTGGCTGGGACACACTGGGTGCGGCTGCGGTTCGAGAACCTCTCCGACCACCTCCCCGGCCTAGCAGGGGCGAGGACAAGGGGCTGTCCCGCCCTAGCGATGCGCAAGCAGGAGGGGAGGGAGCTTCGGGGATCCGAACTTAGGTATGCTTCAGAACCACCTGTGGAGCTTACTGAAGTTGGGAGTGGGCGGGGGAAGAGAATGATACCCAGGTCTGATCGGCGGAGATTCTGATTCAGCAAGCTTAACGCTGTTGGAGTAAAATTACAAGCGGTCCTGAAGCTTAGTGGAGAATCAGGGCAGAGCCAGATGCTACTTGGGCTCCAGGAAGAGAGCGGGTGGGGCGTGGAGAGCTTCTTGAATGAGTGTGAAGAACCTTCCAGGTGCCACTGGAGACAAACGAGCTGGGAAACTAAAGAGAATGTATTTGAAGAAATAACCTGAGGATGTGTTTACTGGATAGGTAGAATGTGCCAATTTTCTAAAGTCCTTGAAAACCAGAAAATAGTTTAAGAGGTACAGAATAGAGAGGCACAGTATAAAGACCTCAAAATGTACAATCTAATTAAAGGAACACGACAAACCAAAACAAATTTGAATTAAAACCCGTGCGCACACCTGTACTTTATTTTCCATCTAAAATTCCATGACGTGTAAAATCCAAAAAAGCTCTGGGAACAGAATGTTCCATCAGTGAGCCAGGTATCTTGAGTAATCCCTGAAAGATCATAAGGAAGATTTATGGGTTTATAGCAGAATGGACAAGGCAACAAAAAGGAAAATGATGAGACACGAAAAATGAATCCAGACATTCCAACATCTGAAGCACAAATGTTATAAAAGCAACAAAGAATGGTGGTAAGGTTTGGGAGTTTAAAAAGAAGGAAAATATCCCAGATGTGAAGAAAAACACATTTTTGGATTAAAAAGGGCCCACTGAGTCCTTAGAATAACTAATGATAAAAGATCCCATCCTAGACAAAGCCTAGGAGAAAGGAAACCAAGAGATTTTATACAGAAAGAGGTTTACCTATAAAGCAATGAAATTTAGATTGCCATTGGATTTCTCAATGGAGCAGTATCTTCAAAGCTGAAACTGGAATCTACCCAGCCAAATCAGCATATGTGCACGAAAAGAAAAACTGTCCAGACATGTAAGATTCAGAAAGCTTATCATCTCACTAAGTAACTTGGGAACGACTCCCGCAAAATGAACAATGAATTGAAAAAACAGTATCCCAGATTCTCATCCCGTTAGCTCAGATAACAGCTAGCTACCACATATTGAGCACTGACTCAATGCTCTTCACAAAGATTATCTAATTTTCTTCCCAGTTACTCTGAGATACAATTAAGATTCCCACTTTAAAGTGAAAAACTGATAAACAGACATGAACAAAGATGGAACAAAGAGGGATTGGCAATAAAAACATAAAACATAACTGAATCTAGAAAGGTATTAGGGCATAATGTGAAAAAGGAGAGCTTTAAAAAGATATTCTGGGGGCGCCTGGGTGGCTCAGTGGGTTAAAGCCTCCGCCTTTGGCTCAGGTCATGATCTCAGGGTCCTGGGACTGAGACCCATGTCGGGCTCTCTGCTCAGTGGGGAGCCTGCTTCCCCCTCTCTCTCTGCCTGCCTCTCTGCCTACTTGTGATCTCTCTCCTCTCTGTCAAATAAATAAAATCTTTTAAAAAAATAAAAAGATATTCTGGAGCTAAATCCCAGATCAATAACCACAAACCAAGGGCCAGGGGCTGTATGAGTACTTGGGTAAAGAGAGACCCCAGTGGAAGAGTAGCTACAATTGGAGTCATCACTTGCTTGGGTTTCCAATAATGCACAATTTTTGTGGTAGCTAACCTGGGAAGTGAAAGGGAATGAGGTAAGAATAATCGCGCTGTGTCCTTCACAACTTTGATGGTGACACTCACCTCTGCAATTCTCCTGGTATGTGGTAATGCTTTTGACGTATTATTTTGGTCCTCTGCTTGGCATTTCCTACCAGAATAGCCCTTGCTCAATGAGTGAATGTGCCAGTGCAGGAATTCAGTTACTAGGATTCCCATTCCAGCTCTTCACTCGGCAAGTAGCGTCCATAACCACAGGATGGACTCACAGTCCCACCAGCCCTATCCAAAGGTGAACTTGGGCCAGAATTCAATTCATTTATCACCTAACCCCTGTAAGCTCAGAATGTTGATGGCAAACAGTGACATTTGGGGTCCCAGAAATTAGTATTAGTTTAGAATTAGTAAGTTATAGTCACTGAAAAATATAGGTACTTCCTTTTCTTCCAAGCAGTTATCCTAAAAGGATCACAAGGTCTTTGGGGGAAAGCTGGGACAAAGGTTTGCAGGACTTGGGGACAGCATTTCAGCACCATTCTTAAGAATATTTGGGCTACATTCATCTGGGTCTGGGATCCGATTTAGTTCTGGGAATAGGGCAACAAGCCACGTCTCTCACTCATGAAATGCCTCTGTTCCCCAGACCTGGAGTTGTGTTTTGTTGGTTTGTTTGCTTTTGTTGTTACACAAACCAAAAAGACTTAGTGGGTTATTGTTGAGTTCATTCCTTGGGATCCTGCCATTAATTAAGCACAACCAGAGAGTTCTGTGAGTTAGACCACCGTGTTTTCCATCCTGCTGCCTATGATGATGATCAGAGTTAATTCTGCTAATGAGCTGGCTCCAGCTGGTCTCCCCCCAGCCCTGCCTGCATCTGGGAGCGTGTTTCAATTGCAGCTGCTCCCACAGCGTTGCTGCCTTAGAAAACAACCAGTAAAGAGTTTTTGTGTTTTGTTAAGCTTCTGCAGCTTTAATATGTGCCTCATGACAGGAATGGGAGGATCTGTAGATAAACAGGGAGGGCATGGGCTCATTAGAGAACCAGTATAGCATTCCTGCCTCCCAAAGTTCTTTTTTTTTTTTTTTTAACATTACGCCTGATTTGGGACCATTTGATGCTATTGTTCAATTCTAGTTCTCACAGCAATTAGTCTAACCTTGGCCACCCCTCCTACACTTTTTACCCGCTCCTGACTCACCACTAGAAAAGACTTTGCTTGGACTCCCAGAGAAAGTGGAGGCTCTTGTGTACGAACCTTCTCAACTTCCAACCCAGGTGTCTACACCAGCCCCACTCTCATCTTTCCTCCTGGTCTCAGCAGGTGAGGACCCATCCATCCCACTCTTGAGTCTATTCTCCCAACTCCTCTAGGACCATGGCCTTTGGCTATGATTACCCAGGCCTATATATTCAACATCTCCTTACAGACCCCTTTCCTGTAACATAAAATTATGCTCTAATCCTTTTTATCTTATACAACATAGACACAAGGAATGGGAGACAGAAACACACACTCTTTTGACCTGTACACCTCTGTAACCATTCCTGCGTGGCCAAATCCTTGAATAAACAGTCCACAGTCATTTTTTCCCACTTTTTCATCCGCCATTCACTAAGCAAGAAGCCCTCTACTCTACACAGCTTCCTTAAGTTACTTTTACCAAAATCATCAATGATAAATCTTATAATTGACAAATCTTAAGGACTTTTCAGTCTTTTCATTTCAGATGATCTCTGATGGTTTAAAATTCTTGGTGTCCCATCCTTTTGTAAAAATCTCTTCTCGGTGGGTTTCTATGCAGCTAGGTTTTGATCCTAGCTTTCTGCTTTATTTCCTATTTCTGATATTAAATGCCCACAAGCCCCAGGGTCTGTCCTTGGCCTTTTTCCTTTTCACTGTTCCCCCTCTTCCTGAGTAAACTTTTTCACTCTAATGGTTTCAGCTTTGGCTGCTGCCTTCCAAAAAAGCATATTATCTTTCAACTTCTATTATGTTCCAGGCACTGTTCTAGAAGATGGGACTAAAACAGTAAAACAAAGTGCCCGTTCTCCTGAAGCTTACCAAAGACAAGCAAAAGCAGACAAATATACAACTTCAAGTAATGATAATTGTTCTTGAGAAAAATAAACCAGACTAAGAGAGTGAAAAGGGGCTGCTTTAAAGGGAGTATTTAATAAACACTTGTTTAATCTCTAGTACAATCGTTCTCAAGGTGGGATTCCAGAGCAGCAGCATAACCTGAAAACTTGTGAGCTATGCCAATTCTCGGGCCCCAGCCAGACCTGCTGACTCAGAAGGGGTGGCGGGGGAGAGGTGGAAATTTCAGCAGTGTTAATAAGTCCTCCAGGTGATTCTGATGCATGCTGAAGTGAGAACTGCCGCTCTGGAGCATCTTCCCACCAACATTGGGACACATTACAGGTGTGAAGCCTAATGCTGATTTTCCCAGCCCAAAGGGGCAGCTTCAGGGTTGGGGTGAGAGCAGGTGCTGGGAGTCCGCCACCCCAAAGTAACCTCCACCCGGACTTTTCAGAGGTAACCAAGTGGGGTCAGCTGCAATGCCCGCAGGCACCCAGGTATTAATGTAAGGGCCATTCAACACTCACTGCTAGGCTGAAGAAGCTTGGCGCGGAACGAATCTACGGCTTCAGGGCCGCCGCTGCGGCTGCGCAAGAAGATCCTCGACAAGGACGCAAAAGAGCCTGCGCAGCGCAAAAGGAGCGGGCGGGGGGCGTGGCTCCTGCTGGGCCCTCCCCTGGGCATTTCCGGCAGCTTCCACTGTGGCTTTTGCTTACCGCTCCTCAGTTTCATCGTTATCGTGATATATTCCTTACAAAAAAGGCTGACCGGATTTGAAATCCACTTGCATCATCACGGGAAATGTCAAAATTACACTTGTTGATTAAAGAAAAAATAGTTGATTCTTTAACTTGCATAAGTTTTCGAGTGGTTGCAAAAATAGCTTTAAAAACTTAAGCATTTCACAATGTACTTTCAATTATTGCATTGTACACCTTAAATATATATAATATTTGTCAATTATACCTCAAGGCTGGAAAATAAATAAAAACTTAAATTTGTGTGAACACGGGATGCCTGGGTGGCTCTGTTGGTCAAACGGTGGAATCTTGGTTTTGGCTCAGGTCTTGAGCTCATGGATCATGGGGTGGAGCCTACCACCTCAACCTCGGAGCTCAGCAAGGAGTCTGCCAAAAGATTCTCTCCTTCTGCCGGTCCCCCACTCATGCGGGGCACAGGCTGGCTCTCTCTCTCTCTCCACGCCCCCAAATAAATTTTTTTTAAAGATTTTATTTATTTATTTATTTGAGAGAGAGAGAGAATGAGAGAGAGGAAGCATGAGAGGAAGAGGTCAGACGGAGAAGCAGACTCCCCGCCGAGGAGGGAGCCCAACGCGGGACTCGATTCAGGGACTCCAGGATCATGACCTGAGCGGAAGGCAGTTGCTTAACAACTGAGCCACCCAGGCGCCCCCAAATAAATCTTTTTTTAAAAAATTTCATGAACACATTTCTCACCAATGGTAACAAAAGTTTTAAAAGCTAATTAAAAGTTTTGATTAGAAATTTTATGTGACCGTTTCAAACAATTTATATTTGTGGAAGCAAACTCCTGATTCTTTTTCGCATTTAAAGTGTACTTGGGGAGGAGGGTGGCTCCTGGATGGCACAGTCAGGGGGGCATCTGCCTTCAGCTCAATCATGGTTCCAGAGTCCTGGGATTGAGCCCCCCAGGTCAGGCTCCCTGCTCAGTGGGGTGTCTGCTTCTCCTTCCCCACCTCACCCTGCTCTTGGGCTCTCTCTCTCTCTCTCTCAAAAAAAAAAAAAAAAAAAGTCTTGAAATAAATAAATGAATAAAGTGTACTTTAGGGCACCTGGGCGGTTCAGTTGATTAGGCAATGAACTCTTGGTTTTGACTCAGGTCATGATCTCACAGTTTTGAGACTGAACCCTGCGACCAGCTCTGTGCTCTGAAGGGAGTCTGTTTGAGACTCTTTCCCCTGCCCTTTGCCCCTCCCCCCCTCCACTCTCTAAAAATTAATACACCTTTTTAAAAAATAAAGTGTACTTGGGACACGTGGGTGGCTCAGTCAGTTGACTTTCTGACTCTTGACTTTGGCTCAGGTTATGATCTCAGAGTCCTGAAATGGATCCCCTCGTATCCCCTCATTTGGACATCAGCCTCACTCACCCAATCACTTTGACCAGACAGTATTGGGAGTCATCACGTTTTCATCAAAACATAACTCCAATCCCCCCTCTCACCTGGATTATTGGAAGGGTCTCCTCACCAGTCTCTCTATTCATCTTCTGCCCATTTCAATTCACCTTCAATCTTGTCTACAAACTCATTTTTCTAAATTGCAATCTGACCATATTACACTTTGCTTATAAAGCTTTGATAGCTTCTTTTGCCTGTAAGATAAAACCCAAATTGTCATATGGTGTTAAAGGCTTTTCATTGCTTGGGCCGCCTATGTCTCTGGTCTCCTCCTTTGCTGATTCATCAACAACCCAGCACATATGAAGTCCTACTTTCTGTACTGCCTTCTCAGGTGGAAGGCTTAATTCTTGAAACCCACTTGAGGATCACCTGCCCATCTCTGGAAATGGCTCAAACTAGGTCTCTTCTGACTCCACCCAAATAGAAAAACCCCCTCCTCTATGTCCTCATGGTACTTTATAGATCAGAGATACTCTACCAGAAGCAATTTTGTCCCTATTGGATACTTGGCAATGTCTGGAGACATTCTTGGTCATTGAAACTGAGAGTTTCACTTTATCACATCTGATTACACATCTGTATCTCCCTGTTAGACTATAAATTCCTCAAGGGCAGGCACCTTATCTTACCTTTACATCCTCAGAGGTGAGCC
>CM052814.1:43093682-43111997 GCA_028533885.1 Nasua narica
GTTAGTAAACATTTATGTACAATAAAGTATACCCACTTAAAATGTACAATTTGAGTTTTGACAGTATAACCAGTCATGTATTCACCATCAAAATCAAGAAACCATTTCCATCATTTTTAAAAAGTTTCATTATACTGCTTTGTAATTGATCTCTTTTCCCAGCTCTAGCCACAGATATAAAAACCACTGCTTTCTGTGAGTTTGACTTAAAGAGTTTCACCTAAATGGACTTAAATAGCATATAGCCTTTGTGTCTAGCTTTTTACCACAATGCTTTTGTTACTTTCTTTTGTTGCATATCATTCCACCCTATTGATGTACTTCAATTTGTTATCTACTCCCATTAGATGATATTTGGGTTGTTTCCTTTTTTGGGGTATTTATATATAAAGCTACTATGAACATTTGCATACACTTTGTATGACTGTGGACTTGAGTTCTCGTGGGTAAATACCTATGAGTAGGATTGTTGGGTCATTCAGTAAGTATATGTTTCACTTAATAAGAAATTGCCAAACTGTTTTCTTACGTGGCTCTATGATTTTATATTCCTGTGAGCTACATAAGAGAGTTCTAGTTGCATCTTTGTTAACATTTGGTATTCTTAACTTAAAAAATACTAGTCATTTGAATGGGGGTGTGGTGGAATTTCATTATGGTTTTAATTGGAATTTCTCTAATGATGAATAATGTTGGGCATCTTTTCATATGCATATTTCCTTTTGTAAGTCTTCCTTAAAATGTCTCTTCACATCCTTTGCTCATTCTTAGAAATTGAGAGTTGGAAGAATTACATATGAATGGGTACATGTCCTTTACCAGAGACATATTTTGCAAATGCTTTCTCCTGGTCTGTGCTTACCTCATTTCCTTAGTTCTGTCTTCTATGAAGCAGAAGCCATTAATTTTGTTGAAATCTAATTTACTTGTATTTTTCTTTTGATTCTTGCCTACCTAATCTTTGTTGAATACTAAGTCACAAAAATGTTCTGTGTTTTCCTCTAGAAGTTTTATGATTTTAATTTTTAAGTGTATTATCCATTTCACGTTAATTTTTATATAAGGTGCCAATATGGATCAAAGTTTTTTGCAATGGATAGCTAATTCCTCTAGCATTATTTTTTGTAAAACATTGTTTTCCTCACTGAACTACCTTATTACTTTGGCACCTCTATCAAGTCTGTTGACCTTGTATGTGTAGGTTTTAGGATTCTTTTTTCTTTCCATTGATTTACATGTTATTTTTTTCAATACCACACTATCTTGATTACTCTAGCTTTGTAACATCTTGAAAGTACATAGTTAAGTCCTACAACTTTCTTTTTCTTTTTTTTTTTTTTTTTTTTTTAAAGATTTTATTTATTCATTTAACAGAGAGAGAACACAAGCAGGCAGAGGCAGAGAGAGGAGCAGGCTCCCTGTGGAGCAAGGAGCCCGATGTGGGACTCGATCCCAAGATGCCGGGATCATGACCCGAGCCAAAGGCAGTTGCCCAACCAACTGAGCCACCCAGGCATCCCTACAACTTTCTTTTTCAAATTGCTCTCACTACTCTAGGTTCTTTGCATTTTCAAAGAAACTTAATTTGATATAAATAAGCTTGTTAATTTCTACCAAAAATAAATAATGCCTCTTGTAATTTTCATTAGAATTACATTGGGTCTATAGATAAGTTTGGGGAGAATTGACATCGTAGCAGTATTGATCCATGAGCATAGTATATTTTTCCATTTGGGTCTTTAAGTTTTCAGTACTCTTTTATAGTTTAAGTATAAGTACCCAAGTAGACCTGCATATATTTTGTTAAATTTTACTCCCACATTTTTCATATTTTTGATATCATAAAGGATATTTTCAATTTATTTTCTAGTTAATTGTTGCTAATATATAGAAAATTAATTGGACTTTTTTGTATATTGACCTTGAATCTTGTGACCTTGAATCAAGGTACTTGATAAATTTGTTTCTGTAGTTCAAATCATTCTAGTGGCTATTTTATGGAGTTGGGATAAAAAACAAAGATTTATTTATTAGCAAGAGAGAGAGAGAGGGGAGGGGCACAGGAAGAGGGAGAGGGAAAGAAATCCTCCAGCAGATTCCTGACCTTAGTGTGGAACCTGAAGTGATTGGGGGAGAGGTGGTTGATCCCAGGACCCTAATAAGCTCATGACCTGAGCCAAATCAAGAGTCAGACGCTTAACCAACTGAGCCCCTCAGGTGCCCCAGAATTGGGATTCTCTGCATAGATCATCATATCATCTGGGAGTAGACATTTTTACTTCCTTTTCAATCTATATGCCTTTTTTTCCTTCTTAGATAGGCTGGGCTTTCTGGTATAATAATGCATAGAAGTGGTGAGAGTGGAAATTCTTGCCTTATTCCTGAACTGTGGAGGAAAAACATTCAGTCTTTCATCATTAACTGTGGTTTTAACTGTACCGTTTTTATAAATGCCATAAACCAGGTTGAGGAAATTCCCTTCTGTTAATAGATTCTGAGATTTTTTTCCATGGATGTATGTAGAAATGTTCTCCATTAAGATGATTATAGGATATGATATTGTGATTTATTATATAAAAAAATATATTCTTTTTCTCTTTTCTGGCACAGGGCTCTTAAAACCTTGCAATTTTTAAAGCACTGAGAGCTATAAAGGTGTCTTTTATTGTTAATGACATGAACTTTGGAAAGCACCTAAGGATGGGGGCTGGTTGCCAGTTCAAGCCAACAATATGATTAGAAGGTTAGAACTTTTTAGTCCTGCCTCCAACCTCCTGAGAAAGGAAAGGGGCTGGAGATTGAATTCATTCACCAGGGGCCAGTGAGTCAATCAGTTATACTGTTGGAACAAAGCCTCCATAAAAATCCCAATGTGTTGGATTTGGAGAGTTTCCAGGCTAATGAACAGTAGAGATTTGAGGAGAGAGTGGCGTGCCTGGTGGGGGTGTGGAGCTCTTTGCCTCTTCCCGCATACCTGACTTTATGTATCTTCTCCATCTGTTTCTGAGTTGTATCTTTTAAAAAATGTGTATTGATTTTTTTTAAAAAAATTGAGATATCATTGACATTAGTTGCAGATATTCAACATGATGCTTTGATATGTTTATAATATGAAATGATCACAGTACGTCTTCTTAACATCCATCACCACACATATTTACAATTTTTTTTAAAGATTTATTTATTTGACAGAGAGGTCACAAGTAGGTCGGGGGGCGGCGGGGGGAAGCAGTCTCCCTGCTGAGCACAAAGCCCGATGCGGGGCACAATCTCAGGACCCTGAGATCATGACCTGAGCCAAAGGCAGAGGCTTTAACCCACTGAGCTACACAGGCACCCCTACAAATTATTTTTTTCTTGTGATGAGAACTTTTAAGATTTAGTCTCAGCAATTTTCAAATATATAGTGTTATTAACACTGTATTAATTATTATATGTTACATAGTTATGTATATTTTTACATAATAATCTATTATTCTATATTATTAATATATACAGTATTAAATACAGTTGCCATGCTGTACATTACATCCCCAGGACTTTTTTATTTTAATTAACATATACTGTATTATTTGCCCCAGGGGTACAGGTCTGTGTATCATCAGGCTTACACATTTCACAGCATTCACCATAGCACATACCCTTCCCAGTGTTCATAACCCAGTCACCCTATCCCTCCCCCTTACTCCCAGTAACCCTCGGTTTGTTTCGGGAGATTAAGAGTCTCTTATGGTTTGTCTCCCTCCCGATCCCATCTTGTTTCATTTTTTCCCCTCCCTAGCCCCCCAAAACTCCTTGCCCTGCCTCTCAAATTCCTCATATCAGAGAGATCATATGGTAATTGTCTTTCTCTGATTGACTTATTTTGCTTAGCATAATACCCTCTAGTTCCATCCACGTCATTGCAAATGGCAAGATTTCGTTTCTTTTGATGGCTGCATTGTATTCCATTGTATATATGTATACCACATCTTCTTTATGCATTCATCTGTTGATGGACATCTGGGCTCTTCCCATAGTTTGGCTATTGTAGACATTGCTGCTATAAGCATTCGGGTACATGAGCCCCTTCGCATCATTACATTTGTATCTTTAGGATAGATACCCAGTAGTGCGATTGCTGGGTCATAGGGTAGCTCTATTTTCTACTTTTTGAGGAACCTCCGTACAGTTTTCCAGAGTGGCTGTACCAGCTTGCATTCCCACCAACAGTGTAGGAGGGTTCCCCTTTCTCCGCATCCTCGCCGACATGTGTCATTTCCTGACTTTTTAATTTTAGCCGTTCTGGTATGAGGTGGTATTTCACTGTGGTTTTGATTTCTATTGCTATGATGCAGAGTGATGTTGAGCACTTTTTCATGTGTCTGTTGGCCATTTAGATGTCTTCTTTGCAGAAATGTCTATGTCTTCTGCCTATTTCTTGATTGGATTCTTTGTTTGGGTGTTGAGTTTGAGAAGTTTATAGATTTTGGATACTAGCCCTTTATCTGATATAGGATTTTTTTTTTTTAAGATTAAAAAAATTGATAGAGAGTGGACACAAGCAGGGGGAGTGGCAGAGGGAGAGGGAGAAGCAGGCTTCCTGCTGAGCAGGAGAGCCCGATGCAAGACTCAATTCCAGGACCCTGGGATCATGACCTGAGCCGAAGGCAGATGCTTAATCAGCTGAGCCACCCAGAGCAGCCCTCCCCTGGCTTTTATTACTGGGATTTTGTATCTTTTGACTCTCTCTATTTCATCCACTCCCATACTCCTGCCCCTAGATACTGTCAATGTGTTTTTGTATCTATGAGCTCAAGTTTTTGTTTTTGTTTTTTTGTTTTGTTTTTTAGATTCTGTGTATAAGTGAGATTGTACAGTGGTTGTCTTTCTTTGACTTATTTCCCTTAGCATAATGCCCTCAGGGTCCATCCATGTTGTCAGAAATGGCAGGATTTCTTTGCTGAATAAAATTCCAGTGTGTGTGTACATATATGTGTATACGTGTGTGTAAGTGTATGTATGGGTGTGTATACTGTATTCACCCTCAGACCTCATCACGAAAAACATCACATTGGGGGTTAGGGCTTCAACATGAATTTTAGGGAACACAATTCAGTCGGTATAGTACCCACCCTAACGAAGCAAAACTCAAAATGATTGAGTCCAAATAAATTAACTGTGTAAAGCTCAACAATGAAGGATTAGTTTGCTTTGTTTTTTCCAATGTTTGAAGTTCTTCTGTCTCTCAAATTTATTGTACTGACTAAAAATTGCAGAAAAATTATTAAAGAGTGATAGTACATATTTCTTTTTCAAAGACTAATAAACTCCATAGTATGGGGTAGGGAGACTCTGCCTGTAAGCATCAGAAGCAGGCGATAGCAAATACACAGGTTAGGACCTTTGCTCCTGACGTGGCTCTAGGGAGAGGGTGAGAGGGAAGGACAGACACTTTTTCTGTAACTGTTTTCCTTTAAGTTTCATGCAGCTCCAAGAATTCCTCACATAAGCAGTCTAGTAACCACATTTCACTGCCAGTTAAAGTTTTTGCCATGGGAGCTGTTTGAATCTTGTTCCAAAGTATGGGCCCTAATTCCTAAACTATGTACTTTAATTTGCTAGCAGGACAGACTCCATGTCATTATCAAATCCTACATAATCCTATTTATAAATGTACAACTTGCTATTTTTTCAAAATTAATAGATCTAACTGTTTGCTATGTGGTCCTACTCAGAATTCTACAAATATATGTATTAGTGTAGAAAAAGAACAGATCTATAACACAAATGATAAGTTTATAGACTTTTTTATAATCTGTATTTTATGTTTTTCCATAGTGAACATATGCTATTTTGTAGCAAGATAAACATTATTAAAAAGGAGAAAAATAAATTTCTCCTTTGTAAAATGAGCATCAGTATTTGTTCATCTTTTCCCTCTAAGAGGAACAGCCAGGCGTGGTCTTTGGTATACCAGCCTTTACCCATTGCTGTGCTTTGTTGCACAAAGCAAATGGTTAGAACAATTGAAACTCTGTTTTGCAAGATATGAATAATCTTTTTACCACATTCTATTAAATTTCCTTTATGTTGGCTGAGAGGAAGTTTACATGGAGAAGGACAGCGTGAGTTGGATGAGCTTGGATTAGCCATGTTTTCTAGCGTATGAAGCCTCAGATGCTTTGTCTGCGTGTAGTCCCAGATCACAGCTAACCATGGTGTTCCTTTGCTTCCATTAATAGGTCACTGCCTGTAAGAATGTTTGGTCAGGGAACAGGGATGGTATTTCTGGTTTCTCTAGCCTTCATACCATCTGGAGTACTCCATGCTACTCTACTCCTGTCTGACACGTTAGAAAACTTCATTGTAACATTCAGTGTGAGGTTTAAAGTGGGTAAACCTGGAATTATAAAAGAAGCTCTGGTTTTAAATGAATTAAAAATCAGGGCTGGGTGTTAATTTGCCCTGAACTTTTAATTTGCAACCAAAGAGTTGATAGTTTTTATGTGAATGAGGGAGTGCGCTTGGTATTGCATATAGGAAAAGATGCTTTTTTATTTCCTTGATGACCTGACCCAACTATCTTTTAAGAGTACCGTGGACAAGCAGCTGGGTATGTTAAACAGTTACTGTCAGCAGGAGCTGGTTGTTGGGTTCATTAATGCAGTTTTTGGAAGTTGTGTTCCCTGGCCAACTAAAAGTAGCTGTTCCCTATCTGTTCTCTTGTGAGTTTGGATGAAATTTTTAGTATGGCAAGTCACATTCCGTACTGCCTGGTTTCTTGTCAAATGAGGTACCTAGCAAATATTTTAGCAATTGAAGACTTCGCTTCTATGTGTGTCTGTGCCAGTTTTGTGATCTTGATCAGAAATGTATTTATGTTTTACCATATGGCCAAAGGGCTGCAATATATTCCTCTAAGATGTCATTTCTGTTCCTTTCTGCTTTTAGCTTTGTGCCTCTTTCCAAAATGCTCCCACTGTCCTGTTTCCAAATATCACCCAGTTGTCTGTTTTTTAAAACTTTTTCTTATTACAAAGTAATAAAGATTGATTGTAGAAGATTTGAAATACAGAAAAGCACAGAAGAAAATAAAAATCACCTATCTTTTTATCACTCAGAAAAGTTGACTTTTTCTTTGGAAATTTTTATTTAAATTCCAGTTAACATACAGTAGTATATTAGTTTCGGGTGTACAGTATAGTGATTCAGCACTTCCTATGTCACCTGGCGCTCATCACAAGTGCACACCTTCATCCCCAGCACCTGTTTCTCCCATCCCCCCACTCTTTCCCCTTTGATGACCCTCAGTTCTCTACAGTTAAGAGTCTGCTTCTTGGTTTGTCTCTCTCTTTTTCCCCCTTTGCTCATTGGTTTTGTTTCTTAAATTCCACATAAGAGTAAAATCATATATTTGTCTTTCTGACTGACTTATTTTGAAAGGCATACATGCACCCCAGTGTTTATAGCAGTATTAGCTACAGTAGCCAAATTATGGAAACAGCCCAAGCATCCATCAACTGATAAATGGGTAAAGAAGATGTGGCATATATATATACACATGTAATATTACTCAACCATAAAAAAGAAGGAAATCTTGCCATTTGCAATGACATAGATGGAGCTAGAGAGTATTATGCTAAGTGACTTTTTTTCCCTTTTAAATAAAATTAGAATCATTCTGGTCCAGGTTTGTGACCTGCTTTTTTTAAATCATAATGGTAAGTTGTGAACATCCCACATTATTAAGTATTGTAATGCAACATAATTTTTATTGGCAGTAGGATGCACCGTAATTTAACTTGTAACCTTGATTAGGCACTAAGGCTGTTTCTAAGGTTTGTTATTAAAAAATAAGCTTATGATGAAAATCATTACTTCACAGGATAAGTTTCTGGAGCAATAATCACTACATCAAAAAAAGGTGTGCTTTTATGTGGTTAGGTTGTGCTTCATAAAAGTTGTTTCAGTTAACACTCAGATAAGGTGTGTATGGATTGTGCTTCTTTCTTTGTACCTTTGCTAATACCCGGCATAGATGACCTCTCCCTCCCCACCAACCCAGTCTGTTAGATCTCCCATTGCTTTCCTAATGCCTTCAAGGGTGTTATCCTTTCATGACACTCTGTGAATCTTTTCATGATATTTATCATAATTGCAATTATATGTTTATGATTATTTCATGTTTATCTCCCTATACTAGACCATCAGGTTCCAGAAAGGCAGTGACCATATCTAGTTTATCTACTCAGTACATCCACTGTGAAGCACATAGTATGTGTTCAGAACATTTTTGTTGAATGAATAAGTGGGCATTATTGTAAAAATAATTTTCCAATTTGATAGGCAAGTAACTATATCTGACTAATGTCTGTTTATTAAAGGTTAAGCTTCATGCTTTTATTGCTTAATGTTACTATTTATCAATTGCTTATTCATGTTTTTGTTCATTTTTTTGAGAAGTACCATTTCTCATTCAAAGTTCTTCTCTGCCTCTTCTCTAATCCTAGAGACTCCTATCTGAATATAGTATTTTTCCCCCTGTCACTTTCCATCTTTATTTATGCCCCTATAATATAATTTTTGTTTGATTGATTTATTATCCATTCTTTGTCTTTGGTAGGTAGGCATCTGAGACTGAAACATTATTGAAATCAGGGTCCCCTCTTGATTATTTCCTTGTGTCAATCACTGATTATCTTCCTCTCTTACTGCCCTTCCCCCTCATTATAACTTCTACCCTCCAATTATAGATATCCCCAAGATTAGCTGGACTTTAAGAAATCTTCCCTACCCATTCAGCTTGAAGTCAACTTAATTTAGTGATCTAGCTTGAGGCAAAAACCTTTTTTTTTCTTCTTAAGAAGCACTCTGTTTCTAGCTAAGAGCCTATCATTTTGACATCTTAAGCCGAGGCCTTCTTTTTTCTTTAAAGGGCCGCATGCTAAATATTTGAAGCTTGAGGTCCAAATGGTCTTTGTTGTAAACACCCAACTCTGCTCTTGTAGTGTGAAACACAATCATGTAGATAATGTGTAAATGAGTGAGTGTGGTGTGTTCCAATAAGATTTATTTATGAATACTGAAATTTGAATATCATGTAATTTTCATGTGTCACAATATATTCATTTTATGTTTTTCCCCCAACTACTTAAAAATGTTGAGACTATTCCAAGCTTATGGGCAGTACAAACACAGATGGCGGGCCAGATTCGGCCCCTTTGCTGACCCTGTCACAAGCCACGCTCCAGAGAGAAAAATCCTATTTGTGATTCTTATCCTGTCATTTACCTCCCAATTTTCTGAACTTTTGGAATTTGTTAAAAACCACCAAAAACCTACCTCTGTGTTCCAAGGTCCTTTAGCTTTCCTCCTAAAACTTGTAGTCTTTGAGGTCTTTCCCTGGGCCTCTTATTATTCATCCCTATCGAATCAGCAGTTCCCTTGACTGCACTGGAACCTGATAATGTCTCTCCCTTGCTGAAAATCTCAAGGTTTTGTCTACATAGCCAAGTAAAACTCCCTAGTTTGGAAGTATTCTGTAGTCCTTCCTTCTCCATTGTTCACTGTTCTCTCCTACTACTTACTTAGTGCCTTCAGACAAGTTATTTTTTTCCCCTTTTTTCCTGTGCTCATGAAGTTCCTTATGGCTTCATTGCCATCTCTACCACCCTTCAAAGCCCTTCAGAAAGGAAGCTTTCCCTGTGTTTATAACCTAACGTGATACTAGATCCTTCTGCACTTCTGTCCCTCTTCAGTGATGCTCAGAGGCAGCCTTAGCGTATAGCAGTTTATGCTGTTATCCTTTCCCTACTTAAAGTGGCTTGAGAGGAATGACACTTGAGGTGTCCTTTTTTTTTTTTTTTTTTTTTTTTGGTGCCCTGAAACACCTAGCACAGTAATACAAGAAGTTGTTATACTGACTCTTCTAATGAGGGGAGCATGTTGGGATGTGAGGAATCAGTTTCCTTTTAGATTCTCTTAGCTGTTTGCTGGGAGAGCTTTGATGAGTTCTCTGATGGCAGATACAGAAGTATGAAGAACATAAGCCCCAGGGCTGAGGCTTTTTGTGAAAGCTAGTAATATAATCCTAAGAATCTAATCTCCCCTCTTTCCAGCTCCTTTTCCCGTTAACCTTACAAGATATTGAAACTGTCTTCATTTTCCAGATGAAGAAACTGAGACCTAAGAGGTTAAACAGTTTGTAAGTAATGGCAGGACAAGTGACAACCAGAAGAAAGATGAAAAAATAGAAAATTTAGAAGGAAAAAATATTAGTAATGATTCTATGTAGTAGGATTTTAGGTAATGTGTGTTTTTCTTTATACCTTTGTGTCTTTTCTGGCATCTGTTTTTCCCACTTATTTATTATATTTAAACATACATTACGACTCTGTTTTAAATCATCCCATTTCAGATGTTGTGGTTTTACTGGGAGAAATGCGAATCCATGGTCTTTGATTCACTTAGGCCTCCCCTGTCATGGCTCTTCGCGGGGTGGGGCCCGTCTTCATATGCGCCATGTTTCTCTGTTAACTGCCTGTGCTTCCAGCTTATTTTTCCAAATAGTCCCATATGTCATCTTCTATCGTACTGGGTCCTCTATGCCTTTGGCTTGTCTCAACTAACATCCTTAGGCCCCTGTTGTCTTAGCTCACGCCTCTCCTGTCTTTACTCCTTGTCTATTGCATTTGGATAATCCTCCATCATTTCCTCACCTTATTTTTCTGCTTTCTCAACTGCCTGAACTGTCTCCCTTTTCCCTCTAATTCTTAGGAGTGGGCCTTGCTGCTGAACTCAGAATACTGAAGCCATCAGATAGTCACTCCACCTTCTGACCCCACACTCTGTATCCTGCCTGGTTCTTTCTCCCTTCTTAACTGTTAGAACAGAAGAGCTTTTCCTTCCTGCCCTGGCTCACATTCTTTCCTGCCTCCCAGGACCTTCCGCCATCCAGTCCCTTCCTTGCATTTGGCATTCACTAGGAATGTGTTTAACAAACATCAAATTTTTATAAACAGAAGAAAATTAGTAACAAAAATCCTTTCTGGGTAAGAGCAGGATATTTAATAGGAGTTTGAAAAATGGAATACTCTAGAATCTGATTGTTTCAGAGAATGTTAATTATCCTGGAAACTTGCAGAGTGTTTAGTTTTATAGATTTTATCTACTCTAAATATATTTTATATGGTATGAAATGTAACAGTGCCTCTTAAGAATTTGCCCATTTGATTGAAAGACATTTTCTGTGGTAGATGTTTCCCTTTACATATTGTTGATATTTACCTTTGATCTTTTTCTTTTTGGATTATAACTTGAACTTTTTTTTTTTTCATAGCTGGAGAATTCATTCAAATCAGTTATTGCACAAATTGGACCTGGAGGGACTATCAATCCAGAACTAAAACATAAGATAAGATTTGTAAGTATTTTCTGTTTCTGAGAAATGAATAGGAATAATCAATTGCACATTTAGGTCTCATTTATGGTTAAATTTATTTTGCCTGTGAGTATTTATTTTATACTTATATCTGATCTTTTTAAATATATTGCAAATGGAGTGGCTATTCCTTTAAGACCAGGAAAAAAATTACATACGCCTAATAATATTTTATGTTCTCAATTATTTAAGAAATAGAATTCTTCCATAAAAGCTGTCTTCCTCTTTTTCTACCCCTTATCCCATAAATCATTGTTAGCAAACAGTTCAAGATATTCCCAGTATCAGTTTCATATATGTGGATTTCATATATTATTCTAAACATTACATGGCATTCCACTCTGCCAGTGCACTATCTTTCATTTATGAGATCTGTGATTGATTACATTGGGGTTGTTTCTAGCCTTGGCTATTAAAAAAATGTTACAGTTAATGTCCTCGAACATGTGTCTAGAAGTGGACTTGTGAAAGGCATTGAATAATTTAGTTTTGGTCACTAATACTAAGTTGCCCTCTAAGAGGTTTGAACAGATTCGCACTCCCACTGATGGTGAAATGTTGCTATCCAATAATGTTGTAATTCTTACCTCTTGATTTTTATGTTGAGCATCTTTTCATATGCTTAGTAGCCATTTATATTTCTTTTGTGAATTACTCATTCTTGTCTTTGGCCCAATTTGTTGTTTTTCCTTGCTAATTTGTGAAAGCCCTTTGACTGTTAATGTATCAGGCTAAAGGGTATGTACACTTAAAATTTTGGTGGGAGCTATTCTTATTTGAATGATTAGAGTGCCATTACGACTTTTACTCCTTTAAATTATTTCATTTCAGATTTTGTGGTTTTACTGGGAGAAATGCAAAAACCATGGTACATTCAAACCCTATTTTTTTGTTTGGATGTTTGGCCATGTATCCAATGATTATTTAAGGATGTTCAATATGATTTTTTATAGTAACAAAAAATTAAAGAAAAATTAAACATTCATTAGTAGAGGATTGGTTAAATTAACTACCCAAACTAGACAGTATCATGAGGCTTATAAGAAAGTTTACATATATCTCAATTAATTTACATGGCAGTATCTCCTTGACATATTGTTGGACTTTAAAAACAGATTTTATAGAATAGCATGTTTAGTATTGTCCTTTCATGGAAAATCATGTATAATGTGTGTGTGAAGGGGTTCTGAAAGGATGATTTATAAAAAGCAGCAACAACTATCTCTGGTCATAGGATTTTGGAATAATTTTTATATTTTTCTGAAGCTTGATTTAGACTTTTTAAAAAAGATTTTATTTATTTAACAGAGATAATGAGAGAGGGAACACAAGCAGGGAGAGTGGGAGAAGGAGAAACAGACTTCCTGCAGAGCAGGGAGTCCAATGCGGGGCTTGATCCCAGGACCCTGAGATCATGACCTGAGCCGAAGGCAGATGCTTAATGACTGAGCCACCCAGGCGCCCCTTATTTAGGCTTTTTAATGGAACATGTAATATTTGGAAAAATCTGGGACAACAAAAGCTTTTTATATTTTATTGGGATAGAATAAGTCTGCTTTTAGGAATTTTTCCTAAAAGATACTTGGACAAGTGTGCAACATGCAAATATGAAAATATTTATGGTATTTGTGACAATAAAACACAGGACAGCCATAAATAGAGGATCAAGTCAATAAATTTAGGCATATCGAGTAATTTGAAAACTCTAACCAGTAAACATGTTGATCCATATTTACTGACATGGAGAGTTGCTTATGGTATGATAATAAAAAAACTTGTTATAGAAATGGCGACCTCCGGGGCCTGGGTGGCTTAGTGGGTTAAAGCCTCTGCCTTTGGCTCAGGTTATGATCTCAGGGTCCTGGGATCAAGCCCCGCATTGGGCTCTCTGCTCAGCGGGGAGCCTGCTTCCCCCCCCCTCTCTCTGCCTGCCTCTCTGCCTACTTGTGATCTCTCTCTCTGTGTCAAGTAAATAAATAAAATCTTTAAAAAAAAAAAAAAGAAACGGTGACCTTATTTTTATATTAAGTACAGGTATTTTTATGAGCAACTGGGCAGCAATGACTATGACAATTTTCTCTTAACTGTATTTTTCAGAGTTTTCTATAGTATTCATTTTATTTCTTTTCTACCATTTAAAATGTTTGGAATGCTGACTCACTCCGTAGAGCATGTGACTCTTGGTCTTGGGGTTGTGAGTTTGAGCCCCACACTGGGTGTTGAGATTACTTAAAAATAAAATATTTAAAATAAAATGCTTGAAATTATGCTGTAGGGTATTTACTTTATGTGAGCTAAAGCTAAATATGTTTTCTAAAGAATTGTAGGAATTTCTGGAGAGCTGTGGTATTGCAGTATTGTGCAAGAATGATTTCTCAACACTGGAAATGTTGGAAACCTTTTTTGTTATATCTTTTTTTAAAACCGGAAACTGATTTTTAAAAAATATTGTGACTTTTAATTCATTCACTCAGTAATCTTGTTTTTTTTTTTTTACCTTTGTTACTATTTAAGTTTATAGTTTTTTTTAAAGATTTTATTTATTTATTTGACAGAGAGGAGAGAGGTCACAAGTAGGCAGAGAGAGAGTGGGAAACAGGCTCCCTGCCAAGCAGAGAGCCTGATGTGGGGCTTAATCCCAGGACCCTGAGATCATGACCTGAGCCAAAGGCAGAGGCTTTAACCCACTGAGCCACCCAGGCGCCCCAAGTTTATAGTGTTTTTATTTTGGTATTTTGTTAGCCAGAATCCTAATAATGTCTATTTATATTGTATTATATTTTCTATTAGGTTGTATCCAAGTTTCCTGAGGGTTTGCTTATTTCTAAACTGCTCAGAGAATTTGAGGTGAGTATTTCCTTTTTCGTCAACCATGGGTTTTTTTTTTTTTTTTTTAATTCTTTTTCTTGTGATGGGTAGAAATTTTGTGTCTACTCCTTGGATCCTCCAAGTCTATGCTCTAGAACTTCAACATTTTGTTTTGCATTTTGGTATCTTTTTCTTTACTAAAAGAGTTAAGAATATGGTCCTTTTTAAGTACTTCATTATACATAGGATATCTTTACCATTTAGTGTTACAGTATTATTAGAATAAAAGTTAATTCATTTTTAAGGTCTGACAATGCCAAGTGTCAGTGGGGATATGGAAAAACAGAATGTGTCATCCACTGCTTGTGAGACAAAACACCTTTGGAGTCTTGACAGTATCAAAGTTGAAGATAAGCACCCCCAGTGATCCAGCATTTCCCCTTCTACATACATACTGTAGAGAAACTCTTATGTGTGTACACATGGAGACCTGCATAAGACATGTGCACCTGGCAGCAGAGTGAAAAACTGGAAACAGATTAAATGACTGTCAGTAGGAGAATGGATAAATGAATAGAGACGGACATTTATGTGATGGAATAATACATAGTAGATAAAATGAACTAGGTTTATTCTGCAACATGGATCATTAGCTGTTTAGTGAACACATCAAGTTGCGGAATGGTAATTTAGACACTGCCACATATCCAATTTAAAATAATGGTAATATCTGTACGCACGTCAGCTCTATGCTAGGCTCTATTCTTTTTTTTTTTTTTTTTTCTAGGCTCTATTCTGAATGCTTTCCATATTGTAGTTCATTTGATTTTTGCACAACAGACTGAAACATAGAGAAGTAAGTTGCCTAAGGGTCAGATAGTCAGTAACGGGTAGAGTCAGGATTTGAACCCCAGGTAACCTGGCTTCAGAATCCTTAATCTTCACTTCTGTGGCATGAAAACTGTAATATATTAGTAGATATAAATACAAATTTTGTGAGATACTACAGCATAATGGTTAAGATACATTAACCTTTATGTGCTGGTTTATAAATGATATGTAAAGTCAGGATAACTAAGAGTTTTGTGAAGCTTTAATGACTTAAAAAAGAAATACTTAGAACAGTGCCTGCCACATAGTGATTGTTCAATAAATCTTAACTCTTAGAAGAAAGAGAAGATTGAAAAGATAGGCATCATCCCTTGAAAATGATGGAGAAAACTTAAGTTCCATTGTTTTAAAAATATGAATCTTTTAGTGCCACCAAGTTTTAGACTTAAAACAAGGGGTCTTTATTTTATTTTATTTTATTTTTTTTGATGAACCAGCAAATTAGCTTACCTAATAATGAAATTCCAGAATAAAGTTTGTAATAGAATATGACTTAATTATCACAAAATTTATGGGTGAAATCAGTCTCCTATGCCAAAGTCACAACTCAAAGTGAATAGTTTTATACAGTCAAATGTGGCTTGTAATAAAAGTTCAAGATGGGGCGCCTGGGTGGCTCAGTGGGTTAAGCCTCTGCCTTCGGCTCAGGTCATGATCTCAGGGTCCTCGGATCGAGCCCCGCATTGGGCTCTCTGCTTAGCAGGGAGCCTGCTTCCCCTGCCCTTCTCTCTGCCTGCCTCTCTGCCTACTTGTGATCTCTCTCTCTCTGTGTCAAATAAATAAATAAAATCTTTAAAAATAAATAAATAAATAAAAATAAAAGTTCAAGATGTTAAGCTTACAAGTCAGTCTTGGAGAGGTTAAAACAAACCTTTTAATGTTATAGTGAAGCTCTTTGCTTTTCTTAGTAAACAGGCAGAAATTCAGCTTCATGATTAGAAGTATACAGTAAGTATAGATTTACTTTAACTTCTGTTCTAACTTATAAAAACACTTACTTAACCCTTCATTTATAAAAGCTACCTGTGTGATTTGCCCTCTTGAACTACCTGCTCAGTAGTCTGTTATTTGCTCAAAATGGCTTGTTCAGTTGCTAATTGAAGGGAAAATAGGGTAGTGGCAGCATAATTTTTGACTTTTCCTGAGGCTTCACATAAAGACAGACAAACTAGGTAGCAAAACTAAAAACCCACGGATGATATTGACAACAAAATTGGGTAATATATTTTCTAAGAACAGTTGTGTGGAGAGTAATTACCAGCAGCCACAAGGTCTTCATGTTACCAGGGTCTGTGTCAGGCGAAAACAGAGGGAAACAAGGGAGCCAATTTCTGATGGATCTGGGGACAAAAAAACTACAAAGTGACCATCAGATAATTCACTAGACAGTGTAGCAAGCCATTTTGAAAACAGCAGCTGAAACTGGATAATACTTTGATATATCTAATAGCAGAGAGTGTTTCATGGTAAGGCTTGAATCAGGCTGGAGCCCTATAGCCTCTGTGAATTCTTGAAATGGACAGGCCAGAGTTCCCTTCCAAATAGGATCAGCCATGAGAGAAAAATTGAGCAGGATAGGGACCATAGAAAAAGAAGGTCCAGATGTAAGGATTAAAAGAAGAGAGCCAGGATATTTCAAAAACAAGATATTATATATATATATATTAATTTATTTTCAAATTTGAGTGTAGTTGACCATGTTACACTAATTTGAGGTGTACTTCATGGCAACTCAGCAAGTTTAAATATGGTGCTATTCTTACCGCTATTGTAGCTACCACTGTCACCATACAAAACTATTACAATATCATTGACTATATTCCTTATGCTGTGCCTTTATTCTTGTGACTTACTCATTCCATAACTGGAAGCCTGCATCTCCCACTCCCTTTCACCAATTGCCCATCCTACCCATTCCCTGCCTTCTGGTAACCATCAGTTCTCTGTGTTTACAGGTCTGATTCTGCTTTTTTTGGTTCATTTTCTTTTTTTAAATATTCCACATATGAGTGAAGTCTTGTGGTATTTGTCTTTCTCAGTCTGACTTATTTCACTTAGCATTGTACCCTCTAGTCCCATGTTGTTGCAGATGGAAGATCCTCTCCTTTTCTGTGGTTGTGAAATACTCCTGTGTGTGTGTGTGTGTGTGTGTGTGTGTGTGTGTGTGTGTACCACATCTTCCTTATCCATTCATCTACTGATGGACTCTTAGGTTACTTCCATTATCTCGGGTGTTGTAAATAATATTGTAATAAACATAGGAGTGCATAGATTAAATAAATTAGTGTCTTCATTTTCTTTGGGTAAATCCCTAATAGTAAAATTATTCGATCATATGGTATTTCTATTTTTAACTTTTTGAGGAACTTACGTGGCTGTACTAAGGTACTATATTTCTTAATAATATATGAAAATAGTAGAAGAAGGAGATCAGAAGCAGAAAAGCAGTCCAGAATGTTATACAAATTAGGAAAATGAATTTCACCTAAAATATGCAACAGAAGAGGATCAGGATCAAATGTCTTCACTGTGTTAAGAAAAAGAATAAGGAGAAGAATAATTTATAGATAGTGAAAGCATGTCAGAAATGCATGCCCTTAATACAGATCAAAACTGAAGCCTGCTTTTTCAGAAAGATACATTAAGAAAGGTGTTCTTTCGTGAACAACATAAATCTGAAATATATGAATATGGAAATAAGGTGCTAATAGACTGGGCAGAATTAGAAACAAAAGAAAAAAAATCATTTCCAAAATGAAGACTAAACTACAAAGATGACAAGAACAAAATATACAACAGTTGATGTCCTCAGGAAAAAAGCAGGTAAATACGAGGAACAATTTGAAAATTAAGAGGAAATGAGGAGGCACTGGGGATATAGGCATAAAAAGTCTCTGTAAGGTTTTTGAAATCTAGTGAGAAACTCAGGCATGCAAATAAGATAATATGTCTAAATAGCTTATATTGGAAAAATCTTGAAAATAAGTATTATAAATTCTGGACAAAGTTTAAAAAACCACTGTCTGAAAATACTATAATCAATATCTAAAAGTAGGCATCCAAATTGGCAAAGAAGAAGTCAAACTCTCACTCTTTGCAGATGATATGATACTTTATGTGGAAAACCCAAAAGACTCCACTCCAAGACTGCTAGAACTCATACAGGAATTCAATCAAGTCTCAGGATATAAAAT
>CM052814.1:43112497-43146620 GCA_028533885.1 Nasua narica
TTGCCTCCTAAAACAAAGCAAAAAGCAGTTGGCTTAAAAGGAATATGAACAATTCCAGAGTCTCTTCAGTATATCATTTATCATGTCCAGGATACAAACCAATTTACTAAATATATTAAGAAACAAAATATCCTTGGTGAAAAGAAAAAGTAATCAATGGAGCATTCTGCCTGTGGACGCTGCTGAGTAAGCATCGTTAAAGTCTCCTCTCCCACCGCTGTCATATCTAAGTCAGAGTCTCTCAAAGAGCCTGAACAGCTGCCGAAGCTCTTCATCGGAGGTCTGAGCTTTGAAACAACCGATGAGAGTCTGAGGAGCCATTTTGAGCAATGGGGAGCACTTACGGACTGTGTGGTAATGAGAGATCCAAACAACAAGCGCTCCAGAGGCTTTGGGTTTGTCACATATGTCCCTGTGGAGGAGGTGGATGCAGCCATGAGCACAAGGCCACACATGGTGGATGGAAGAGTTGTGGAACCAAAGAGGGCTGTCTCAAGAGAAGATTCTCAAAGACCTGGTGGCCACTTAACTGTGAAAAAGATTTTTGTTGGTGGCATTAAAGAAGATACTGAAGAATATCATCTAAGAGATTATTTTGAACAGTATGGGAAAATCGAAGTGATTGAGATCATGACTGACCGAGGCAGCGGCAAAAAAAGGGGTTTTGCTTTATAACATTTGATGACCATGACTCTGTAGACAAGACTGTCATTCAAAAACCCCATACTGGGAATGGCCACAACTGTGAAGTAAGGAAAGCCCTGACTAAGCAAGAGATGGCTAGTGCTTCCTCCAGCCAGAGTCTGAAGTGGTTCTGGAAACTTTGGTGGTGGTCGTGGAGGTGGTTTTGGTGGGAATGACAACTTTGGTCATGGAGGAAACTTCAGTGGTCTAGGTGGCTTTGGTGGCAGTCAAGGTGGTGGTGGATATGGGGCCGTGGGGGTGGCTATAACGGATTTGGTAATGATGGAAGCAACTTTGGAAGTGGCGGAAGCTATAATGATTTTGGCAGTTACAACAATCAATCCTCAAATTTTGGACCCGTGAAAGGAGGAAATTTTGGAGGCAGAAGCTCTTTGGTGGTGGAGGCCAATACTTTGCCAAACCACGAAACAAAGGTGGCTATGGTGGTTCCAACAGCAGTAGCAACAGCAGTGGCAGAAGGTTTTAATTACTGCCAGAAAACAATGCTTAGCAGACTGGGAAGAAATATTTATAATCGTACATCTAAAAAAAAGACTTAAATCCAGAATACATAAAGAACCTTTTGTAGCTGCATTACAGAAAGCCAGATAACTCCATTAAAAAAATTGCCAAAAATATGAACAGTTTGCAAAAGCAGATATGTGCATACATGATAGTAAACTCTTGTACATTTTTGATGCAAGTATAAAATGGTACAACTACTTTGGAACTTGTTCTGTTTCTTATAAACTAACTATATATTTACCCCCTTAACCCACAATTATACTCTTAGATATTTTCTAAGAGAAAGCAAAGCCTGCGTTCCCCCAAAAGTCTTGTACATATTATTTATAACAGCTTTATACCAAATAGCCAAATCTCACAGCAGTATTTTATGCTAGAAGAAAAGGGACTACTATATTTCATATACTCAAGGAAAAAAAAATGTAGGCCAAGGATTTTAACCTGGTGAATGAAGCCTTACACAGGACGGTAGTGTACATATGACGGTAGTCATATGTATTCTTCCATATGAAGTTCTAGAATAGCTAAATAAATAAGTAAATTCTGTGGTGAAAAAGAGTAATTTGTTTCTAGGCAAGGGAGAACTTGCTGAGCTGATGGAAATGTTCTGTATATTGAACAGGGGTTGGGGTTATACAGTTTTTATCAAAGCCATTGAATGGTTGCCTTAAGTTTTAAGTATTTCAGTGTATGTCAGTTTTACCTTAAAAAAACTAACATATTGAACTCAGTTAATTTATGTGCATGCTAACTTATTTTGGGGTGATGGGTATTGATGTTTGCTGGTTACTCTGAAATGTATAAAAGGATAATATGATTGGTAGGTAGATGGATGGATAGATAAAGCAAATATAGCAGAATACTAATAATTATATCACTGAGCCTGGTAGATAGATGTTCACTGTCCAAGTTTTTCACCTTTTGCCATGTTTGAAATTTTTATTTGAAGATTTTATTTATTTACTTGATGGGGGCGGGGAACACACCAGGGGGAATGGGAGAGGAAGAAGCAGACTCCCTGCTGAGCAGAGAGCCCGATGCGGGGCTCGATCCCAGGACCCTGGGATCATGACCTGAGCTGAAGGCAGACGCTTAACGATTGAGCCACCCAGGCGCCCCATGTTTGAAATTTTTTATAAGAGTATATGAGAAAAAAATGAACAAAGGTAAAGACTTAAGAGAAAGTAAAAGATTTTGAAAACATGCAGAGAAGAGCCACCATATAAATAATAAAACCAAAGAGTGGAACAGACAAATACCAAAAACTATAATTTGAGTGAACTTTAGTGAAATGGAAGATTTGAAGCTATATATTGAAAGAACACATGACATACCTGAGAATGTTCACCAGAAAGACCCACATCAAATTACTGGACTTAAAAAGAACAGTCTTTTGGACATCTAAACAAAAAGAGCAAGGGATTTATAAGGGAGACAGAATTAGGTTATGGATATTTTCACAGCAGTATTTTATGCTAGAAGAAAAGGAAGTAACATATTTCATATACTCAAAGAAAAAATATAGGCCAAGGATTTATAGCTAGCAAAATTGACCTTTAAGTATGGAGCACCAGAGAACCTGTCATCACCATTTGAGAATTCAAGAGCTATTGTTCTCATGAGTCCTTCTCAAGGAGTCTATTGGAGAACGAACTTCAGAAAACCAGAACTGTTGAGAGAGATCAACAAAAGAACTGACAGTGAATGCTACTTTTAAAACTGAGACCAAATGAGGGTTAGAAGGAGTATATTATATACTATAATATACATTATAGTATATAATGGCTGTATAGTCAGACAATGTAGATAAAGAACAATTCTACAAAATGATAGAGAAGTGGTCAGCATAGGCAAAAAAGTTTGATTGCTTTTATTATATTGATGGTGATAATGTTAGTACTGTTATTCAATTTTGAGACTGTTATATAATGTGATATAGAGCATAGTAATAATTATGGGATATATGGAAGAAGTTACGGGATAATTTTAGTTGTATATATAAACATATTTGCATACACAGAACCTGGAATATCTTATCATTACAGACTAATAAGGAACCTATTAAAGACTAGGTTCACATCATAAGGGCTTAGGAATCTGCTTGAAGACTTATTTTGGGTATCAATAAGGATAATATGTGCAATGGTTTGAAGCCCATCAAATGTTTAATTCTTTGAGTTCCTATGATACTAAAAACTAACTGGTCATCATAAAGGATGATAGAGAACCAATTTATTTTCTTGAAAATGATAAAAAGCCAATCACTTATCCTGGCTTTGCTAAATGAACTGGTATGACTGGGTAACCAGGTAGCAGATGAGGGGAGCGTATGTATAAAATGTTCCAACTAAGTAACAAAAAAGCATTGATAGAATTTCACTATGTTAAAGCCCTTAATAAAATAGCGGATCTAGGTATGGGCCAGGAATGGCTCCTGGCATCACCAAAAAAGAGACACCGAGACATTACCCACCTTTTTAAAACTCTACAACATCACTTAAAGTCACAGAATATGAGTCTGACGAAGCCTTTTATCCAGCTGCCAATGCAGCAAACAGTTTTTGCACTGGAGCATCATCTGCAAAATCCACACAGTGAGGGAATAAAATCATGTAATAGGATATATTCATATATTTGAGGGCACAAATATAAACTCTAAGTTGAAATTGAATTGAGATGGAAGAGAGAAGTAAGGGAGAGTGGGAGTAGAAATACATCAGTTGGGCTCCTGGGTGGCTCAGTTGGTTGAGCAACTGCCTTCGGCTCAGGTCATGATCCCGGAGTCCCGGGATCGAGTCCCATATCGGACTCCCGGCTCTGCGGGAAGTCTGCTTCTCCCTCTGACCTTCTCCCCTCTCATTCTCAGTCTCTCGCTCTGTAATAAATAAATAAATAAATAAAAAAATAAAAAATAAAAAATAAAAAAAAGAAATACATCAGTTACTTCTTTGCTTATGGTTGGGAGTCTGTAAAGCTGGAGACGTAACAAGGGAATTAGGAAAAAAATGTACCTGACATATCTGTCAATGGACAAAACCAACTTACTAATACTGATTCTCAACCACAAAGCAAAACTCAGCTCTTTCATGTACTGATAGGGGATTATCTCTGTATCAACTGAAAAATGTACAATAGATATAATCTATTATGTTGAAGCATGATGTGTGTTCTGATTTTGACAGATTCTAGAAAGTTGCTCAAGAAACTGATAATGATGGTTTATGTAAGAACCTGGGAGTAATTGGTTACCTCAGGGGAAGTGATCTCCTGGGCCACTGAAGCATGGGAGTGGGTCAGAGACTTAGTTTTGCCCTATACTTTTTTGAGACTCCTAAATAACATGTATTAAAAAATTAATGAAATCCTTCCCAGCCTAGTCTTGTGCTTGACTGACTTGCACATTCATTGGAGTAGGCACTTTACAGAGAAGATAAACCATTAAAGAGACTAATGAACATAAAAGGGAAAGAAGCCATAATATGTAATGTGCAAAGAAGGAGAGATACAAGCCTCGTTCACCATCATCCTTCCCATTTCTTCTACCAAACTTTTCTCTTGGGATATTCATGACTAGCTATAGATGTGATATTAGCGACGACTTCGCTGATGCTGTTTTTCAAGTGTCTTGGGAGAAGTCATAAAGAGTTGAGTTGAGTCTCTTAAAGTCTATAAACCAGAAGGTATACAGCAGTCCCATCCTCTGTCAGAAGTTAGTTCTTTTTGAGTGTTTACCTTCTGTGTTCCTGCCAGTTTTCCCCAGGGCGATGAAGTCAGAGCAAGTGTTTATTTCCTAGTCTAGTTAGAGAAACAGAAAAATAATTATGATTAGTTCAACGGCTTTACCATGGTTAAGGAGACAGAAGTTTGAGAATTTGAACATTTTAATGGAGGATCTCACTAACAAGGGCAAACTTCCAATTCATTGTGCAGTTTAAACCAAACATATTTCATATATATCCCATATATATTTTTTCTGTATTTGGTATAATTTTCCTTCTTTTGCAAGACAAGGAAAACAATACTGTAGGAGATACACTGACACCTGCTTATTAATCTCAACATCTAGGATAAAATCATAAAATTTTAAGGAAATATTTTAAAATAGTATTACTTTATTGCATGTTGAAAGTGGTAGTGAATACTTTATCTGACAATAAGAAATAGCCAGATTTATTATGACTTTTATATTTTGTGCATCCCCCCCTTTTTTTTAAGACTTTTGCTTTATAATCAGACATTGTTAAAAATGAGAGGTAAAAAGCCCTCCTAATTTTCACTTCAATTTACCGTATACTTTAAAAGGAACTTGAAACTGGCCTGGAAGGGATTGTAGGTCTCTAGGTTTGTGTTACTGGAATATGTGAGTTCGCCAACTCTTACAAATTTAGTTTGACTAAGTGCAAATTAAGGAGCGTCTTTAACAGCAGCTGTGTATGTTATATACCTATTATTTAATGTTTTATGTTATTCCTGGTTTTTTTTTTTTGACAGGTTATCTTTAAAGAGCAACTTTCACCAAAAAAATTGGGCTTCTTAAACGTGACAGAACTTGTTGGAGCTCTTAGTGACATTCTCCGTGTTGAGTTCAGGGAAGGAGAACAAGACTTACTGGTGTTTGATGCTGATATGAAGCCACTACCACCTGGTGAGTTGAATCACAATCTGATGCAAACCTGGCTTTTCAAAAATTGAAGTATAGTTGATAAAAACTGTATTACTTTTAGGGTGTCCAGCATAGTGATATGACTGCTCTATACATTATGCTGTGATCACATGATAAGTGTGGTTACATTCTGTCACCATCCAATGTTATTACGCTATTACTCACTGTATTTCCTGTGCTGTATTTTTCATTCCTATGACCTATTTATTTTATAACTGGAGGTTTGTACGTCTTAATATTCTTCACGTAATTGCCTGTGCCCCCCAGCACTGCCCTCCCTTCTGACAACTATCAGTTCTCTGTATTTATGATTGTTTCCATTTTGTTTGTTTTGATTTTTGGATTCCACACATGAGTGAAATCGTATAGTATTTGTCTTTCTCTGACTTACTTTACTTAGCATAATACTATCTAGGTTTATCCATGTTGTCGCAGATGGCAAGATTCATTTCTTTTTATAGCTAATATTCCATCGTATATACACTAGGACTTTGCCCATTCATCTGTGGATAGACACTTAGGTTGCTTCTGTAACTTGGCTATTGTAAATAATACTGCAGTAAATATAGGGGGTGCATATATCTTTTTGAATTAGTGTTTTCATTTTCTTTGGCTAAATACCCAGTAGTGGAATTACTGGATTGTATGCTATTTTTATTTTAATTTATAGTTTTTTTTTTTAAGGGAGACTTTACACTGTTTTCCACAGTGGTTGTGCAATTTACATTCCCAGTGCACAAGGCTTCCCTTTTCTCCATCTCTTCTAATGCATGAACATGATGCATTTTTTCATTTGTGTCATCTTTAATTTCTTTTTTTTTTTAAAGATTTTATTTATCTATTTGACAGAGAGGAGAGAGATCACAAGCAGGCAGAGAGGCAGGCAGAAAGAGAGGGGGAAGCAGGCTCCCTGCTGAGCAGAGAGCCCGATGCGGGGCTCGATCCCAGGGCCCTGAGATCATGACCCGAGCTGCAGGCAGAGGCTTTAACCCATTGAGCCACCGAGGCGCCCCATGTCATATTTAATTTCATTCACCAGTATTTTATATTTTTCAGAGTACAGGTCTTTCCCTTGGTTAAATTTGTCCCGAGGTATTTTGTTCTTTTTGGTGCAATTGTAAATGGGATTGTTTTGTTAATTTCTCTTTCAACTACTTCATTATTAGTGTACAGAAATGCAACGGATTTCTGTGTATTTTGTATCCTGTAACTTTACTGAATTCATTTATTCTAATAGATTATTGGTGGAGTTTTTAAGGTTTCTGTATATAGTATCATGTCATTTGCAAATAGTGACAGTTTTCGTTCTTCCTTATCAATTTGAATACCTTTTATTTCTTTTTCCTTTCTGATTGCTGTAGCTAGGACCTCCAGGACTGTGTTGAATAAAAATGGCAGCAGTGGACATCTTGTCTTGTTCCTGAGAGGAAAACCTTTCAGTTTTTCACCCTGGAGGGTGGTGTTGGCTGGGATTTGTCATACATGGCCTTTATTATATTGAATTATGTTCCCTCTGTAACCACTTTGTTGAGAATTTCTCATGAACAGACGTCACACATTGTCAAAAGCTTTTTCTGAGTCTATCGAGATGACCATATGGTTTTTAACTTTCATTTTGTTAATATGATATATAAAGTTGATTGATTTGTGGATATTGAACCATTCTGGCATTCCTAGAATAAATCCCACTTGATTGTGGTAAATGATCCTTTTAATGTATTGTTGAATTTGGTTTGCTTATACTTTGTTGAGGATTTTTGCCTTGTATGTTCATTAGGGATATTAGGAAAACCTATAGTTTTCTTTTTTTGGTAGTGCCTTTAGTTTTGGTATCAGGGCAATTCTGGTTCATGGAATGAATTGGGAAGCTTTCCTTCATCATTTATTTTTTGGAATAGTTTGAAAGAGTAGGTATTAACTCTTCTTTATTTAAATGTTTGGTATGAAGCCATCTGGTTCTGAACTTTTATTTCTTAGGAATTTTTTGATTAATGATTCAATTTTGTTGCTAGTAATTGGTCTGTTTATATTTTCTATGTCTTCCTGATTCAGTTTTGGAAGATTGTATGTTCCTAGAATTAACCATTTTCTCGGTATCCAGTTTGTTGGCATATAATTTTGTGTAGTATTCTCTTAGAGTTCTTTATATTTTTGTGGTGGGTTTGGTTTGTGTTTCATTTTTGATACTATTTGAATCCTCTCTTTTTTCCGTAATGAATCTGGCTAAAGATATATCAGTTTTGTTTATCTTTTCAAGAACTACCTCTTGGTTTGATTGATCTTCTCTATTGATTTTATTTATTTATTAAAAGATTTTTATTTATTTGACACACAGAAAGAGATCACAAGTAGGCAGAGAGAGAGGGAGAAGCAGGCTCCCTGCCGGGCAGAGAGCCTGATGGGGGCTCGATCCCAGGACCCTGGGATCATGACCTGAGCCGAAGGCAGAGGCTTTAACCCACTGAGCCACCCAGGCGCCCCTGTACTTATATTTTTATAAGCTTTTGCAAGTGGTTTTGATGGATAGCAATTTTTTGTTCAAAATGTAAATGTGTCTTTGTTGATTTTCTGATTATTAAAATAACTCATTTTCATTTTGGAAAATATCACAGGTAATGGAAAGTTGGAAGTGAACAATTACCATTATTTTACTTCCCCCAAAAATGCTATTAGAATTTTTACATAGTCTTCCAGATTTTTTTCAACATATATGTAAACTTAGTTAGATTTTTGAGAACTTACAAAAGCAACATTTACTTATTTAAACAATTCCAGCAATGTAGAGTGGTAACTAGTAATTTTTTTAATGGGTCCTTTTTGGACCTCTTGTATACAACATAGTTATTTATCATACTATAATTTTCTTACAAAATAGTATTATATAAATGTATAAGTTCTTACTCTTACTTAATATATTCTTACTATAATATATGAAGTTCTTCATTTATTATGGATGTTCTATATCAGTATAAATAAGTTTTTTCATCCTTTTTAACTACATATGATTCTTTTATGTGACTATATTCATTTACTCAGTCTCCTATTGACAGACAGGTAAAGTGTATTTTTTTATCTTTATAAAAGATACAGATGAGATACCTACATCTTTGTGCATTTTTATTAGTTTTTCTGTAGGAGTCAGTATGGTTTTAGGTCTATTTGGAGTCTATTTTAATGTGTCAACCTCTTAAAATCATCATGCACACGTAATTTGAACAAAATTTATGATTGATTTGGTAATTCCCTAAACATTAAGGCACTGGTATTATGGAATATTAAGTAGTCACATCCATTGTACATTAAGCAACAATGCATATTCACTGCTAAAGTTGAACAAAAAATAAATTGAAATCAGAATGTTGAAAAGTAAAACCTTTAGTCCAAGTTCAAGAAACCTTACCAGACTTAGCCTGTCCTTGCCAGCATAAATAATTTAAGATTTGTTCCCTTCTAGAACTTCCTTTTATCTCTCCATGCTGAAAGGTCTGCAATGACAGGTTCATGTGTCTCTCATTTATCATTATTTGCCCAGTGCCTGGCCCACAGAATGTGCTTAGTAACAGTTATACAAAGTATTGTAATAGCTATCTGCAGTCTACTCTGTTGATCATTTCAGATGGAGACATTTCATCGGTCAGAAATTCATGTTTAGTTCAGTCAGATAAGAAAATAGAAGTCAAAGCTTATGTCTCCAGTCCCCCTAGAAATTCACTGTCTACTGCTGCTGTCAAGGAGACTGCCTGGGATTGTCCTCCTAAAAGCCGTAAGGAGCCAGAACAGAAGATTTGCAAGAAGCCTAATCTGGTGGTAAAGCCTTTACAGCTGGTAAGGGTTGACGACTTTGTATACTGGAGCTTCAGCACTATGAAAAGTCACTGAAAGAGTATTTCCTTAAGCCAGAATTCCGTTTCAGCAAAGTCTTAGTTATATGATTTCTTCGAGCAAAGATTTCGTTTGATGCTGCACCTTATGCAGCATTTATTCTGGCTTTCATTCTTTGTATAACTAATTTCATTCAGATCTCATTTTGAAGTTTTCAGATGGCTTTGAAGATTTGCCAGTTTTCTCAAGAGGTTATAGGCAGTGCTCAGTCCACGTTTTTTAAAATGTAGACTGGAAAACCCTCGAGGGCTTCAGAGGGAAGAATTGAGGAGTTTTGTTTTTGCTGTATGGCTCAACAACTGCTACAGGTGCCCCTGCACCTGTCCTCAATTATAGGGTGTTTTTCCTATTTTATTTTTTATTACATGCCCACATAATTCTCCTTTTTTGTGTTCTCCTCTCCTGTTATTTATTTTATTGTTAAGGAATTAATTGTTTTACTCTTCTTTTCTTTTACCATCTGTACCTGGCTTCTTTCATGAAAGGAAAACATTTTGTTTCGAAAGCCTGCTGCATATTTTCTAGAGAAAAAGAGAAAGGCCTGAAGGAATATAAGATATTTTAGAATAAGACTGTTTGAGAAACCCTATTTTTGGTTAGAAGACTAGTGTGAAATTTAGTGCATTCTTTAAAGTTACCTTTGTTGTAGGGCTGGATAGGATGACAGTCTATCTTGGCTCAGCCTGAATATTTTAAGTACCATCTTTGCAGTTTTCTATGGGGCCAGTGTATAACATACTTTTAAAATCATAAGACAATAGTTTTCATATATTAATGTAGGTAAGGATCACCTAGGGAATTTTTTATAAGACTTTATTTATTTATTGGATAAAAAGCACAAGCAGGGGGAGTGGCTGGCAGAGGGAGAGGGAGAAGCAGGCTCCGTGCTGAGCAAGGAGCCCGATATAGGGCTCCATCCCGGGTCCCTGGGATCGTGTCCTGAACCAAAGGCAGATGCTTAATCCACTGAGCCCCCCAGGCGCCCCCCTAGGGAATTTTTTAAGTGCATAATTGGAGGCCCCACTTCCGGGTGTTCCATATCAGTTTGTCCTGGCTAATGCCTAAGAAGCTTCATTTTTATAATTTCCCCAGTGATTCTGATAAAGATGACTCATGAAATATACTTTGAGAAATGTCATAGTTTGCAATGCCATTCAAAGTTTTATAGTGGTTCTTTTCTTTTTTAACTTGTAGCAAGTAGAAGTTAAGTCACAGCTCAACCTGGCAATGGCAAATCATGATATCCCACCAGATGCTGTACGGGACAAGCAACTGTGCAGACTGCCACCATTAGATACCAGTATGCTTGTGGGGGTCTTTGTGGAGTATATCATCTCTCCTAGTCAATTCTACATCCGAATCTATAGCAGGGATTCATCAGAGTTACTTGAAGACATGATGATTGAGATGCGGTAGGAGTCCGTTGTTTTAGTGTATTTTTCATGTATCTCATTCTAAATCAGAAGTTCTCAACATTTTGGTTTTAAGGCTGTTAAAAATTAAGGACTTGAGAACTTCTGTTTGTTGATATTTATCATAGAATTTAAAACTAACATCTAAATATTTTTTGTTTAAAAATAATGTTAAGTTCATTTGTGTAAATATAAATAACATAGTTCTGTGAAAAGTAACTATTTTCCAGAAATCAGAATATTAGCATTGTTCTACATTTTTGCGGATCTCTTTAATATCTGTCTTAATAGAAGAAAGTTTGATTTTAATATCTGCTTTTGTCTTTAATCTCTTGAGGTACATTGTTTTGGTCGAAGTATAGGAAAACATCTGGCCTCATACGGATACATAGTTGGGAAAAGGAGTATTTTAATAGCTTTTTCAGAAAATTATGAATCTTTTTTGATATTTTCAGAAAATATGTGAACATTCTAAAACTTGGCAAGTGGTAGTTTTTTAAAGATTAGTTGCAATGTGGAATTTGAACTTCTCACACCCTACTGTATTAAATCCACTAGTCTTCCTTTGCACCTTGAATGGACCCAGGACTGGTTATGCAATTGCAGGCTCCAGTGCAAAATTAAAATGCAAGGTGCCAAGTTTAAAAATCATTAAGAATTTCGGGACAAGAACGGCAGAACATTAAAGCAAGCATAAGGCCTTTCTAAGTGTGGACTCAATGCAAGGCCTTGAAAGAATCTTTTACCCCCATTAATAATTTTAAAACACCATGCATTGGTAATTTGGAAAATATTGGTTTGCTGAGTTATGTAGATCTTCTACACTTATTAATATCACCAATGATCTCATCAGAGAAGTATTACATATTAGAGGGCTGTCAAGCTCGTGCCGGTAGATGCAGCTTTTCCAAAATCCTAATTTTTACTTGAAAGCCCTAAATTTTATTAGCGATGACAAATACTATCATTGTTTTCCTTGGAGTGACAGGTTCATCTCATTTTTGAGAAAATGTGTGTCAGATACCCAAGTCGGGAATAAACAAAGTTTGATAATGGTCCTTTTAGGCAAAAATGGTGTTCCATGAGAACAATGGCTAGTTCATTTTTCAAGTAAAAATATTCCACAAAAAGAGTAGCTAGTTCAATTCACAACTGAAATGCATAAGTGCTTTTAAGACAACTCGAGAAGTGTTTTCCGTGTATAGTACTTCCATTTGTGTCACACAGAACATTAAAAAGATGGTCACTCAGTGGTCGAGATTTAATAAACTTAATTTTTATTTATCAAGGACATTCTTAAGTGACATTGGCTTCTTTTTTTTTTTTTCTTATTTGTGAGTGTGTGGCAGTGACATGTAAATGACAGCTAGTAAAGTTTGGTGCTACTGCCTTGATTTGGTTAATGCACCTTGCTTTTATACCATCATTGCAAATACTAGCACAGTGAAAAGGGCAAATTGCTATTTTCACAATAATACAGAAATATGGAAATATTCTTTATCTTATGGACTTGTTGAAAGGGCATCAGCGTCCCTGGGCTTTGGATAACTACTAGTCCAATTTCTTTTCTCTGCCAAAAAGGATGCCCTTTCATGGTAAAAATCATGTAAAATGTGTACAGTTGCAATCACTTTAGATTTATTCAAGAACAACAGTATCTCATTTTTGCATTGTTGCCACATGGAAGAATAATTTATTACATACCTCTCCAAGAGCATTCCATTTTTTAGTCTTAATTTTACCACGTTATATACTTCACTGCTGTCTCACCCAAGAACGCCTGGCATCATGTAAGTCACATAATAATCACTCAGTAAAAATATTGTCATATATTCCATTTCCATATGCTTGTAAGATTTAGTACATGTCTTAAAGCACACTTACTGGCTCTGTGACTTTGAAGTTACTTTAACTCTCTAGGCCTAGTCTCCTTATCTCTGGAGTAGGAATCATAGCTGCCTCACAGAGTTGTGAAGATTAAAGTATTTAGAATGGAGTCTAGCTCAGAAGTTGGTTCCTGTTATTATTAATACCATTTCTGCTGTGTGCTTGGGATGTTAAGGCACGAGGAGCACGAGGAGAAGACAGATGGGGTCTTTGCCTTTGTCGACACCCCGATTATCTGGGATGAGAGGAGATATGTGGGGCATTGCATGAGGTCGTAATTCCGCCTGGGCAAGGTAGAAGAGAGCTTCACAAAGGAGGTGCTTGAGCTCTGCTTAAAAAACGAGTAAGAATTTGCCATCCAAGAAGGTGTGAGTGGTGTGCAGACAGTCACTGGCACCGAGGCCAGCATTAGCATTAAAGACGGGAGTGGCGTTATGCTCTGGGAGCATCAAACAGGGAAGTGAAGTCACCAGTCTGTGAGGTTGGGTGGACAGGGACTGAAGGTCAAACTGGAATACTAGGGGAAGAGCTGGAGTATGAACCTCACGGGAAGGAATTCTGACTTACTGTATAGACAGCGAGGAGCCTCTGAAGGTTTTTAGAAAGTAGGGGCATCATCAGCTTTGTGTTTTAGGATAACTGTGGTTGTAGTGTGGAAGGTGGGTGGAGTGAACAGGAGAGCGTGTGTCACCATGCTAGTCTTGGTAAGAGCGTGAGAGTGGAAAGGGGGAGCGAAATTGGAGAGAATTTGGGAAAGTACAGTTGTCAGGTCTTGGTGACAAGGATGGGGTTGAGAAGGCTAAGGGAGAAAGGGAGAATAGGAAACCTGTGTTGACTTCAGAGATTGGGTAGGTTTGAGCTGGGGTTAGAAGTTTGTACCTGGTGCCTCTAAGGTGGCCATGAGGTAGGGAATTGACAATGTTGAGTGAACAATATTAGGATTAGCTGTAGCCACTGTTACAAAGCCATAACTTAGGCACAGTAGCATAAAGAAGATAAAAATTTATTTCTTCTTCCCATAATAGTCCATATATAAGCACTACAGACTAATAGCGTAGCTCCATGGCATTAGGGACACAAGTGTGTCCTGTTCTTCTGGAGCAGACAGTGTGTTCCCCCATCCACGTGGTCCAGGAGGTAGCTTGCCATCGCATCCACCAGCTCCTCATTCCGGCCAGTGGGAAGGAGAAAGAGAAGAAGGTAGGAGGTGGGAGGCATGCCATTTTCTTGGAAGAAGTGAGCTGGAATTTCTATACTTGACTTTTTTTTAATTGTGGTAGGACACACACAAAATTTACCCTCATAATCGTGCACACTCTACTTTTTCTCACATCTCTTTGTGCAGAACTTAGTTTTCATCCGGATGCAAGGGAGCCTGGGAAATCTGAATGGCTATATACTCAGTTAAAATTTGGAATTCTCTTATAAGGGGAAGAAGAGAGGAGAATGAGAATTGGGGGACAACTAGCATCTTTTCCATACAGCCGGAAATAAAGTTTTAAAGTTCAGAAATGATTCAGGATCTAAAGATCGAGATGGAGAATCACCAGTGTATCTGTAGTGGAATAAGACATGAAAATGGGTGAGACCGGGCGGTTTATGGCAAGAATAATTACAGTTAAGGAGTGCTTACTGTATTTGGACTCTGTGCAAAACATTCACATATTTGAACTAAGATTTTATTATCCTCTTCATGCACAAAACAAGTTAACCGAAGCACAGAAAGACAAAATTACATGGCTAGTAAATGATGGAGTCAGGATTTGAGCCCCTGTCATTGGCTCCAAAGCCTGAGCTTTTATTATTTTATACTTCCTAAAAAGAAGAGCCCAGAGAACTCAGACTTTTAAGACAATCACAGAGCCACTACAGGGACAATTATTGACAGGGAAGAAGTAGGAGAAAACATTGTCTTGGGAACTAGGATAGGGATCGAAAGAGGACAGGGTCAGGGTTATGCTGTAGAGATAGCAAGGATATTATTGGAAGCTGTGGGACTTGGGGATTTATAGGCTCCTAACATCTTAAAAATGCCCATTTTAGGAAATGCTGAGGAATAAAGTTGGATTACGTTTCGTTCAGAGAGTATGAACTTCAATGAACGTGTAACTTTCTATTTGAAGTTTGTTGAGGAAGAGAAGGGATTTGGATACGAACGAAGGAAAATAAAGTTAATTACTATTAATAAGCATTGACAAATCAGAAATAGTAGGGATTCTTTTCCATTTTGCCAAGACTTTCTTGCTTTTGATACATCAGTAAAAATGATGTTGATATTTTCTTCCCCTATGTGATTCTCTGTACTGTGGAATTCTGTAGGCGCTGCTATTCTAACCAGCTGGTTTCTGATCGGTACGCCATGCCCGAGTATTTTGTTCAACCAGGACATCTCTGTTGTGTAAGGATTTCTGAGGATAAGTGGTGGTATCGGGTCATTATCCATCGAGTCCTTGGGAAGCAGGAAGTTGAGGTATTCTACCCAGACTTTGGAAATATTGGAACTGTTCAGAAGTCCTCCCTGAGGTTTCTCAAGTGAGTTAACAAATCTTACTAAATTATTCTTAAGTTTTGAATCCTTGTGCTGAAGCGACGTGGAGTTAGGATCACTCTTCCTTTTCTCTTGCCTTCCTCATTCCGTCCTTCCCTCCCTTCCATCCCTCTTTGTTCTTAGTGCACATGGACTCGGCATGCAGTTCCTTAGTTTCACACGGGGATTATAATCTCTTTTGTCTTCTTTCACATGACTGTGAATCTGAATGGACCATGAGGCTAAATTCCAGTCTCTTATCAGAAAATGATTTTTGGGGTCATGCTAAGAGTTACACTTATATAGCATGAAGGTTGGTTTGTTCCTACCTATATTTTAATTGCATGGTTTTCAAAGATTATTACATTTAAAAACTTTATTTCTTAGATTGTAGGAAATAAAGTGTAAGACATTATCTTAAAAATGCATGAATAAAATACTCTGAAGTGGTGTGAATAGCTAAAATCAAGAATGGATTAGAGATTCCATGAAATGCATTTAAACATATGATTATATAATTTGTGTATTTGATTATCTCTTGCAGGTGCTGCTACACAAAGCTTCCAGCTCAGGCTATCCCTTGTTCTTTGGCTTGGGTGAGACCAGTAGAGGTATGTTTGTTCCCCATTTCATCAGCAAACATTTGATGTTGAGAACAGTGCTAGGATCTCAGGATACAAAAATAAGACACGGAATGAGCCCTACAATGAGAAATCGCTGTAGATAGTCTGGAAGATGGACGTGGAGACGGAAGTCAGCGTGCTGTGTCGTATTTGCAGCGGAGCTGTTGACGGTGGGCGGGAGCTGCAGGAGGAGTGCGCTTCTCTGTCGGGGGCCGTCAGGGATGACCCTGCGGTCGAGGTGGCATTGCGATTTCAAAGGAAGATTAGGACTGTCACTAGACAAAAAAAAGAAAGACGTTCCAGCCAAAGGGAGGGTAACATAAAACATCTCAAATTTGAGAAATGATAAGTGGCTCAGTTTGCTTACACGGCAGCAGAGGAGCTGGTGGTTGGCAAGTGATGTGCGAGAAACAGGCCCTGAGTGGGGAGGGCGTCCGTGTCCAGGAGTCCAGACGTCGTCCTGTACGTGCTGGGGAGCAACTAAAGGACGTACCCAGGGAACCGTCGTACTCAGTTATCTGGTTTTTAAAGGATTCTCTAGTAACATAGTTGTGCGAGCTGACTGGAGCGGGTGAAGCAGGAGGCATTTTCATCCATACAGATACATTTCTTTATGTAGTTAGGAATGTCATGCACCTAACTTCGTGTTTTTTCCTCAGAACTCTTTTTTCTTTTTTAAGATTTTATTTGAGAGAGAGCGAGAGCACGCACGAGCAGGGGGAGTGGCAGGCAGACGGAGAGGGAGAAGCAGACTCCCTCCTCGGGGATCATGGGATCGTGACCTGAGCCGAGGACAGATGATTAACCCACTGAGTCACTGAGGCGTCCCAGGACTCTTAGTTATATATGTCGTACACACTTATTACACTACATTTGTGTGTTTAACCTTAAGTTACCAGTTGCTTACATATTACACGGATTATTCCTTTAAAAAAATTTATCTGAAAACCAGAGATAAGTTTCTTTAAAAGAAAACATTACTTATTATTCTACTTTTCACACTAATTCAGTTTAGAGCTTTGATGTGTGTTTCTTTCAGTTTAGTTTACTGGATGTTGGGGGTCAGTTTTTGTAGGGTTTTCAGGATTACATAAAATAGTAATATTTTATATTCTTAATTCAGCATTATCATAGCATGAATTATTATGTTACCATAGTTCGCAATTTTAATAGATTCATATTAACCTGTTAGGTAAATGTATATCATAGATTGATTAACTATCCCTTTATTGTTAGACGTTCAGTCTGTTCTGATTTTTGAGTATGTAAATAATGTATGCAGTTACAGTTTTGTGCAAGTCAGTATTCAGGATTATTTTTTAGGGTGCATTTTAGCCTTGGTTTCTTTCTTCCATTAGGAGCTCAGGGCTAAATTTGAACCACTTGGAGCCAATGTTCATTACTGTCATATTAGCCAGATAGCTTCCATTTTTGTGTCTCTTTTTGTTTTCTTATTTCCTTCCTGAAATGATTCTGATATTAAGGCATTAGCCCAGTCTGTTCCTCGGAATAGCTTATTCAAAGCATTCTCTTGGTTGGCCCCTTTTTGTCGTTCAGATTTAAGCCCAAATGTTATTTCCCAAGAAGGACTTCCTTGACCAGCCAATTTAAAGTGCACACTCCTACTTCAGTTGTTCATTGCAATTAATCTTTATAATACTATAGTATTATCGTAATTATTTGTTCACATACACAGTGTAAGCTTCTGAGATGAGGGGCATTGTCTCTTCACTCTATCTCTAGTGCCTAGATCAATGGTTACATCATGTTAGGTACTTAATAAAGGTCTTCAACTAAATGAATGAATCTCAACTTTTTATCTTTTTTTCTGGTTTCAAAAATAGTTAATGCGTTTGGTAATGGCAGAGTAACAATAGAGTAGCATGGTGGGAAGAATACTCCCATAGGCAAATTCCAAAGCAGGCATAAAAACAGAAATCTACCCTTGGGAGTCGAGCTGCAGAGTGGTAAGGTCAGGAAATTTTCAGCTTCTATCCTGGGGTCAGTCCCCCTATCTAGCCTTGCTGGCTTGAAGAGTTAGAGGACATTGTTTGGGACTGGCAGAACAGCTAGGAGTTAAGGGAGAAATACTTGAAGGGAGGGAGCGACAGGATGGCTATTTCAAAATCAGTGACTGCTATCTGCCCAAATCCTTAGACAACTACTGAACTCTGCAGACATTAGAATCCAGGGGCCAGAGTGAAACATCACAGGCTTATCTGTTCTTTCTTTTTGTCACCTTGCACGCATTATTTTGAAAAGTTTTTTAAGGCACCTGGGTGGCTCAATGGGTTGGGGTCTCTGCCTTCGGCTCAGGTCATGATCTCAGGGTCCTGGGATTGAGCCCTGCATCGGGCTCTCTGCTCAGTGGGGAGCCTGCTTCCACCTCTCTCTCTGCCTGCCTCTCTGCCTACTTGTGATCTCTCTGTCAAATAAATAAATAAAATTAAAAAAAAAAAAGAAAACTTTTTTAATCATTCCACTAACACACTATATTATTTTAGGGATTACTCTAGGAAATACAACACATGTTTTAAATAACAATGCAGACATTAGAATACTTTCTTCTTTAACCTCCTCTTCTGATCTATTTTTGTTGTCTAACTATGTTTTAAACCCCTCAAGAAATGGACCACGTAAAATAATGTTCACTTAGATTTAGTCATGCATTTCTCAGTTACTGGCTCTTCATTCTTGCCATTCAAATTCCTTGAGAACATTTTCCTATTGAACTGTATCCTTTAAGATTTCATTTTGTGAGGGTTTGCTGATGGCAAACTAAGTCAGGTGTACCTGGACACATAATTTTGCACTTATTTTTGGAAGATACATTCACTAGAATTTTAGGTTGGCAGGTAATATGTTCAGTGCACTGAAGACATCATGACGGTGGCTTCCAGTCTCCCTTACCTTATTGGAGAAGTCAGCTGTCGGGGTGATGGATGTTCCTCTGAAGGCAGTGTCCTTTTTGTCTGTAGCTGTTTCTAACATTTCCTGTTTGTTGCTTGTGTCTTCAGTTTTAGTACGTTTATGCGTGGATTTATTCTTATTTATCCTACTTTGTGGTTCGTTGAACTCCCTTTATCTGTGCTTTGTTACTTTTTATTAAATCCAGCAAATTCCTAGCCACTATCTCTTCATTTAGTATTGTCTTTCCCCCATTGTTCATATTTATATTCCCTCTGTCTCTGTTTCTGCATCTCTTTCTCTGGGACCACAATTAAAAGTACGTTAAACTTTCTCAATTTATCTTCCATATTTTTTACACTCTTTCTGTATTTTACATATTTCTCTCTTTCCATATTGCATTCTGGGTATTTTTTTTCCAAGTTATCTTCCACTTTACTAATTTACTCTTTAATTCTATCTAACCTGCTACTGAGTCAGTCTTTTAGATTTTAAGTTTTGGTTATTATATTTTTACTCTCTAAAAGTTCTCTTTGTAATTTTTCTAGATGAATTTTTATAGATTGCTGATATCTGCAGAAGCTTTCAAATCTTTTTTTAAGTGTAGTATGTTTAGTTGCTTTATAATTGTCTAAAAAGTTTTTGAAGGTTTGCTTATGTTGTTTTTTCTTGTTCTTATTTGTGATTAGTTGTTTCTTTGTATGCCTTTTATCTTTGCCTACATACTATTCATTGTCTTTGAAAAATTATTTGTAAGAATGTTTGAATAATATGGGATAAGATTGCCTACCTCTAGAGAGATTTGGATTCGCTTCTGCCAGGTACCTGGGAATACTTCCTGTCTGAACCACGTTAATTTGAATGAACAACTTGAGGATTTGTGTACTATCCAGGTGATGTGAAAATTGAATTGCAAATCCATGTGAAGGCTAGTTTATTTCTTTTCCTTTTTTTTTATAAAGATTTTATTTATTTGAGAGAGAGAGAGGGAGAGAGAGAGCACAAGCAGGGAGAGTGGGAGAGGGAGAAGCAGGCTTCCACTGAGCAGGGAGCCCAATGCAGGGCTTGATCCCAGGACCCTGGGATCATGACCTGAGCCCAAGGCAGACGCTTAACCTACTGAGCCACCCTGGTGCCCCACCTTTTTAAGGCAAAATACTTCCCATTTTCCCTTTAATTCTCTCCTGATAATCTGTTACTCTCTTGACAGTTCTTTGATGATTTGGACATAATTAAAAAATATTTTATCTAGGGCGCCTGGGTGGCTCAGTTGGTTGAGCGACTGCCTTCAGCTCAGGTCATGATCCTGGAGTCCCGGGATTGAGTCCCATATCGGACTCCCAGCTCTGCGGGAAGTCTGCTTCTCCCTCTGACCTTCTTCCCTCTCATTCTCAGTCTTTCTCTCTCTAATAAATATATAAAATCTTAAAAAAAAATATTTTATCTAGAATTATAGTGGTTTCTGTGGAAGGATTAGTCCAGTAATTTAACTTAATCATTTCTGAAAATGAAAGTTTTTCACCACAAAAATAATAAAGTTTTTTCCCATAATCACATTTTAAATAACTTTTCCTTTAGTCTGATTTTTCATATCCCCAAATCATAAATATCCTGCAGTGTGTAATTCGAGTACTTTTATGGTTTTATTTTTCCATGAAAATTTCTAGTTAATGAGGAATTTGTTTTTGTATGTGGTTACTATAATTCGTGTTTGAATTTATCATCTGAATCTCCTGTCTTGATTATATTTCAGGAACATTGGACATCCAGAGCTATTTTGCAGTTTCAGAAGCTGTGTGGTTTGAAGCCATTAGTGGGGGTAGTGGATGAATATGTAGACGGAATCCTTAACATTTTCCTGTGTGATACATCGTCAAATGAAGACGTCTATTTCCATCATGTCTTGAGAACGGAGGGCCATGCTATTGTATGCCGAGAAAATGTCCCTTCTAAGGTGGAGAAGTCTGGATGTGTTTTGTAGTATATTTTATTTACTCTCAACACTTGAAGGTGTAAGATAATTTAATAGAGGTTATCTGATGTATTCTTTAAACTTAGAGACATCTGTGAGATGCCTGCCTTCTTAATACAGAGCACTCTCTTCATTTTCAAATGACCACAGAAACCTACCTGTGGCTGATGAGAGTGTAAATACCTTTAAGTAATTGATTTGAGGATTCTATCTTACCTCAAATCATTTCTTTTGAGGTCTTCTTAGAGAAGACAACACTCTTGTTTTGCAAATATTGATGGTGATGTCTGCATCACTGTTAATAATAATTTGTCTTTAAAAAAATAATAATGTTTGTGACTAGGAAAGATTGTCAGTATGGAAAGTTTTTTAACTTAAATTTTAAAAGATAATACATTTCCACATTTGAAAATTACGAAGTGCTAACTTTTTCATCAAGTGATTAAACTCTTCTTTTTTTAATCCCAGGGTTTCCGAGAACTCAACCCTTTAGCTTTATACACTAAATCCAGTGCAGGAGCAGAGGATGTGGTTCTGACAGAACGAGGTTATCCTTCCCAGCAGCACTATTTTAATGAAGACCGGGAGATAAGTCCACAGTCAAAGGAGAGTGAATTATATACCCTGGTGAGAGGTTTTTGCAAAAATTATTATAATTCTTTCTTTTTTTTTTTTTAAAGATTTTCTTTATTTATTTGATAGAGAGAGAGATCACAAGTAGGCAGAGAGGCAGGCAGAGAGAGGGGAAGCAGGCTCCCTGCTCAGCAGAGAGCCCAACGTGGGGCTCGATCCCAGCACCCTGAGATCATGACCTGAGCCGAAGACAGAGGCTTTAACCCACTGAGCCACCCAGGCGCCCCTATAATTCTTTCTTAATGTTAACATTTAGTGAGTACTTATTATATGCCAAACACTATGAAAAACAGCGTGAGCATAATATGTAATTTAATCCTGATAGAATGCCTGTGATACAGTTGCTATAATTATCCTTACGTTATAGGTGAGGAAACTAGCTTTCCAAACCTAGGAAAGTTTAGGAACTTTATCCAATGATCTTAACAGTACTTTGTCTCTCATTATTTGCTGGTTTAAATCTTTGCTACAGTCACGCTTTCTCCTATACGATTTCTCACATACACTAAATTCCATTACTGCCTTGGTGCAGTTGTGACTTCACCTCCACCAATCTAATTGCTGTTCTTCCCTCTGCACATCTCAGATTCTTCCAGTGTTCTCATTTCTTACTTTTTCTGTAAGTCTTTTAATGACTCCCACTCACAGTAATAATATGATTATTATTACCACTATTACTATTACATATTATTCCAGCCAACAGTAGTAGTAATAAAAATTTAAAAAAATAACAACAGCAGCATTTATTGAACTTGAGCTACATGGGAGGGACTGTTCTAAGCACTCTCATGTGCTAATTAATTTTATAATCACTTTACCAGGTTGGTACTTCCATATCCCTGTTATAGATACAAGTAAAATGAAGCACCAAGTAAAGACTTAATGACTTTTGAACAAATAAACATGTCCTCTGAGTCTTATATTCCTCATGACAACAAGTACTGGGCTAAGAATACAGGATGTGTTTGGTTGAGAGCCAAAGTGGTTTTGGGCCCAGCAAGGCCTTTTATTTTCACTGAATAAAATATAATTTTGCTTAAATATGTTTTATATATCTGACTTGTAAAATGAAATTATAGAGATGATCTTATGTTTTTAGTAGATATTTGCTAACTATTAGATAAAAAGGGAAGGCCAGTTTGACCACTGAGAGATTAACCTGTTCTGAAAAATAAGTATGAATGTTTCCTGCTGCATGTTTGAAACAGTATAAGAATATTAGGTTTCTACTTAATGTTAAAATTAATTAGGTGTATTTGGCACATAATACTTTCTGAAGCCTGACTTCTTCTTAATCATTATCACTTCACTGGAACAATTTTATTTTCTGATTCTTAAATAGTGATTTAAGTACAACCTTTACAATTTTTAGAATATTCTATCATCACTGTGTTATGTGTTTAAATAATCATAGTTCAGCCTTGAAAACGAAATAAGGCCATCTTTTCTGCCAAAGAGATAAGACTTAAAAAATTCTTGTATCCCACCCCAGCCTGTATCCCATGGGCTTCATACACACATTTACCCACCCACTCCCTAACTCTGTATACCCCGTTCCCTGTAATTCCTACTCTTCTTTTAAGCGTCCTAACAGTTTGTGTTACCTCCTTCATTGCATCTTTTTAAGGCTTCTTCCTCCCCAACAATATTTCGGTCATATCTCTGTGGTGGTGCTGCACTGAAGGTTGTACGGTGATTATCTGATTTGTGTGTCAGATATTTGGAGTATATTTGTGTATATTTGGAGGTCCTTTAGAGCTGCGACCCACTGTATTCATCTTTACATCCACATTTCATAATGTGTGCTCAGTAAATGTTGGCTTGAAGATGTAGGGTCATGGATAAAGTTAGAGAATAATGTAGCATCTGTATGAGTCATAGTGAAAAATTCCTCCCAGAATGTGTAGGCATGCAGATTTTAGAAACAGCATTAGTATGGAAAATAAAATAATTTCTCTTTCATATTTACTAGCAAGATATTAATGATGAAAAGGCTTTCACTCACCTTAAATCTGAATTAAAGGAGCCATTAAAGGATTCTGAATTCAGTTCTTTGGAAACCCAAGATAAGCGTTGTGAAGAAGATCCAAAATGGTCCATCCCAGAGCTAAAGGATCTGAAGGAAGAAAATGAGGTAGGAGAAGAAAGGAATTTTCTGAAAATGTAATTCATATACTGATTCATAAGTGAAGGGGACGGGAATGAGATAGCTATTTAAATTGTGCTTTCAGTGCTAGCAGAGCATCTTGCACAGATGAATTACATTTTCTCTTCAGCAGTCACCAGCACCAAAGCTGAAGCAACATAGCCTTGATCACAAAAAAGGAAAGGCATTATCTGCCTTCGACGTGTTAGTATCTATCTTGTTGCTTCGGGCATCCTTCAGGAATTATGTGGTGATTAGAAATGAGTACTGAGATATAGTATCAGGAGAATGCAATCGGAAAAACATCGACAGCTTTTCGAGGATGTATTTTATTTTTATTTTAACCTAGTGTTTATGTACACATAATTTAGAGTGCCCCATAACCCTTTCCTCTACATTTCGTATTTCACAGAGCAACCATTTTCATCTCTTTCAGCTGCTGCTTTTGGGATTTATCTGTTTCTTCATTAAATAACATGCTTACATTGTTATTTCCTGAATTTTCAGTTTTACGTCCCTCTTAGAAAGAGGAAGGTTTCCTTCTCTTTCATCCCTTTGCCCCACCACACACAAATATATACTTTCTGTCCCGGGTCCCCTATCTTACTGCATCGTACCACCCTTTCCATTAGATCACCATTCAGTGTTTATTACCGTAAATGCTATTGACAGTCAGGTTGTATGCTTTGGCAACTTTTCCCTTCCTGAATGACTTTTGTTTTCTCTAGTGTTAGTATTTCCTTCTTTTTAAATTAACATAGAGTAAAATTGACTTTCTTCTGGTGTGTTGTTGCTATCAGCTTTAATACATGCATTGATTTGTGTAACCCTCACTGTAATTAGGACACAGGATGGTTTCATCCTCTGAAAAACCTCCCTGGTGCTCCCCTCTGTAATCATAGTCTTCCCACATCCTCAACTCTTAGCAACCATTGATTTGGTTGCTCTAAAGGTGGACTTAGATCTACCTTTTCAGGAATGTCTTTTATTTATTAAGAATTATTTATTTGACCACAAGAGGCCACAAGTAGGCAGAGAGGCAGGCAGAGGGAGTGGGGAAGCAGGCTCCCTGCTGAGCAGAGAGCCCGATGCGGGGCTCAATCCCAGGACCCTGGGATCCTGACCTGAGCCGAAGGCTGATTCCTAACAGCTGAGCCACCCAGGTGTCCCTATACATTGATTTTCTATCCTGTGAATTTGCTCAATTCCTATATCAGTTCTAGTAATTTTTGGTGGAATCTTTCAGTTTTTTTAAATAGCATATCATGTCATCTGTGAAGAGTGAAAATTTGCCTCCTTCTTTGCCAGATTGAATGCCTTTTATTTCTTTTTGTTGTCTGATTGCTGAGGCTAGGACTTCTAGTAGTATGTTGAACAACAATGGTGAGAGTGGATATACCTTAGGAGAAAAAAATTTTCTCCATTGAGGATAGTATTAGCTGTGGGTGTTTTGTGTATGGCCTTTATGATGTTGAGATATGTTCTTTCAAACCCTACTTTTTGAAGGTTTTTTTTTTTAAAATCAGGAAAGGCTGCTGTGTTTTATTAAGTGCTTTTGCTGCATCTGTTGACAGGATGATATGATTTTCTTATTCTTTGATTCTTATCCTTTCTTTATTAATGTTCTGTATCACATTGATTGATTTGTGGATTTTGAACTACCCTTGCAGCCCAGGAATAAATCCCATTTGATCATGGTGAATAATCCTTTGGATGTACTGTTGGATTCTATTAGCTAATATCTTGTTGACAGTTTTTGCATCCGTGTTCATCAGGGATGATGGTCTGTAATTCTTTTTAGTGGGGTCTTTGTGTTTGAGTTTGAAAAACTCAAACTTTGAGAATGAGTTTGGAAGTTTTCCTTCCATTTCAGTTTTTTGGAACAGTATCAGAAGACTAGGTATTAATCCTTCTTTAAATGTTTGGTAGAATTGTCATGGGAAGCCATCTGGCCCGAGACTCTTGTTTCTTGGAAGATTTTTTGACGACTGCTTCAATTTCCTTGCTGGTTATGGGACTGTTAAGATTTTCTATTTCTTCCAGGTTCAGTTTTGGTAGTTATATATTTCTAGGAATTCATCCATTTCTACCAGATTGCCTAATTTGTTGGCATATAGTTGCTCATAATATGTTTTTATAATTGTTTGTATATTTTTGGTGTTGCTTGTAGATCTCTCCTCTTTCATTCGTGATTTTATTTATTTGGGTCCTTTCTCTTTTCTTTTTGATAAGTTGATCTGTTCTGTTCTTTTGGCTTCTATTTAATTGATTTCTGCTTTAATCTTTATTAATCTCTTCTCCTGCTGGGTTTAGGCTTTATTTGCTCCTCTTTCTCCATCTCTAGGTGTAAGGTTAGGTCGTGTATTTGAGACCTTTACTGTTCCTTGAGAAAGGCTGTTTTGCTTACTGTGTGCAATAGGACTGCCTTTTGCTGCATCCCAAAGGTTTTGAACAGTTGTATTTTCATTTTTTTCCATGAATTTTTAAATTCTTCTTTAATTTCCTGGTTGACCCATTCATTCATTAGTAGGATACTCTTTAGCCTCCATGGATTTGAGCTCTTTTCAACTTTCCTCTTGTGATTGAGTTTGAGTTTCAAAGCATTATGGTCTGAAAATATGCAGGGAATGATCCCAATCTTTTGGTACCAGTTGAAACCCAGTATGTTTTCCATTCTGGAGAATGTTCCAGAATGGAAATGTGCATTTGAGAAGAATGTGTATTCTCTTACTTCAAGATGGAATGCTCTGAATATACCTGTTAAGTCCATCTGGTCCAGCATGTCCTTCAAAGCCACTGTTTCCTTGTTGATCTTATGTTTAGATGATCTGTCCCCATTTTGGTGACAGGGGTGTTAAAGTCCCCTACTATTATTGTATTATTATTGATGTGTTTCTTTAATTTTGTTATTAATTGGCTTATATAATTGGCTGCTCCCATGTTAGGGACATAAATATTTACAATTGTTAGATCTTCTTATTGGTTAGACCCTTTGATTATGATATAGTGTCCTTCCTCATCTCTTATTACAGTATTTGATTTTAAATCTAATTTATCTGATATAAGGGTTGCCACCCTAGCTTTTTTTTTGATAGCCATTAGCATGATAAATTGTTCTCCACCCCTTCACTTTCAATATGGCGGTATCTTTGAGTCTAAATGAGTCTCTTGGGGCACCTGGGTGGCTTAGTAGGTTAATGCCTCTGCCTTCAGCTCAAGTCATGATCTCATGGTCCTGGGATCGAGCCCCACATCAGGCTCTCTGCTCAGTGGGGAGCCTGCTTCCCCGTCTCACTTTGCCTCCCTCTCTGCCTACTTGTGATCTCTCTGTCAAATAAGTAAATAAAATCTTAAAAACAAACAAACAAACAAATAAATCAATGAGTCTCTTGGAGATAGCATATGAATGGGTCTTGCTTTTTTGTCCAGTCTTATACCCTGTGTCTTTTGATTGGGGCATTTAACTCATTTACATTTGAGTAACTATTGGAAGATAATGAATTTAGTGCCATCATATCGCCTGTTAAGTCACCTTTTTTGTATGTTGTCTCTGTTCCTTTATAGTTTATGTTACTTTTGGGCCCTCTCTTCACTTAAAGGATCCCCTTTAATATTTCTTATAGGGCTGGTTTAGTGATCACAAACTCTTTTAATTTCTCTTTGTCCTGGAAGTTTTCTAATCTCTCCTTCTATTCAGAATGACAGCCTTGCTGGATAAAGTATTCTTGGCTGCATGTTTTTCTCTTTTAGCACCTGAACATATCACACCAGTCCTTTCCGGCCTGTCAAGTCTTTTGGATAGGTCTTCTGCCAGTCTAATATTTCTACCCTTGTAGATTATGGAACTCTTGTCCTGAGCTGCTTTCAAGATTTTCTTTTTGTGTCTGAGATTTGGAATTTTCACTATTATATGTTGGATTTTTGGCCTATTTTTATGGATTCTGAGGGGGGTTCTCTGTGCCTTCTGGACTTGGGTGCTTGTTTTCTTCCTCATGTTAGGTAAGTTCTCTGCTATAATTTGCTCCATTATACCTTCTGTGCCCCCTCTTTCTTTCTTTTTCTTTCCTCTTGTCAGTTTTTTTCTTTATGTATTTTGGAGCTTCATTTGTCAGGTGACATGTATTTAGAATTGGTATGTTTTCTTGATGAAAACATTTCTTCATCATTATGAAATATCTTTATCCATAGTTACTTTCTTTGCATTGATGCCTACATTGTCTGATAGCAATATAGCCACTCCAGCTTTATTTTTTTAACTGTGACATAATATATCCTTTTCCATCTTTTTACTTCTAACCTACCTATGTCATTACACTTGAGGTAAGTTTCTTGAGACGGCATATAGTTTAGTCATTTCTTAAATCCATTCTGATGATCTGAATTTTAGTTAGTATGTTTAAACATTTTATATTTAATATCATTATTGATATGTTTTGATTATAGGTCTACCTTTTTATTATTTTTTTACCTCTGCTTTTCATTCCTTTGCTTTTCCTTTCCTTCCTTCTTTTAGTATTTTTTTTAAAGATTTTATTTATATATTTATTTGAGAGAGAGGGAGAGAGAGCCAGAGAGAAAGCATAGCGGAGTGGAAGGGCAGAGGGAGAGGGAGAAGCAGGCTCCCCGCTGAGCAGGGAGCCCAACGTGGGGCTCGATCCCAGGACCCCGGGATCACGACCTGAGCTGAAGGCAGATGCTCAACCGACTGAGCCACCCAGGCGCCCCTTAGTATTCTTTTTTTTGTATCTTTCTTACTTAGTATTCTTTTTTAGTAGTCCATTTTAGTTTACTTATATTTTTATTATATCTATCTGTATAGTGTTTTGACTTGTTACTCCAGGAATTACAATATACATCTTGGTTTTACACAGTAGATGTAATCTGTATGTACCACTTGAAGTGGTATGTAGATATCTTACCACTATTTAGGTATTTTACCCCTTCCCACCTCCTCTATGCTATGTTTATATATAACAAGTATATCAGTTGAGAATTTATAATGTTACAGTTTTTGCTTTCCACCTTCAAACATAAACAATTCAGTAGAAGAATAGTCCATTATACTTCCCCAGATACTGATCATTTCTGTTACTCTGTATTTCTGATATTCCAACTTTCCTTCTGGTATCTTCTCCTTTCTATCCAAAGAACTTCCTTTAGCAATTCCTTTAGAGTATACCTGCTGACAATGAGGTTATTTTTAGTTTTCTTCATTGGGAATGTATTTATTTCATCTTCATTCTTGAAAGATATTTTTGTTGGATATAGAATTCTGGGTTACCGGTTCTTTTCTTACAGGCCTTTAAGAATTTCATTCCAGGGCCCCTGGGTGGCACAGTTGGTTGAGTGACTGCCTTCAGCTCAGGTCATGATCCCGGAGTCCCGGGATCGAGTCGCACGTCGGGCTCCCAGCTCCATGGGGAGTCTGCTTCTCACTCTGAGCTGCTCTCTCTCACTCTCTCTCTTTCCTAATAAATAAATAAATAAATAAATAAATAAAATTAAAAAAAAAAGAATTTCATTCCACTTTCTGGCTTTCATAATTTCTGATGAAAAATCTGCAGGATTGGAATTGTTGTTCCTTTATAATAATGTGTCATTTTTCTTTGTCTACGTTTAGGATGGTTTGTCTTTAGTTTTCGAGAAGTAGATTATAATCTACTTAGACATGAATTTCTGTTTGAGGTTTGCTAATAAGCTTTTTGAATCTATAGGTTTATATCTTTCATCATATTTGGGACACTTTCTGACACTACTTCAAATACTTTTTCTGTACTGCACTCTTTCTTTTCTCCTTCTGGCACTCCCATGAAGCAAATGTTAAACCTTTTGGTATTGTCCTATATGTCCCTAAGGCTCTGTTTTTGCTTTCGTTTTCCCAATTTTTTTCTCTCTGTTGTTCAGATTAGATAATTCCTATGGATCTCTCTTCAAGTTCATGCATTCTTTACTTTTATCTTTGTCCTGCTATTGAAAACAGACCTAGGGGTCTTGATATTTAGTATAAAAACCTTTGCTGAATTCCCCTGTTTGTGCTTGCTCCACTCTCACTTTTACCCTCCAGAAGGCCATTTGGCTTTCCAGCAGGAAAAAGAAGTATAGCTTCCTTTGTATGTGGAATAGGGTGGGCTATCTGGAGATCTAACCGCTTCTTACACAGACTTTTCTACCAGTGCTTTTGTTTTTGTTCCCGCTTTACATTCTCATTTCCAGAAACCTTGTCGTAGCAATTTCTGAGCATTTGCTGTGTCTGGTATAAATTCAGGTTGCTTCTCAGCTTTTCTAAGCACAGGATTCTACTTTCTCAGGACTGCTTAGTAAGTTGTCACTTACTTTTCTTTTCTGTATCCAGAATGTAGGTTGTGTTTTCTTCTGTTCTAACAGTGAGTTTGTATCTAAATCTGAATATTTTGGTGATGTTTCAGGAGAGAGAGGGTAATTAATTATGTATTCAAACTGCTGTCTTTACCTGGAGTCTGGAAAAAAAATTATAAACCTAAATTTTAAAATATACTCATATAGCAACTGTAAATTAAAGATTTTCTTTATCTTCTGATACATTCTAGGATGAGATCCCCACTGGAATGCCATGCCTGGAATCAGTGACTATCGGTGATGATGTTTGGGATGAAAACTGGTTACCTTTGCAGGCTAAAATGGGTAAAGGGGGCAATGCTGCCTCCCACTTATTTACCTCAAGCCTTGGTGGAAAGAAACCATACACGTCATGTAAAGAAATGCCACAAAAGGTTAGATCCCTGGTAAAACAGTAGATCATTACTTAAAAATGGAAATGTAAATTTTCTCAAGAAATCTATACACTCTGGAATTCGAAAGGATTTATCACATGATAATTCAGAAATACTCATTTTTTTCTCCAAAGACGGTAGTTATAGGCAGGAGGACAAGTTGAAACAGGGAAGAATAAATCATGGACTATTATCCCATCTAACCTTTTAACCATTATAACTTTTGTTTTATCATTGGAATCTTAGGCCTTGGGATCTATAAATATGCTATTTTCACTAATTTTATTTTTATTGGATTAGCTTTCTAATATAATCTCTGGGTCTCTGCATTGAGAATATCAGCCAATTTTGAGCCTAACTATATATTTAAAATGTAACTTATTTCCCATTGGTTGTTAAAGGAAATAGCTACAGTTAAATTGCTCCTTATTATTTGTGCCATTTAAATACTAGATGATCATGAAAAATCATCTGGCCATGAAAACAGTATTGAAGAAAATACTACAAACCAGAGTTGTATTTGTTTTTATGATATCCGTGTGTTCCAAGGAATTCAAGGTATTGGATATGGACCAATAAAAAAAGGGGGGGTGGGGAAGTCACACTGATATAGAAACTTAATAAACACCTTATTTAATCAACTTTACCTCCTTGCCTTTACCTTGCCCATGTTATTCTCTGTCTGGATCATGTGGCTCTATGTCTTAGTTTATGCTTGCAATTTTTTCTCCATAGGATTGGTGCTTTTCTGGACCCAAAGATACATGGGATGATTCATGGCAGCCTTCAGGCCTTGTGAATGGAATGAAAGGAGAAGTTCAAAAACAAGAGGGATTAGGTGCTCAGGAAAAAAATACTGGCACACCCAGGATTCAAAAGGTAAATGTCTCATGAATGTTATTAACAAATTCTCATGAGGAAGTGCTTTCATTTTTAGAAAGTAAAATTCTGGTTAATGATCCCTCTCTAGCATTTGGTGGAATACATATACATAAAATGTAGGCTGATTTTAAAATAAATTTTAATCAACTTTATCTCTTCAGAAGAAAATCTCAAGCTTAGAATTGAAAGATTGATAAAATCTCTATGTAAGAGAGAAAACAGGTATTTTCATATAATTTAGCCAAATATATAAATCTATATTTTTTCTTTTATGTTGCTGTAACAGAAAGCACTAATCCTGGAACAAAATATATTTGTTTTATGTTTCTCAAATATATTATGAGCATCCTGAAAATAGCAGGACAATTTGTTTGAATCATGAAATCTGGCCACCAGGCCTCTGCACTTTTATTTTCATGTATCACATTGAAAATAAAGGACTCAAGGCTGGAGAGACTTGTTGAAAAGCAGATTTGTGGAAGAGGAATTTTCTGAATGTTGTATTTCCTACAAAATACGGTTATTTTGGATGAGAGCGTTGATAAAGTATGCTGTATTATATAGAACACTCTGTTCCAGAAAGTGGGCTGTGGGTTGCTTAACAGCACAGATTTAGTTTTAGGGTAACACCTCAGCCCTTCCAAACAAACCCGTTAGCAGCCACACCCCTTTCCCAGCCCATCCTTCCATAGCCTGAGGCAACTACTAATCTGCTTTCTGTCTCTATAGATTTGCCTCTCTGAGGCATTTCATATAAATGTCATGTAATATGTGGTCATTTGTGATTGCATTGTTGCCTTTGCCATGCAGAGATTTTTAGTTTCATGTAGTCCCACTTACTTATTTTTGCTTTTGTTGCTTATGTTTTTGGTTTCATATCCAATAAATGATTAGCAAAACCAGTGTCCTAAAGCTTCCGCCCTGTGTTTTCTTCTAGGAGATTTATATTTTCAGGTCTTACGTTTAAGTCTTTAATCCATTTTGAGTCAGTTTTTGCGTATAGTGTAAGATAAAGGTCCAGTTTCATTTGTCTGTGGATATCCAGTTTTCCCAGCATTGTGTGTTGAGACTGTCCTCTTGAAGAGGGAAATTACCCAGAGCAGGCCCAAGCCAAACAGCCCCAGATGGAAAGTTACTAACAATAAACTAGAGATAACCAGAAGCCCTACTGGGAGCAAGAGATAACCAGCCTTTTGCTTCTGTAAATAGGCTTCCAGCCGCTGGCTCCCTGCACTATTGTTCCCGCCTACAGCAGCCCCTCCCCCCCCATCAGTTTAAACCCATCTACCAGCAGTCAGCATAGCCCTTGGAACCTGACTGCCAACAGTCCCCTGTAAAAGCTCTTCTGGGCCCCCTGTTGCCTGGGGTCCAGAACTTCAAGCATCATCTCTTCTGGGTCTGCTGGCGTAAAATAAATAAGAGCTCTCCTACTTCTCCGAGTGTCACTTGGTCTCTCACAGGTCTGATGATTTTTCTGCAACACTTTTCTCATTGTGTAGTCTTGGCATCATTATCAAAGATTGGTTGACTGAATATGTGTGCTTTTATTTTGGGACTCTCAATTTTATTCTTTTGGTCTATCTATGTCTGCTTTATGCTACTCCCATAATGTTTTTATTACTGTAACTTTGTAGTACATTTTGAAATCAGGAAGGGTGATCCCTCCTTCCCCCCACCCTTAAGACTGTTTCGGCTATTTGGGGTCCTTTATGGTTTCATATGAATGTTAGGATTGTTTTTCTGTTTTTGTGGAAAATGCCATTGACATTTTTTTTAATTTATTTTTTATTTATTATTTTTTTTATTAACCTATAATGTATTATTTGCCCCAGGGTACGTGTCTGTGAATCATCAGGCTTACACATTTCACAGCATTTGCCATAGCACATACCCTCCCCCATGTCCATATCCCTACCCCCCCACCTCCCAGCCACCCTTAGTTTGTTTCGTGAGTTTAGGAGTCTCTTATGGTTTGTCTCCTTCCCCATCCCATCTTGTTTCATTTCTCTTCCCCACCCCCCATAACCCCCTGCCCTACCTCTCAAATTCTTCATATCAGAGCGATCATGTGATAATTGTCTTTCTCTGACTGACATATTTCACTTAGCATAATACCCTCATCCACATCATTGCAAATGCCAAGATTTCGTTTCTCTTGATAGCTGCATAGTATTCCATTGTATATATATATACCACATCTTCTTTATTCATCTGTTGATGGACATCTAGGTTCTTTCCATAGTTTGGCTATTGTGGACAACACTGCTATAAACATTCGGGTGCATGTGACCCTTCGGATCACTACATTTGTATCTTGAGGGTAAATACCCAGTAGTGCGATTGCTGGGTCGTAGGGTAGCTCCATTTTCAACATTTTGAGGAACCTCCATACAGTTTTTCAGAGTGGTTGTACCAGCTTGCATTCCCACCAACAGTGTAGGAGGGTTCCCTTTTCTCCGCATCCTCGCCAACTTCTGTCGTTTCCTGACTGGTTAATTTTAGCCATTCTGACTGGTGTGAGGTGGTATCTCACTGTGGTTTTGATTTGTCTTTCTCTGATGCCGAGTGATGTTGAGCATTTTTTCATGTGTCTGTTGGTCATTTGTATGTCCTCTTTACTGAAATGTCTGT
>CM052814.1:43147120-43283883 GCA_028533885.1 Nasua narica
ATTATCTTATGGTCTCACGTGGGGAGTACAAAGAAAATCATGGAGGGCATCGTGAGAAGGAAGGGAAGGGCGAATGGGGGGAAATCGACGGAGGTGATGAACCAGGAGAGACTGTGGACTCTGAGCAACAAACTGAGGGTTTTGGAGGGGAGGGGGTGGGGGGGTGGGTGAGCCTGGTGGTGGGTATCGAGAAGGGCACGTATTGCATGGAGCACTGGGTGTGGTGCACAAACAATCAATCTTGTAACACTGAAAAATTAAAATAAACATATTTGGGGAGAAAAAAAAAAACATACTGCCTCCTGGCAGTTGTGTTTTTAGACCAGCAGGAGAGAGTGCTGCTGCTTGAAAGGTCTGGTATCCCTGCAAAATGGTTATTTAAGTCCTTAGAACCAGAGGCGATCTGTCAAAAAAAAAAAAAAAACCCAAGCCAACAAAAGCACAAGAAAAACTTACAATAAAAGTTTTGAAACCTTAAAGTTTTGAAACCTCAGAGAGCCCCAGGACTTTCGTGAATGACAAGTGCACAGAGCTCCGCACCTGCACCCCACCCCCACCCGCAGCTCCCCTGGCCCGCAGCGGTCCTAATCAAGGCAGCCCTTCTCCAGCCCCACCTCTGCCCCACGTTTCTGATCTCACAAGCCAGTGTAAGAAATCTTTGTTCTCTGGGCACCCGCATCCCCAAATACCAACTTTGTCTCTGCTGCTGGCACGATTAGGTCCCTTCTATTTGAGCGCCCAGTGATCCCCTTTTGCCCGAGAGTGTTCAGGCCACATTCCAGAGGATGAACGTGATTCTTCTTTACCTGCAGGAACTCCCAAGTGACTATATACCCAGCAGCTGTTTGGGTCCATGCTCCAGACCTTATGGTCAATGCGAACATAAACAGTTCGATCTTCAGTGATCTAGGGTAGCAGCGTTAGCAAACTTCCAGAACCTAGAGATAGACTTTCTGGACATCATCCTCAGGTGAGCTAGCCATGTGGTACCACACCATGTCAGATGGAAAGGTCCTGGAGAAGGACCTCCCCCCACCATCAAAAACAAGCACCACGCACCCCCACCCCAACTACAGGCCGTTTTCCTGCCTGCTTCCTGCCTGTCTTGAAGATCACTGGGGAGGTTTGCCCCTGACTCTTAGCCTGGATGACACAGCAGGGGAGAAACTCTGAGGCAGGAAGGCCTGGGGTGGGATTGGTTGGAGGGGGAGGGATGGTTAAGCAGATTAAACAGTGCTACCCTTTATCTCCCTTTTCCTTACAGGGCTCACGGCCCCGCTTACTCTTACGTCCTTGCCTCACCCAATCTTAGAGACTGACAGATTAATATATTATATGAAAAATTTGTTGAAAAGGCATAACTTGGGGAGAACTTGATTGCTACCCCTCTTGGCGCTGCTCTCTCCCCAGTTTGCCAGCACCTGCCTGACTCTCCGCGTGGTTTCTCCCAGCTCTTCCTACAAGAATTAGAGTCTATTTCCGACGACCTCCCTGGACACACATCCCTACAACCTGCCCCTCCTCTGGGCCACACCGCTGCCTCAGTCATCCCGCTGTTGTCTGCTACCACCCTCGCTCCGGCTCCCATGCCTCTACACCCCTGACTATTTAGGTGGATCAGATCTCTAACAGTCATGTGATTCTTAACTTTGGGGCTGAGAAATTTGACTAAGTCGATGGATTTCTGGCACCCCCCACAAGGAAACGCACAATAGAAACATACACACAAAATGCTATATGCCATTTCAGGGGATTAATGGGATTAAGGCATGACATCCTTTACAAAGAGGCATATCAATCTAGAACTGGAATCTAGAACTGACTTTAAGTCTATCATAGTCCTAGAACTGTCTGTGGAAGAATTTTAAATCATTTTCCAGCTGAGTTTCTAAAGTTTTCCAATTTCCCAATAATTCTTGTGCTCAGAGGTATATACTAATCGCAGTTCTCAATAGAATCTGCTGAATGAATTTATTTTAAAAATAGCTCAAATTTTGGGCACCTGGGTGGCTCAGTTGGTTGGGCAACTGCCTTTGGCTCGGGTCATGATCCCAGAGTCCCAGGATGGAGTCCCATATCAGGCTCCCAGCTCTGCGGGGAGTCGGCTTCTTCCTCTGACCTTCTCCCCTCTCTTTCTCTTTCTCTCTCTCCCAAATAAATAAAATCTAAAAAATAAAAATTTAAAAAAAATTTAAAAATAGGTCAAATTTTGACCAAGATATTGTTAAATTAAGGAAGGCAATGAAATGGTAATTTTAAAATGAGGTTTAAAGAAGATAATGAAAAGGTTTTTTTTTTTTTTTTTTTTATAAAGTTAAAGTAAAAAACAAGAGTTTTCCAGAGATGATGCTGGGAAGAAAAAAAAATCTGAAAAATGAATTATGTAGGCACTCCTGGCCCTCCTGGACCTAAAAGTTATGTTAAACCCATATCATTTTTACATAATGTTAAATTTCTTAGCTTTTTTCTCTGGTTTTGAATTTCCTACTTGGGTTTCAGATACATACCCAGGAAGAGAATATATCTACTTCAAACAGAGGTTTGGAATAAACATTTTCATCTTTTTCAATTACTCGAATGAGTTTTTCCTCCTCCTTGGATGTTGAAGGCTTCTAGGGCACAGAAACACAAAGGACACGTTAGCAAGCTGGTGTATGACCCAGGGGCATGGTAAGCTCCCCGGAGTGAGTCTGAAGCTTTAATCTTCCATTTGCGTTAGTCATTCAACAAGCATTTTTGAAGACTTACAGCAAACACTGTGAGAAATTAGTGGGGATGGGGAAGTGGAGACCAGGGGAGACAATGGTGAGAGAAGCAAAGAGGATGGCTTCCAGACCCCAGGAATTCCCAGCACAGTAGGGGAGACGGACCAGAAAATAATTATGGTATGCACGATTGGTGTTGGCAAAGAGGTATGTTCCAAAAGCTTTGTGCACCCAGAAAAGGGCCCTAAATTCTGCCTAGACATTCAGGGAAGCTCGTACAGGAACTTTTTACAGTTTTTACAGAGAAAGTGATATCTGGAGACGGAACAAGACTTTGTAACATAGTGGTACCTGGGTGGCTCATTTGGTTAACTGTCTGCCTTCAGCTCAGGTCATGATCCCAGGGTCCTGGAATCAAGCCCCACATCGAGCCCCGCATCAGGGTCCCTACTCCGCGGGAAGCCTGTTCTCCCTCTCCCACTCCCTCTGCTTGTTTTCCCTCTTTCACTATTTCTCTCTGTGTCAAAAAAATAAATTAAATTTTATTTAAAAAAAGGCTTTGTAACATGGAGAGGAAAGGGCCAGAACTAAGGCCACAAGAGAAGGAAAAGAGGGACTGCATTACACATTTAAAAGATATGACAGAATTTAGTGCCCAAATAACTGTTTTCCATTTATTTTGTGCCTTCTCTACGCCAAGCACTGTACCAGAAATAAAACAGAAAATGTTCGTCAAAAGAGGCTTTGGTGTTGTATCAAACTTTTCTTCTGCTGTCTAGCATGTACAGTGGGTCTAGAGGCCCGAGGTCACAGCCTGGGATCATGCCAACATCTAAACTTCACAGAGAAGAAACATCAGGGAAGTAAGTTAAGACAGTCTAGAGAGTGTGAGGCGATCTTGAGTTCCGAGAGCCAAGGGCAGTAGCCATCAACCCAGGAATCAGCAAGGGCTCTCACGCCAGACTAATCTGGGTTTGGAGACTGGTTCTGCCACTGACGGCTTCGTGACTTGGGGTAAGTCACAGTCGACCTTTCTGAGCTTCTTACCGTAAGATGGGGCAGTAATTTTTACCTCGAAGTTGTGTTGTACAGATAAGAGGTAACACATGCAGAACATGTAGCTCAAGGTAGTACTCAATTATTTGTAGTTATCATTGTATTTTTTTATTGCCGCCATCGTCATCATCATCATCATCATCATTATAAATGCCCTAGGAAGGGGTTTATTACAAATGCCCCAGCAGGTATAGAGACAGGTTAGGAGAAAGGGGGTGGGGAGATGGGCCTAGAAGGAGGGGCAAAGATGCCCAGGATGGGAACTGAAGTGGACACAGGGGTGCCTGGGTGGCTCAGATCATTGAGCATCTGACTCCTGATCTCAGCTCAGGTTTTCATCACAGAGTCATGAGTTCAAGCCCCATGTTGGAGCCTAGTTTAAAAAAAAGAAGAAAAAAAAGTGGACACACAGAGTTTAAATTACTATTTGAAAAATCTGGTAATGAAAGGACAAAGAAACAGCATCAGCATGAGAGGTAGATTGTGTAGGTAATAGGAGTACAGGTGTGAATGAGGCTGATGGGAAGGGACTGGTTTTTGAAAAGGAAAAAGATACCCCTACCTTGGAAAATAAAGAGATTAAGGTGTCTCAGGTATGGTTAAATCTATATGAAGAAAGGAAGGGAGTTGAGGTGTTTATTCCAGATGACCTATTTCTATTTTCAATAGTACCTATATATATTCTTTGTTTTTTAAGATTGTATGAATGTATGTATGTATGTAGAAAGTACGAGCAAGGGAAGGGGCAGAGGGAGAAGGAGAGAGAAAGAATCTCAAGCAGACTGCATTGAGCATGGAGCCTGACATGGGGCTTGAACTCATGACCCTGAGACCATGACCTGAGCTGAAAACAAGGGTCGGACGCTTAACCAACTGAGCCATCCAGGCACCTCAGCATCTATATATATACTCTTTAAAAATATAAAAGGAGGGGTGCCTGGGTGGCTCAGTGGGTTGGGCCTCTGCCTTCGGCTCAGGTCATGATCTCAGGGTCCTGGGATCGAGCCCCACATCGGGGTCTCTGCTCAGCAGGGAGCCTGCTTCCCCCTCTCTCTCTGCCTGCCTCTCTGCCTACTTGTGATCTCTCTCTGTCTCTCAAATAAATAAATGAAATCTTTAAAAAAATAAAAATAAAAGGAAAGGAAAATATAATACTAAATCATCTTACCTCTTCTTCCTCGTCCTTTTGCATCTTAAAATAATCCTCCATATTTTCTTCTTTCTCCTCTCTAAAAGTAACAGACCTCTCTATTTCAGGTTCAATTAATTCTTTTAAAAAATCCTGTGAGATAAAACAACAGTACAATTATAGTTTAGTGTGTATTAATAACTTGTAGTATATACTGATTAGTCATTCAAAAATATTTAATGACCACTAATCTTGCAACTGGACACTATGCCAATGATAAGGACCAAAAGGGTAATAAGAATAGCCCCTGTCCTCCTATGACCCGGCGATTGCTCTACTGGGTATTTACCCCAAAAATATGAATATAGTGATCTGAAGGAGCACCTGCACCCCAATATTTATAGCAGCAATGTCCACAAAAGTCAAACTATGAGAGTCAAACATAAAAGCCCATATGTTCATCAGAAGATGAATGGATAAAGAAGATGTGGTGTGTGTATGTATATATATATACATACACACATAATGGAATACTATGCAGCCATCAAAAAATGAAATCTTGCCATTTGCAACGCCATGGATGGAACTACAGGATATTATGCTAAGTGAAATGAGCCAAACAGAGAAAGACAATTATCATATGATCTCACCAATATGTGGAATTTAAGAAACAAGGCAGAGGATCATAGGAGAAGAGAGGGAAAAAAATGAACAAGACAAAACTAGAGAGGGAAACAAACCATAAGAAACTCTTAATCACAGTAAACAAACTGAGGGTTGCTGGAGTGGAGGGAGGTGGGGGGATGGGTTAACTGGGTGATGGACATTGGGGAGAGTATGTGTTATAGTGAGCACTGGGCATTATATAAGACTGATGAATCACAGACCTGTACCTCTGAAACAAATAATACATTGTAAGTTAATCAATTAAATTTAAATTAAAAAAAAAAAAAGAATAGCCCCTGCCCTTAAGAAGCTTAACAATTTAGTGGACAAGAAAATTCTATGGATATATATAGTCACATGGTAGGAAGGCCTAATCTACAGTAGTGGAGGTGCCTGAAAGAGTGGATTGGTCAGGAAGGTTTTCTGGAGGACCTACTGTCTGAGTTTCTTCTTAAAGGATGAGTAAGGGAAAAAGATAGCACAGTTCTAGGCAAAGGATGATGCATAGGCATGACTGGCTCTTGAGAACAAAAGTAGTTAGTATAACAGAAAAGTAGTTAGTATGATAGAAACTTAGGGGCAGATGGACAGGAGCACAGTCACAGAGGAAGGACTAGAGTGTCATTCCAGGGAAACAGGATTTTATCCTGAAGGCAATGAGGTACTGATGAATTGACTGATCTGTTCTGCATTTTAAAACAATCACTCTAGCAGCAGGAGAGCAGATTTAAAGAGAAAGAAGGGAGAGAGGGAGGAAGAGTGGGAAGAAGAAAAGAGAAGAGTAGAGAATGAACAGCACAGGGTTGCAGGAATGAAGAGAAGGATAAGGATTCAAGAGATATTTAGGAGTTAACTCTTAGTGCTGGAGTGATTAGATGATATGGGGATGGCTAGGGAAAGGAAGCATCTTGAAAGATACCTGATAAATGGTTCAGGCCACTACATAGATGATAATGCCCTTCACAGAGATAATGAACAAAGTTGCATAAGCAGATTTAGGAAGATAGATGAGTCCAGACTAGGCTATGTGACTTTAAGGTATCACTAAATGTATCTAAGTGGAAATAGTAAGTAGCTAAATACACGGATCTAGAGTTTAGATGGAGGCATTTGGGTTAAAGATAATCATTTAAAAGTTATCTGCATTTAGTTGAAGCCAAGAAAGTGAATTATATCACCAAAGGTGAAATTGTGAAGTTGCTAGAGGATGAGGGCCTAGGACAGGAACCTGGTCACATAAAGGACTAGGGAAGAAAGACAGGCCTGCACAGAAGGTCGGAAGTTGTGCCAAGAGCCACCAAGAAAGTCACAAGAAGAGAAAGAAGGAGTCAACAGTGTTGAATACCTCCAATGAGTCTACACAAATACTGACAAATGTCCTCCAGTTTATTGCAACAATGTGTATAAAACAGAAGCTAAAAATAAGTTCAATGCCAAAAAATAAATAAATGAATAAGTTCAATGCCCACAATAGGGAAATGCATAAATAAATGATATAAACTATATATTTTCTAGCAATTTTAAATTATGCTACAGAAATATGCACATGGTATAGAAAAATATTCAAAATATATTAGGATGTGAAATGTGTAAGCCTGATGATTCACAGACCTGTACCCTGGGGTAAATAATACATTATATGTTAATAAAAAAATTAAAATATATATATATATATATATATATATATTAGGATGTTTTTACCAAATGAATTTTTTCCCTAAAAATGCTGTAAAATAAACAATACAGAGAAATTAAGAACCTAGAAGTCAAACTGTAAACTGCTTGTGATTATGGATGACTTTGTTCTTTGCCTCTTGTGTTTTTCAGTTTCCCTTCTGCACATGTTAACTTTTAAAAAATACGTTTTTTAAAACTTAAAAAAAAAATCTCAACTGTCAGAGGTAACAACTGTTACCAGTTTGCTGACTACATTCTTCTAGACTGCTTTATACAGATGTAAACATTTTAATGTAAATGAGATAATCATATTTGTTACATTTCATAATCTGCTTTTTTCAAACCAATCCCCTTGATGAACATTTATATTGTTTCCAGTGCAGATGTTCCTGATTTATGATGGTTTAACTTAAAAATTTTCAACTTTACAAAAAAAAATTTTTCAACTTTACAATGGTACGAAAATGATACACATTCAGTAGAAACTATACTGTGCATTTTGATTTTTAATCTTTTTCCAGGCTAACAATATGTGGTTCAACTCTCACGATTCTAGGCAGTGGCAGTGACCCACAGCTTCTAGTCAGCTCATGATCACAAGAGTAACCAACCATTACACTTAGAACCATTCTGCTTTTCCCTTTCAATACAGCACTCAATAAGTTACGTGAGATATTCAGGGGCGCTTGCATGGCTCAGTTGGTTGAGGATGGACTCTTGGTTTCGGCTCTGGTCATGATCTCAGGGGTCTGGGGGTTGAGCCCCACACTCAGCAGTGAGTCTGAAAGATTCTCTCCCTCTGCCCCTCCCCCCTCAAATAAATAAATTTTTAAAACAAAAAAATTAATTACATGAGATATTCAACATTTTATTATAAAATGGGCTTTGTGTTAGATGACTTTGCCCAACTGTAGGCTAATGTAAGTGTTCAAAGCACAATGAAGGTAGGCTAGTTTAAGCTATGATGTTGGGTAGGTTAAGTGTATTAAATACATCTTTGACTTACAGTATTTGCAACTTACAATGGGTTTATTGGGACATAACCCCAATATAAGTCAAGGAAGATCTGTATTTTGCTATTATAAATAATGCTGTAATTAGCATTCTTTTTTATCTATTTATTTATATTACAATATAGTGACTCAACAATTCTATACATTACTCAGTGCTCATTGTGATAAGTGGGGCTATAAGGGAATTACTCTTAATCCCCTTAACCTATTTCACCCATCCGCACCCACCCTTCTCCCCTCTAGCAACTACCGGTTTGTTCTCTATAGTTAACAGTCTGTTTTTCAATCTCTTTTTTCCTTTGTTCATTTGTTTCTTAAATTCTACATATGAGGGAAATCATGTGGTATTTTTCTTTCTCTGACTGGCTCATTTCACTTCACACTATACTCTCTAGCTCTATCCATGTTGTTGCAGATGGCAAGATTTCATTCTTTTTTATGGCTGAGTAATACTCCAGTGTGTGTATATGTGTGTGTGTGTGTGTGTGTGTGTGTGTTGTATTATGTTTTCCACATCCTCTTTATCCATTCATCTATCAGTGGATACTTGGGCAGCTTCTACAGTTTGGCTATTATAAATAATGCTGTAATAAACATCAGAGGGCATACATCTTTTCAAGTTAGTATTTTCATATTCTTTGTATAAGTACCCAGTAGCGGGACTACTGGATCACGTAGTAGTCTTGTTTTTAATTTTTTGAGGCCCCTCTATACTGTTTTTTATAGTGGCTGCACCAGCTTATGTAGTTCTAAGAGTTACTTTTGCTTTTGTTTCCCTTGCCTTAGGAGACTTATCTATGAAAATGTTGCTACAGAGAATGTTGGAGAAATTACTGCACATGCTCTCTGCTGGGAGTTTTATGGTTTCAGGTCTCACATTTAAGTCTTTAATCCATTTTGAACCTATATTTGTGTGGTATAAAAAAGTGGTCCAGTTTCATTCCTTTGCATGTAGCTGTCCAGTTTTATAATTAACATTCTTTTTTTTTTTTAAGATTTTATTTATTTATTTATTTGGCAGAGAGAGATCACAAGTAGGCAGAGAGGCAAGCAGAGGGAGAGGGGGAAGCCAGCTCCCCACTGAGCAGAGAAGCCAATGCGGGGCTTGATCCATGACCCTGGGATCATGATCTGAGCCGAATGCAGAGGCTTTAACCCACTGAGCCACCCAGGCACCCCTATAATTAATATTCTTATATAAATATAACATATATGAGAATTATTAAGTAGACTACAAAGTTATACTTAACCTGTTTAAAGAAATAAGAGATTAAAAATATGAAGAAAGATTACAAGAACAATCAGACTTGAAAAAGAACCAAGTAGAACTTTAACAATTAAATTTAAAAGCTGAACAGAAAGGTTTAATAGAAGATCAGTGAACAGAAAGGTAAGCCAGAAGAAACTAATCAGGATTCAATGCAGAAGCAAAGAAAAATATGAAATAAGGTTAAAAGACATGGGGATAGATTCCAATACATATCCATTCAGAGTTCCAGAAAGGAGAGAGCAAATATAGTAGAGACAATATTTGAAGAGATAATAGAATTTTCCATATCTAATGAAAGATACCCAGTCAAAGATTTAGGAAACCAAGAGAATCCCCAGCAAAATTTAAAAAGAAAAGGAATTCCACACCCACATGTGGCAGAGTGAAACTGCAAAATGCCAGTCATTAAGATCTTAAAAGTAGCCAAAGAGAAGAGAGGGATTAACTTCAAAGGAACTGACAGCTGAATTCTCAACTGTCAGTTTGGAAACAATAAAATCCAGAAAACAGTAGAAAAAGCACTATCAATGAGCTGGGAGGAAATGTTATCATCCTAGAATTATAGACCCTGCAAAAAATGTTAAGACTGAGGGTGAAATAAAGATATTTTCAGACAAACAAAAATTAAGTTTGCCTCAGTAAATCATCACTAAATTAAAATTCAAAGGTTAAAGCAGAAAAAAAATGACCTTGGGTGGAAGATCTGAGATACCTGAAGAATAATAAAGAAATTAAACAAAAAATCAACTCCAATCACTAAAGGCATTCCCTCTTGAGGATGCGTGTCATTGTCATTACTATTTAACACCAAATTGGGAGAATTATTCATTGCAATTAGACAAGAAAAAGCCATGAGAGGCATAATAATTGAAAGAGGTAAAATTATCTCTATTTGTATTTGATTTGATTAAATATCTGGAGAACCCAAAAGAATTTATTCTACCAAAAACTACTAAAAACAATAAGATAATTTAGTAAAGTCCCAAATATAAAACTAAAATACAGAAATCAATAACATATACACAGTTACCAGATAGAAGATACAATGGTAAGGATGATCCCATTTAAAATAGCAAAAAATAGGGGTGCCTGGGTGGCTCAGTGGGTTAAAGCCTCTGCCTTCGGCTTGGGTCACGATCTCAGGGTCCCAGGATTGGGCCCCACGTTGGGCTCTCTGCTCGACAGGGAGCCTGCCTCCTCCTCTCTCTCTACCTGCCTCTCTGCCTATTTGTGATCTCTCTCCTCTCTGTCAAATAAATAAAATCTTTAAAAAAATAAAATAAAATAGCAAAAAATAGGGGTGCCTGGCTTGGTCTCACGGTTGTGAATTTGAGCCTCATGTGGAGTGTAGAGACCACTTAAATAAATAAAAACTTTTTAAAAATAAAATAGCAAAAAATAAAATGAAATACTCGGGCATAAACCTTACGAGAAATGTACAAAATGAGTAAATCATAAAACATTGTTGAAAGGTGTTAAAAGTAGACATACTATATTTTTGGATAGGACAACTTGACAACATAAGTATCTCTGCTCTAAGTTAATACATACTTTTTTTTTAGTTAATACATAAATTAAATATTACCCCAGTCTTTAAAACTCATATTTTCCCAGACGTAGATTATAGAATTACATAGAAGAATTAATAAGCAGGCATAGTGATGAACCCCCTAAAGATGACCAGTGAGGAGGGCCGGCCCAACCAGATATGAAAATGCATCATGGCACCTCAAAAATTAAAATATTACGGTGATGACCCATGAGGAAATAGATTAATAGAAAATAACAGAAATTTCAAAAATAGACTTAGGTTGAATATAGCTATTTTCATATGCTGGAAAACATCATAACATGGAATGTTGTAAATACCATAATGTGGAAGACAAATCAGCCTTGTTCATATCAACCCAAAAGACTAAATGAGGACCAGTAAGTAGAAAAAGCTGCAAGGAAACATATTTCATCCAGTTCAATAGGAAGAATAATATTCGAATGGTCAGTGATCACCAAAACAAGTTAGCTAATTCAAAAAGTAGGCCTCTGTCACTTCAGATATTCAAACACAGACATAATGATCAAGGGTGGCTATTATACAAAGATTCACACATCAGATGTTGGGCTGAATTCAAACACACTTAAAATCCTTTCTGTTCTTAAGTCTCCATGATTCTGTATAGTTCTTGAATTTATTTTTTCCATAGACCTGTTGTGTAGCCAAGATCATGTCTGTGGTACTTAATTTTCTAAAACTATATTGTAATTTAAGATTTTTTTTTATTTATTTATTTGTTTGTTTGTTTGTTTATTTATTTATTTATTTTGAGAGAGAGCTCATGGGGTCAGGGAGGGCCAAAGGAAAAGGGAGAGAGAATCTTAACAAGGCTCCATGCCCAGCATGGAGCCCAACATAGGGCTTCATCTCACAACCCTGAGATCACGACCTGAGCTGAAATCAAGAGTCAGACACTTAACCGACTATGCCACTCAGGCGCCCCATATAATTTAAGATTTATAATGTTGATGAAATCATTCTGTGATTAATTCAAAATAATTCTCGCCAAGACCTAGGCAGTAAAGAAAAGTAAGCATTTGTAAAAGATGTATAATTTAGAAATTATGGTGTTTCTCGAGCGTTTAAATGTAAGACAAAAGTTCCACACATGTGTAGATAGACCCCTCCCGGGCAGACCCTGGAGCACGGACAGAGACGCCATCACGTCTCTCCTCTACAGTTCACGGCTCCGACAGAAATGCGGGCTTTTTCAATCTTTACTGGACACCAACTCCTTCAAACATACTGAAGTAAAACTAAAGGTTTGTGACTGCCATGATATTGATAGGATATTCATTAATTTGGAGTCCTCGGTAAACAGGTGGTAGTTAATACCACAGCATTAGCACAGTCATGTGTGGGGTGTAGAATGAAAAGTGAAAGCAAGTCAAGGACAGCATGTCAACATTTAAGAAGCAGGCAGTGGAAGAAGACCAAAAGCAGAGTGAAAAGAAGTAGAAAAGTAGTAGAAAAAATTTTTGTCTTGTGAGGAGAGATTACAAAAGGAGTGAATGACTAGTCAACAGGGTTAAATGCTACCGAAAAGTCAAGTTAAATATGGCATTGGGATTCTTTGGATCTGACAATAAGGAATCATTACAGTACCTTGAAACAGTTTCAGAGTTTTCAGAGAAATGATTCTGTTAGGAAGGAGAGAATTAAGTAGTAGGAAAAAAGACATGCTCAAGGGATCTATCTTTTAGAATGAAGGCAATGGCCATGCTTATAGATTGCTTATATATTGACACGGTGGAACTACTAGAGAGGAAGCTATTAAAAAGATACAAAAGAGAGAGGACAGTGTGCTGGGATTAGATGCTCAAAGGAAGAAATAATTTTAAATGGGAAGACGGAGCCTAGAGGAGAGGAGGAAGTGCGCACAGCAGACCAATCTGAAGACATGTCTCAGGAAGGGGCAGACAGTTCCCCCTCTGAAGGCCATCCTTTCCCTTAAGAAGAATGAAACAAAATCATGCTCTAAGTAAGTGAGGGGAGACGCTTAGGTGGATGATTCTCTCCCTTAGAAGGGAGAACTGCCAAAGCTTTTGGTCAGGGGCAGAATTCTCTTCTGGCAGAGTAAATAAATGAGGACTTAGAACACTGATTGGAAAAAGTCACTGAATCCTTATCTATTGAAACATAGGGGGGCAAAAAATATAGGAAGAACCTGAATAATGATCAGTGCTAACACATGGCAAATACCTCTTCTCCGAATAGGTGTTCTTTTTCTTCCTTCGTCAGTAACTTTACTTTTTTGCCTTTGATCCCAGAAAGGAGGTGAGAACATGTGATGATCCACTCATAACATTCTCTCTGAGAAGAGAGAAAAGATAATTATTAAGCAGAAAAAAATCAGACTATACCATCTCACTTATTCACTCACTTCTGTTGAGGAGCTACCAAGGACAACTCTTCTAAATAAAACTCCATTCAATTAACTTGTTACCACTTCAGTTTGAAGGTCTGTGCAGAAATGTTTCTCTATGTATATAGACCTGAAATCACGTCATCTCTTATCAACAGTGTTTGGGATCTGGGTCGTATTGGGACCAGGAGCAATGAAGTGCCATAAAACAAGATGAAGAAAGATTGCTGGACTTACTATGGGCAAACAGTCTGTCCCAAAAAATGGTTTGCAACTGACCAGGTCAACTGGGATTACATAACAGTAACAATAAAAATAGCCCACATTTACATGGCATTAATTATATACCAGATTCTGTTCTAAACATGTGCCATATTAACTCATTTGATCTTCAGTATGAAATATGTGCTATGAGGGCGCCTGGGTGGCTCAGTTGGTTAGGCGACTGCCTTCGGCTCAGGTCATGATCCCGGAGTCCCGGGATCAAGTCCCATATCGGACTCCCTGCTCTGCGGGAGGTCTGCTTCTCCCTCTGACCTTCTCCCCTCTCATTCTCAGTCTCTCTCTCTAATGAATAAATAAATAAATAAATCTTAAAAAAAAAAAGAAATATGTGCTATGATTTTTATGAGGTATAACTGAAATAACATTATATTGAGAACAAACTGATGGTTGCCAGAGGGGATGAGGGTGGGGGGGACTGGGTGAAAGAGGTGATGGGGATTAAGGAGGGCACTTGTTGTGATGAGCACAGAGTGTTGTATAGAATTGTTCGATCACTGTATCGTATACCTAAAACTAATATAACACTGTATGTTAACTGGAATTGAATTAAACATTTTTTTAAATTTTAAATTTTAAAAAATGGATTAACCCCAAAACAAACACACACAAAAAAGAAATAACATTAATTTCAGGTAAACAACATAATGATTCAATATTTGCATATATGGCAACATAATCACTATAATAAGTCTATTAATATCTGTCACCATATATAGTTAAAATTTTTTTTTCTTTTGATGAGAATGGAACTATGTACCATTATTCTTCTCATTTTTTAGATGAAGAAACTGAAGAACAGAGCAGTTGAACATCTTGTCCAAGGTCATATATATAGTTAAGCATGGCATTTGGACTCTAATTCAGGTGGTATGGGCTGTTAACTACTACAAAGAACTCCCCGGCCCCCATTAAAGTGAATCAATAAAGATTGGAAGCACTGTTTGGGGGACAGTGCCTGGGTGGCTCAGTGAGTTAAGCGTCTGACTCTTGATCTCAGCTCAGGTCTTGATCTCAGGATCGTGAATTCAAGCCCCACACTGGGCTCCACATGGAGCCTATTTTAAAAAAAAAAAGGCAGCAGCAGCAGCAGCAGCAGCACTGTTTTGGAAAAGGCGCTCACCCCTTATCTACTGTGATACAGGAGAGGCCTACAGCAGGTCTCATTCACCTAATGTGTATAATAATACCACATTCACTTAACCAAGATCTCTTAACAGCTAAGATCTGGCTTCAATATTTAAAAGAGATGTTATTCCTTATTAGTGAATAACAGCAGAGTAAAGCAGGAAACATTATCTTCTCTGGGGATAGAGATCTAGTCACTTTAACCATCAAAAAACTATACTGTGTCGTGAAATAATGACCCACTTTAGGTTCCTGAAATCAAGCATGAAGAACTGTAATATGTCTTATATTTTTCTCATTATTAGACCTAATTCTAATTGTGGAATTATTATGAAATGTCAGAGTCAAAAAATTTTAGAAATCAAATATATAACCTTATGTTCTAGGTAAGGAGACTGAAGCTTATGGGGGTAGAGCAAGTTTAGCATAGCTAAACTTGTTAGTGTCACTGATAAATTTCAATTCTGGATTCAAGGGTTAGGATGATGTCTTATTGCATATCAGAATGAGGATCAAACAAGGGATATTAAAGTACTGGGTTCTAGTCTTAAGTTCATCTAATTGTTTGACTTCTTGAGTAAATTCTTAAACGTTTTCTATCTATTAAAAACAAATGAGGTTGAGGGCGCCTGGATGGTTCAGTTGGTTAAGTGTATGCCTTCAGCTCAGGTCATGATCCCAGGGTCCTGGGATCAAACTGCCCATCAGGCTCTGCACTTGAGCGGATGCCTGCTTCTCCCTCTCCCTCTGCTTGCTGCACCCCCTGCTTGCGCTCTCTCTCTGTCAAATAAATACATAAAATCTTTTAAAAAAATGAGGTTGTTGGTTTACTCAAGGTGACCCTTATGCAGTGGGGAACTGGCAAAAGCCATCTCGTGGGATGAGGAGTCCTAATTTGTAGCATTTGCTGATTTCCATGCCATACACACTCTCAGCATGGCAATTTCAATGGTATTCATGATTCCCTATGTTATCAATAAATGTGGGGCTGGGAATGGGTGTGCACAGCCAGCTCTTGCTTGCCATTGTGAATCTCCATCACAACACTGCCCCTAAGGATCTTTCCAGCTACAAAACTGAAGCATGTACTATTTAACTTTATTGTATCTAGAACAAAGAATTAGTTAATTTTGAAAATAGTAACAATATTTTTGAAATCTTATTTCTTCAGTTAATTCATCATTCATGAGAAATAAACTATTCTTTAGTTGAATTTGCATACTGTGAGCCAGATCCTAGTCATTTTCTTATAAACTTCTGAGATATTGAAAATACTACCATAGGACTTCTGATGGGGGTAAAAAAAAATCAGTAGGAATCTTTTGATGAAAAGTATTACTGTAATCTATGGAGTTAAGCAAGTTTCCATGGAGTAAAACAAGTTCTCTTTCAAAACCTTCACCATCACCTTTGACCAGCTCTAGACCAGATAGTTTGGTTATTAATCAAAACATACAGATCTCTATCAATATTCTTATTTAATTCTGACAAAGTCTAATTCAGAGCTGTGTCAATAAATGCTTCTGGTATAAAGTAAAAGCACTAAAATTCATTTCTGGACTAAAGAAGGATTTAGGAAGCAAGGGATGGTCCTAAATGGTAAGCCTATTGTTGTGGATCAAAAGCAGGAGAAAAAAGGGTTAGAAGAGATAGTCTTTTATAAGGTACCAGTGGTGAAACTATGGTCGTAATGAAGCAATAATCAGGGGAGGCTGAGAATCAGCCTGGATCAAGATATACCAAGATCAGATAGTAAACAAATAGAATTATTACCCACTGGACAATCTCAATGGTCTTGGGAAACTAGATAATCCCCAAGACTTCTTAAAGAAGTAATTTATCTGGGCAGCTATGGTGGAGGAGTTGATTAACAACCATCAATAAGAGTGCTCAAAATCCAAAAGATGCTTACTTAAGAGGATTCCCACTCCAGAATTCTGTCCAGTATTATGAAACTCTCATTTACTGGAAAGGAACCCAAGAAATATTATATTGTGGGAAACTAATCACTAATATCATCCAAACATCACTCCACAAGGCTGCCATGATGTTATTCTTCAAGTGCTGGAATGTGGTTGGAGAATGGCACCCGTCACACAGCATCACAGTATACCCACGTTAGACAAGGCTTCTCTGCAGGACTATCTTCCATTCTTCATGATGTGGGATATGGATGAGGCCACAGGAGTCCCTGAGACTGATGTAATAAAAATTCATGTACCAGACAGGGTGTCCAGGAGATCAAGGGAAGATAGCAGCAGTCAAGGATGGGGATGAATTTAAAATTAAGATAACTGTACTAAAAGGGGAAATAACCATTTTTTATAGAGTACTGAGGCACTTCCAGGGCAATTGGGGGACCTGCTAAGCTCTAAACTAGTTTCTTCTTTTGAATATTTTATTTATTTTCCTATCTATCTATCTATCTATCTATCTATCCATCCATCCATCCATTTATTGAGAGCGAGCGAGAGCGGGAGCGGGGGAGGGGCAGAGAGAGAGAATCTCAAACAGATTCTGTGCTAAGTAAGGAGCCTGATGCAGGGCTCCATCTCACAACCCTGAGATCATGACTTGAGCCAAAATCAAGAGTTGGACGCTTAACTGACTGAGCTCCCCCAGGCATCCCAAGCCATAAACTAGTTTTGTGTAACCTTGAAAGTCTTCAGTCTCAGGCTTAGAGAGGGAGGGCATATGTATGTGATGGGAAAAAATCTAAGTATGAGATCAGTTAGTCTTATTTCTGGTAGGAGAGCAGATTCTCAGCCTCCTCTGATTAATATTTCCCTGGTTTATTAATTTGAAATTGCTAACGAAGGTTCAGTGAGTGGGGAAGAGCTTAACAGAAGACCTAAGTAGCCTGGTGGAAAGTGTAGGTTCTCAAAGAGGTGGTCAGGTCATGGACCTCCAGTCATGGCCTGGGGTGGAGCAGGCAATAAATGGCTCATTGCATGAAGATTTCACAAAATTTCATAATATGGGTGGTTTTATATAGGTCTCCCAAGGTACCCCCAGGAAGGCCTTCATAGCAATACCCCCCATAGTGCTATAGCCTTAACTTTAATGGGGAAGTAAGCCTCAAAGCATCCTGAAATCCTTATTCTGAAATTGTCCTTAACTGGAAACATGGTCTCACCTCACAGAGCTCTACCCCTGTTTAAGCAAATGAGAACTAAGGCATTCTATAGAACAGGCCAGTGAATCTTGACCCCATCTATGGCAGATCCGGCTTCCCCAAACCAGGAGCACCACCACATCTCAGGGTGGGTAGCAGCAAAACTAGTTGCAGCAGGCCTGAGCAGATGTGAGCACATTTCTAAATGCACAGCGAGGGCTATAAGCTCCAAGAGACTGTTCAGTTCAGAGGCACATTAGTCTGTTGTGAAAAACAGGGGCCTTCCCAGAACCAAAAGTAAAACTGAGACATTTAATTCCTAGATGAAAAGTGAAAACTATCTGTAACCACATTCAAGTAGTATAATATTCTCACTCCCTGACATGTACCCTAATTATTCAGTGTTTTATCATTTTAATTTTCTACTGAATGAAACTTTGGTATTCTAAAATTTGGATTCAGCAACTGTATTTATAAGGTTTGTTTCCCCTGTATTTATTAGAATTTTAATAAATTCTAATTTATTAAATTTATTTAACATTTAATAATTTATAAATTAATTTATACATTAATTTAATTTAAATAAAATAAATAAATTGGGAAAACTTTTGGTCATTAACTATGCTCTTAAATCATTTATATAGGATAGGGATTACCTTGAAAGTTTGATCCTTGAAAATCTGAAAACACTTGTCTGTGGAGTCCAGGCAAAATTTTTAGTATTTTTTGTTTTCTGTTTTTAATCAATGCATTCATTTCCTCTCTGAAAATTGGCCAATTTTACCCTTCTAAGGTTAATGTTACTTAATTAATATTTTCCTAGAAAAGTCTCTATCTCTTAGAGATTTTGAAATTAGCAAGATGGTTCACATAAAATATTTTACAACCTAATTTTTAAAAACAGACCCATCCCATATATACATAAAATACATATGTAGAATTTAATAAGAACATCACACAGGCCAGAAAAGAGGAACCACCTGTACCCTATATGCCAGTCCTTATATACCGTAATATATTTATCCACTCCACTGTCTATGAAAGGTCTGAAATCATGATCTCAGCCATACCTTATGAATCTAGAAAAGAAAGAGGAAAGTAAACCTAAAGAAGTAGAAAAAAAGGAAATAATAAAGGACAGACTGGAAACTAAGGAAGTAGAAAACACAAAAATGGAGAAAATCAATGAGACCAAAAGCTGGTTTTTTTTTTAATTTTTTTTAAATATTTTATTTATTTATTTGAGAGACAGAGAAAGTGAGAGAAAGCATGAGAGGAGAGAAGGTTAGAGGAAGAAGCAGACTCCCGTGGAGCTGGGAGCCTGATGTGGGACTCGATCCGGGAACTCAAGGATCATGACCTGAGCCGAAGGCAGTTGCTCAACCAACTGAGCCACCCAGGCGCCCCAAAAGCTGGTTTTTGAGATCAAGAAAAACGGTAACTCTTTTTGTAAACTGATGAGGACAAAGAAAGAGAGAACACAAATTTTCAATAACAGGAAGGAGAGTAGGCACATCCTATCATGATTAAAAGGATCACAGGGCAATAATATGAACAACTGTGTCAATAAATTAAACAATTGAGATGAAATCACATATTCCTTATAAGACCAAAGCCACTGAGCTTACTCAAGAAGAAAAAGATCATAGCCTTATATCTAATAAAGACATTTCCTTGACTCTATTGAGGAAAGTAGATAGCCTTTATCTGAATAGCTCATTTCTGTAATTTACAACCTTCTCACAGAACCCAGATGGCTTCACTGATGAATTCTAGCAAACATTTAAGGAAGCAATAATAGACAATCTATACAAATTGTTCCAGAAAATAGAAGACTCGTTCTAAGAGGCCAGCATTACCCTGATATTAAAACCAAACAAAGGTATTAGAAAATAAAACCATATAATCAATATCCCACACGAACGTCAATGCAAAAACTCTAAACAAAACTAACAAACTGAATTCTGCAACATATAAAAAAAGATAACACATCATGATCAAGTGGGGTTTATCCTAGGGATCCAAGGTTGGTTTAATGTTCAATTCACAAATCAATCAAGGTACAGTAGTTGCCCCCTTTTCCAAGGGGGATATGTTCCAAGACTCTCAGTGGATGCCCGAAATCACAGATAGTACTAAACCCTATATAAAGTATGTTTTTCCCTATATGTACATATGTATGATAAAGGACACAGTAAGAGATTAATAACAACTAATAGAACAATTATAATAATATATTGTAATAAAAGTATGTGAATGTGCTCTCCCTAAACTTCTTACTGTACTGTACTCACCCTTCTTATAATGAAATGATAAAATGCCTACATGATGAGATGAAGTGAGGTGAATGACATAGGCAGCGTGACCTAGCATGAGGCTGCTATTGACCTTGTGATGTTACATCAGAAAGATTATCTACCATGCTGGACTGTGTTGGCCGTGGGTAACTGAAAAGATGGAAGGTGGAGCTGTGGCTAAGGGGGGACTAGTGGAATTCACCATATTAGAAAACTAAAAAGCACAACTCATATGACCATCTCATTCAACGCAAAAAAAGGATTTGAAAAATCCAACATTCATCTTTTACTTTAAAAAGATTTTTCAGGGGTGCCTGGGTGGCTCAGTCGGTTAAGCATTAGACTCTTGGTTTCAGCTCAGGTCATGATCTCAGGGTCATGAGCTCGAGCCCCACATGGAGCTCTATGCTCAGTGCAGAGTTGGCTTGGGATTCTTTCCCCTCCCTCTCCCACTGCCTATGCTGTTCCCCTCCTCTGCTCACATGCTGGCTCTCTCTCCCTCTCTCTCTCTTTCAAATGAATGAATGAATGAATGAATGAATGAATAAATATCTTTACAAAGTTTTTTCAGCAAACATGGACTAAAAAGGAACTTTCTCAAGCTGATAAAGGGCATCTGTGAAACACTTAGAGCCACTGTTATACTTAAAGATGACAGAATAAATACTTTTCCCCTAAGACAGATAAGGCAAAGATACCATCTTTCACCACATTTATTCAACCTGGTACTGGAGAGCCTAGGTAGTGCAAAAGGCAAGAAAAAGAAATTAAAAAAAAAAGAAAAAGAAAAAGAAATAAAAGGCATACAGATTGGAAAGGAAGAGAGAAGACTGCTCTTATCTTCAGATGCCATGACTGTGTAGAGAGAAAAGTCTAAAGATTCTAAATGGGGAAAAAAACTGCTTAAAAAAATAAATTCAGTGGGACGCCTGGGTGGCTCAGTTGGTTGAGCAGCTGCCTTTGGCTCAGGTCATGATCCCAGCGTCTTGGGATCAAGTCCCGCATCAGGCTCCTTGCTCCGCAGGGAGCCTGCTCCTCTCTCTGCCTCTACCTGCCTCTCTGCCTGCTTGTGTTCTCACTCTGTTAAATGAATAAATAAAATCTTTAAAAAAATAATAAATTCAGTAAGGTCAGTATATGTTTTTCTTATTTTCTATTTTTTAACGATTTTTATTTATTTATTTGACAGAGAGACACAGCAAGAGAGGGAACACAAGCAGGGAGAGTGGGAGAGGGAGAAGCAGGCTTCCGGCTGAGCCAAAGGCAGACGCTTAACAACTGAGCCACCCGGGCACCCCTGAAATCAATATATTTTTAAAATCAATTGTAATTCTATACATTAGCAATGAATAATTAGAAATTGAAATTATAAATGAATCACTTACTAAAAAAAAATGGAACACTTATAATAGTACCAAAATATGAATTATATAGGGATAAATCTCACAAAAGATGAGTAGCAGTGCCCAGGTGGCTCAGTTGGTTAAGCCTCTGCCTTCTCAGGTCATGATCCTGGAATCCTGGGACCAAGGCCCATATAGGGCTCCCTGCTCGGTGGGGAGCCTGCCTCTCCCTCTACTCCTCCCCACTGCTTGTGCTCTCATGCTCTTTCTCTCTCTCACTGCTCTCCCTCACACACATTTTCTCTCTCATATAAATAAATAAAATCTTTAAAAAAATGTGTAAGACCTATACATTAAAAGCTGTTGTGTAAGATCTATACACAATAAAACTTCGTTGAAAGAAATAAAGGACTTAAGTCAATGAAGAGATATACCGTCTTCACAGATCCAAAGACTCAATATGGTCAAGATGTCAATTCTTCACAAATTGATCAATAAATAAAATGTAATCACAATCAAAATCCCAACAGGGTGTTTTGGAGAAATTGTCAAGCTGATTTTAAAAATTTCATATATGGAAAGCAAAAGGCCTAGAACGGCCTGCTCAGTCTTGAAAAAGAACAACAGGGACACCTCAATGGCTCAGTCAGTTAAGAATCTGCCTTCAGCTCAGGTCATGATCTCAGGGTCCTGGGATTGAGCCCCGCATTGGGCTCTGTGCTCAGCAAGGAGCCTGCTTCTCCCTCTCTCTCTGCCTGCCTCTCTGCTTACTTGTGATCTCTCTCTCTGTCAAATAAATAAATAAAATCTTCTAAAAAAAAAAAAGTTAAACACACACATATACCATTGTAACTTAGACATTCCATTCCTAGATATTTGCTCAAGAGAAATGAAAGCAATGCATCTGTACGTGAATATGCACTGGATCTTTGTTTGTAATCATCAAACCGCAACAATTCAAATGCCCATCAACAGAGAATAGATAGTGTACATCCATACCATACAGTGAAATACTACTTAGCACTATAATGCATGAACTTTTAATAAAAGCAACAATGTGTATGAATCTCAATTATGCCTCATCAAAGAAGTCAGACCAAAAAAGTGTACATTCTGTTTAATTCTATTTTTATAAATTCTAGAAAATGAAAAATAACCTTTGGTGTTAGAAAGTGGATCAGAGATTGCCCGGGGAAGGCATGAGGCTGGAAGGAGAAATGACAAAGGGGTACAAGGAAACTTTGAGTTTGTTAGGTATTTTCCTTTTTTTTTTTTTATTGTCATAATCATTTTATGGATGATCCCTAATTTAGAAATTATCAGACTGTACACTTCAAATATGAGTAGTTTTTGGTAAATCAAGTCAACCTAAGAAGTCTGCTAAAAACAAACAGAAGGAAGGGGAAGATAGTGCTATTACCTTCATCTTATCCAGCTCCTGAAGTTCCTTAGCAGGATCCTTTTCTAAGTGACCTGCCTTACTCAGAGCCATAGCTGTTACCAGCCCTTTGCAACAACTGGGGGGACAAAAAGCACACACTCAGTATGACCGATTTATTGTTGGTTCCTTTTCTAAGTGTTTCAAATCCCTATTCAGTGGAAGTTTACCATAATAATTAACGTGTTGAAAAGAATCTCTCAGTTTCTCACCTCAGTTTCTCATCCTGTTCCCCTGCCCTTCATTTCTCTCATCTTGATCACTGGTAACATTGAATGGAAATGAAGGGGAAAATTGGCTAGACCATAAAAGCCTACACTTCCTGAATTTGAAGCAATCCTAGTGACATATGCTTCCTAGTTAATAAATTACAATTTTTCAGACCTCATCTGTATTTGGTAGGAATCTTCTAGTTTTTTAGATATAAGGGATTTTCAGTCAAAATTTTTTTAAGAGATGTTTTGGGGGCACCTGAGTAGCTCTGTCTGATAAGCATCTGCCTTCGTGATCTTGGGGTCTCAGGATGGAGCCCCACATCGGACTCCCCACTCAGCTTGTTTCTCCCTCTGCCCACTCTCTCTCTCTTAAATAGATAATAAATAAATATTTTTTTTTAAAAAAAGAGATGTTTCAGTTGGTGTTCAGTGAAACCAAACATATTTAGTGAAATATAAGTGTACATTCAGTTTTGCATGGAATGACATAGGAAGTATAAGCTTCTTTATAAATGCTCCCCAGTATGTGCAAACATGCAAGATATATCTTAATGCAAGCCAGTGGGCCTTTTTGGTTTAATTTGGTTTTCTTTTTACTAAGTCTTACTCCAATATAAGCATATACTTCCCACCCTACTTATGGTAACATTGTGTTCAAAAGAATTAGAAAGCCATTGGGAAAACACTAAAATCACCTATTTCAACTGGGCAGTGTTAAAACTAGTTTAAAAACTAGCAAACAGTTCCTTATTGCTGGTACCTCCTGCCCTTATCTCCTCTACTTTATATTACATTTAATCTTCAAAAAGACAGTAATAAAACAACCAGATAATTTCACCTGCTCAAATAGCTGGAATATTGCGCCAACTTTCTGGCCAGTGCACTCGCCTCTAGCTCTAACTTTGCAACTCCCAGATCGTGTTTCTCAGCACTCTCCTTCTTCAAATTTGGGAGAGTGTTTTGGTCAATAAAGTCAGGCACCATTAAAACCAGCAAGCTTACCATCCACAGGATCATAGATGTATGCAACTCATCCATCTGTTAACAAAGGATTATAATATAAATGAGCATTTTAAATAAATCAAACAGTGAAAAACATACCAAATTTAAAAATAGAAATCACACCTGTGCCCAATTTTTAACACTCTCATTCTTAACGACATCAAATCATCACTACTCAGCTAGGGTAAACAGTTTCTTTTATTTACTATACTTACTACATTAAACTACCCTCCTCCTCCTCTTTAGCTTGGTCAAGGGTGTTAATCCATTAAAACTGCAGTTCCCCAATTGTGTACCAAGGCATCAAAGGGCTCTGCAGCAAACTCTGAAGGATGCCATGGGATTTTAAATTCTTGAGGGAAGTGACAGTGATGTGTGACATCTATCAGCACAGCATGAACTTGATATAGATCACAGTTCCAACATTAGATGCACCGTACCACTTCTGATGGCTTCTTACTTTTGCACAGCTAGTTTTATTGATGGTTGTGTGGTAAAAAAAAAAAAAAAGTACTCTAGGAAAATCAAGGTACTGTGACAGGCAACGAGGATGGTACTGTCCAACCCACTGCCACGGTTAGAGAAGGTGTACAGTGTCCAAGTGTATACGTTTTGTTGGTAAGTAATTTTGATGAGAGGAGACTAAGATAAAAGAGTCTCTTTTTTTCAATGTATGTATATCTAAGAAGTTAAACTAAAACATTAAACTCTACAAAGCTTATTTGAGTAAGCGATTAGAATCAGGCAGCATCAAAACCAAAAATGGTTAGGGGCATTCTGCAGACAAGGGCCAGGAAAAAGATTTTAATACAGAAGATGCTAAAGCAAAGAAATTATTTAATTGACTATAACTCAAATGTCTGCCCTATTTGGGAAAATTCGGTTATTTGGATATTGTGACAGTTGTCCTTGTGTTTCATTTTTTCATAATCAAGAGAATCTAGTTGACTGTTTATAATTAGTTCTCGAGTTTTGTTTTCTCAGATTCAAGTGTGGGCTCCTCTGGCTTTGGTTTGTTTATAGAAGCTACCAGAGGCTCCAAAGGCACTCCAGTCTAATGGCCTCCTTAAAACTGTTTTAATATGTATTACTTTTCCAAACAGTTACTAAGTTATTAGGAAAGAGATATTTAGTAAGTTGTTTGAACCTACCCACTTAATAAACTGAACTCTGGAGTGTTTCTTTTGGTTGAGGAGTATGAAAATACTGAGACCCAAAGGGCAGTAACCAGTCAAGTTTGGGAACCTCTGCATTATGCTTTTTGCGGAAGGTGGGACCCAGAAATCAAATGCAGAAAACTTTATGAAATGCAAACGTCAAGCACACCATCCCCTTCACATTCTCTATCCCCTTTCTCTGTTGGTGAGTTCCTCAGGACTCTTCTCTAGCCTTAAACATGACATACTCTGAGAAGTTTTTAAACTTCCACTGGCTTTAATTTGCTCCTTTCCCCACATTGCTATGGTACTTTGTACATCTCTATTATAACAGTTTGCACATCTGTGACCTCAATTAGCTGGTGTGTCTCTTTAAGACATGGGCCATCATTTTATCCCTCAAAACCACACACAGTACTTGGCAGAGAATTAAGTGCTTAATAGATGTTTGTTAAGTGAACAAATAAAAATCAAACTTGGTAGCCTATCTGGTAGTAAAACCCAAGCTCCCCACCTCAGAAGATACCGTTATTAATGACCTAAAGCAATGCTGATGAATGTATTTTTATACCTTAATTAACACATCAGGAAAAGGGCAACTCTTCCTGAGGAATGGTTTAAAAAGACTCTTATACCATTTTACAAGTTAAAAGATATTTCCCCCCACATTCACAAGCTATGCCCCTGCGGCTTCTCAAAGTAAATAAATTCTTAACTGTTTTCTTATACCAATGGCCTGGATTATACTGTCATACAAAGAACTGATTTGTGCTTATGTAAAATATTAATCAATCCTTGAACCATCCCTAATAAACAAACAGAAGCCTGTTATCTTCATTTCAGAGTTATATTGGAGAGACTAAATGGTAGAATCTAGAACATGCAATAGTTCATAGGTGAATTTAAAATTAGAATCAAATTAAGCACAAAAGTATATCTTTCACTTTCACAAAGATATGAAAGCATTCTTTGTAATTAGATAGAGAGTATGTATGATAAGTTTGATAATAAACCAGAGGTTTACTGTGATCCAGATATAAAATCATACAAGAATTTTTAAAGAATTAAGTGATTTTTCTTTTATGAAAAGAGTTGTTCCAAATTCACTCACCTTATCAGGGATGACAAGTAGCTACTTAGCCACCTTCTAGCTGGTTTTTTAATTTTTTAACTTAATTTAATTTTATTTTTTAAAGATTTTATTTATTTATTTGACAGAGAGAGACACAGTGAGAGAGGGAATACAAGCAGGGGGAGTGGAGGGGGAGAAGCAGGCTTCCCCCTGAGCAAGGAGCCTGATGCAGGGCTCAATCCCAAGACTCTGGGACTATGACCTGAGCCGAAGGCAGATGCTTAATGACTGAGCCACCCAGGTGCCCCTAGCTGGTTTTCTTAACCACATTTAATTTGTCCCTTCAAAATATAAGTGATGTTTAATAATAAGTAAGAGAAATTTATGTTATGGACAGGCCATTTTGAAAATGGATAGAAGAATTTCTATCTTGGTATGATTTTGCTGCTGAAAATGACACATACCTTACTTTTTAAAACTTTCAAATTTATATACTTGAAAATCTGGAAATAAGTTTCTAATTGTTCTAAAATCTTACAATTAAGGTGTTTCAGGTGGCTGAGAATCTTTTATTAAAATGGAGAAGTGCCCCAACATCTAATGTCAGCAAGAACAACTGACTGACATTACAGTAGAGGGAAAATTTAACTAGTCACAATTTAATAGAAACCTCTGCATAACACTGATGGAATTAAAGGATGTCTTATTATTTAATAGACAGTCAATTATGCACTTCAATTTTGATTCATGTTTCTTTGTGAGTTATCATTTCAGAATGACAGTCCTTAAAAGTAAGTGCTGAAACTATGGAAAGAACCTAGATGTCCATCAACAGATGAATGGATAAAGAAGAGGTGGTATATATATTCAATGGAATACTATGCAGCCATCAAGAGAAACGAAATCTTGCCATTTGCAACGACGTGGATGGAACTAGAGGGTATTATGCTAAGCGAAATAAGTCAGTCAGAGAAAGACAATGATCACATGATCTCTCTGATATGAAGAATTTGAGAGGCAGGGCAGGGGGTCATGGGGGGGTGGGGGAAAGAAATGGAACAAGATGGGATGAGGAAGGAGACAAACCATAAGAGACTCCTAAACTCACGATACAGACTGAGGGTGGCTGGGAGGTAGGGGGGGTAGGGATGGGGTGTCTGGGTTATGGACGTTGGGGTGTGTGCGTGCTATGGTAAGTGCTGTGAAATGTGTCACATTATGTAACAGACATTATGTGTCACACTCATTATGTGACAGTACTCTGCTACCCTTTTTTTAAATTTTGGTTGTCTTCCAAGTCATAGAAATTTCTCCTAAGTCTGGGGATCCCCTGGATTCATTCTTCCAGTCTTTATATATGTGGTCCTCAACTCTTTACAACATATTCCTAGACTGATAAAATGTAATGCTTTGTAAATAGCATTCCCATATAACATCACGTTCTCTGCCTTCCAAATTCCTTTTTTTTTTTAAAGATTTTATTTATTTATTTGAGAAAGAGAGACCAAGGAGACAGAGAGCATGAGCATGGGGGGAGGAGGGGAAGGCAGAGGGAGAAGCAAACTCCCCACTGAGCAGGAAGCCAGTCACAGGGTTCCATCCCAGAACCCTGTAGTCATGATCTGAACTGAAGGCAGCCACTTAACTGACTGAGCCACCTAGGCACTCCTTAAATTTCAAATTTAAGCAATATTTAAGTGAATTAAGTTCCTTTTACCAATTTTGTAAGATCAAATATGTGTATACTAAGTTTAATTATAATAAGAGATTCCTATGTGAATCTAGATTATAATTAAGACTAAGCGGTAGGAGTAAATGCAGTAAGCTATGCCTTTGGAAATTATTATTTCGTGTTGTGCTGCTTAAGAAGTCCACAGGTTCAGGGGCACCTGGGTGGCTCAGTCAGTTGACCATCCGGCTCTTGATTTTGGCTCAGGTCATGGTCTCAGGGCCGTGAGATCTAGCCCCATGTCTGGCTCAGTGCTCAGCAAGGAGTCAGCTTGAGATTCTCTCTCCCTCTCCTTCTGCCTCTCCCCCAACTCACATGTGTGCTCTATCTCTAAAATAAATAAATAAATCTTAAAAAAAAAAAAAAACACAGAAAAAAAGAAGTTCACAGGTTCAGTTCTTCAGAATTGCCGAACAATTCTATTTGTCCTAAAAATTATAGACTATAAGTATGGTGGCATCTTGTCTTTCTTCCTAATATGTTTCTGTCATCCTTCATCCAAGCAGGAGCACCAGCATAAATCCTTAAAATGTTCACATTTCAGATTAATACTATTAAGGAAAAAAGGTCAGTATGCTGAGTAAAGATAATAATTAGAACTCAAAACTTTTTATCATCTCTGGAACTTCATTACAAATGCAGGAATATACTACATTTAAAAATCCCTGCAAATAATTTGAGTAATTATATCACAAAAGTTCCCATTTTGCCCTCCTAGCCTCCTGCTTCAGTTGGATAGGCATGACCTAGTCTCTCCTTGAAGAAAACGCCCAGCCAAGGCAAAATATAATTTCACAAACCCCTACTAGTACATACATGGCGCTGAAGTTCAATGTTACCATTGTTAATCTCATTGCCTATCTTCAAGAGCCATTGTTGAATCATGTTAAATATTTGTGTTTGGAGTACCCTGGAGGAAAAATCAAGTAAAATAAATATAAGATATACTTAGAGTGTAAAAGTCTAACTATAAACTAAAAGAAAAGGTTTTATTTGGGTGGACCTAGGAAATGTAGGTGCTGACAACTCTTTGAGAATTCAGAGAAAGGGGAATCAAAGCCCTGAATCACCTGGTATAAAGGCTTTCTCATTGTCACAGCCTTCCTAACCCTGGGCAGGTAGCAACTGGCATGATGCACTTTGGACAATGTAGATCTTACCTTCAGTGCTAGCTCTCTACTATGAAAACTTACCCTCATACCCTTTATATTCACTTCTAGGCGGTGAGGCCACAAAGTGAAAAGAATGAATTCTGAAATTCTCAAGAGATCAATTTCCAACATGAAAGTATGAAGAGCAAAGTTGATCCACCCCCCCATCTCCCACAGTGAAGCTGGTGAGAATTACTTAAAAAGCAAAACAAAACCAAAACACTGAAAGCCTCTGGAAATGTCCTAAGGACAAAGAGCAACTGAAGAAACATGTGTTAAAGACAATCTATGAAAATTCAATAAGAAAGGCAAGAAGAGCCTATGGTATTTGAAACAAGACCACTCCCCCCTCTCTCCACTCTCAGCTCAGTGAGGCAAAACTCCACCCTAGACTGCCTCAGCCAAGACCACAGAACTCCTCCCTCACCCTCCAGCTCCCAGTCAAAGGGCTTTCTTCCTGGGAGGCACAGGACTCCCAAGGCTTCTTATGTGACCCCAACTGCCTGTTGCTGAGGCTAGGTACCGGGAAAATGCAGCTGAGAAATGGGGATTCCCTTCTGTCCAGCAGGAACTTACGGGCCAGAATCCACATCCATATACTGAGGAACGGTACCAATAATGTTTATCGATGCATCCAACTGAGATTTCATTTCATTAACTTTTTCATTAAGTCCTTTCCATTCTTCATGAAGCATTTCAGGAAACGTCAGGACATCTGCCAACTTGAAAGTACAGAATTCTAGAGAACTAACCAAACTTGAAAGAATTTTAGATATACCTAGAAAAGTGAGGAAAGTACTAACTTTAAAAAGTATTCATAAGTCTACCATTGCAATAATAAATTACAAAAATACTAAAGGGGAGGGGCATATCTTCTTTTCATCTTTTTATTATCCTACAGTTTGCCTACCAGAGAATCTTGCAAAGAGTAGTTCTTAAACAAACGTTGAGTGAATAAACAGTGCAGTCAGTGCTTTTCTGACTCTCGGACTGTTTATTTCTTTGATGACAGTTTATACTCTTAAGTTTTTTGCCTTCTCAGCTGGGAACCAAATGCACTAAACTCAGAAACTACAAATTACAGTTTTCTATAACATACATTAATTCACTTAGTCATTCTGTTAACAAGACAATGATGATAAACAGCTTCTTTGTGATTATAGGATAGTTAATAACAAAAATGAAAATGGTTTAGTAGTTGAGTCATTTTTTAGGTAATTGTTCAGGTTTTCATGAAGCTTATTGTTTTAGTTTGAACAAGGATTCAGTCTGGATCCTAATCTTTGACCAATTCACTGTGAAATCATGGTAAAATATCACCTCTATACCTTTGTCTTAACTCATTTGCAAAATAAGAGATGATATGCTCACATCTTAGGGGCACGGGGTTAAGCGGCTACCTTTGGCTCAAGTCATGATCCCAGGGTCCTGGAATAAGAGCCCCACATCAAGCTCTCTGCTCAGCAGGGATTCTGCTTCTTCCCTTCTCCCTCCCACTCTCCCTCTGTGTTCTCTCTCTCTCTCTCTCAAATAAAATCTTAAAAAAAAAAGAAGAAAAGAAATGCTCCCACCTTAGAGATTTATAAAGAGAAATAGTTAAAAAGCAAACTTTTTTTGTCCTTGATGAAAATATTTTACTGCCTTCATTAGTAAACTTTGATCTCTTATGAGTATTCAAAATGATCTGTTAATTTCACTATCATTCATCATTTTGACTTCCTCATTTATTTTAAACCATTTACTACTTCATTTTTTTCTCTGCCCACTATATATTCTCATGGGGAATTATTGGCCTCTTATCTCTAACTACATTAGTGATTCTATAGATAATTAAGATTGTGTTTTCCCAATGAAGTAGTTTTATGTTGAACAACAGTGCCAGTCAATGGACCAGGGTTGCCCAAACACTTCACTGGGAAGGATTCTTTTTTTTAATTTTAAGTAGGCTCTCCATTGCCCAGCATGGGCTTGAACTCATGACCCTGAGATCAAGAGTCACATGCTCTACCAACTGAGCTAGCCAGGCAGCCTAGCTGGGAAGGATTCTCTCTCTCTCTCTCTTTTTTTTTTTAATTTTTATTTATTTGTCAGAGAGAGAGAGAGAAAGAGAGAGAGAGCACAAGCAGGGTGAGCAGCAGGCAGAGGGAGAAGCAGGCTCCCTGCTGAGCAAGGAGCCCAACACAGGACTCAATCCCAGGACCCAGGGATCATGACCTGAGCCAAAGGCAGCGGCCCAACCGCCTGAGCCACCCAGGCGTCCATAGCCGGGAAGGATTCTTAAGTAACACATGACACAGTGAATAAAGTCATCATTCTCATGAAATGTAGTATCATTCAGAGTCTCGAATGATCTCTAGAATTTCTCACACTCCGTGTCCAACATCAATCAGAAACAGTCAGGAATGTGAAAAGAATTGACTCTTGTGAGTCAAGACAAAATATAGACAATAAAAAAAGACCTATAGGAGAACCAGATAGTACTGAATTATCAGGCATCGATTTTAAAATTAACTGAGCAGAACAGAAAGCCAAAAAGTACACCCACACTTATATGGTCAATTAATCTATGACAAAGAAGGCAAGTATATATGATGGAGAAAAGACAATCTCTTTGATAAATGGTACGGAAAAACTGGACAGCTATATGCAAAAGAATGGAATTGGATCATTGTCTTCCACCACACACAAAAATAGACACAAAATAGATTAATGACTAAATGTAAGACCTGAAACCATAAAAATCCTAGAAGGAAACAGGCAGTAACCTACTATAAGTGATCAAGATCAAGCATAAGGACAGGTATCCAGATCAATGGAATAGAATTCAAAGATTTCAAAGTCAAGAAATAAACCCATCTATGGTGAACTAATTTTTGACAAGAGTGTCAAGACCATTAAATGTAGATAACATGGTCTTTCTAACAAATGGTAGTAGGATAACTGTATATCCACATGCAAAAGAAGTCTTTACCTCATATTAAATACAAAAATTAACTCAATATGGTCAAATACCATAATATAAGAGCAAAAACTACAAAACTCTTAGATGAACACATAAGGGCAAACTTCATGCCTTTAAATTTGGCAAAGTATTCAAAGATATGGCACTGAAAGCACAAACCAAAAAAAAAAAAAACCAGAAAAAAAAAGATAAACTGGACTTCATCAAAATTTAAAATTTTGGACTACAAAGGACACCATCAAAAAACCCAGAAAAACAGCCCACGGAATAAGAGAAAATATTTATAATTCATATATCTGAAAAAACATTTGTATCTAGAGTATATAAAGAACACTAACAACTCAAAAACAGAAAGACAAAAACCCAATTAAGACATCAACAAAGGGGACGCCTGGGTGGCTCAGTTGGTTGAGCAGCTGCCTTCGGCTCGGGTCATGATCCTGGCATCCTGGGATCGAGTCCCGCATTGGGCTCCTTGCTCGGCAGGGAGCCTGCTCCTCTCTCTGCCTCTGCCTGCTTGTGTTCTCTCTCTGTTAAATAAATAAATAAAATATTTAAAAAAAAAAAAAAGACATCAACAAAGGATCTGAATAGACATTCTCCAAAGAAGATATACAAATGGCCAATAAGCCTTAAAAAGATGCTCAACATCAGTAGTCAACAGAAAAACATGAATCGAAACCAAGATGAGATACTACTACACACCCACTAGTATGGCTAGAACCAAAAGGTTAGATAACAAGTGATGGCAAGAATGTGGAGAAATCAGAGCCCTCATACAGTGGGGGTGGGTATTTAAAACTATGATAATGGTGGCACAAGTCTGTGAATGTACTAAAAATCATCAAATTATAGACTTATTTTTTTTAGATTTTATTTATTTATTTGTGAGAGAGAGACAGAGCATGAGCTGAGGGAGAGGCAGACACTCCATTGAGCAGGGAATCTGACTCAGGGCTCCTGGGATCATGACCTGAGCCGTAGACAGAAGCTTAAGCGACTAAGCCACCCAGGTGTCCCCAAATTATATACGTTAAGTGGGGAATTGCACTGCATATGAATAATATCTAAAAAAAGTAGTGCTCAGGGACACCTGGGTGGCTCAAACAGTTAAGCGGCTGCCTTCAGCTCAGGTCATGATCCCAGGGTCTTGGGATAGAGTCCCGAGTCAGCAGGGAGCCTGCTTCTCCTTCTACTTGCTGTTCTCCCTGCTTTGTGCTCTCTCTCTTTCTCTGATTTAAAAAAAAAGCAGTGCTCAATGCTTTATTTTGCTTGATTTTTAAAACCATATGTAACATTATTCAGATTTTAAATATTATATTACAAATAATAATCATGATTAAAATGCTTTATAATGTCAAACAACATGTTACTGTTTTTTTCTTACCATTATCCCCATTTATTCTTATTTCAAATTCTTTGTAGAGTCTTCCTATGTTTTTCACAATTTCGTTCATGTGCTGTTGCTCTGGTGGCATCTCCCCCTCCATACTTTTGTGGCGATTCAATATCCCAAACCCAACATCTGTCCAGCTTTCCTGTAAATGTTTAATAATCTTGAGAGAATCATATTTTGACACTAGTGAATCCCCAGTATACTTGTCTTTATCTTCAGCCAACACCTAGAGAATGAAAGGGGGTGAGGAAATTTGACTACTATTCACTAATGATTTCATCAAAGTCTACCCAAGATCCTTATTTCCCAATGACTGTCAATTATTTTAGAGTTATATACCCTATTATTATTTGTTTATACAATTTTTTCATGCAACATGAAAAATTATGATGATGGTGATGATGATGCTTATTTTCAAAATTGAAGTAGGGGCACCTGGGTGGCTCAGTCAGTTAAGCATCTGCTTTCAGCTCAGGTCATAATCCCAGAACCCTCGGACGGAGCCCAGAGACTCATTCCCTGCTCAGCAGGGAGCTTGCTCCTCCCTCTCCCTCTGCCTGCGGCTCCCTCTGCTTGTGCTCTCTCTCTATCAAATAAATAAAATCTTTAAAAAAAATTAAAGTGAATTTAAATTAATTATAATACTCTGTAAGATAACCCATATTTTACTGGATGAAAATAATTATATTAAATCCTATATGGGTAAAAATGAATAACAAGCAAAAAAAGGACCAGAGAACTCAGCAGGTTTAATTACCACCTGCTTTGGCGAGGATATCACATATCTGTTTACATGATCCCCACTGGACTCAGAAAGTTGCTAGAATGTATAGGTTGTGTTTTATATGTCTAGCCTGGAGTCCAAGTCCAATAACAAAGTGCAATTTACATATCTGTGATTCAGATAATGTAAACAAATCACTCCTGCTTCAAAAATAGTAATCAGTACAGGGAAGCAATGTGGCAGAGCAATTAAAGGCAATGATTTTGGGGGTGGAGAGACCTGGACTCATTCTGACTCCACCACTTCCCATTTATAGACAACTCAGGCAAGTGACTTAACATTTCTAAGCCTCCCTTTTGAATCTGTGAGACAGGGATTATAAAACCCGCATCAGGTAGTTACGGTGAAAAGTACCATACCATGTGGAAAGCACCTTCACCCTAACAGGGTAAATGCTTAATGAATGCCAATTATTATTATTCCTACAAAATAAAGCAGCACAATTCTTTTTCAATCTTATCTATGCAATGTCAAAATTGCCAGATAAACTATTAATAGAGTCACTAAACCTGCTATATATAAACAGGACAACAAACAACTTCAATTCTGAGAACATTCTGCTCCCGTCTTTCCAAAAGACAAGAAAACAGCTTCCTGGGATCTGGAGGAGGCTTCATCAAGCCGTGAGTCTGATACTTGCTTTGGAGGTATTTCAATATCTTACATGGTTTCCTTTGTCAGACTGCTATGCCATTATAGTAATCTGATTAATGAAAGCTATTTTTAAAGTTCAGTTTTAAGGAGATGTTATTAATAAATCAAGTGTAGTATACGCCTACAGTGGAATAGTCTTCAGCCTTCAAAAGGAAGGAAATTCTGACACAGGTGACCAAAGAGATGAGCCTTAAGGACATTATACTGAAGGAAATAAGCTGTCACAAAGGGACAGATACTATGATTCCAGGCGTATGGTGTATAGCATAGTCAAATTTAGAGAGACAGAAAGTGGAACGGCTGGGGGAGGAAGAAATAGAGGGGGTTCTTGTATCATGGGTAGAGTTTCAGTTAAAGAAGATGAAAAAATTCTGGACATGGGTGGTGGCGGGGGGGGGGGGGGCGCACGACAATGTATAAATGTACTTAATCCCCCTGAACTATACACTGAAAAGTGACTAAGACGGTCAATGTGATTCATGTATACACTGTACCACAAGTTTTTAAAAAGATGCTATGAATTTTACAAGTTCAAGTTGTCCTTAAGACAGAAGGCAGGTACAGGAGAGGCATAAATGTCACTTATGTCTGACGATTAGAGGAGAGAATCAAAACTACCCTCACTGCCACCCAAGTATCTTTTCCCAGTTTTTTCTGGCAGCCTAAATTTATTTGCCTCAAAAATCTAAAATAGAACTGAAAATAAAAATATTTAAGTGTATTTTTAAAAGCCCCTGGAATCTTACTGTTTTCTTTGTCTTTCATAAAACACAGAATGGCATTGTGAAAGGATGAGCTGTGACTCAGTTATAGCCAACAAGTGGCAAGCTTACAAACAGCATTTTGATTACTAAACGGTTTATGAGAAAGTCTTACCTTGTGCCACTGCTTGAAGTCTAGGATAACTGATTCGAGTATATTTTCTTCCCTAAGAGATGAAATGTCTTTTCTATTGGAGGAAGGAAAAGGAGCAAGAGCAGTCTCTCAGAACAATGTATAAAAAAAGAAATCCATGAATCCCTATCCTATAGAACAATATTAGGTTTCTCTTGAATGATTTTCAAATATGCCCTCCCCCCTCATAAGCATTCATCTTTAAATTTACAAACATAAATATAATTTCAGGCTCCAACCAGCCCTAAGCCATCAAGTTACAGGGTTACAGATCATGCGAGTATTAAAAGGATGGTCTCTGGGTCTTTGCCACCCAAAATTAGATCATCTTAAGAGCAATTCCTGTTGAATACAGCAGACAAAACAATTTGCAAATAGAAGGGAAGCCTAATGAATATTTAAGATGCAACGTTTAGGTCAGGAGCCCCAAATTTTGGTAAGAAAGTTTCTTTTAATATCTCTGAAGTCTCACAAGGAGAAAGCTCTTGATAAAAGTTTCCGAAGAGAAGAGAAAAGAGAATCCCTGCCTGACCTGTGTGCCCCTCCCGGCTAAGAGTCAGCAAACAGGGATGGCAGCAGCCAACAGCTCAGATATGTACCAGCGTCAGCTTTGAGAACTTCTAACTCTGCTAACTTGGAAACCTTAAAGGATCTGAAAAATCGAAACCATTGTCCTCAATTTGAAATGGAAATGGTACCTAAACGTGTTTCTTCAACAGACAGAGCATCTTAAAGTAATTTAAAAAATAAATAAATAAATAAATAAACTCTTAGAAATCACTGAATCAAGCCTGCATTCAAAGTCCAGATTCCCACTAACTTTGGATGTGATTTAATCATCCCACCTTGACTTAACTACTTTCTTTATAGGCAGCCTTGCCCACTGTCAGATTTCTCTAATTGTTACAGAGCATAATATCCATCAAAATCAGTCACATTATAATGGCGACCCACTGATTCTATTTCTCTGCATATGCACTATGCTGCAGAATCTGCAGATGGATCTAGATGTTCAGGGGCTCCAATAATAACATAAGTTGATGTGATTTTTTAAAAAGAGAAGAGGAGAGGAAGAAAAGAAAAGAGATAAGGGAAAAGAAAAGAAAGAAAAGAAAAGAAAAGAGAACAAACCAGCTGGACAGCATGGAGGCAGCAGTCAGTGGGTAGAAGGAGCAGGATGGACCACAGAGATGGTTAGCACCAAAAACCACAAAACCACTCAAGTCCCGAGCAAGACTGCAGCCTTGGAAAGGCTGCCAGTTGCCCGACCAAATCAGTGTTCGAGTCATCACAAGAGAAAAGAGAGACAGAGAAAAAGAATTGGACTGAGTTATCAGACATGACACAGTATAATCAAAAACAAGATTCTTGTACACCCACTCGTCATTTCTGAAGAACTCCTGCCACTTGATAAGACTATCCTTAATAGTTTGCAAACATTCCCTTGTAGACTCTTCATTTTGTTCCACTTCCATTTTAAATCTATTCATTGAGCTTCTCCATTTCAGTGTCAACTTCTGCAATAGTGCAAGGTCTGCAGTGTCCTAGATAATATGCATGGAATCAAACCATTCATTCACTTATCCACATAACAAATAATTATTAGCATACACTAATAATATTAATTAGTGTATTAATATTGTAATATTAGAGACATCCATGGAAAATGGATCAAAATCGAGAAGATATTCCTCTTTCAAAATATCATCAGTAACACCACACAGTTCCTTTGCTGGTGGATTTTCCATGGTACATAAAATATTGGAGATAAGATATTTTTCCTTTGCAACATGAGCCCAATTTCCCCATAGGACTTTCATGGGAGGTAGTGTGGTACACTGGAAAGAACAGGAATTTCAAAGCCAAACAAAACCAAATGAGAATCCTAGCCAATTATTGGATATGTAACCTTACAGGATGTTATTTAATTTATTAAGATTAAATTTTCTTATCCATAAAATAAAGACCCTAATATATATCTCACAGGATTGTTAATAAGAATGACATGAGGGTGACGCCTGGGTGGCTCAGTCGTTAAGTGTCTGCCTTCCGCTCAGGTCATGATCCCAGGCTACTGGGATCAAGCCCCACATCGGGCTCCCTGCTCGGCAGGAAGCCTGCTTCTCCCTTTCCCACTCCCCCTGTTTGTATTCCCTCTCTGGCTGTCTCTCTGTCAAATAAATAAATAAAATCTTTTTTTAAAAAAAAGAATGAAACAAGGGACGCCTGGATGGCTCAGTTGGTTAAGTGGCTGCCTTCGGCTCAGGCCATGATCCCAGGGTCCTGGGATTGAGTCCCACATGGGGCTCATTGCTCAGTGGGGAGCCTGCTTCTCCCTCTGCCTCTGCCTGCTGCTCCCCTGCTTGTGCTCTCTCTCTCTGACAAATAAATAAATAAAATCTTAAAAAAAAGAAAAGAAATGATCGGTGTAAATGGTATGACTCTAGAAACACACTAAATGCCACTTCTCTCCTTTTCAACCAAGTGTGCTCATTGAATTTTTGCATAAAATTGCATAAAATGCATCAAGAATACCACTACGTCAATGAATACAGCTACTTACATTTTTTAGTTTAAATACTAACAAATAGAATAAGTCTGTGAATAACATTAGCACTATTATTAACTTAAATTGCTTTAATTAAGCTAGAAGACAAATATAAAGAAGAGCAATTTATTCATATTTCCTTAGATTTTTCATTCCACTCACAATTAAGCGCAAATCCTTAAAGTGCAAATATTTAAAATTTACAAACTTAGCAAAGCCTTCTTATACTCTCAAAGGCTAGAGTCTCTTTTCTCATAATGTAAGTGAATTGAGCTTTACCTTGGTTGACAGCAGTATGATGAAATGCTTAGCATATTTATTCCAACCTTTTTCATTAAGGTAAAGTCTTTTAGCCAATATGACTCTATTTTTTTCAATTACCTATTTGAAAAAAGTACTAAAATGAGGAATCTAAGACATTAATAAACCACTGTGATTAAACCCAAACCAATTTCAAATATTAATTTTTCATTGAATCACTAATTCAGTCACAATTTCTTGTTTAAATCATGAGCTAATCTGAATCATAAACTCATGTTTTCTAAATCTTCTAAACTGAAATCAAACTGAAGTATATAGCAGAGGTTCTCAAGCAGCCTGATCTCAAAACCACTTTACACTCTCAAAAATTAGGGAAAACTCCAAAGAACTTTCATTTATATGCATTATATCTATTTGATAGTCACTGTACTGAAACTTAAAACTGAAATTATTTAAAATACGTGTTTGTTAATTCACTTAAACATAACAATAAATCTATTATATATTAACATAAATAGTATTTTTATGCACTCATGTGCAAATGAGAGTGAAAAAAGCAAATAACATCTTAATATTATGATGAAACTAATTTCCACCTCATGAAAGGGTCTCACGTATCCCCAGCGGGTCCTTGGACCATACTTTGAGAACCACCATATATTGAATCAATTATATAGTCATTCAATGAATGACTATTCTAGACACTGTGCATAGAGCCATGAACAAAAGAGACAAAGTTCTTCTTTTAAGGAGATGACATTCTAGCTGTCAATCATTTCCTGTTAGAAAGGACTTTAGGGATGAGCTAACACAAACCCTCCACCAATTCAAAGTATTTTTCCAGAGAAATCGCTATAAGGGGTCAGTTCTCTATTGTTTAAATACTTCTAGACTGAAGAAACTTACTTGTCTTCTTCTTTATTCCTACTGAACAGGCCTAGTTCTAACAATATATTATACATTTACTGTCATGATTGTTTTCTCTTGACATGGCATTTTAAAATTCCGCATCAGGATGAAACATTGTATCTAGATGAGATCTGACTATTTCAGAGGAAAATGAGACAGAAATTTGAATCTGTTGAGGGTCATAATTTGCTATTAATTCTTAGTAAACACCAAGTCCCGGGTGTGAGAATAGGCAACCAACCAGCAAACATTTCAAAAAAATAGAATATTGTGGGACTATGCTACTTCCCTAAAGTATTACATTAGTGGCCCACAGACTGCCATATTTTAACTCATTTGTCATCTTAGATGCCAAGGTAATAGAACCAAAGTCATATAATCCTAATATGGTTACACTGTGTGAAAAAATACAAACAACTTTTCCTAGTTTATTATTAGCATAAATTAAAGTTGAAAGTTTTCACCTGTTCACAAACAACAGAAAAAGAATTCTTGCTCATACTTCATAGATTCTGGTAAGAAAAAGACCCTTTAACTTGACAATAGCCAGGTATTTAATAGAGAAGAAACAAAAGAAAAAAATGTAACTTTCCTTTTTCAAGGCCCATAAAAGCTACATTATTCATAACTTAAATATACATCCTCATTTTTAAAATTTTTGTCTAGATTATTAAAAATTGTAAAACAAAACTTTATTCAGTCCAAAAAGAAGTCTGAGTTATGATTCTAGATGAACCAACCTTTACGGCCAGTTCATATGTGGCTGAGCTCCAGAGATCTCTTTCTGCCATTAACTGTTTAATATCACTCTCCATCCTTCCTCTTTGCAATGTGTATAAGTCATGGTATTCTTCTACAATCCTAAAAGAAAAATTAAAAAGTATATACAGACTTTGTTTTTGAGACGTCACATTTATTGGATAATTACTGTGATATTAGACATCTAAAAAAACAACTTTGTTCTAAAATAGGCAATTTGTTCCTTTAAAAGTCATCAGAAAGTAATTATGGCATAATTGCTGGACATTAATACCACTAATACCAAGTAAAATAGAAGAAAAAACAGTCACATTTCATTTATAAATCTTATAAAAGTCTTAAAGTAAAAAATTCAAAATATTGTTCCTTGCTCTGAATGCTTTTCTTCAAGTTGTTTATTCACTAGAATTTTCACAACATAGTATTCCTTTCTTTTTTTTTACAACATGGTATTCCAAAAGAGTAACAGTAGTATATCTAATTTTGAAAATATGAATACAAAATAGAATTAGGGTTCTTTATTAAAGACACAAAACCCAGTAATTATGAGCCATTATACATTTAAATTAGATATAATGAATATGATTTAAAGAAATTCTCTACCAACCAACTAAAAGATTAAGTATAAGCAAGTAAGTACCTTTTTCTTAACTATCTTTTCTTCATGTTTACCAAAATATACCTTTTCCTTCTAACTTACACTGAAGCTTAGAATTAAATTAAAATTAAAAGTGCTTCTGAGATTAAATAAAAACAAAGAATTTGTAGCATTTCACAAGCCATTTGAAACACTTCCTCCCAAGGAATATTAACTTTACAAAAACTAAGGCCTGCTACGGGAATTCCACAAAGTGGCAGAATATAAAATCAATGCACAGAAATCAGTTGCATTTCTATACATTAACAATGAGACAGAAGAAAGAGAAATTAAGGAGTGGATCCCATTTACAATTGCACCAAAACCCACAAGATACCTAGGAATAAACCTCACCAAAGAAGCAGGATCTATACTAGTCACATCTCTGTAATAGTCAGATCTCATCTAGGATATAATGTTTCATGCTGATGCAGAATATTCATGAAAGAAATTGAGGAAGACACAAAGAAATGGAAAAACATTCCATGCTCATGGATTGGAAGAACAAATACTGTGGGTTTTTTTTTAAGATTTTATTTATTTAAAAAAAAATTTATTTATTTGAGAGAGAGAGAGAGAAAGTGCACACAAGCACGAACTGGGGGGAGAGGCAGAGGGAGAAGCAGACTCCCTGCTGACCAAGGAGCATGACACAGGGCCCGATCCCAGGACTTTGGGATCATGACCTGAGCCAAAGGCAGACATTTAACCAATTGAGCCACTCAGCTGCACCAAGAACAAATACTGTTAAAATGTCTATGCTTCCCGGGGCGCCTGGGTGGTTCAGTGGTTAAGGCCTCTGCCTTCAGCTCAGGTCATGATCTCAGGGTCCTGGGATCAAGCCCCACATCGGGCTCTCTGCTCAGCAGGGAGCCTGCTTCCCCCTCTCTCTCTGCTTACTTGTGATCTCTCTCTCCCTCTGTCATATAAATCTTTAAAAAAAAAAAGTCTACGCTTCCCAGAGCAATCTATACATTCAATGCAATCCCTATCAAAATACCATCAAGTTTTTTTTCACAGAGCTGGAGCAAATAATCCTAAAATTTGTATGGAACCAGAAAACACCCCGAATAACCAAAGGAATGTTGAAAAAGAAAACCAAAGCTGGTGACATCACAATTCCGGACTTCAAGCTCTATTACAAAGTTGTAATCATTTAAGGCAGTATGGTACTGGCACAAAAACAGACACATAGATCAATGGAACCAAATAGAGAACTCAGAAATGGACCCTCAACTCTATGGTCAACTCATCTTTGACAAAGCAGGAAAAAATTATCCAATGGAAAAAAGACCATCTCTTCGACAAATGATGTTGGGAAAACTGGACAGCCACATACAGGAGAATGAACTGAAACATTTCCTTACACCATACACAAAAATAGTCTCAAAATGGATAAGAGACCTCAATGTGAGACAGGATCTATCAAAATCCTAGAGGAGAACACAGGCAGCAACCTCTGTGACCTTGGCCACAGCAACTTCTTGCTAGATACATCTCCAAAGACAAGAGAAACAAAGGCAAAAAATGAACCACTGGGATTTCATTGAGATAAAAAGCTTTTGTACAGCAAAGGAAACAGTTGACAAAATCAAAAGACAACTGACAGAATGGGAGAAGATATTTGTAAATATCTTATCAGATAAAGGGTTAGTATCCAAAATCCATAAAAAATTTCTCAAACTGAACACCCAAAGAACAAATAATCCAATCAAGAAATGGGCAGAAGATATGATCAGACATTTCAGCAAAGAGGACATCCAAATGGACAACAGAAACATGAAAAGATGCCCAACATCACTAGGCATCAGTGAAATACAAATCAAAACCACAGTGAGATACCACCTCACACCAGTCAGAATGGCTAAAATTAACAAGTCAGGAAACGACAGATGCTGGTGAGGATGCGGAGAAAGGGGAACCCTCTTACACTTCTGGTGGGAATGCAAGCTGGTGCAGGAACTCTAGAAAACAATATGGAGGTTCCTCAGAAAGTTGAAAATAGAGCTACCCTATGACCCAACAATCGCACTACTGGGTATTTACCTCAAAGATACAAATGTAGTGATCTGAATCACCTGCACCCCAATGTTTATAGCAGCAATGTCCACAATAGTCAAACTATGGAAAGAGCCCAGATGTCCATTGACAGACGAATGGATAAAGAAGATGTAGTATGTACACACACACGCACACACACACACACACACACACACACAGAGAGAGAGAGAGAGAGAGAGAGGAATATTATGCAGCCATCAAAAAATGAAATCTTGCCATTTGCAATGACATGGATAGAACCAGAAGGAATTATGCTAAGTGAAATAAGTCAATAAGAGAAAGACAATTATCATATGATTTCACTCATATGTGGAATTTGAGAAACAAAACAAAGGAGCATAGAGGAAGGGAGGGAAAAATAAAACAAGATGAAACCATAGAGGAAGACAAACCATAAGAGACTCTTAATCATAGGAAACAAACTAAGGGTTGCTGGAGGGGAGTGGTTGGGGGATGGGGTAACTGGGTGATGGACATTAAAGAGGGCATGAGATGTAACGAACACTGGCTGTTATATACGACTGATGATGAATCACTGAACTCTATCTCTGAAATTCATAATATACTTTATGTTAATTAATTGAATTTAAATTTTAAAAATATTTTTTTTAAAAGAATTAAAGGCCTGTGGCATAGAATTCTTCTAATTTTGGCCAATGCCAGGAACCACAAGCATCAATTCTTAAAAGTTTTCTTTTTGGAGACTTCCACTTGTCCAGAGTAAATAATAAAAATTAATCAAACTAGGTGTCACATAGGTGAATACATATATGAAAATTCAGGTTATATACCCTTACAGTTTGTGCACTTACTACCTGAAACTTAGACACTGATTTTTTTTTTCAGGTAGGCTCTACACCCAGCATAGAGCCCAATGCAAGACCTGAACTGATGACCCCAAGATCAACACCTAAGCTGAGATCACGAGTTGGACACTTAACTGATTGAGCTATCCAAGCACCACAGACAGTGATTTTAAAAAGAGAACTAATGACCCTTGTTTATAATAGCAAAAGAAAAAATTCAGAAATAACCTCAATGTCCAATAATAAGGGATTGGTCACATAAAATCTATGATATAGCTCTATGATGAAAATACTATGCAGCTAATTAAAGATCTTGTTGTTGTTAATACTTTGGTACATGGGAAAATTTTTTCGTGTTATAACATGAGATAACCCAAATGGTAAAATTATACATTCATTTTGGTCTCATTTATATAAAAAATACATAGAAGTCAAAAAAAAAATATGGAAGTATTAATAGTGTTTACCTCTGAAAGAAGTAAACTTTTATCCTCGTTTCTATTTTCCTAATTTTCAGTAAAATAATGTTATTACTTTAAAAAGTATTACTAAAAATTTCTAATCTCACACACACACAAAATCCATCCTACTTCAGACTTTCTCCGTTTCCTTCCCTTTTTCTTTGGCTTTAGATGTTCTTATAATGGACATTAGCACAAAAGAAATTCTAACTTATTTTTATTAATTCATTCAATAAATATGTTTAGTCCCTATTATATGCCATTTACTGTTCAAAACAAAACAAAATAAACAAACAAACAAAAAACTATCCTTACAAAGTTTAGTCAAAAGAGATAATCAACAAATAAAAAAGTAAAAGATACTAAGTAGTGATAGTGCAATAGATAAAAATCATCAGAGAAAGGGGATTGAGGGTACAAAATGTATTGTGGTTTTAAATGGAGGGGGATGAATAAAGGCCCAAAGGAAGGAGGGAGGAATCTATGCAGCTCCCTGGGGCGGGGATGGGGCGGGGGTGGGGAGGGATTCCAGGCCCCAAGGTGGGAGTCTGTCTGGTATGTTCAAGGAAGAGCACAAAGGCAGCAGGTCTGAAATAAAGTAGGAGAAGTCAGAGAAATACTGGTAGGATGAGTCTTGTAAACCATTTTTTAAAAACATGGCCCTTTAAGATGGGGAGCTACTACAGAATTTTGAGCAGAGAAATGACATTAATGGAGTCAAATTTTAATAGATCATACTGAAACCACACAGAACTATAAAGACAGATGGAAATTAAAACAAATATACTAATGCTTCAGCATTAGTTTGACTCTAAGTTGAACAAATTTTTCTCGTCCTCGTTCTTGAAGCCCCCTCCCCCATTCACTTGTGCTTCTCTGGGATCGTCTGTTCCGGGAACTTGGTATGAATGTTGAAACCTACTAATCAGACTTGTGGCCGGCACAAGCACCAGTCACAAGACCACCTTGAAGACAGGAGGAACGTGACCAGCAGCACATACCAGATTCCTACCGAAACCACCTGTGTCCTGTGTTTTCCTATAAAACCCCTCAGCTTTTCCTGGGGCAGGTCTGCAGTTTTGAAGGCATTAGCCTGCTCCAGCCTCATTTGCCTGGCAACGTAATAAAACTATCGTTCCTCTTTCTCCCCAAACTCGGTCTTCATGTTGTACTTTAGCCCCGGGGTACAGAGGTCGGTCTAGGACAACAGTCTTGGCTGGTGTGTGGAGAACAGCCTATGGCAGTGTACAGGCAGAAGTAAAAGGCGGGTCAGAGCTCACCGCCACACGGTAGGCAAGAGATGCCGATGGCAGGAAGGGAAGTGGGGAGGACTCTATATATGTAGTATAAAGAAGACTCTGCCACTGGAGAGGTGAGATATGAGAGAAAGAAAGGGATCAAGAAGGACTCCAAGAGTTTTGGCCCCAGAAACTGGAAGGATGGAGTTGCCATTAACTGAAATAAGATGAGTAGGGGAGGAGTAGTTATGGGGAAAAGAACAGGAATTCAGTTTGGGAATGTTAGGCATCTAAGTAGAAGTGGTGAGGCCATTGAATATGCAAGCCTGGAATTCAAAGAGAATATTGAAACTGGGCGTACAAATTTGTGGACAAGGGCAAAGCTCTAGATACATATTTGGGTTGTTTTGTTTTGTTTTGTTTTAAGATTTTATTTGACAGAGAGAGAGAGAGACAGTGAGAGCAGGAATACAAGCAGGGGGAGTGGGAGAGGGAGAAGCAGGCTTCCCACTAAGCGGGGAGCCCTAGGAGGGGCTCGATCCCAGGACCCTGGGATCATGACTGAGCCGAAGACAGACGTTCAAGGACTGAGCCACCCAGGCGCCCCTGTAGATACATATTTGTGAGCTGAGAATATACAGGCTGATGACACTGAAAGCCAGGAAACCTAAGAAATTCATTTAGTCGGGGAATACAGATACAGAAACGATCCACAGAATGAACCCTCTACCATTTAGAAATTGATGAAATGAAAAGGAATCTGCAAGAGATATCAGTAAGGAGAAGAGAGTAAAGTACAAGGAAACTAGAAGAGTATAATATACTGAAAGACACTGTTTCAAGCAAGAGCAAGTGATCAGTTCTGATAAATGCTGCCAGTAAATCAAGTAAAATGAGAACTGAGAAGCAACCTTTGGATTAAACAACATAAAAGTCACTAGTGACTTTGACAAGTGCATTTTGGTGGGGTACAGGGAGTGAAAGCCTAACTGGAGTGGGTTCAAGTGACAAAGGGAGGACCAGGAGTAGACACGCTGAATATGACAACTTTTTGAAGAACATTACTACCAGCGGGGGAGGGAAGAAGAAATGGGGCCATAGCTGGAAGGAGATATGCATGCGGTCCTAAGAGTATTAGGAGCCTTTTTGCTTTTTGGTTGTTGTTTTTGAGTTGGGAATACTTATAACATATTTGTATACTAATGGGACTAATCAGGAGAAGAGGGAAAAATTAATGATACAGGAGAAAGAGGGAATATTTGCTGAAAACATCTTGAGTAGGTATGAGGTGATAGAACAGTACACAAATGGAAAGATTGGCCTCAGAGAGGAGGAGATAGTTCGTCCCCAGTAAAAGACAGGCATGAGCATCAGATGAGCACAAATGCAGGTGGGTGGGTATATGTAGGGATGAGAGTTTGAGTTCACTTCTACTTTTTTAGAAAGCAAGGTCATCAGCTCAGAAAAAGGATGAAGAGATACTATTAGAGGAATGAGGATAGAAGACAAAGTATAGAATAGTTTTCTACCAAGACAAGAAGGGTGAATCATCTACAGAAAACAGCAATATATTCAATGCACGAAAAAAGATCAAGGTACCCTTCTCATTCTAGTAAGAAATAAAATAGAACAAAAGTAAGAATATATCTCTGAATTTAGATTTTGTATACATTTGTGGTTTTCTTGACCTTTAAAAAAAATAGTTACTCTTCAACACATTTTTTAAAAAAGCAGAAGACTATGCTGAATTTTTTAAAGATTTTATTCATTTCACAGAAAGAGAGAGAGAGAGAGAGACCACAAGTAGGCAGAGAGGCAGACAGACAGAGAGAAGGGGAAGCAGGCTCCCTGCTGAGCAGAGAACCCAATGCGGGGCTCGATCCCAGGACCCTGAGATCATGACTGGAGCCGAAGGCAGAGGCTTTAACCCACTGAGTCACCCAGGGGCCCCAGAAGACTATGCCGAATTAAAAGGATCATAAAGGGCACCTGGGTGGCTCAGTCATTAAGCGTCTGCCTTTGGTTCAGGTCATGATCCCAGGATCCTGGGATCAAGGCCCGCATCGGGCTCCCTGCTCAGCGGGAAGCCTGCTTCTCCCTCTCCCACTTCCTTGCTTATTATATTCCCTCTCTGGCTGTGTCTCTCTCTGTCAAATAAATAAATAAAATCTTAAATAAAATAAAATAATCATAAAACAAGATACAGTGTGTGGCCCTAGATTGGATATTCATTTGGACAACCCAATGTAAAATACATTTTGGGAATAATTGGGAAAATTTGAACATGAGCTGGGTAATTTGTGAAGTGAAACTTTACTGAAATAGGTAGATTGTTGACTTAAAAAAAAAACAGGCTATATAACAGTATATACAGTACAACTTAAAACAATGCATGTGTGCACACACACACAGGAAAAAAAAAGGATATACACTAAGGCATGTATAGCAGTAATCTATGGGTGGTGAATCTGATATTTTTAATTCATTTTTGCTTGTTTGTATTTTCTACTTACAAGGCACATATAATGCTCCTATGATAGCATAATAATATGATCTTTAATCATAATATTATTAGTTATTAATAAATAATTTAATTAAATAAGAAAAATTAAAAATCAGATATATCATTTGATACATACCCAAGAGCTTCCTAGTAATCAAAACACTAACTGAAAATGAAATAGAATAAAGGTCAGCAAATGACAGCCTGTGGATTGAAACAGAACCTGCCACTTGTGTTTTGTATAGAACACAAGCTAAGAATTTTAGATTTTTAGCTTTTTACATATTTTACTTTTTATATTTTTAATGGTTAAAAAAGCAATAGAATATCAATATCTTGTGACACATGAAAATGTTTATACCTTCAACTTTCAGTGTCAGTAAAAAAAGTTTTATTGGGACACAGCCATGTTCTGGTATTGCCCGTGTCTGCTTTTACACAATAGTAGCGCACATTACGAAGGCAGAGTTGATTGGGCAGTTGCATCAGAAACCGTATCTCACCACCTGACCCTTTACAGGAAAAGTTTGCTAACCTCTAAAATAGGATAAAAACATTAGGATCATAGTAGATTTATTAAAATCTAAAAAGGAACTGGACTCATACTACTAATTAGGAAAACACAAACAAAAATCAGATACCTTCTCATACCCACTGGACTGGTAAAGGATATGGACAAAAGGGAAATCTCATACACTGATGAGAGGATATACTGTATGATTACTCTGTAGAGAATCTGGCAACATCCTAGCAAGACAAGGCCATGCAGGGCCTATGATCCAGTAATTCCACTTCTAGGGATACAGCCCTGGAAAATTCACATAAGAAGACATTTATGAGATGTGTATTAAACAGTGCCTGAGGAGTTAATAAATATATATTTATTAAAAGATCCTTGTAGAGATATTAACACCTCCAGGCACTGTTGTAATAATAAACTTCAAATGTTTCTATAAAATTTTGTTTCTTTGGGGCATCTGGGTGGCTCAGTCATTAAGCGTCTGCCTGCTCGGCGGGAAGCCTGCTTCTCCCTCTCCCATTCCCCCTGTTTGTGTTCCCTCTCTTGCTGTCTCTCTCTCTGTCAAATAAATAAATAGAATCTTTAAAAAAAATTTTGTTTCTTCAAATAAGGTATGAAGCATGTATGACATAATGGCTAACATCTGGTAACAGACCTGGCATTCTTTTCAGCATCTAAAAGAGCTTGTGCCAAATTCTTGTGGGCCTTCTCTGCTTCCCTTGTTAATTTCACATCATGTGCACGAACCAGACACAGCTCCCTGAAATAAAGTAAAGAAATTTTATATTCCTAGTTAAAGAGTTCCAAAAAGTTTCTACCCAGGAAATCCGATTTGTACTCAGGAATCTTCTCAGTTACGTGTACATCTCTTCCTAGTTTTTACATCTTATAAACCAAATCAAGAAATCTAGTGTCCATTTGGATGGAATTCTGTCAGGTTTGGCAATGGAATTCAGTTAGCTAGAAAGGACTGAAAGATGATGTAAGAGATCTTCTCAAATGGGAAGAAGGCAGATGCTAACAGGCAAGGCCGCCACGCTGCTCTATCCTACCCTCTGACAAGCCTGTCTTACCCTCTTCATTCTTGCTACCAATCATCTTGACACAGGTTAGATAATCACTAATTTGCGTGCTATATAAGGCTTATCCTCTTTGGGATTTAAACCTTAACATCTGTAATCATGACACTGCACTGTAAACATGATTAAGATCAACATCTCGGGCACCTGGGTGGCTCAGTTCGTTAAAGCAACTGCCTTCAGCTCAGGTCATGATCCCAGGGTCCTGGGATCGAGTCCCGTACCGGGCTCCCAGCTCCATGGGGAGTCTGCTTCTTCCTCTGACCTTCTCCCCTTCTCATGCTCTCTCTCACTCTCAAATAAATAAATAAATAATCTTTAAAAAATAATAAATAATAAAATAATAATGATAATAAAAGATCAACATCTCAGGGCACCCAGTGACTTATTAAAACCTCTGCCTTTGACTCAGGTCATGATCTCAAGGTCCTGAGCCCCGCATAGGGCTCTCTGCTCAGCAGGGAGCTTGCTTCCCCCCTCTCTCTGCCTGCCTCTCTGCCTACTTGTGATCTCTCTCCTCTTTGTCAAAATAAATAAATCTTTAAAAAAAAATCAGCATCTCAATCCTGAAGAGAGAACAGGAATTGTTTCCCTATCAAACATACACAGACCCCTAGTTTTGTGTTAACCTGTGTAACTCAGGTCTCTACTTCTATATCCAGTCCTTTTTGTTCTCTTCCTAAACTCTCTAAAAGAAAAAAAAAAGTCCTCACTTTTAATCATTCTACTCTTCCTGTTTTTTATTCTCTTCAGAGACATGGTTTTGACCTGTGTTTTGTGTTTAAGATAATCACAGATTTTACCTGGTCAGTTCTTCAATAACATTCTTAAAATTGTACAATTCTTCTAGAATGCGCTGGTCCATCATTCGCTGAGTTACCAAGTCTTTGTAGAAATCAATCATCTGCCTCGCAATTTGGTCAAGCATTTGTACATACCGCTCTCTGCATGAGAAAGAAAACAAGGTTTCATGCAAAAGAAAGAAAGAAAGAAAGAAAAAGAAAGGAAAAAAAGAGGCAGAAAATATATGAAAGAAAAAGTAATGTTAGGGACAGAAATGGTAGATACTCATAAAAGATATGCAAGAAGAACACAATAGGAAGAGAAAGGGATCTAACATGTACATTCCTGCCATGCTCACACAAGCAAATGAATTGTGGAGGATTTTAACCAGAATCATAATCATTTGGAATGTAATGTATGAGATGTAAAACAAAATGAGGACTCCTTTTATTTCTTCTTCTAAATTATAAACTCTATGAGAATAGAAACCATGTCTTATGTATTTATATAGAATGGGATTTTTTATAAACAGTTGAATTCATGAGTAAAACCACTTTTCTCAAGTTGGTTAAATGTCAAAAGACACCAACTGTTCAAAAATGAATAAAGACCCTAAATTCAAAGAAGTCATTTCAGTTCTGAAAAAAACCAAATATATGGAAGAAAAAGACCCAAAATAACACGTGTTGGTGAGGATGTGGAGACAAAGGAACCCTCAAGCACTGTTAGTGAGAATGTAAATTGGTGCAGCCACTATGAAAGTAATATGGAGGTTTCTCAAAAAGTTAAAAATAAAAATACCATATGATCTAGTAATTCCACTTCTGAATATTTATCTGAAGAACACAAAAACACTAATTTGAAAAAATATATGCACTCCTATGTTTACTGTAGCATTACTTACAAAAACCAAAATATAGAAGCAACCTAAGTATTGAAAGATGAATGGATAAAGAAGGTGGTGTGTGTGTGTGTGTATGTGTGTGTGTGTGTGTGTATAAAACAATATTATTCAGTCATTAAAAAAAATCTTACTATTCGTGATATGAATGGACCTAAAGGGTATTATGCTAAGTGACATAAATCAGACAGAGAAAGACAAATACTACTTGATTTCATTTATATGTGGAATCTAAAAAACAAAAAAAGAAAACAGAAACAGACTCATAAATGCAAAAAACAAACTGGTGGTTGCCAGAGGGGAAGGTGTAAAGGGCTAGGCAAAACAACTGAAGGGGACTAAGAGGTACAGACTCCCAGTTATAAAATAAATAAGTCATGAGGATGTAAAGTACAGCACATGGAATATAGTAGAAAATATTATATTAACTTTATGATGACTTATCATGGAGTGTATCTAGTAATATATATCGTTTCAAATACATATAGTTTCAAATATATAGTACACCGAACACTAATATAATATTGTAGCCAACTATACTTCGATTAAAAATAAATAAATAATTTTTTTAAAAGTGCCAACATTGAGGAGTGCCTGGGTAGCTCAGTCAGTTAAGCTGCCTTCAGCTCAGATCATGATCCCAAGGTTCTGGGATCAAGCCCTGTATCCCAGCTCCCTGCTCAGCAAGAAGTCTGCTTCTCCCTCTCCTTCTGCCCCTCCCACCCCCACTTGTGCTCTCTCTGTCTCAAATAAATAAATAAAATCTTTTAAAAATAATAAAAAATATTTAATTATTTGTCAGAGAGAGAGAGAGAGAGAGAGAGTGCACAAGCAGAGTGAGCAGTAGGCCGAGGGAGAAGCAGGCTCTCCGCTGAGGAACCTGATGTGGGGCTCTATCGCAGGACCCTAGGATCATGATCTTAGCCAAAGGCAGATACTTAACTGACTGAGTCACCCAGGTGCCCAATAAATAAAATCTTAAAAAAAAAAAAAATACCAACACTGGGTCCAAGACTAAGCCTTGGACCAGCCTGAGTGTTGGACTACTACATGAAGCCAGGATTCCAGAAGGAAAAAATGAAAATCCTCTCTTCAGGAAGCATCCATGGTTTACAACCTGAGGATTTCATGATTAAGATTAGCCAAATGTTACCTATAAGAGCAAATACTGCAAAATACTCATGTAAATGAATCACCACAAATGAGACTCAGAAGAAACAACAAACAGAAATTTTAGACACTAATAGTCTTCATATATTAAAAGTATGAGGTTTAAATATAAAACTATGCACAAAATGTTTGAGAAATGAAAGACTGAATCTACAAATAGCAATAAAAAACATATTAACTATGATGAGAAAGATATGGAAACCAACAGAAAACTCTTAGGTGGGAAGTATAATTACTGAATTGTAAAATTCAAAAGATGGGCTTTAGAATAGACGCAGCTAAAGAGGTTATTAATGTCTTCAAAAAGCTACCCAGGATGCAGACAGAGACAAGGAGGTGGAAATGAGGAAAAAGAGATTAAGAGACAAAAAGCACAAGATGACAATGTCCAATATAAATCTAGTCAGAGTTCCAGAAAGAGAAAACAGAAAATGGAAAACAGACATTTATCAAAGAGATCACCATTGATAATTTTGCAAAACTTATTAAGGACATTAATCTATACATAGAATTGTGCTATAGATATAGGTACAGGAAAAATAAAAAGAAATCCAGAGGAACTAAAATGTACTCTCCTGCATGAAATAACAACCAAAAAAAGACAAAGTATGTGGAGCAATTTTGAAGACATGTGTGACAGAAAAATTTTCAAGACACTGTGTAGAAGGCACTGAAAGAAAGTAACCAAGGAGAGACCAGAATAAAGCAAGCCAGTGCCCCTGTTCAGGGGTCAGATCATGGTGCCCCAAGGCTTCCAATACTTTGGCTGGGACCCCTGCTTTCAGCCTGATAGATATGAGCAGACATATGCAAAGATGCCCATAGCTGAGAAGATCGACATCTCCCATCACTTCCAGGCCCTGCCAGAGCTACAAAAACACTTTTGCAGCCCAACTTTTCTGGTAGCCAGAAATGATTGCCCTGCCTGGGAATCTGGGGAAGACTAACCTGAAACCTCCCCCATCAGACAGGCACTCCTCCAAGTATTGCTTTCAGGGTTACCACTTCCTCAGGGTGTTGAGACAGCCTCACCAGCCCTGTTTGGAGGAGCAGTTGGTTCTGCTCAGAGAAACTTTGGGTAGGGGACACCAGTGTCATGTCTTTGAGGATTCAGTGGTCCTCCCCACGGCTTCCTGGCCTGGGATTCTAAAAGGACCTTGGATGTTAAACTGGCCATGGCAGCACTGAGGGTTTGGGAAGAACCACACAAATAGCCCTAGATGCTTTTAAAATGCAGCAAATAAAAATACTGAAAGCATTTGCTTCTGATATAAAACGGATATATCGGCTTTGGGGGAAAAAACTATAACTATATTCTATATTCTATCCTCACAACAATCCTGTGAAGCAAAGAAAACTCTTTAAGATACCACGCTCAGGACAACCATAGTCTTCCCCATTGAAGGTGGGCCCTAGACCTTCAAAAGATCTCCTACCACAACAAAATGCAGACTACTAGATTATTCTGACCCTACTGTGTTTCACCATTCCACAGACACATCATGAATGTTTGCAGCAATCAGCCTAAAACCTCATTGCTTATTCTCACCTACCTTGTATTCTTTTTAAAAAAAAAGAATATTCCACACTCATGTATACTTTCTATTTACATATGTATGTATATATTTACTTATTTAAAGTAAGCTCTATGCCCAAAGTGGGGCTTGAACTCACCATCCTGAGATCAAGAATCACGTGCTCTACTGATTGAGCCAGCCAGGTGCCCCATCACCTACTTTACATTTTTAATTCCCAACTTTACCCTATTCTAAGTCCTTGGCTTTGATGCCCTACTCAGATCCCATCTCTGGTACTTTGGAGTTAAGTTTTTTGGTCTCTCTGGTGACTCAACTTTTCTTAAAGGATTTTGGTTTTGACTTGCCTGCCCATCCTCTGTCTGTCTAGACTTTTGGGATTGGACTCCACCCTATTTTGGTCCCTAGAGGCTAACTCATGAAATCAGCTTGAAGAGTCCCAACTTACCTCTACTCCTCAAAAGGGGAAAGTCTGGATCTGCCATTAGTCATCTAGCTCCTTAGCTATGCTTCCTCATCTGTCCCTCCCAGCTTTGTTCTTGGATTGACAACTCAGACTTCAATTGTTCCTACCCTCATCCTAATTGGCATTCTCCAGCTCTTGAGGTGTTCCAAGAACTGACTCCTTAGTATCCAATCTTGACAAGTATCTTATTAATGGCCTTGCTCCTTATTTCTCAGGACCATCAGATAAGAGGACTCAGCTTCCACAAATCAGACAGTGGGAAAATAGGGCAAATTTATATTATTTATTCTCATTCAGGAGAAATACATTCAGAGAGATCTAATAATATTCCTGTGGCTCCATGGCAGGTAAGCTGCACATATGTAATTTGAAACCAATATATTTTTTAAAGATCTTATTTATTTATTTGACAGAGAGTAGGCAGAGAGGCAGGCAGAGAGAGAGGGAAGCAGGCTCGCTGCTGAGCAGAGGGTCCAATGCAGGGCTCAATCCCAGGCCCCTGAGACCATGACCTGAGCTGAAGGCAGAGGCTTTAACCCACTGAGCCACCCAGGTGCCTCTGAACCCAATATTCTAAGTCCACTATTCCTTCCAGCTTTTTGTAAAGTACCACAGTTATAAGAAGCACGATAGTTTTAATAGTACTTATCATGATCATCGATAATAATTACATATACAGAGCATCTACTTCTGTGCTCTCATTTAAACTCACCACAATCCTATGAAGCCTCTTAATGTTTAACACAGAGTAGACACTCAACAGACACCACTGACTAAGGAATGAACAAACAGACAAACGAAATTTTTCACAGTAGTTATTATATGTATCTACAGATGAGAAAAGTAAGGCTCACATTTTTGCCAAGGTCACACATCCAGATGTTGATTTGAAACCAGATGAGTCTGTCTCAAGAATCTATACATTTTTTAGTATTTCACGTAGCATTTCACTTCCAATCATACAAGAATATGGTGTCGGGGCACTTGGGTGGCAGAGCTGGTTAAGCATGAGACTCTTGATTTCTGCTCCGATAACTATCTCAGGGTGGTGGGATCGAGCCCCACATCAAGCTCCACACTCAGCATGGAGTCTGCTTGAGATGCTCTCTCTGTCTCCCTATGCTGCTCCCCCTACACTCATGCTCGCGCGCTCTCTCTCTCTCTCTCAAATAAATAAATAAATAATTTTAAAAAAAAGAAGAATATGGTGTCAAACATTCCAACAGAAATCATCTTAAGGAAGTTCTCAACCATTTTATTTTTACTTTAAAAAATAGAAATGCAATTTAGTTCCTTATTATCGAGAGAAGAGAGAAGGGGACTTTTGTGATTTTCTCCAAAGCAGATATAAACATTCAAAAGGAAACCGCAATATTTCAATAACAGCTCTCACCTGATTTTGGACAGTAGTTCTCCTCTATCTACACAGTCCACACTGACTTGTCGGATAAGTTCATGAAATACTGTATTGTAAATGGTCTGTTCCTTCCTCAACATGTGTAACAGTTTGTGCATCTGGCAGAAAATAAAGAATATCATCAGTATTTATTTATAGTCTTATCAGTAAAAGAGCATTTTAGGAAGTAATACTCTGAATGTAAATGTTTTAGAAACACCTCAATAATTTATTTCACTTGTATTTTCCTTTATAAATATAACTACAAAAATGATATATTAGTTTTAGAAGTCTGCTTAATCATGTACCTCTTTACATGATGCACTGGGAAGGTCACAGTATCACTTCTATATCATTCCCACCAAAAATACATAACCTGAACCTAATCATGAGTACATATCATACAAACCAAAATTGAGGAACATTCTATGGAATAACTGGCATATGCTTTTCCAATCATCAAGGTCAAGAAAAGCAAAGAACTGTTTCAGATTAGAGTTGCCTAAAGGAACATGACAACTGAAAGTATTATGTGATCCTGGGATCCTGAAACAGAGGGGACAAGAGCTATAAAAACCATTATAGAGACAATCAATAAAATTTGAAGTTTGAATATGGACAGATAATACTATCACATCAATGTTAAATTTGCTGATTTTGATAACTAACTCTATTGTGGATATATAAGAAAATTTTCTTATCCATAGGAAACATACCTGAAATATTTGGTGATAAAAAGGCATGATGTCACCAGGTTACTGTAAAATGGTTCAGAAAAAACTATACATATGTTTAATACCTACCCTATGTATCTACCCTGTGAGGTAGGTATTATTATTACCTTTAATTAAAGAAGAGTAAATTGAGACACAAATACATTAAGTGACTTGCCCAAAGTCACTAGCTACTAAATAGCAGGACCAAACTGTCCAAACATTCTGGCTCCAGAATGCATGCTTTCTAGGTTACATCGATCTTTGCGAGTACCTTGGTTGGCCCTGTGTATTCCTGATTTTCCACACCAGCCCTCTCTAGCATAGTGTCCATCACGTCATTCAGCTGGACCACTTCGACTCTTTTATTAGGTTTCCTATAGGATTAAAGCGACAGATTTATGTAATTAAGTGGTTTAACAGGTCATCTTCAGGTGACAAAAAGAACATGATATATATAAAATGTATAGACTATGGAATATTAATGGCATTTTTTTTATTTTAGAGAGTGAGAGAGCTGGAAGAGGGACAGAGGGAGAGAACCCCCAAGCAGACTCCCCACTGAGCACAGAGCTCACAAAGGGCTCAATCCCAGGACTCTGAGATCATGACCTGAGCTGAAACCAAGAGCTCACCCAACAGATTAAGCCAGTTGCCCCGGAATATTAATGGTATTTTAAAACATTAGCCCTGTAGGTACTGATCTAGTGGGTTATAGCAGTAATAAAGTTTAAAAAGAAGAAAAAGGAAAAGGAAAGTGTAAATAGTGTGATCCTCTTTTGTGTAAAGAAAATAATGCTTCCTTCCAAAATATCTGTACACCTAATGTGTAGGATTGTTAAGAACATAGAAGAAATATGGAGAGAAAAATACCAAGCTGTTAATATTGGTTACTTCACAATGTAAGTGAAGAAAGGGGACAACGGAGAGATAAGAAGAAAAAAAAAAAGACAATAGCAAACAGATCTGTTGTACAACATCATGCCTAGATTCAGTGATACTGTATTGAGAACTTAAAAATTTGTTAAGAAGATAAATCTCATGTTAAGTGTTCCTACCACAATAAAATTAAATTTTAGAAAAAAATTTAAACTGTAAAAAAATATTTTATAGTACTTAAATATTATTATAAATATGAAAAAATTTAAAATTCACTGGATGATAGAATTATGGACAATTATTGTCTTGGGTTTCTGCTATAATTTTAATATTTTCTGTGTAATAAATATAAATTATTTTTTATAAATATAAATGTATAAAAATATAAATATAAATGTAAGATAAATATAAATGTATAAGATAAATATAAATGTATAAAAAATTAATAAATATGTATATGTAAATTAATAAATATGTATATTAAAATAAATGTATTAAAAATAAATAAAGGAATATGTATATGTTCCTTCTGAGAAATACTTTCAAAAACAAACTGTACTTACATGGATGGGAAGAGCAACAGCCTATTTTCACTATCTGTGAGGAGAGTAGTATATTTGCTGCAATAAATAAGACAGACAAATATCATAAGAAAATTAACTGGCCCATTTATCACATATCACAACATGGCAAACCTAATACCTAATAAAATTGGGAAGCTTGGAGGCAATCAGAAAGGTCCATCATTTTACCCACAAGATCACACCTAGATAGCTACAGACATAGATGTAATGACATTGATCTTATCTGAAATATTTTTAGTAAAGGAGTTTTAATAATATTCCTCATATATGACAATATGAACATTTCCTTGATTCATTTTTTAAAATGCCTTTTCAAAGGTGGAAGGATGGTCTAAAAACACAAGTCAACAAAGTTAAATGAATAAGCAGGTTATAAAATTAATCAGCAGAGATGAAACTAGAACCCAGTTTTCCTAACTCCTAGCCAAATCTGTCCTCTGAAAAGTTCCCGTTTCCACCTAAATGAGTATCACTTTGAGAATCACATGGTAATCCTTCTCACTCATTATTATTTATGTAACATTTTTCTTCCCCTAGTTAATAAGCCTTTCCTTTGGTTCTGTCCCCTACTGGAACTCAGCCGGTTAGTAAGGTCTGTTTTCAGAATTTAGAGCAGTGAAAAATCTCCAGGGACTATGAAGACTCAAAATAAAGTTTCAAAAATGAGTAAGAGGAACAAGAAACAATGATAGCCCAATCACAACAAGCACACCTACTACCCAGATCTTGATTTCTAAGTACCATTCTCCACTAAAAGGAATCAGCACTCCCTTGAGAAGTAACAGCTCACTCCACAGCTGGAGCTAGGAAATATAAGATGAACCTGGAAATCTTATCAAGTCACAAAATAAAGGAACACTCAAAGAATCATGGGGGCAGGTCCAAAGAACATAAGAGCCAGTTCAAAGGAATTAACATTGGCCAAATCTAAAAATTTTTAACATAAAAATAATCATAGTAAAAGAACTGTAACACACTGAAAAAAACAGAAATCCGTGAATCCATATGATAAAATGTTAACTAATAAACAGAGAAGAAATGATGAAGCTAAAAAAGTCACTGAAAAGATCTATAACTGGTGGGCTACTAGGAAATAAACACTGAAGTATTTGGTAGGAAAGGGTCATATCTCCAACTTATTCTCGAATAGTTTTAATGTGTGTATGTGTGTGTGTATCAAAGCAAATAAGGTAAAAAGTAAATAGTCAGTGAGTTAAAACAGAGAGTACATGAGAGTTGTCATTTTTTTGTAATAGTTTTATAATTTTGAAATTATATAAAAATAAAAAGTTCCCCCAAAATGAATTCTATTTAGTTCTTTTTGACAAAATACTGTTCTGAAACCTACCATCATAAGAAAATACCATAGCATGTGTATTGGAAAAGTAAAAAGAGTGAAAGCCTCTGGAGATTTTATTATAAAACATTGGTCCAAAATTCTAGCTCTTTATACTATGAAACATTCAAACGTTGTTTCAGAAAACACAAGCAAGATTCTATTTTTAATCCCCTAGCAGAAAACAAAGAAAACAGGAGATGATTAGTGTGAAGGCTGGAGCCAAGCCCTAGCGTATGCCTTATGAACATCAGCTCAAAGGGCTACTTTCCTTTGTCTTCTTGGCCAAAACCATTCCTAAGGAGGCTTAGGTGAGCATTCAGAACAAAGATCCACTTTTTTAATTGAAAATTAAACAGTGGGAAAAAAAAAAAAGAACAATTTGATCACTAAAATCCCAAACTCTTTTCAATAAGACATTTTCATTTTCACACCTTTCTTAAATTTAGGATGGAAGGCCAAGTATTTCCTTATTTTAATGTACATATTACCTAGGATATACTATAGTACTCACTCATCGTAGCACTCCAAACCTGAAACTCCTGTATTTGACACAATATGAAATTCTTCAGGAAGCAAAGTATCTGTCAGTTTCTTTGGCTTAAAAAGAAAGGACAAGAATGAAACATAATAAATTTAAAAAAGTTGAATTGCATAAATCAACATTCCTACTCTAAAGGGATGCTATTTATTAAGAGGTTTGGGTTAAAGAACTAACAGTATTGTAATATGGACCATAGGACATAATAAAAAAAACATTTAGCACACATTTAAAATATAACCGTGAATTAAAGAACAACCTTAGGTTTAGCGTTATTCACACATGTCCCATGTATTCAGTAATCCACTGACTCTTTAAAATTCAATAGGAATTTTAAATATACCTTAGCAATATGCCAAAAATAAGAATTCTACAACTATGAACTGTAAGCCTAAAAAAAACCCTAATCTTCTATACTGTATTTTCCAGATTAAAGTGGTAATTGTTGTTTGGCAAATGGCTTAAAAAAAGGTATCATAGATCCTTTTCCACTAAATACACTTTCCTAGAAATAATCAGAAAGTGCTATGAAAACTGACAAGCAATACAGGTTGTTGATACAGTACAACACTGCTTTGTATTTTTAAGGAAATGACTTAAAAATTAAAGGGAGAGGAAATTAATTGTCAAACATTTTACTTACCTTATGAGGCACAATGACACCATCATGTGACTGTAATGAACGTTCTGAATGTGGGGGGCAAAGCGAACTCTCCCTGGCCTCGCCTTTAACATATTTAACATCATACAGAAAGGAAATATCCCTAAAAAATAAGAAAAATATATTTACAAAATAAATTTTCTGTCTGACTACTGGTTAGGAGTGGGTAAGATCCACACACATCCTTCTAGTGGGTGAAAAGAGGCACAAAACCAGTCTTCTTACTTCATGCTTCACTAAGACAGTGGAGACATGAGCCACCCTCTCCCCATTCTTCCTCTTCTCCACCTCACATTTCTCCTTCACATCACAAATCCTTTCCCTTCCTTCAGCTTCGGGTTAAGATGTATTCTCTTCCCCAGGATTATTTCCTCCACTGATGTCCTTGATTTCATCTTTACCCACATCCTTTGGGATATCATTCCACCAATCTACTTTCTATGTTTTCCCATCCCTTGTAATATTCCCTTTGATCTACAACTCAAGTCTGTTCCCCTTCTAAAAGTCCTTCCTTGACCATGCGTTGCTGTCATGTTATCAGGATCTATCGATCGACAGATCTCTCACTTTCTGTTAATCAGAATAATTGAAATTTCCTTGCAATCTAATTTCCATCCCTCTCTCTCTTCTGAAAGCACTCTAGAAAGTTGATGACTTTCTACTGCTAAGTCATCAGCTGTTCTCTTGCACTATTTCCCTGTAATATTTCCCAGGGTTGATTATCTCTTTCTAAAAACACTCTCCTCTCCTCTATTCTCTGTGTTACTGGACTTCTGGTTCTTCTGCCTTAACCTCTCCTTCTTGGACTCCTCTGTGACTTCCTGTCTACTAAATGGAAATGCTCTGCAACATTATGGCCTCATCTCTGTGTCTTCTGACCCTACACTTTCTCTCTTGGCAATGCCATGAAATCTCACTTTATCACATTTATTACCTCTACATACCACTGAAGAAGCCTCCCTCCATTCTAACTCTCCACCCTCCTATCCTCACTAATTCTGCCAGGAAGTACCACCACTCTATCCATCAAAAGCTCAGCATACATGTTGATTGCTAAATGTAATAGTCTGATCATGACGCTGAATAAATGTGTCTTTTAAAAAAAAAAAAAAGCTCAGCATACATAATTGATTCCTTCCCACCCATTGCCCTAAATTCCCATCCACCACTAATATTTATTAATTTTATAGTCACCCTCATAGCATTCTAGCACTGACCCTATTGTCACTTGCCAATGCCAAATTAGTAGCCCAAGCTATCCCTACTTTTCATGTGGACTCTCAAGTCTCTCTAATATATTCTACACACTTCTGCCAGATTCACCTTCCTATAGCACAGTTATAATCATGTCACTTACTGCACATGATTTTCACATTTCTGTCCCTCCCCCCAATTGCTAATTGGTATAGCCATTATGATAAATAGTATGGAGCTTCCTCAAAAAAATAAAAATAGAAATACCATATGACCCAGCAACCCCACTTCTGGGTTTATATCCAAAGGAAATTAATCTGGATCTTTTAAAAAAGATTTTATTTATTTATTTGACACAGAGAGAGAGCACAAGCAGGTGGAATGGCAGGCAGAGGGAGAGGGAGAAGCAGGCTTCCCACCAAGTGGGGAGCCTGATGGAGGTTTTGATCCCAGGACCCTGGGATCATGACCTGAGCTGAAGGCAGATGCTTAATTCACCTTAATTCATTCACCTGATGAATCTGGATCTTGACAAAGTATCTGCACTCCGTGTTCATTGCCGCATTATTCACAAGAGCCCAGACATGGAAACAACCTAAATGTCCACTAATGAATGAATGGATAAAGAAAATATGTATATATTGACAACAGAATATTATTCAGCCTTTAAAAAGGAAATCATGCCATTTGTGACAGCATGGATGAAGCTGGAGAACATTATGCCGAGTGAAATAAGCCAGACAAATACTGTATGATTTCGTTTATATGTCAGATGGGGGCATCAAGAGAAAGGGGGAAATGAAGAGATGTTGGTCAAAAAGTACAAAGTTTCAGGGCACCTGGATGGCTCGGTTGGGCAACTGCCTTGGCTCATGTCATGATCTGGAGTCCCAGGATCGAGTCCCACATTGGGCTCCCAGCTCCACGGGGAATCTGCTTCTCTCTCTGACCTTCTCCCCTCTGATGCTCTCTCTCTCTACCTCTCAAATAAATATATAAAATCTTAAAAAAAAAAAAGTACAAAGTTTCAGTTATGCAAGATGAATGAGTTCTGGAGAGCTAATGTATAGCCTGGTGATGATAGTTAGCAATACTGTATTGTATAATTGAAATCTGCTAAGAGAATAGATCTTAAATTTTTTTAATCTTATCACAAACACACAGAGACACACAATTGGTAACTATATAGAGGTGACAAGTTACTTAGCTTGATTGTGGTGATCTTTTTACAATGTATACATTTATGAAAACAGTAAGTTGTACACTTTAAATATACACAATTTTTGTGTCAAAACTATCTCAATAAATTTTTTTAAATAAAGTTGTTTTTTTAAAAAGCTGCTCTCAGGAAGGGGCATTAGTCACTATCACACCAATAACTCCTAGAGATTGGCCAATACAACTTTGTTAGATAAAAACAATGAGTGGTACATACATACACATATATACACATACACATCTTTGTAAAGAAAATGTTGGTTTGGTAACTCACTCAAATTTTCTCAAAAAATAATTATAGGACCCTGTTCTATTTCTATTATAAAAATTATCAGTTATCTTACTGGATTTTTATTTTTTATCTTTATTTTTAGAGGAAACATTTGGTTGGTTTATGTGTTGGTATATAAATTTCATTAAAAAATGTCTAATTTCTTATAAAACTCTTGTAGTAATCACCTGCTTCTACTCCTCTGGAAAATCTATTTTTATTTACAAAAACAAAAAACAAAACAAAACAAACTGTGATTCCTAGCCATAACACAAACACTGGATCCCCCAGTTTACTAAACTGAGTTCATACTTCAAATTTTTCTTTAAATAATCACTGGTTATGTTCATAAATAAGTATATCTTTTATTTGAAGTTGTCAAGGAACGAGGTATTTCAGAGAGATCAATTTTCCAAATAACTGATACGCTTTTTATTTTTTATTTTTTTTAAGATTTTACTTATTTGACAGAGAGAGACACAGTGAGAGAGGAAACACAAGCAGAGGGACCGGGAGAGGGTGAAGCAGGCCTCCCGCTGAGCAGGGAGCCCAATCCAGGGCTCGATCGCAGGACCCTAAGATCCTGACCTGAGCCAAAGGCAGACGTCCAACCACTGAGCCACCCAGGTGCCCCTGATATATGCTTTACATTAAGTCTTTCTAAAACGTATTTAAAATTGACAGTTTTCTTAAGCAGAGTGTATGTAACACAATATAATCTTTTCTTGACAATTCAAGTAATGACTTATGAAGTTAGAAGCGTCCAGACAGTCTGGTTATGTTTCTGAAACCTAAGTCAGTACTGGAATATGGCAGGCCGTAGTGTGCGTTGGGTCCTTCCTTGGGTTGGAAGGGTTGGAAAGCACTTTCCCAGACACCCTTGCAGCTAGGGTTCTGGGTGTGAACTAAGTTCTGCAAGTAGATGCACTTTTCCAAGATTTCAGAGGTAGAAGTAAAATGGAAGTCATTTTCCTGTCATGTCTTTAGCTGATTGTACCAACATCATCATGGAAACGTGGTTTTCCTGAAACATTCCAGAATCCACTGTCCAGCTACCCCGGTCCAGAGGGGTAGTGCAGTAACCTCAGTGACAGATTCTTGATTTCAGCTTCCAGATCCTTGGATCACAGTTAAGGGGACTTTTTTTAATTGCAATATCGTTCATATACCATAAAACTCACTTTTTTTTTTTTTAAAGATTTTTTTATTTATTTATTAGAGACAGAGACTGAGAATGAGAGGGGAGAAGGTCAGAGGGAGAAGCAGACTTCCCGCAGAGCCGGGAGTCCGATATGGGACTCAATCCTGGGACTCCAGGATCATGACCCGAGCCAAAGGCAGTCGCTCAACCAACTGAGCCACCCAGGCGCCCTAAAACTCACCTTTTTAAAGAGTACAATTTACAAGTTTTTAGTATATTCACAAGTTTTTACTATATTCACAATTTACAAGTTTCAATATATTCACAAAGTTGTATCACCATCACCAGTATCTAATTCCAGATTATTTTTATCATCCCCCTCCAAAAAACTCCTTACCCATTAGCAGTAATTCCCCACTCTTCCCCAGTGTACTTTTTGTCTCTGTGGAATCACCTATCCTGGACACTGCATATAAATAGAAACACACTTGTGCCCTTTTATGACTGGCTTCCTTCACTTAGCATGTTTTCAAGGTTCATCAGTGTTGTAACAGGTATCTGTATTTCATTCCTTTTTATAGCTGAATAATATTCCATTGTATACACCATTTCGTTTATTTTTTCATCAACTGATGGATGGTTGGTTTGTTTCGAGTTTTTGACTGCATGAATAATGCTTCCATGAATATTCATTGTAAGTTTTTGTGCAGACATATTGTCTATTCTCTTGGGTATAAACCTAGATGTGGAAGTGCTGGGTCATATGGTAAGCCTATGTTTAAATTTTTGAGGAACTGCCGAACTATTTTCCAAAGAGGTTGCTCCATTTTACATTCCCACCAGCAATGTATGACACTTCTGATGTCTCTATATCCTCACAATGCTTGTTGACTATGGTCATCCTAGTAGGTGTAAAATAGTATCTCTTCATGGTTTGATTTGCATTTCCTTATGGCTAATGATGCTGAGCATCTTTTCATGTGCATATCGGCCATTTTTACCTTCTTTGGACAAATGTCTATTCAAGTGGGCATACTCCTGAACTCTTGTGGCAGCCTTAGAGGTAACAGCCTGCATGGTAGGTTAATTCCACCCTGTTCTGAGAGTTACTCCCAAAAGTATTGCTTCATACTTGCTTCTTTAGCCCTTCCAACAATTTTGTAAATATTTGATTTACTGCTTAAATTAGGTTTTATTTTCTGCATTGAACTCTGACTGATAAAGCTGTCGAAAAATATTACTCAGAGGCTATTTGCTGGTTTGTTTTATATTTTATTGCTGTGCTCGAAATATTTAAGGTTGCTAGACAAGTTACCTCTTGTTATAAATACTATTAGTTTTACATACGTGTATCAATTTTCTACTGGTGCCATAAAAATTATCACAAATTTAGCAGCTTAGACAACACAAATTATTGTTACAGTTCTGGAGGTCAGAAGTCCAACACAGGACTCACAGGTTAACATCAAGGTGTTGACAGGGCTGTATTCCATTCCTGAATGCTCGAGGGGAAGATCCATTTCTGTGCCCATTGGAGTTGTTAATGGAACTCAATTCCTTGCAGTTCTAGGACTGAGATCCCTGTTTCCTTGATGGTTACCAGCTGAGGGCCATACCCAGCTTCTAAAAGCCAACAGTAGTTCTTAGCTTGTGTCCTCCTTCATCTTCAAAGCCAGCAATAGTAGGCTGAATTCCTTCTCTCTCACACTTCCACTGTGTCCTCTTCCTTCTCTGACCCATTCAGCTTCCTTCTTTTTCCACTTTAAAGACTCAGGCAATTAGGTTGGGCCCATCCCAAGAATCCAGGTTAATCTCACCATGTTGTGGTCCTTCACCTTAATCACATCTGCAAAGTCTCTTTGGCTATGTAAGGTATGTATTCAAGTTCTGAGGTACAGTGAGAATATTTTGTGGGGAGGCCATTATCCTGTTTACCACAATACAGATCTTCACAGTTTGAAAATTCTGGTCAGAAGTCATTTGACATTAAAACTGTAATATTGGGTTACGCTGCATTTGGATATAGCTTATTATTTTCTTCAAAGTACTTCAAACATCTTACAACTACTAATTATAACTAGTGATAATTATAACCATGATTTAAATGTATAAAATAAAATACAGATACTTCGACACTTAAGCCCCAGGACACAAAAGTTAATAGCCCACGGTCCTGCCACTTTTTCTAGCACTGAGACACAGCTAAGTAATAATAACTTATATTTAAACGGCACTGTAAATGATCAGTCAGTGTAGCACATGCCACTTGATCTCAGGGTCATGAGTTTGAGCCCCATGTTGGGTGTAGAGCTTACATACATACATACATAGCACTGTCCATTATCTCCTTTAAAATATGTGCTTTCTGGATGTGGTGCATGGACAATGAATCTTGGAACACTGAAAAAAATAATAAATAAAAATAAAAAAATAAAATAAAATTTAAAAATAAAATAAAATTAAGTGCTTTACAATATCCCTGGGAGGTCCACAAAATGGAGTAAGTCTATTATTCCCTTTAACAAATGAGAAAATGGATTCAGAAAGATTAAATAACCTATGCATGTGTTAATGTTTATTAGTCCATATTAATGTGTCATTAATGTGTCATAATATTATTTCTTTCAAATAAAGTGTTATCTCATGAGGGGCATGCGACTGAAATGAACTACACATAGAAAATAAGCTGGTCACAATTTTTACAGGGAAAGCCAAGACAGAATATTTTTAGGAATGACATAAAAACAACAAACAGTATTTGCTGATTTGATCTAAAGGCGGAGAGTTCACTTTGAGGAAAACCAAGGCGTAAGCACTTGCTTTTCAAGGTTTTCATGAAGCTGTTACCTCACTCTTCTTAAACGTACAGATGAAGGAGGCACTCTATGGAGCGCCCAGGGGGCTCAGTGGGTTAAAGCCTCTGCCTTTGGCTCAGGTCATGATCTCAAGGGTCCTGGGATCGAGCCCTGCATCAGGCTCTCTGTTCAGCCGGGAGCCTGCTTCCTCCTCTCCCTCTGCCTGCCTCTCTGCCTACTTGTGATCTCTCTCCTCTCTGTCAAATAAATAAAATCTTAAAAAAAAAAAAAAGGCACTCTAAGGCACTCTGCCTCTCAGATCTTGTCCCTTTTACTAGGGTACAACAAGGGACAGAGGAGTAAGTGGACGAGGACACAAAGGCATGCAAAAAGCAAATCTAAGCAAACCAAAAGCCAGTAGAGTCAATAATCCCACAGACAGAAGGGTGGTCTTGTGTCTTCTTCAGATTGTATTCTGATTCATCAAAGATACTGTAAACTTCAAATTTAAAATCTTTGATTCTATAATTTTCCAATTGTGCCTCTCCCCAGGAAATGAGAGAAAACGAGAAAACGACTCTATTCATTGGCATCCGCCCTACCATCTGCCTTCTTTACCTTCCAGCACCAGTTAGGGAAACAGGATGGTCAATCAGGTGTTTGAACTTATTTCTTCGAATAGGGTGATACCAGACTTGGTCAGCCGGACGTGGAAGAGTACCCTAAGAAAAAGCAAATTACATGAATACACAGCAGAGGGAGCTCTAGTCAAATGAAATCTGTTAATCCTTTGGAATGTATATATTAAAGGCATTTGGAGAGTCTAAGGAAAAAAGAGAGAGCAGAATGCTTAATCAATACTATGCAGAAAAACTGAAACGGGGACAATTCAAAAGTGAAAGAAAAATATCAAGACTGAGAGTAGTAATGATCACTTAGGTAAATCACATTTTATTTATTTATTTTTTAAAGATTTTATTTGACAGAGAGAGAGATCAGAAGCAGGCAGAGAGAGAGCGAGAAGCAGGCTCCCTGCTGAGCAGAGAGCCCGATGCGGGGCTCGATCCCAAGACCCTGAGACCCTGAGACCATGACCTGAACCGAAGACAGAGGCTTTAACCCACTGAGCCACCCAGACGCCTCAAGTAAATCACATTTTAAATAGCATTTCCTTGAAAACATTAGTGCAAATGATTCTAGTTTTCATTCTAGGAAATTAATTTTAAAGTATGTTGAAAGACAATCAGGAATATGTAACATTGGACGTCTCGGTGGCTCAGTGGGTTAAGCTTTTGCCTTCAGTTCAGGCCATGATCCCAGGATCCCGGAGGTGAGTCCCGCATTAGGCTCCTTGCTCAGTTGGGGAGTCGGCTTCTCCCTCTGCCTGCCACTCCCTCTGCTTGTGCTTGCTCTCTGTCTGTCTCTCTCTCTGACAAGTAAATAAAATCTTAAAAAAAAAAAAAAAAAGGAATATATAACATTAAAAAAGAAAAAGAAACAACAAGCCCCAAATGAAGGAACTCGTGCTAAGCCTCACATCAGCAAACCGATACTTAACACCTTACCAAACTGCAGTTCTAGCATCTCTCAAGAGATGCAGAGATCTCTCAAGAGATGCTAGAGCTGGAAGTTCCAATCAGGTGGAAGTTCCTGATCAGCACAAGCGAGGTAATCAGCCTGATAGGCTCCCACCCTTCCCCAGAAGATAACCTTGCTCAAAATAATCCTTTCTTTTGTTTATGATATCCTTGTCCCTGACCCTTTCTGAGAAAAAACAAACAAACAAACAAACAAAAAACCCTCTATTTTGTATAACTTCTCAGAACTCCTTTCCACTTCCTATATGGGATACTGTTTGATTCACGAATTGTTGAATAAAGCCAATTAGGTCCTCAAATTTACTCAGTTGAATTTTGGTCTTTAACAAAGAACACGCTCAATAAATACCTAATGAACTGGTTACCAAAAAGACGTGTTCCCAAGTACTTCATATAGGTATATACTCACTTTTGGGGTTTTAATTTTCTTAGGGGGCAGTAAGTTTTCAGGACAAGGACCAGCATTGGCGGCACAGTTCAGAGAAAGAAGAACTTCCTCAGGGATGAACTCATTCTGAAGGGATGTAGGAAGGGGTTTTGAACGATCCACCGTATTTTTTTTTTCCTTTAGTTCAGGAAGTCCTAAGAAAGTAACAGGAAAGAAAAACTTACTGCAGTTTTTTGTAGTTAGTCGGAGATTCCCAGGCTGCCTTACCAATACCACCTGTATGTTTCTAACAAAGCAAACACTGCTTCTAGTTGCCAAGAATAGTAACAATATTTTAAATACTGAACATCAGGGACGCCTGGGTGGCTCAGTAGATTAAGGCCTCTGCCTTCCGCTCAGGTCATGATCTCAGGGTCCTGGGATTGAGGGCTCTCTGCTCACCAGGGAGCCTGCTTCCCCTTCTTTCTCTGCCTGCCTACATATGATCTCCTGTCAAATAAATAAATAAAATCTTAAAAAAAAAAAAATACTGAACATCATCCAGTCAAGAAAAAAACCTCATATTGCCTTCCCTCCTCACACTAACATCACAGTTTCAAAAACTGAGGCACAAAGATGAATCGCCATTTTTCCAAATTCAAAGTTGAAAATTAAACTCACATCTCCTGCTCAATTAAGTGGAACAGCCTTAAAATGGCAGGAATGCCTCTTTTCCCTTTGATGTGAAAAGGACAAAAGATATATCTCCTCAAAACTGTCAAATTATTTAGTAATTATTTCTAGGTAGATCAAAGGTGAGAATAACTGCATTCATTGGGGCATTTCTAGAGTGGAAGGGATCTGAGTCGGGTTTAAGAGTAAAAGCAGAATTAGGATTGTTGGAAATGAAGAGAGTGGAATAATCTGAGCAAAGTGGCAGAGTACGAACTGTACCCAGAGTGTTCTATTCAGCCTGAGGACTAAAGATAGGGAATGGGGACAAACAGGAAAAGGCCTCCTGTGAAGTCAGTCAAGGAGAGTGGGTGGGGTTGTCCCTCTTATAGCACTCTCCACTGATCTATGCCCCTCACAAAGGATGGCTTATGTTAATGGTCTATTTTTGGAATAGTGATAAGGTCCAGAGCTGACGGCCAAGAAAGAATTCTTGAGATATCTTTGGTGCAATAAAGGTGATTTTATTAAAGCACGGGGACAGGACCCGTAGACAGAAAGAGCCGATGCACTGGGGTTGTGAGAAATGGCTGATGATATACTTGGGAGTTGGGGGAGGTAAGGAAAAAGGGAGGTGTCCAAAAGGACATTCATATGCTAAAGATTTAGAGGATACTGGAGGCCTGGCTACTGCTGGGAGTTAAAGTGTTTTTATTCTAGTAAGGCATTAACATTAAGTTAGTTCAGGGAGCTTTTTTGAAGGAATGCTATACTAATACAACTTTCTGTCAATAAGCAGCAAGTGGTAAAGAAACTAAACTTTGTTTACATTTTCTTCCACCACTGTTTCCCACATCACTCATGGAAGAGGGTGATGTTAGGGCTCCAGAGAATTGAATTATGGGTCTCTGAAAGTTACACTATTGATAAGAATGCTTTTTCCTTGTAAATCACTAAGACATTGGTAAAATGATGGAGGCTCATGTCAGGTGGGACTGTGATCTCTATTAGTTTTTCCATTTTTTTCCCCTTCCCTCGGCTTTAGGGCAGCCAGCAGTATCTGAGGAGTGTCACACAAATCTCACCCAGGAACTGGTATGGGGAGGGTTTCGGGGTGTCACCTTAAGCCCTCAGCTTGCCTTCTGCTCCCTTATCATTAATTTCTATAAGGAGGTAGCATGCATTCCCTGTTCACCAGCAAAACTTCTAAAGTTCCAATTACCAAATCTCTTTATCTCTTGAATGTTTGAAATGAAGGTAGAATATCATAAGAAATAGGAAGGAAAAAAAAAAAGCTGGATGGAGCTTTAATACAATCTCCCCTTAACCAAGATGAAGGTGTTGGAGGCAGTTTTGGCATAATGGGAGTAGGGATGAGCCTAGCTGATTCTTATCCTAGAGCAGGCCTGCATTTATCTCTGTATGAATGAAAATCTTAAGGAATTACTGTCATTTAGAATAATTATTAAAACCTGATACAAACTAGTTCCTTAAAGTTAGAGCCCAGGTACTAAAAAAAGTAGTTTCATGCAACATTTGGAACTAAAACAGGGTGAATATAAAACTAGGAGCGCTTGGGTGGTTCAGTCCGCTGAACATAGGACCCTGGATTCCGGCTCAGGTCATGATCTCAGGGTGGTGAGATCCAGCCCCGCCCTTGCACTCTGCATTTAGCTGGGGAGTATGCTTGAGTATTCTCCCTCTCCTTCTGCCGCTCCCCCCACTTTTTCTCTCTTTCTAAAATAAATAAATCTTTAAAAAGAAGTTTTTAAAACAATATAAAACTCCTCATCATTTGAAAAAAAATTACAGTCTTTAAGTGGAGTACTGAGGCAGGACTCTGACTCGAAAGTACTATAAAAGGAATGGCTTTTGATTTTGTTGAAACAAGTATATTACATAGACAAAACTAATTAAGGTCTCCTGAAGTCTGATTCAGGAGAGCGGGAAAGGGACTGTGAGTTCTGTCCATGGCCATGGTTACTTGTGTCTGCGGGATCCTTGAAGAACTTTACCTGTCTCCTCTTTGGATGCAGAGACTTTTAATTTTTTGTCCTCAGATGTTAACAAGGAGGTTAGCAATGTGGAGGACACTTTCGGAAGAGACATAATAGTCAAGGCTTCCTACCACTCTCTTTAGTAATTTGAAATACCGCTCCAGAAAGCTAACTTAGACAAATCAGCGGCGTACTGGGATTTGGCAATCCTGCAGGCAAAAGGGAGAAAACGAGAGAGACCCATTTAGTGCTTATGTTAAGATCAGAGTTTATAATTCAACTAGCATGAGTTTTCCTTCTTTGGGGACCCTTCCGCGTTCTCTCAGGTCACCTGACGCGACTGAGAAGCCTGCGGCTGGGTCGGGGTCCGGGCCCAGGCCGGGAAGGACACGCTCGGCCCACCCGCCGGCCGCCGGCCCCACCCGGGGGGCGCCCCTGGCTCCAGGCGGGGAGCTGGGGTCCACGGCCTCCTTCCAACCCCCACGCAGCGCCCCGGGGCACACCAGCTGCAAGAACTCGGGGCAGGACGGAGTCCGCGCCGCGTCGCTCACCAGATGTGATGGGAAACAGACACAACCGCTACCGGTAAATTGTGTTTCCCGCCAGATATCCCGCGTCGCCCTTCTACGGAGTGCCTGAGTGTCGCCATAGAAACCCAGGACCCGGAGCTTTGGCCATCCTCACTGGGGGCTGTCTTCGGGGCCCCGGCGGACGAGCGGGACAGCTAAGAGTCCCAACACCCGGGGATGCGGTGTTTTTCACCACAGGATAGGTTCAGCAGCGATTGAGAACAAACATATTTAATCGGGTCGTTCTCACGGAATGCGCAGGTGTCTGGATGCTGGCGCTTCCGCCCGCAGGTCGTCGCCAGTGCGCAGGCGCCAGCGGGTCGGGGGTCGCTCTCCCGGGGACGACCTTCGCGGCTCCCGGCGGAAGGCGCCAGTCGCCAGCATCCCCGTAAGAGATTTGTTTTTCCATCGCTCTCCCCCACTTGTTTTGTTGTTTTACCAATTAAAAAAAAAAAAAAAAAGCCAAGTTCAAGGTGAACTTAGTTAACCAAGAGCTTTGGTTTCCCATCTGTTGAGACTTCCTTGCGGATGCTGCCCCTGCCCTTGGCCTCTTGGTGAAGTCTTCCTTGGGCACCTACGCACTACCAGCACCCCCAACCCCACCACCACCCCACCCAGCACACTGAAGGCATCTTAGGTCGAGGGTTTTTTGGCTGGAGGCAGGGAAAGAGATTGCACTTTAGGCAGAGCCAACCCAAATAAAATTGTTGGAGCTTCCCAAAAACCGTTCCCAGGAAAGAATGGGATAAACGCATTGGCATGGAGGAGCTGAAGTCCTGCTCCTTACCGCCACCCGGGATCATTTTCTATTAATATGGAGCCTTGGGGCGCCTGGGTGGCTCAATGAGTTAAGCGTCTGCCCTGGGCCGAGGTCATGATCTCAGGGTCCTGGGATCCAGCCCCCCATCAGGATCCGTGCTCAGGGACAGCCTGCTGCTCCCTCTTCCCTTCTCTAGTAAAATACACCTCTTTAGAATCTAGCAGTATTATGAACAAATTTCCTAATACCACTCACTACCTTAAAAAAAAAAAAAGGGAACCTTAATGCCAAATAGTGAGGTGGAATCCCAGTGTCTAGAGGACTCTAGTCTGGCAAATAACTTTAAGAAGGGAAGATATCTTATTCAATTGTCCTATTCCTTAGTACCAAGCACAGTACCTGGCCCAAACTACCTGGTGTTTGAAAATAAACTGGACAGTTCTGTGCTGATGGATTTGGTCTCTGGTTTCTCGTTTTCAGGATAATAGCAATGAAAAATATAAGCGAAGTGTTGAAAATAAAAACACCACAATTTTGAGTGCCTGGGTGGCTCATTTGGTTAAGAATCCAGCTCTTGGGTTTTGGCTTGGCCCATGATCTCATGGGAGGTGGGATGGAGCCCCCAGTGAGCTCTGCAGTGGGGGACAGGGGGTCCTAGAGATTCTCTCCCTCTTTCCCTCCCCTCCCCCATCACGGTCTCTAAAATAAATAACACACACACACACACACACACACACACACACACACACACACACACAATCTCTGTGACCCATTGTAATTCTCTTAATCAAACACTTTGGCTGGCTGAGCATTTTAGCCTTTAGTTCTATTCCATCACTCATTTTTCTCTAGATTTTCCAAGAAATCAACAGAGGACACACAACACTCATACAGCACACACGTAGTTCCCTCTAAGGACTGGCAGTGATCAAACAGGTGAAGGGTAAAAGCAATGCACAAGCAGGTGGAAGGTAACTTTCCTCCAGTTTGCCTTCCGCTTTCCTCACCAGTAGTGTGACTCTACATTCTAGTTTGGAACCATAACCAGAAGACTAACTTCAGAGATTCTAAAATTCCAGAGTTACAGCTTACACAGTTTATCAAGCCTTTGGGTACTGGAAGAACAAGATAACTAATCTTTCATATTCTTAACCCAGTTTTAAAAAAGTATCTAAGTAGGGGATGGATAGAAGAGATAAAGACAAGTGAACAGATTCAAGAGACACATAGAAAGTTAAAGCTCTAGAATTTGGTAAGTGGTTAGATCTGTGGTATGAAGAAAAAGACATCAAAGGATACTTCTGATTTTCCATCCTGTGCAATAGTGTGATTATACATAGTTTCCTGAGCAAAGGTGAGTGTTAAAGTTTTAGAAATATATGAAGTAAATGCACAAAAACAGATGATCACTTAACAGTATTACAGTAAAGGTGCCTGGGTGGGTCAGATGGTTAAGTGTCTGCTTTCGGCTCAGGTCTTGATCCCGGGGGCCTGGGATCGAGTCCCACTTGGGGCTCCCTGCTCCTTGGGGAGCCTGCTTCTCCCTCTGCCTTTCTCTCATGAACAAATAAATTAAAAAAATATTACAATAAGACCATAACTATTGAATACAGTTGCTACTCTTGGGAAAACTCCTCTTGTAATTTTGATTGATAGCAAGAGAACCCTAAAGTGGAGAGAGGTAAAGTATTATTGAGGTCTTTGATGGAAAATATCACACCACAATCCAAGATGAGCAGGTAGTAATTTTCCTAAATGGAAAACCTGATAGTAAAAATGTCAGCCATAGTTATAATGAACAGGGCTAACTGAGCTTGTTGGCATTGATTGAATTCTGTGGCAGCTTAACACACACCCAACTCAGCAGCAGGGTCCCTCCGGCTTCAAGTGGAGAGCATCTCAGAAGAGATTCAGTCAGTATGATCACCAGACACACCCTGAGCTTGGAAAAAAAGCAGGAATGCATTTGCACCAATCTCTTTGACCAATTCAGTTTTCCTTTTTTTTTTTCCCTGAGAGAGAGCGAGCAAGAGTAGGGGAGTGGAAGAGGGAGAGACTCTTAAGCAGGAGCCAAGTGCAGAGCCCTATGCAAGGCTCAATCTCACCACTCTGAACCAAAATCAAGTCTGGATGCTTAACTGACTAAACAACCGAGGCGCCCCTCACCGATTCCATTTCTAAGTGTGTGGGCAGGGATTACACACTCATTTGTAGGCACATACAAATAGCATGCATAGCTTCCTGAAGGAGTCTGACTGGGGAATAGGCCAGTATTTGTACTTCGTGTAGCTAAAGATTGAAGGTATCCCTAAGTGCTGTGAAGGAAACACCGGGAAAGAAACCCAGGCACTGCCCAGCCAAGCGCCTCTCAGGGGAAGAGTAACTCCTAGTGTCGCTTCCGCAGAAGGACATTCCTAAAACAGAAATTATGCCTCCGCTTGTCTCAGTTATGTCATTATTCAGTTAAGTCCCCTCCTTCTGATTCCACGTGACTGTGGGTACGGGAAGAAAGATGCTTTTGGTTTTGTTCTGAAGCGTATCTTCAGTACACAGCACAGTACCTGGAATGTGGTGTTGACGTAGTCTAGAAGAAATTCATCCTTCTCATCATACCCTACATTGGGCTTCTACAGAGCAAATTCAGTCATCAGTCGTGCCAACCTGATTGATTTCTCATGCTGTATTTACCAATCTGTGTGATTTCTCATGGTATAATTACAAGCCGGTATTCCAGTTTTATCAGTTTCAGGAACTTCGTTCCCTGGAGTCCAAATGCCAAGTTGAGCCTAAAAGGTCAGGACCCTCAACTTCATTAAATTCATCAAGGAAAACTGCCACACCATGGTTTTGCCCCTAGTGCCAAAGAATACTCACTTGGTCCAAGAAACAGCAAGGGGCCCATCTAATTTCTGAAGGGACCACCCCCTTCCCAGTCCTCTGGCCCTACCGAGGCAGGCGGCTAGAGCCAGAGCAGCGGAGATTAGGCGACTTAGCTGTTTTTCTTCTTAGCAGCTTCTTAGCTGTTAGTATGATGATGCTTCTATGGAAAGAATGTTGTGATGTCAAATCCCAATCACAATAGGTTCCTATTTATGAGGAGATTCTTTGGAGGAAGGAAAGCAATGAATCTTGCTTCAAAATCAGTTTCCCCAAGTCTTGTCTGAAAAGGCACAATTCTCCACTAACATATTTGCCACCTCTCATTAAAAAACTAAGTCCATTTCTACCCATTAGGGGAGGAGCTGAGTACAATTTTAGAAACAGCTATTCATAAGTTTTAAGAGGCCAAATACAAAAGGAGTCAATCAACAAATAATGACCACAATAAAGAGAGGAGGCTCAAAGTGTCAATGTCACAACTGGGCCCTACCATTGATTAATTTGTAATCTTTAACATGACTCCTCCTCCATCATTCTGGGTAAGAAAGTTGTTATTTGCCTTCTCTTTGGCTGTATTCTGCACATAAAGCTGCCTAACATTAAGATGAAAAACATCTAGGGCTCCTTGGTGGCTTAGTCCGTTAAGTGTCTGCCTTTTGGCTCAGGTCATGATCCCAGGGTCCTCAAGCCCCACATCAGGCTCCTTAGCAGGGAGTCTGCTTCCCCTTCTGCCCCTCACCCTGCTTGTGCATGCGTGCTGCCTCTCAAAATCTTTTAAAAATGAAAAACATCTGGGGCGCCTGGGTGGCTCAGTGGGTTAAAGCCTCTGCCTTCAGCTCAGGTCATGATCTCAGGGTCCTGGGATCGAGCCCCGCATCGGGCTCTCTGCTCAACGGGGAGCCTGCTTCCCCCTCTCTCTCTGCCTGCCTCTCTGCCTACTTGTGATCTCTCTCTCTCTGTCAGATAAATAAATAGAATCTTTAAAAAAAAATGAAAAACATCTGTAATTATGAAATACGCAGATATTGAATAAACTTGATTACTTTTAAAAACAACAGAACTAGGTTTTTCCCAAATATATTTATTTACCACATTCTTCACATATGCAATATTTTGTCATTTTATGTAATGTAGATTTTAAGACAATGCATACTGAACAAAGTGACAGTACCAGTGATTAGACACACAGGGCATGGCGTTGGGGAGAGGGAGTGGTTCCTGAATAGAAATTCTGGAAAACAGTAAACATGACTGAATTAGAAAAGACATCTTTAATTATAGAAAAACATTTAAAACCACTTCAGATGCATGACCTCTGCTGTGTTCAGAACACAATGGATTTAAAGCATAAGCCGGACGAGTGTAGACATAGGAAGGAAGCGGCCGCACGGGCCCAAATGGCAGAGCCGTGGCTGGAGCTGCAGCGCTCTTCCCACCCAAGAATTGGCACATTTGCACATGGGAATCCAAACTGTATCTCTACCCGACTGCATGCACAAACTGCCTCACATCTCAGTGAGAACCATGAGAAAGCACACCCACCACCACATTAAAACAAACGAACCCCACAGCATGATTACCTGCTAGCTTCACGTTAGCACTCTCTTGGCAGTGCTACTAGAAATAAGGAAGAAAGCATTCAGGAAAAAAAGGAATACAGAAGAGGCAGTCTTAGTTGTCTTTTAAAAAGTACATCACTTGAGATTAACCCTTTTTCTCAAATCCAAATTAGCTACTAAAAGTCTTTATGCTTTACAGAAAAGAAGTGCAAACTTTATTAAAAGGACTTGGTAGATTATATAGGCTATAGCTTTCCAGTTTTATCATTATTGATGTTCAAGTAGGGCATTAAATTTAGGGTGAGAAAGAGCACAGGCAGACCAAGCAAGAAGGATTCCATTCTCCCCCTTTCAACCAGAATTGAAGTTGTGTTTTACCTCCTTTATAAACTGGGTTCCAAAATTCTGTTACCTGACAGAAACTTTAGGGATGTTAGAAACCACTCAAATGCTTATATAAGCTTTACTAGTAATATTCGTTCTTTTCCTCAGAACCTTTATGTCCCAGTGTTTTCAATTTCTGAGCCATAAACATAAGCCTAGAGATAAGATATGTAAAACAGTGTCCAAGACAGATCTTTCTCTGATAGTATTTATGCACACATATAAACTGTATTATAAAAACTACATAAGTCACATAAAATTTGCACAAGGTTAGTAAGCAAGTCCATCACATTTTGTTATTAACAAAATGTGAACTATCTTCCATTAAGAATTTTGCCTTCCAAGATTATAAGCATTCTTTACACTGGCTAAAGTAAAGCCTCATTAGTTTTCTTCCTCTCCATAAATTCTAAAATTTAAAGTGTACACACTGTTCTAACACTTAAATACCTAGGTAAAAACAGACATGCTTTTCGTTTTAGAATGCTAAGCAGGTAAATATGAAAGTAATTTTGGAGGTGGGAACATGAGTGCCTTTAAGAATCATGTTTGTCTCTCAAATAAATAAAATCTTTAAAAAAAAAAAAAAAAGAATCATGTTAAATTCCCGGCAGATCGGTTATGGGAGTGCTTGTATCAGTCAAGGTGACCATGGGGATTCACATTATCCTGAGTCTATTTAAAAGCACATACTCTCAGGAGAGTGTGCAGCATTTGAAACATTCACATTTTTAAAAAAGATTCCAACGAGATAACAAGGATTCAGGTTTAGAATTTATGGAAGGAAAGAAGATAATGAGGCCCTTTTTCTGCCAGGGCTAGTGTTTTGCAACAACCCTATGAGGTAGTTACTGCCCTCATTTTACAGATGAGGGAAACTGTGGCTCTGAGACAACTGTGCCCACTGTCACACTGCTAGTAAGGATGGGGCTAGCTTAACATCCATAGAGGCCTTCTTGCTGCGCCAGCCGTTTTCCAACCAGGTATCTGGGGGTAGGAGAAATTGGGTGTCCCAAACAACAGGACTCCGGCCCTGGATCCCAATCTCAACCAGAAGCAGCTCTGTTTTACCTGTTTTGCATGCTGGGCTTAAGTGTAACAGTTTTTTTATGGTTTCATAACGAAAACACACGCCATTGGGCCACCTGGTTACTACGGTTGTGTTAGTTTACCTTCATTATTTTTCCCTATACAAAATAATGAACTTTAAAATTACTCATGATCACATAAAACAAACATCTTTTTGCAGAAAAGACCTCAACAATTCATAAATCACATCTTTTTTGGTACATAACCCATATGACCAACCTTTTTAAATACATAATGCTCTTTTAGGCTTTCTATAAAGACTTCAGGATTCCATTTTTCAGGCCAAGTATAATTTTAAAATTCAATGAAAACTGCCTACACAAAATCAATGACTTGTACAACAATCTGTGTTTACAATTATAAACTATTTACACACTGCACCCTCTTCACCTGCCAATGTCACCCACTCTTACCCTACAACTAAAAGGAAAAGGCACTTCCCCCACTCCTCATGCTTCCAAAAGCAAAAGTAGTTACTGAAAGGTTAAAAACAGCCTGAATTTTCTAATTAAATTCTAACATAAAGCAAGCAGCTTCACTTAGGCCACTGTAGGAGGTTAATCCACCAAAAACAAACAACCAACTCCATTTTCCTTTACTATCCAGGACTGAGAATGAAAACATCTAACAGATTTAAAACAAAGTTTGAGGGGCGCCTGGGTGGCTCAGTGGGTTAAAGCCTCTGCCTTCAGCTCAGGTCATGATCCCAGGGTCCTGGGATGGAGCCCCTCATTGGGCTCTCTGCTCAGCAAGGAGCCTGCTTTCCCCTCCCCCTCTCCCTCTGCCTGCCTCTCTGCCTGCTTGTGATCTCTTTCTCTCTGTTGAATAAATAAATAAAATCTTAAAAAAAAAAACAAAAACAAAGTTTGAGATAGAGCTATTGCCTTGGAGAAAACACCCACAAGAATGGCTACTATCATTAATACTTCTTATAGGAAAGGGGTTTTAAACGCTTTCCTTTTCAGAATGAAAGAAGTATCATCCTGTAACTAATTTTCACCCTTATTAGCAAAAGAGGAAAAGTCAAGAAATCTTCCTGAAACACATCAGAAGTTTTAATTTGTTTAGGAGTGTTAGGTAGTGGTTTAAGTAAAACGACTTTTGCTAAGAGTGGCTAGCAGTCCATGGCTATCAAACTAGTTTCTGTCACAGAAAGCAGCTATTCCTTTTAAGTATTTGTGAAAACTTCTTAGGGCAGTCTTATTGTTCTAGAGTCCTTAGTTTTACTTTTTGTTGTCACCTCAAGCTCTTGGGGGTGGGAAGGAGCACTAATAAAGGGAAGATGAGATCATCCTAAAAACAACAACAACAACAACAACAAACCCGCCAGCCTTCATCAATCCAACAAATAGAGTATTCAGAATAGACAGAGAGCAACAAAAATCAATGAGCAATGAACTCTCATTTACATTTAACATTTGAACTCCCATTTAACATTTACAGCACTTAGCAGAAATACAGATCTAAGAGTTCCATTCTGTCCCTTCAGGCAATGACTTACTCATCAGTGAGTCTTAGACCAATCTGGTGTTCTTAACTCCCTCAACATATTTAAAATGTAGTCCGAAATTCAAGTGACTGACTGATTTTAATTTTTAAGAAGAATACCACCAATTACAAGACGTATTAATCGGTCTCGTTTGGAGGTTTGGCTCTGTCACAATTAAACCACCGCCGTACAGACACTTAACTGCTGGGAACGTGTGAAAACCTTCTGTTACGGGCACTTCTGTATGTTAAAGCTGGGCTTGATGTTTGAAAATTGCCTAAACTCATCTGGATCAAGGGTACTGAAGAAAATGGGTAATGAGGCTGGGAACTTGTAGTACAAATTAAGTTGTGACTACTAAGAAACTCCATTCTCCTTGTGACATTCAAACTGACTTTAAAACAATTCCAAAAAGATGTCCCAAAACTTTTTGGATAGAAGTAGGGCTATTAGAATACCAACATAGCTTCTCAAATTGGCTACTCCAAATAAAAATCCCCTTTTGGGTAATTCTTGAGTCTCACTTCTTTGAGTGTAAGAGTCAACTGCATGGTCTCTGATCCCATTCAAAGCTGGGTCTTGACAAACATAATCACACCTCATACACACAAGCAAAATAATTCCTACACACCACACCGTATTAGCAGTGGGCATCTTATCATATGGAAACAACACATAATAGAGTACATTTTCTTGAAAATGATCACATATTAATTTGTTTCACCTAAAGTATACTACGGTTAAAAGTGTAATAATTGAGTAGTGCAGAAGCCAGCTTCTGGATTTTTAAAAATCACTTTAATATTAATGGAACGTGATTAATACTTATATGTTACAGACTTACTAGTCTGCCAACTTTTTCAAGTCAGTATTTATTAAACAGTAAGTATACCAAAGGGTATTGCTAAATAACTTCCCAAAAGTTACTACCTTAAAGTTTAAACAACAAAAAAAAGTTTTATCTTTCACATAAGCTCCACGATAAAGTAATTTAAACATATGATTGACTCGGCAAGTCTTTTTTAAAAATTACTTTGGAAGTTGTAAAAGGAAATGTCTTTTCTTTGTCCTGTGACATTTTTTTCTTCTTCCCTTCCTACTTCTTTCTGTTCCCTTAGGGAAATATGTAAGATTTCAGATGTAAACTCAAGAATCCAAGGTGAAAGGTATAATTTTGTTTCACAGAAATCGTGACCTACACTTTATAGAGAAAACAAGGTAAAAACTGAGTAGAAATGAACTTTTTTTCCAAAAAAAAAGACACAAATAGGAGCATAATGAGATTATCTTTGGAAACTGGAGATTTTCCCTCTATTAGAAATAGCAAAATGTTCCACATTTCTTTTCTTTCCCAAGTACATAGTTAATTACCATACATTCCAACAGTGTGCCTGATAAAAATTTCTAAGCCCAAAACATTTAAATGATTTCTTCATAAGTGTTTTGGCTAAGCCCGTGGCCAAGGAAACATGGGGTTTAGTCACGATGTTTAGATGGGAGTCAAAAAACAAAACCCCCAAAAATCTGTCACTATGTCAGCTGTAAGTCTCCCTTCTCCCAAAAAGGTACCCCCTCAAAAAAAAAAAAAAAAAAGAGTACTGCTTTAAGTGCACAAGATTCCAGTAAACTCGCAAATCTCAGCTGACCTAGGAACGGAGCAAGCCATCTGTAAAGCGCGGAGTGATCCAAATACCACAGATAACTTCAGTAATGGCTGGAAACAGATGCCGGCCCCAAATCAGGCAGAATACCCATCTTCAGTACCAAGGAATAAACAAAGTCCAAGCTTCTAAAACACGTAACGACATGTCCAGGAACGTGGCCGGATATAATCCAGAAATGTGGGCTTCAGTGGGGAAAGAAGAATAGAAGAGTAGTTTATTTGTACACGCGCATGCACAAGGTGTTGGGGTAGACAGAGGGGCATTAATTTTATACACTGCACACCTCTACGATGCCTCCCAGCATTTCAGTAACCTTAAGCTATAAGCAGCTTGCTAATTCAAAAAATGTTAATTATTTTTATCTCTAGATTATAGGGATTTAGAAGTTTTACACCAAGTTTTCAAAGTCCAGTCAATTCTATAAAATTACATGGACTTCCGACCAAATTCCAAACAAGCACCACCTCTCTTTTGGATCTTGCATTTTATTTTAGCACAGGCCTTCTGTTAGTGGCCTAACATCTAAATTGTGGTAGGGTAAGGATGATTAAATATATACACAAATTACTATAATACAAAGTTTAGAATTACTAAATTACCTAAATGAGAACAGATGAAGTACTATGAAAGTTCAGCAATAGGAAAAGACTGGAGCAAGAATTTGAAAAAGCTGGAAGATGTTGCATCCAAAGTGGATTTTGAGAAAATAAAACCTGACTGGTAGAATCAGAGTGCAGAGAGTACCATAACCAGAGACAGACCAAAGCAGCTAGTTCAGATGCACAAAGGAGGAGGACGTAAAGAAGAAATGAGGAGAAATTAGGGCAACATAAGAAAAATAAGGTAGGGGCACCTGGGTGGCTCAGTGGGTTAAAGCCTCTGCCTTCAGCTCAGGTCATGATCTCAGGGTCCTGGGATCGAGCCCCGCATCGGGCTCTCTGCTCAGCAGGGAGCCTGCTTCCTTCCCCCCTCTCTCTGTCTGCCTGCCTCTCTGCCTACTTGTGATCTCTCTCTGTCAAATGAATAAATAAAATCTTAAGAAAAAAAAGAAAAAAAGAAAAACAAGGTAGATAATAGGAGAAGCTTTGCAAAAGAAACATTAATTTGCCTATAGGTGTCTTCAGTTATAGGTACCTAGGAGAAATAGTCAGATAGGCACCCCCTATATATTTGGGAGTTATCTGTATGCAATTGAAAGTGAGAGATTTAAAAATGAGACTCTTACATAATTACAAACAACAACGACAAAGATCAATGGAAATGGGCAGGCACAATAGTGTAGCTGGACATTTTCACAGAGTTTATTACTCTGGGAAGGCAGAAGTAACAAATATATATACGTGTGGGTGGTGACAGGGGGTATGCATGCCACTGAGAAGACCGTGCAGAACACCTGTATTTTCAGGACACCTGAGGTAATTAGAAGACCCTTAAAAACAAACAAAAAGTGAAAAAGGTGGGGGAGGAAAAAAAAAAAAAGCAAGAGAGAGAAGGGAGGAAAAAAAAAAACAAGAACTAGGAGCATTCCATGTAAAGAAACCAAAGAAATGAAAAATTTCCAAGCCAGTGCAGTAAGAGCAGATAATAACCTAATCCTTTTACTCTGTTTCCCTCCCCTTAACATTAATTCAGCATCATCTCCACTACTCTTCTTCTCCTTAATACTGCCTTTGAAGCCTCACAGTCAGGGGACAAAAACATTACTTTTCCACTCCAGCCTCACCGAGAACTCACATTTTTGAGAGGACAGTGCTGACGTGCATACCACTCTTGGGAATAAAAGCACAGGATGACTCCATGGCCCGCGAAAAGGGAAGTCCACATCATAACATTCCAAATTGGCCTTTTCCGACTGTCATTGACAATGAAGTTGAAAGCCACTGAAGTTAGAATGATAAAAAATGAATATATAGTTATCACAACATCATCTATCAGGAACAAGGGGCCCAAGATATGTGGTGTAATCATGTAATTATAACAACGAGCATCAACTGTGGGTATACAGGTTTATTCTGGCCATTGGTTCTGTAAATAAAAAATGAAGCTTCAAGTGTTGAGATTTATTAATCAGTGATTAACTGGAAATCAGAGAATATTCAGAGCAGGTGAAACTAGATTTCATGGAATCATTCATATTTCAATTTGTCCTTCCCTCCACCCACACAAACAAGGGTCCATGTTTTCCCGGGGTGAACAAAGACAGAGTACGGAACTCGTTTATAGTCTCCATGACCTCCCAAATCAGTGTTATCATTAGTCTTCAAGAGGCTATTTAAGTTCATTCTCTACTTCAAAGGGTGAGCGTCCTGCGACAGAGCATGGTTAATTACTCAAAGTCAATGCTGTGACCGTCTAATAAACACTGCCTTGAAGTGGCATTGCTACAATCCAGCTGTCCCCCCTGCCTTAGACTTCATCATCTACATTTCTCTTTAGCGTGATCCTCAGTACTCTCAGCATGCTAAGATACTTACTTCCAAAGAACATGAAGAGCACGAAAAGCACTGGATAGAAAAAGTTCAAGCAAACAGCCAGGGCGTATTCATGCACTACGGCAGACACAGCAAAGACAGCTAACATGGCAGCCGACTTGAATCTCTTAGTGAAAAACTAGGGTAAAAGGAGAATATGAAAAAGTAATGTTTTAAAAAGTAATTATGCCCAAAGTAGACACATCCGACCCTTGAACAACACGGGTTTGAACTGCATGGGGCCACTTACTCAATTAATACAGCCCAGTACAATAAATGTATTTCTCCTTATCATATTCTTATCAATATTTTCTTTTCTCTAGCTTACTTTATTGTAAGTATACAGTATATAATACATGGAACATACAAAATGAATGTAAACCAACTATTTATCTTATCAGTAAGGTTTCCAGTTGATAGTAGGTGATTAGTAAAGTTTTGGGGAGTCAAAAAATTACATACAGATTTTCTGACTGCATGGAAGGGTGAGCACCCCTACGGCACTTGTTGTTCAAGAGTCGACTGTATATAAGACTTATAAATTATCACATGCTAAAGGTGCTTATTTGATTATGTTTATATTTGATTTTTCCAATCTATTCCTTGGGTTAATCCAAATGTAGTAAATAATTACAAAAAACACCTATGCTTTAAAATCCTTATTTTACTAAAATGCACTATCAAAACCATAAATGTTAAAAAAACTGGGTATATTTTCAAAAACCTACTTGTAACCTATATTGTAAGTCACTACAATAGACAAAACATAGTTTTCATATATAAAATGGACACATCAAATCTCCATCTTCAGAGTAACACCGTATGGTGAATAAGGCAGGCATCCTCTCCATTTGCAGTACAGGCCTTGTCCGTAAGTGACACCACATTTACGAATGAAAGAATGCTTGACTACAGCACTGTTTGCACCATGTCATGCGATCACTTAGCCAAAGAGTGACCTACTTAATGACTAAAACCTGCAATCTGGAGATACCAGGGATAATCAATCCTGATAGTCATCAGTCTACATACATCCTGTTCTAAATAAAGAATGCCTCAAAGACACGTATCACCAACGGAGAGATATAAATCCAAACATAAGGGTTTCCCTACTTCAGCAAAGAAACCAAAACAAACAAACAAACAAAACAAACAAAAAAACAATCCTACAGGGAGATTATTTATTGGCAATGATATTCATAAAAAATGATCCATTACCAGTGGATCATTTCACCTTCTCTAGATGCCTCCATGTGTTCTTACTTCGTAATTGTGTAAAATAAACCCAGAGCACAACCACAGTGTTAGATCTCATCACTATACATACTGGTCTCTAAGCAGTACTGTTCAAAGCATAAGCTGTCTTAGACATAAATGGCCCACAGACAACTGAAGACCACTTCCAGCTGCACAATACTTTCTAGAAAAGGCTCTCCATTTCTTTAACATTAACTAAATCTTGCCACTTACCCAGAGAAAGTCCTTATAAGCATAGTAATACAGCCAGTCATGAACCACCACGTTCCAGGTCCTGTAATAGTTAGAGTATGATGTGGAGTTCCACCAATCCTGAGGGAAAAAAGCAAAGGTTTAGAACTACACAAATACACACATATATAAACACAGAAGCAAAGCAAAACCCCCTGAATATTCACAAAGAACATACACACACAACATAATATCCACAGTGTGTTATGATAATTTGCTAATCCATACACTAATGTCAGAAAAATCTTAAAAGGTATTTTGGTTACTAGTGCTCAGTATATGAATTTCAGTTCCATATATGATGAAGTCCCTAACTTCATTTTGTCCCATTATCAAAAAAGGTATGATGGAAGATACAGAACATATAGAATCATTAAATCTAAGGTTCACCTAAACAGCAATCAGTAAATCCCCTTACCTTGCTAAAACACAGGGAGAGAATTCTAAGAGCCGCCCTGGTGGTACCATAAATGACAAAATTTACATTGTACGAGGAGCGAGACAATGATCACCTGCAACATATCCCTCCCTACTTTAAGATCAGACCCATGGAATCAGACAGCTGAAGTCTGCAAGCCACACCCCCTTGCCAAGTGTGAGAATACTACTCAAGGATAATCAATGCCTTTCAAAATAAAGGAGGGAAAAGTTATTTCCTTTATGAATTATTCAACAGTCTTAAATAATTTGCTAAGATCACTCCTACGACATCAGACAACCAATTTCAAATGACCTGCAAAGTCTCATGATGCCCCCTGGACACACGCCTTCCCACCAATACAGGATCTAACAGAAATCATATGCTCTTTTAAGGGAGCAGGTATCAAAGGTAGAAGATAAGGCTGTGAGTCCCTACTAAGTATATCAACATCAGAATCTCAGAATTAATATTGGTAAAACTTACGGAAAAAGAACTTCACAATGTTTATATTAAAAAGCTAGTAGCCAAGCTCAAATACTTAATAATGAGGACATAAGTACACAAATAAAATGTGAAAAGGAGCCCAAGTAAGCTTTACCTTATAAAACATCCTGTCACCAAAGCGTAACATCTCAGCAAAGGCATTCAGCCAGCAGTGCAAAAAGGCAAAAAATATGAGGAACAGCATCAGCACACCTAAAAATAAGATTAACAATATCAAAGAGTCTTTTCCAAATAGCTCATGCAAAGCAGTTAATTTTATGTCATCATGGGCTTAAGCTAGAATTATTCCATAAAATAAAAGTTACTGTTCCAGCTTACCCATTCAAGAGATGACACCGTGTTCTTTTGAAAGTTATTTTAATTTTAGAAAGCATTAAATTCCTGCCAAGTGGGTTTTATAGATAACAAATGACCCAGCCTGTTTTTAATAGAAATGCCTGGATGTATGGCTTAACTTGATACCCGAGGACCTCATGCATTCCTCTAAATGAGGTGTTAAAATGTGGCCCTCATGCATTCCTCTAAACAAGGTGTCAAAAACTGTGGGAGATTTTGCCCCCTAGAGAACATCTGACAATTCTGGAGACAGTTTTCGTTGTCACAACTCAAGGGGTAAAGGGTTGTACTACTGATGTCCAGTTTTTAAAGGCAAGGACATTGCTAAATATCCTATAATGCACAAGACAGCCTAAACCATAGAGTTATCCAGCCCAAAATGTCCAGTGACAAGGTTTACCCTATCTCTGACTCTATTCCCAGTGTTGTAAACATCATCCATAACTGGACTTCGCCATTTTAAAATACTCATGCCTTTGCTTCCATCCCACTACCCAGAAGCACGTTTCCACTACTTCTCTGCCAAACGTCTGTTTTTTTATCAAACACCTGTTTTTTAATACCCAATATTAAATGTCATATCCAATATGACACAAAGTTTGTCAGCACTTTGTTTATCCTACTTACTATGCTACATTGCAAATATCCATTTATATGCCTATCCCTTTCATTCACTTGCTTATTCAAAAAATATCAAAAAATATTTATGGAGCATCTACTATGTATTAGACAATATAGGAAAGACTGAGTGGCTGGCTGTTAAAATACAATCCTTGATCTCAAGGAATTTGCATCCTAGTGAGGAAGATATGCATTTAATACATATTCTATTAGAAGGACAGATAAAATAATTTATTGGAGTAAATTTTGGGAGGCAACCAGGGAGGCTTACCTAGGAGTCTGGGAGAGAGGTTAAGGAAGAAAGAAGGTAATAGAAAACATGACCAATATTTGACAGGTAGAAAAAAAAAGAGTAAGTAAAGGAAACTGTAAATATAATTAAACTGCAAGCCTCCAGAGAGTAAAGAACATGTATGCCCTCCTCACTGCTAGGTCCTCAGCCCCTGGCATGTGATAGGTACTCATCTATCTCTAAAAAAAAATATGAAGTCAGGAGACTGAGGTATGGCCAGAAAGACAGGAGAATGTGAATGAGTAGCAAGGGAGAAATTTCTCCCTATGGATCCAAACAATGCTTCGTGGAGATGAAACAGAATAAGGGCTAAACCATCGACCGGATTTAGAATCAGGAGTGATTTCAATAAAGGCCACGTCAGTGTCCTGGTCGGATCAGAAGCACTATTACAATGAACTGAAGAGTGGACAGGAAGATTAGGCATGAATATGGACTACCCACCGTCACAGAAAGCAAAACTTGAGTGAAGGTCAGAAGACAAACAGAAAGATTGGGCTGACACTGGAAGCAGACTCACTTAAGAAATAGAAAGAAGTCAAGATGCGTATAGATGTAGAAATGACTTCAGATCAAAAAGCAGGAAAATCAAAGGTGCACATGTGCAACAGCTCCTTTTCCTTACAACTTCATGAATGGCCAAATTAACCAGTATCCATGTTACCTGGCAAGATGGAGTTAAAAACACACAGGACCAGAACACGAGCGCTGAAGGGCTCCTGTTTGATATTCCGAAACAAGGGGGCGCAGAGCCTTTCAAAGATGTAGTATACATAAAAAAAGCAACCAAAAACCTGGAATATAACAAACATAGAACTATAATGCTGATGGCTTGATATAGGGAAAGATGGTGATTGTTTTTTCTTCAAAAGAAGATATGACCCTTAGATTAACGTTCACATATATATTCCATTTAACACTAGTATATAAGATTGCCAAACTGCAATCCTTCAGAGACATTACACAGCTCGTTTCTATCATAACCTTCTCCCAACCCTTTACTAAATGGGTATTCGATTTAGCTAAGAGTTTAATATGGGATCCCCTGGGATTTAGCATTCTGATGGAGCAGGGCGAAGGTGGCAATGGGAAAGATGTCACACCATACCCACAATACATCCCAAAATAAAAAACCATAAGGAGAGAGGGAAATTAATGTTGATGCTTACTAAAGTAACCAAATGGAATGACTTTAATTAAATTCTTTCACTGAAGGAAATTGCTTTTGATGTTGGCAAGACAAATACCATTTACTATACAGATAAAGAGTTGAAAAGGCTTCAGAAAAAGGTCTGAAGTTCCCAGTACATAAGAATTTACCAATACTCTATAAATAGATTAAATTATTATTATAAATTCGAATCCCCATGTGCCACTAATCAACAAACATTAAGTGATTAAAGAAAAAAATTCACCTGCAAAAACTGCACAGCAACATAACCCCATCTTACAGTGGGAGTCCTAAAAAGGAAGAAACAAAGAAAGTTTCCTAAATAAAGTAAGTAATTGAACTTTAATAAAGATCCTTATAATATTTTCCCCACAGAGAACACATCATTTTGGGCATATGGAATGCCTGTATAATTCTGTTACGAATTACCGTAATCAAACTGGATTGTTAGAATCATCATTTGGGGCTTGCCCATGCCAGCAAGTAGGTTAAAAGTCATTTTACATTCTTTGTAACCCTACACGAACTGGCTCCTGCCTACCTATCCCACCTCATTCATGCTACACTTCTGCTGCTCAACACATTTCTGCTTCACAGAACAAATACCTGGGATAGTTGTCACGGTAAATGAGGGTAGGTGCAAACAAGAAGTACAGGTACTGGTTGACTGTGGGTATTGGAATCATCTCTGGAAAAGGAAAACTTTGGTTAGATCAGACACTCTTCAATTTTTTCCTGGCAAAATTAAAAGGGAGAAGAAGCACACAATAGGGAAGAGTACAATGACTATGACTTCTCTTAGCTCGTATCATTTCTTCCTGATCTCCCAGAGTGACTTCTTACCCTTATATTGACTCAGTATTACCAATCCCTCTAAACTAAGGTATTCCTGTGACTTAAAAGTACCTTCTAGAGTTTGAAGCAGCATTTCAAAGAATAAGCACACATGGCGGTAATGAGCCTGTTAACATTCCATAAAAGTAGGGCAAAGCTTAAGATTCTGGTGATCGATATTTTTAAATTGTAGGCACAAAGGCAAAACAGGAACAATGAGGAAACAGTGAGAGTCTTCCCAGTCAATATGGATCCTACATCTTTAAAATCAAACATAATATCTATAGAATATAAAACGCCATCCCACTAAATACAAAGTTTGAAATACTCTATTGAATAGTCCTTGACCTAACGAAATTACATACTTGATTTCTCCTTAGCTGAATTTAGTACCCGAGGCACATTCTCTCTGACAAATGAATGGGCTTTCATTATGAAACGAATCTACAAAAGGAGGGGGGGGAAAAAAGATGAATTTTCGGCCATTGTCTTGTCCCTGATAAGCAACCCCAGAACAGCACTAGATCATATAAAGAACGTCCTAATTTTGTATAAACCAATTTGAGTTCACGTTTAGGGAATAAACCAAATGAAAAACAAACTGTAAAGGACAAGTTATTACTCAAATTATTTTGCATCTAACAGCATTATCTATTACAGGTATATTACAATAAGAAATTAAAAGCCTGCTCAAAGAGAATCTCCTGAAACAGTCCTTCAGAGTATTAACAGCCAGCCAATGTAAGTCAGAAAATTCTGAAGGGTGTAGAAACAAAATAAATCCTCTATTCAGATGGGAATAGTTTATACGACAAAACAATGAATCTGATAACCTCAAAGGTAGAGTTTTTCATTACAAAAGTACTTTATCATTTAAATGACTTCTACAAAGTGCTCAAGAATAAAACTTGAATTCATTCTAAACAGCTCAATATAATTTCATTACCAAGAATCAGAGAACACTGAAGCTAGTATGAATTTTAATACATGAGATGATCTAATTTAAAACTTTAATTTTATAAATAACAGGACAAAGAACCAGACAGAAAAACTGACCCAATTAATACAACTAAAAATAATAGACTATCAGTATTATTATTTTAACAAAACATAGCATTGCATCAAGCAACCCTCAAAACCTTACCTGCTCAAGTATAACAATGCACCGGGAAGCTGGCGGTAGCGTATATGCTAATACAACATACGTTGGTCCCAAACCTAGAACTGCGATCTGGAAGACCATGAAAAGGAAGCAATGGAAGAGAGAATAGACCACTGGATGAGAACTCCTGCTATAACCTCTGGCCCAACGTTGAAAGAGGAAATAGGGAACTCCAAGTGTACTCAAGAACATGGTCCACCACGTCCACATGGCAATAGGAAGTTTGCCAAAAGCATAAGACATGAGATTGAACTCAAGCACCAGCCTAGGGAGAAAAAGCACAGAGAAAGAGCACAGAAGTGAATTTTTAATATGCACTGACTCACGGAACTCAAAACTTTGACACCTAAAACTCTCAAACTTAGAAAATACAACATTAATCCATTGTAGTCCTTCTAAAAGCCCTAAGATAATATAGTATTTGAACATAAGATACCTGATAACCTAAAATAATAAAACTTTAAGCAGTAATTAGAGTCTAACATTAATAAATTTTTTTAACATTAATAAATTTTAAACTCTAAGATATTCTAGTACATAAAAGTATTCTAACAGCAACCAGCTATGTCCAAAAGATGATTTTTCCTCAAAAATCTATTAATACACTATTATACCATTATCTCAAAATATAATTTTCTAATATTTACATAATTTGGTGTATGATTACCACACTGTCATTTTTCAAATTTTATTTCACTTTTATATTAAAAAGAAAAGTTCTTCAGGGTACCTGAGTGGCTCAGTCAGTTGGGTGTCTGACTGTTTGGGCACAGGTCATGATCTCTGGGTTCTGGGGTCGAGCCCTGAGTCAGGCTCCATGGTCAGCCAGGAGTCTGCTTGAGACTCTCTCTCTCTCTCTCTCTCTCTCTCTCTCTCTCTCTCTCTCTCCCTCTCCCTCTGCCCTACCCCCAACTCATGCACACAAACTTGTGCGCTCTCTCACTCTCTCTCTCCCCCTAAAAAATAAAGCTTAAAAAAAAAAAAAAAAGTTTTTCAAGCATTAAATTCTAATAAGCTACTTATTTTCAGTAACAACAGGAAATGCATATCACAGTGGGAAAATTGATAAATCATATATATAGTATTCTCCCATCTGGCAAATTACCTAGAATCCACCAATTATGGACTACTAAAATAGACCATTTTAAAAATAAAAATAATGAAACTTCTAATATTCCTTTTAGTTGTGCCTTTCAGGAGAGAAGAATCTAACCCTCCTATCAGCAGCTTTGAGATTTTCTGAAGCAAATTCCCCCTAACACCAAAATTTACCAAAATTTAAATACCATGAAAACTTCCAACATCCCATGCATCAACTAGCCACACGTCCTTTTTCTTGTCTTACCTTCCTTCATCAATGTAATCTACAACAAGTGTGCTGAGGATAAACAGAATGAGGAGGGCAATAAACATGTGATATATTGTTCTGATGTGGTCCACCTCAAACAGCTCACTGTAAATACAGTTCAAACAAAATTATATGTCATTTTAAAACACCATATATTGAAGTCTTTAAGGCAGTTCAGCAGATGCTTAACCCACCCTCAAATAGTGATCATGAGTGAACATCTCCAAGAGGAATCATAGAATATCAAATGTAAAGCACAGACCATAAATGGCATGGCCAAGGTGAAAACTGAATGTAAAAGCTTAGGATAAGGCTCTTCCCAATAAAATGATACTACCCCTAGAAAACAGTATGGGTAGCAAACACTTAAAGCAAATGGGGCACATTCTTGAAAACCTGCCAGAAGTGATTGCTCTTCAGGTAGGCAAAACAGAAACACAAAAGCTATTCCAAAAGTTAACAAATGTTTGTCTTTAATCCTATTACATTCCACTCCCTATACTTAACTACTAAGTGCTATCTATTTCCAAGATGTTAAGATTCACAAGTATGCTTTTCTATAATGCAACTACTACCCTACATGTCTATAAACTTAACCATTTACAAATGTTTTTACTATCTATCCTCACCTATCTTTTTATTTGATTAAAACAGGGCTATTTCCAAAACACAGCAACAACTTTCCAGATGACATTTTCTTTGAAGATTTTATTTGTTTACTTTACAGAGAGAGACACAGCGATAGAGGGAACAGAAGCAGCGATAGAGGGAACAGAAGCAAGGAGAGCAGCAGAGGGAGAGGGAGAAGCAGGCTTCCTGAAAGAGCAGGGAGCCTGATGTGGGACTCGATCCCAGGATCCTGGGATGATGACCTGAGCCGAAGGCAGACGCTTAACGGCTGAGCCACTCAGGCGCCCCCCAGATGACATTTTCTTAAAGAAGTACTTTTTTTTATATTTGACTAAAACAAGTTTTTTTACTTTGTTTTTGCAAAAATGTATGCTCACATCTTCTACATAATTTTTCAAGGATATTTTAGATTGCTCTGGATTAAGGATGTTCAAATTCTAGTAAAAACCAACCTGAGCCATAAAATATGTCTTTTACTTCCTTGGTTTAAAAAATGTTTTGGAAGGTGCCCAGATGGCTCAGTCTGTTAACCATCCACCCAACTCTTGGTTTCAGCTCAGGTCATGATCTCACAAATCATGGGATCTAGCCTTTTCTTTTTTTTTAATTTAAATTCTATTAACTAACATATAGTACATCATTAATTTTTGATGTAGTGTTCAATGATTCATTAGTTGCGTATAACACCCAGTGCTCATCACATCACGTGCCCTCCTTAATGTCCATCACCCTGTTACCCCAACCCCCACCCACCTCCCTTTCCACAACCCTGTTTGTTTCCTGGAGTCAAGATTCTGTCATGGTTTTTCTCCTTCTCTGACTTCTTCCCATTCAGTTTTCCCTCCCTTCCATCCTCTGCACTATTTCTTATATTCCACATTATGAGTGAAACCATATGATAATTGTCTTTCTCTGCTTGAGTTATTTCACTTAGCATAATACCCTCCGGTTCTATCCCTATATATGTAAATGGTAGGTATTCATCCTTTCTGATGGCTGAGTAATACTCCATTGTACATATGAACCACAGCATCATCCATTTGCCTGTTGAAGGACATCTTGGCTCCTTCCACAGATTGACTACTGTGGACATTGCTGTTATGAACAATGGAGTGCATGTGCCCCTTCTCTTCACTACATCTGCATCTTTGGGGGTAAATATCCAATAGTGCAATTGCTGGGTCATGGGGTAGCTCTATTTTTAACTTTTTGAGGAACCTCCATACTGTTTCCTAGAGTGGCTGTACCAGCTTGCATTCCCATCAACAGTGTAAGAGGGTTTCCTTTCTGTACATCCTCGCCAACATCTGTTGTTCCCTGTCTTGTTAATTTTAGCCTAACCCTTATAACTGGTATAAGGTGGTATCATTCTTTTTAGCCTTTCTTTACAGCAGGGCGCTGGCTGGCAGGGCTTCGTACTTATTAGCAGGGAGTCTGCTTCTCTCCTCCCTTCACCCCTCCCCCAACTGCACGTGCACATGCACTCTCTTTCTCTCTAAAATATTTTTTTAAAGATTTTATTTATTTATTTGAGAGAGAAAGTGAGAGAGAGCATGAGAGGAGAGAAGGCCAGAGGAAGAAGCAGCCTCTCCGTGGAGCTGGGAGCCCAACATGGGACTCAATCCCGGAACCCAAGGATCACGACCTGAGCGGAAGACAGTTGCTCAACCAACTGAGCCACACAGACGCCCCTCTAAAATATTTTTTAAAAAGCTTTGTAATTAAAGTATACTTCAGGGGCGCCTGGGTGGCTCAGTTGGTTGAGCGTCTGCCTTTAGCTCAGGTCATGGTCACAGTGTCCTGGGATTGAGCCCCTACCACAGGCTCCCTGGTCAGCAGGGAGCCTGCTTCTCCCTCTACTCCCTGCTCCTGCTTTCTCTGGCTATCTGTATCTCTTTCTCCAATAAATAAATAAAATCTTTTTTTTAAGTATTCTTTAATTTTTTATATAATATATAATTCTATCATTAAAATCTTAATTATAATATAGTTCAAAATAATTTATTTTCCCCCTTATATAAAAAACCTGCATTTCCCCCTAGATACAGATTTTAAAAGTTAAATTTCTTCAGGGGCGCCTGGGTGGCTTAGTCGTTAAGCGTCTGCCTTTGGCTCGGGTCGTGATCCCAGGGTGCTGGGATCGAGCCCTGCATCGGGCTCCCTGCTCCACGGGAGGCCTGCTTCTCCCTCTCCCCCTCCTCCTGCTTATGTTACTCTCTCACTGTGTCTCTCTCAGTCAAATAAATAAATAAAATTTAAAAAAAAAAGTTAAATTTCTTCAAACAATAGTGTGGCAAAATACTAAAACCGCACTCAACATAATGCAACATGTTCAGAAAACTTTGGCCTCATCAAATATAGATCAAGTTGGCTCACAGAAACTAAATTTTGGTAAGTAGAAGATGTTGTTTTAAAAAAACACAGTAAGACACTCAAGGTAATTTTCACCAGCCCAACTATTTCAGATGACCTACCCTAATGCAGGTGAAATTACAGCAGTATTCTGAGGAATGACTGAGAAAATAAATACATGATCTACTCAAAGGACATGACAAAGGAAATCTTCATTACCTACCCAAAGAACACCTTTATCAGTTCACATGTGAGATCACCATAAGGAATTTACACTGCCTAATTTTCTTCATAAAATTCACGCAGTCAGGGTTCTAAAATAAGTAAGTCTGAGAAAACTATCAAGTTTCTAAGCTGGTTGGCTAGCCAAAGAGGAGACGAAAAATACATAATATACCAAGAAGGCAGCAACACCAACACTCTCGTGAGGGGTGTACCTAATCAGAAAACGTTTGTTCTAGCTTTGGTAATCAATTCTCTGCATCACAACTCTAAGAAATTTATCGGAGCACATATAACCATGCTCACCTCTAACTCCTCCTTTGAAACCACACGTAGAACCAGAAGATCACAAAGGAGGAGCAAGAGACAGCAAATGTACAGGAAATACCAAAACTAATGACTTCTATGGATTCAGAACAAACTCATTAAACATGTAGAGATTAAGCACTGATTTCAATAATCAGAGTAGTTTTTAATTCAAACTTATAATTAATAAAAGCAACTAAAAATACTCACTCTAAGAGAGATTGCCTTACAACAAAAATCTTTCCATGTTCTGGAGGTGCTCTCAAATCTCTAGGAAGAGTAAAAAATTAAAATAAAATATAAATACTTCAAGTATTTTAAGACATTTAAACCTATGGATAAGAGAAAGAATATTACCAACTACAGCATATAATGTTAATAAAGCACCTTCTCACTCTGACCTAGGTACTTTGTGAAGGGTTTTATGCATGTTATTTACTCCTGAACAATGCAATGAGGTCGATACATGCAGATCTGGTGAGAAGAAGAGATGTTAGGCAAACCTCAGGAGAGCGGCGCTCAGAAGCACGCTGTAGCCCAGCGCCTATGGAAATGCATTCCTGGCATCACACACTGACAAACCCTCCTCCTTCTCCTAAACATTGCTAAGGTCAGAGACAGGACTCTAGCCATACTCCAGTTCACATGCTGTTACTGGTCTGTCCTCTGAAACGGCACGAAAATTTATGAGCCCTTCTTCACTCTCCCTAATGTCAAAGGACTTCCAACAATCCCCAACAGCCTCCTGATCGTCTAGGTTGCCTCCAGTCACTAAAATCTCACTTTCTGAACATCTATCTTTTTTAGGGCTTTCTGCACAACCACCCGCACTTCCGTCAACTATTAGTGGTCAAATTGTCCTCCAGAAGAGAAGTGACTGCCGGAGACCACTGGGCTCAAACTGAAGAGAGCACAGAATGGCAAATTAGCACATATCGGCCTTTGATAGCTTTCCTTCTGCTGCTCTGGATGCCCGACCAATTAGAGACATATACACTAACTGCACTGTACTTTATTACAGGGATTGGATAGAGTACAACAGAGAGGCACTATACTGATGTGACGAAGGGCATGGACTCCGGAGCAAGGCTCTGGGTTCCAAAACCCACTGTTGATCCTGGACACGTGACTGTCCCACACTTTAGCGTCCTGATCTGCAGCCAGCACTTCGTTAGGGTCCCCACCTCGCAGGTTCATTGGCTTAAATGTAGAGCACACAACAAGTGTTGGCACTTTTTTAAGTCAGCAGTCTTAAATGAGGTACGTATTTGTTATAATCCTATTAAGATGAATAAACCCACCTTTCAAGGGGTTAATTTGCCCAGGGCAACACAGAGGTAATAAAAAGTAGTGCCACGCTGTGAAACCAGGCATTTTTACTGCAGTCCAGATTCTGACCGCTGAGCATTATCAGAGTACAAGTCTGCACTAAAAGAAACTAATACTCATACTTACCTAGCTCTGTGGTTATTCTCTCCTTCAAGAACAGAAAAGCTTGTGATAGCACAGCCACCATTGTCTAATGATGCTGATTTTTCAATGAGATTGGTCACAAAATCATCAAAGTGACTGCCAACTTCCTTCATAAAAAATGGCTTCAATTCCTAGAATTTTAAAACAAATAAAAACAAAAAACAAACAAACAAAAAATATTAGGAACTTAACACATGCTTGTGGGTTATCAACATTTTTCCAAAAGATTCTCTTAAGCAGAGCTGGATCAAAAGAAATCCATTTTAAGTCGGTTCGCAGAAGTAAAAAAAGAAAATTGATTTCTACAGCTGAGCTGTAGTTTCAGAAATGGTTACTGAAAAAGCAACATACTGATTTATGTCTTTTCAAGAATATCAAAGTAATCCCCTACAAAATGAACTCCTATGGAAGATATATAAAAGCAAAGTAACAGAAATAGTAAAAATGACTTATTTCTCTTCCAATTTTTATCTGGAAAAGAACAAAAAGAAAAAGGTCAGTACTATATCACCATTATATAATTCAAGTCCTTTTTCTTCTTAAACAACCCTGCACTGCCAAGTACCCACTATTTAGATTTTAGGTCATGCCATTTCTGATGATACCAACGTTTATATAATGTTTATTGCTACAGCTAGGTACAGCTAGGTATTTATCTAACCACAACACACACATACACACACACACACTTTCAAAACATAAAATTGTTATATTTTGGTCCCAAATTACTTATAACATCTTAAAACTTATATAGCCAGTTTTTTAAAAATGTGAAGCAAAAAAATATTTCTTCAGGTTATAACAGACCACCTACTATAGGTATTCAAATTGTAAAGTTGAGTATTTTTAAATGGGTAGGACTCATCTACATAAAGGAACACAAAGTCTTACAGATGTTTCCAGAAATGTTCATTTCTCTAAATTGTATAGACTAAACTTAAACAGAACCTCTGGGTTCTGTTATACCAAGAGTTTAACTAAGTCTTTTAAAGTAAAGCCTAAAAATACCAATGTGTCTAATGGAAATATATGAAGGATTTTCAAACTCAGACAAGGGAACTAAAGGACCCCATGAAAAACTGTTTTGCTCTTTTTCCTACTTCGGTTCTTTCTAGGACCCCCATCCCTACTTCACACACACCTTACAGAATAGATGATATACGTCTTCCTTGTGTAGGCCAAGGAGTTAATGATTTCTTTGGAGTTTTCTAGCACAATGGATAACAACTAAGGAGTGACCTGGTGGGGTGACCACGAACCTATCCTGAACGTTCTTCCAAGATCCTTGGGCTCCAGGGCATAAGTGACTTAAGACACCTAAACATGTGTTCCTGAAAGCCTGAGAAGGTATGTCACCAGACCACAATCCTCAATAAAAAACCCGGGACCCGAAGCAAAAACAAGACTCACTTCTCTTTCCTTTCCGAGTCTCCCTCTCCCAGATACTCTGTATCTACACTGTGTCTTTTTTTTTTTTTAAGATTTTATTTATTTGTTTATTTATTTGAGAGCATGCACATGTGCGCATGAGCACACACACGAGCAGGGGGAGCGGCAGGCAGAGGGAAAAACAGAATTCCTGCTGAGCAGGGAGCCCAATATGGGACTCGATCCCAGGTCCCTGGGATCATAACCTGAGTCGAAGGCAGATGCTCAACCGACTGAGCCACCCAGGCACCCCTATGCTCTTTGTCTTCGATAAACTTTGGCTTTCACTTCCTCTCAGTTAATGTTTGATTTCTACTCTACACAAAGCCAAGGACACTCTTGGCTGGTCCTGTGGGACCCCCTCTGGTCCTCGGACCAGTCAGTCTGCATCAAAACTGCTGTGTCTCCCACAGTTCTCAAATGCCTTTTGGGTCCTAGGCAGTAAGACTACACGAAAATCCCAGCTCTCACAAGAAGAGTGGACAGAGATGGAGATTATGAGATATACACATATAAACAATACACAGTAGACATATAAACAATACACAGTAGCCTACCTAAGTGTCACTTTGGCAATATTTAGGAGAATAGCAAACCAAAAAAGCAACTAGGAGATGACTAGAAGTGTCTTTTTGAAGCTAGGAGTTGAGCTGAAACTTTAAAAACACAGAAAAATTAAGATTAAGTGAAAATGGTACAAAGAGACAATGTGATGAAAAGCAGAGATAGGAAAGTATTAGCCAAAACAGGAAATGTGAACAACACAGGTTGGTTTTAAGGACAAAATATAGAGGACCTATGTTCCTGAGAAGAAAGAATAAAGAGTTTTTGTAGAATTACTTTTTCATTTAAGGTTACCTAGTGCGGTGCCTGGGTGGCTCAGGCGTTAAGCATCTGCCTTTGGCTCAGGTCGAGATCCCAGGATCCTGGGATTGAGCCACCCATCGGGCTCTCTGCTCAATGGGAAGCCTGTCTCTCCCTCTCCCACCCCCCCGTTTGTGTTCCCTCCCTCACTGTCTCTTTCTGTCAAATAAATAAATAAAACCTTTAAAAAAAAGGTACCTAGTAATATTTTATTTTAGTTCATTTGCCTGTTCCATTTCAATTACATGTCTATCCTCACATTTTGAAATTTTTTCAATAGGATGCTCCCCCCTAAAAAACACAAAAACAACAAAAAAAAGTGACCAAAAAAGGTGCATCCTCATTTAATCTCTAGAGTTGGATGGACTAATAAAGTTTTTTCCCCAGCTTGTTAGGAAAACATTGGGAAACACAGAAGGGAAGTGCTAGTTCTGGGCGCTGTTGTTCTAGGCACAAGAGATACGACAATGAACAAAACCAAGTCCCCGTCTCCATGGAACTTAAAATTCCAATGAGGGTAGACAGGACACAGAGAATGCCAGATGATGTTAGAGAAAGAAATAATGCAGAGGTATGGGGGGTGGGGAAGGTGTTTTTCACAGAGGTAAACGGAAAGCTTCAAACACAGCATGACATTGGAGATTTGAAGAAGGTAAGAGGACACGTTAGTGGGTATCTGTGGGAAAGTACCAGGAAGAAAAAAACTCATGAGTGTAAAAAACCCTGAAGCAGGAATTCTGGACAGGTTTGAGAAACAGTAAGTAAGGAGAATGTCAAAGCTTAAGAGGAGTGATAAGACCTGAGGTCAGAAAAGGAAGAGGAGGGTAGGGTACGTGCCTGGCTGGCTCAGTTGGTAGAACAAGTGACTTTTGATCTTGGGGTCATGAGTTCAAGCCCCATGTTGGAAGAAAAGCCTACTCCAAAAAAAATAAAATAAAAAATAATAAAAGTAAATAAAGAAGGAAGGGGTGGGTAAGAGCGGGGCTGAGCCATGTAAGGTTTTAATACTTTGCTCCCTACTTCCATCAGTCCACTGAAATTTCACTCAGCTTTAAAAAAGAGGTCTAGAATCTTGAGGGGCACCTGGGTGGCTCAGTTGTTAAGTGTCTGCCTTCTGCTCAGGTCATGATCTCAGGGTCCTGGGATCGAGCCCCGCATCGGGCTCCCTGCTCAGCGGGGAGTCTGCTTCTCCCTCTCCCTCTGCCACTCCCCCTGCTTGTGCTCTCTCTCTCTCTGTCAAATAAATAAATTAAATCTTTAAAAATAAATTCCAGTTAGTTAACATACAGTGTGATATTAGTTTCAGGGGTACAGTATAATGATTCAACGTTTCCACACAACACCCAGTGCTCTTCACAAGTGCCCTCCTTCATCCCCATCGCCTATTTTAAATCATCCCCCACCCGCCTCCCCTCTGGTAACCATCAGTTTGTTCTCTACAGTTAAGAGTCTGTTTCTTAGTTTCTCTCTCTCTCTCTCTCTCTCTCTCTCTTTTTTCCCCTATGCTCATGTGTTTTGTTTCTTAAATCCCACATTCCACATTTCTTGGACTTATTTTGCTTAGCATAATACTCCCCCCATGTCACTGCAATAGAACCATTAAAAGATAACAATTCATTCTCGAATGAATTGGTACTACATTCCCGTACACAGCATTATACTAACTAGATGCCAAATATTCATTTCTTAATGCTGAGATTTCTCTTTTTTCGAGGAATTAAAGTACACAGAAGCTGCTGCCACCAGGACAAAAGGATGAACTCAGCTGTGGGCACTGAGTCTCCTTAGCCTCTCCTTTCGTGTACTAAATACTGATGAAAATAAAGACTGACTGCTTGTTGCTATCACTGCCTGTACAAGAGGAAATATAGAAAAATACAGTACGGTGCTCCACTTCTGCCTTCGGAGTTCTTCCCTAATATGAAACTGTCATTAGTCAGAACTTCACACTGTGATCATTATAAATCTGAATAATCTGACATTAGTAACCTGAAAAGGAGACTGGAGTGTTACAGGCTTTCTAATTTGCTCATCTTTTCAATCTCATCTCTATTAATATTCATTTCATTCAGCCCATGGATTATGATTGTCCAAGCACAATGATAGATGGACGGAAGGACAACCAAAAGGAAGGAGGAAGACAGTCAATTAGAAACTAGAAAAGCGGGCGCCTGGGTGGCTCAGTTGGTTAAGCAACTGCCTTCGGCTCAGGTCATGATCCCGGAGTCCCGGGATCGAGTCCCATATCGGACTCCCGGCTCTGCGGGAAGTCTGCTTCTCCCTCTGATCTTCTCCCCTCTCATTCTCAGTCTCTCTCTCTCTCTAATAAATAAATAAAAAAAAAATCTTAAAAAAAAAAAAAAAAGAAACTAGAAAAGCAGGTGTTTAGTCACTGTATTTTAGAGCTCAAAGAAACCTCTGACACAGGGCTATATCGCTCAACCCTGAAACCATGAGCTGAGCCAGAATCAAGAGTCAGACACCCAACTGAATGAGCCACCCAGGCACCCCAAGAAACCTCTTTGAAAAAAAAAAAAGATCATGACCTGAGCTGAAGGCAGATGCTTAATCGACTGAGCCACCCAGGTGCCTCGAGAAACCTCATTTAAAAAAAATTTTATTTGAGTATAGTTCACACATAATGTTACATTAGTTTCAGGTGTACAACATAGAGGTTCAACAACTCTCTCTGTTCTGCTGCCCTCACGAGAGTAGCTACCATCTGTTACCAAACAACAGTTTTATAATCCGCACTGACTATATTCCCTACCCTGGGCCATTTACTTCTGCAACTTACTCATTCCATAAAGTGGAAGCCCGAATCTCCCTCTCCCCTTCACGCATTCTGCCCATCCCCTTGCCCCTGTCTCCTCTGAAAGAAACCCCATTTTTTAAATAAGCAGCTGAAATGGACTTCTAATAAGCTAAGAACAATCACCATGAAGTAAAGATCCTACAGTCCCAACGCTTACTGAAGGCACTCACAAGTGATCAGAGACGAGGCTAAAGAAGCAAATGGGCTACAGCATGACAGACCTTTTGGCCACTTGAAGAACTTTTCATTTTCTCCTAAAGGGCAACTGAAAACCAATGATGTTTTAAACACATTAACATGCTCCGATCTGCATTTTAGAAAGACAATTCTTCTAAAAAGCCTTCCAAGGAGAAGTTACCTTGAAGCGAGTCTTAGAATGAGAGAAGAGCAGGGTCATTTACGAATAGATAAACCCTTTCAAAGGCACAGAGGCATGAAAAAAATTAAACAGTCAGAAACACAAAGTAAAAACATACACTGACTACAGCATATAAAAAATTATCCTCTGACTCCACAAGGTCATATTACTTGCTAGGCCATGAACTAACCTAACTACTTGTTCCTCTGACTCACTGCCTGGCTTTTACATAAACAATCTTTTAAACCCACAGAGGCGTGGAACCAAAAACCGGACATTTGGGGGCAAAACAAGTAACACAATAGAACAGGTAATACAATGTTTAGGTCTTAAACTAAATTAACTCAAGAGAGGTTTCCCCTAACAATTCACTCTAAAGCTACTGCATCTTATTCATTTCTTTCACTGCACTTAATACCATCTGAAATCCTATATATTTCTATTTCCTGATGTCTTAATGTCTGCCTCCCCCACCTGACTTTAAACAGCACGTCTTTTTGCTAACCACTGTACAACTAGTTCTCAGCAAAGGAACCGGCAAGACTGTAGACCTTGAGGGTATTTCAAAACAGCTTTTGAAACCAACCCTTGGCACTAAAACTCCTACTCATTCCACTGCTGACTTTACTAAATGTCTATCACAAAGCAGAAAGCACTTGTGTAAAAGAATTCCCCAGCCCTTTCTTTCTAAAGGCTATAATGGAAAAGGGACTAAAAATCACTACTGTTGCCATTGTTGGTAATGCCTGGGATTTATTCAATGTCTGTGACTGCTAAATGCCAGACACTCTGTTAGGGGCTTTTATATATTAGTTCCAGTTCTAAAACAGTCTTTGTGAAGTAGGCAACATAATTCCTATTCTACCTAAGAGAGAGCCAAACTTGAACAAATCAAGTAATGTGACTTGCCCAAGGTCACAGAACTTGTAAGCTAACTAGGTAGGATGAGAACCTCCAGCCCATGTGACTCCGAGTTCACATAACATTATACTGCTTTGCACTGTACTTGATCTAAAATATTTTCTATATGATTAGTACCATAAGCCAAAAATAAAACCTAAAAAAGTCAACAGTGCAAATGTAGCCTGAAAATGGTAGGTAATCTAATAAATCAACTGATTTAAGAGGTTTACAATCAGGGGTGCCTGGGTGGCTCAGTGGGTTAAAGCCTCTGCCTTCGGGTCGGGTCTTGATCTCAGGGTCCTGGAATCGAGCCCCACATTGGGCTCTCTGCTCAGCGGGGAGCCTGCTTCCCCCTCTCACTCTGCCTGCCTCTCTGCCTACTTGTGATCTCTCTCTCTCTCTCTGTCAAATAAATAAATAAAATCTTTTAAAAAAAAGTTTACAGTCATAAATAGTGCATTGTAATCAACTCCTCCTCCATATTAAAAACACACACACACACATTTGTTTGGAAGTTAAGTCTTGAGCGTTAACTATTGCAGAATCCCTAATACTGGAGGCCAAAGGGTCAAGATACCTAACAACTAATGAAATTAGAGCTCTAAACTATAATCTCTTTTTATTTAAAATAAAATACATCCAGAGCTGTTTCCCAACTTAGGTTAGACTACAATGTTCCTGATATTATTATCAATTCAAACTGAGCCGAAACACATTTATCTTCATTGATTCAGGGAGCTCCCCCATCTCACCCGATTGATATATTCTGCCATTTCTCATCATCTTTACCAACCTCCTTCACTCAGCCATTGTTACATGTTAGAAAACCAGGGGGTAGTAAAAATACATTCCTAGTAATTAACAAATGACACATTCATACTAATGATCGTGAAATCATTTTATGTCACATTTTCAAAAAATATTTTAACACAAAAAAATACAAAATATTGTCTAAAAATATGTAAACGAACACATAAATTGATGCTTATTTTTGCCGTTATAACTATACAGTACAAGCCTACATGCATCTACATTGTCCACATGAATCTGTGTATACAATGGACGAAGGGGGTGGGGCAGAACCAAAATGTCCCTCAATCAGCGATATGTAGAGTATCACGATCTGACTAGTTTTGATATTTTGGATTCTCATTAATGTAAAATAGTAACTACCACCTGTAAGGTCCTCAATAAAGCTCTAAAATTATGTAATTTCTTATCACAAATACCAACCTACATGACATCACTTTTCAGCCTTCAAAGAACATTTTTAAAGTATCTAATTCGGTTGTTGTTCCTCTTGTTTATCCATTTTATACATGATGTTCTCAGCTAGCATGAGGACAGAAACCATGACTTCTTCAGAATCCCAGCATCTAACACAGTGCCTCACAAAGGAACCAAGTAGGTTATTCATGGAGCTAGATTACTGAACATTCCTAAGAGGGCAATATGACAGGAACCTCTTTGCATTTTATAAGTGATGAAATCATAAAGAACAATGAACTGCATTTCCCAAGGTCCATCAAAGGAGAATAGAGACTGATACATCTATGTATTTAAGTAAAATGGGAAAAGGCAGAAAGGCAAGTATCAGAAGGATACAATCACAAGGACACAGCCAAAAGAAGACTTGACCAGAAGATGAAGGGCAAGAAAGGAGAACGGACAAGGTGTAGCAGAGGCTGTTCGTTGTCAACCCGCTTCTTTTCCTAACTCAATCCTGCTCCCCGAAACTCAGATGAAGTGGCTGGAGTCATCTGGACAATGAAAAGGAAGGTCACACCCTACAAAATGTGAAGTACAGAGGTAGAAGGGACCAGGGTCCTGGGAGGACCACAGGTCACCATTATCATTCTAGAATTTCCACTTCTAGATCATTTACATGGAAGGGCAATACATATCTATTGTGTGCCACAACTATTTGTGTCCATCTTATGTTAATCTAGTCCAGCACAACCTAACCTCAATGTATATAACAACCAAAGAATTTCTGTGCAGAAAAACCTTATTGCTCCAGCAGTCTGCCAATAAATCAAATAGATTGGCACTATCCAATCACTTTTTTAGAAGAGGCTACTTGGATGAGCAATAAAACCATAAAGAGAAGTCCTCATTTGCAGACATGCCAGCTGAGCCTTACTCATTACAGTTTGCTCTTTTAATAGTTAGGCAACAGCATAAGGTACTGATGTGTCAAACAGGATTTTAAATGCTACACCAGAAGGAAATGAAGTATGTTGCAATAAATATGTCTTCTTAATAGAAATAGGAAGTAATTTTTCATCCCCTCACATTAGACCTAGCATTCCCTCTTTAAAGTTGTGTGAATTAATAAAAGTTCTACAGGGGCGCCTGGGTGGCTCAGTGGGTTAAGCCACCGCCTTCAGCTCGGGTCATGATCTCAGGGTCCTGGGATAGAGCCCCATATTGGGCTCTCTGCTCAGCGGGGAGCCTGCTTCCCCCTCTCTCTCTGCCTGCTTGTGATCTCTCCTCTGTGTCAAATAAATAAATAAAATCTTAAAAAAAAAAAAGTTCTACAAATATTCATAGTATCAAGGCACTCCCTTTTAACTCTTCTCATACTTACTTTTCTCAGAAACTGTTCTCAAAGGTAAGGACATAAGGACAGGAACCCAGTGATTAAGCCAGGGCTATACGATAGGGCCCTGCCCTTCTGGCCAAACCTAATTCTCTCTTTCTCATAAATCTGAAACTCTAAGCAGGGACAGAAAATATGATTAACTGAAAAATTCAGAAATATATCAACTCTTGCTATTAAAGCCTTTCTATTTCCAAAGCTTAAGTGTTCAACTTCTGGGATGCTATGAGATAGATTAATACCTATGTTAACACATTTAACACAATGTTAAAGTTAATTTTTCTATTACCAATAAGTTGGCTGGGATTTAATCACTTGAATATTCCTTGGACTGTTCCAAGAGCTTTTAAGTCTCGTTACAACACAATTCTAAGGGTTTCAAAAGGTCATGACTAAGGATTACATTATGTTGTATAATCTTGCTAGCACTGGATTTCTTTTTTTAATTCAGTACTTAAAACTTTTTGTGATAGACAGCAGTTAGACCTAGACGTGACTTTAACAGATTCAATCAGTTCAACCCACTAATTTCATCATTCTCTCTGTCATTTGTCTTCCCTTCAGACTAGAGTTTCAATACCTGACAACCTTTTCCCACCTTTCTTCAATATGAGTTTTTCTATCTGTATATCTCAACTTTCAGAAAGTCCTTTCTTGGTTGCCAGATTTTGCAAATAAGCATGTAGGACACTAAGCTAAATGTGTATTTGATAAACAAATGACTTTTTTAAAAAAAGATTTTATTTTTATTATTTATTTGACAGAGAGACATCACAAGTAGGCAGAGGCAGGCAGAGAGAGGGGGGGAAGTGGGTTCCCTGCTGAGCAGATAGCCGGATTCGGAGCTTGATCCCAGGACCCTGAGATCCTCACCTGAGCTGAAGGCAGAGGCTTTAACCCACTGAGCCACTCAGGCACCCCAACAAATTACATTTTAGTATAATTATGTCTCAAATATTGCATGATGACTAAAAAATTACTTGTTTACCTGAAATTCAAATTTAACTAAGCATACTTTATTTTATCTGACAACTCCAGTTCTGTGGAGCTGAAAGAGTGGCCCAATAAAATCTACAGATTACCCATTTCCTTTATACCAGGAAAACAGTGAATTCGGAGCAAAAAAGTTTAAATTAGTTATGTAATGACATAGACTACTGGAGCTGAACAGAACCCTGGAGATAGCTAGTCCCATGTTCCCACCTTAAAGATTAGGGGAGGATGGTCCAATGTAGTTGAGTGAGAACTGGGTCAGAGCATGACTCCAAACTACAAATGACTAAAAAGATTTTTGATTTTCATTTGTTTTAAAATTTTTCCAGGCTATGGTAAGTGCTGTGAAATGTGTAAGCCTGATGATTCATAGACATGTACCCTGGGGTAAATAATACATTATGTTAATAAAAAAAATAAAAAATAAAATATTTCTAGGAGCAGCTGGGTGGCTCAGTCGGTTAAGCAACCAACTCTTGATCTCAACTCAAGTCATGATCTTAGGGTATTAAGATTGAGCCCCGCCTTGGGGTCTTCACCAGCACAGAGCCAACTTAAGATTCTCTCTCCTTTTCCCTCTGCCCCTCCCTGCCCCTCTTCCTCTCTAAAAAACAAACAGAATTATTTCTAAAAACCCAAAAAATAGAAGAACAAGTAAATTTCATGGCTCCAAACAATATTCACATATCTGTCAACCTCAATGGTCCTTTCACGTTAGTAAATATCAACCCATAAAAAAAACAACAACGAAATGTAACCACTTAGAGATCACTCTTGTAAAAGGGATAATTTGATAAAATTATGTATGTAAAGCACCTAGTACGCGGCCTAGCCCATAACAGGACTTCTAAATATAGTTCCTTTCTCCTCCCTGCCCGTTTACCCTGTTTAGAACACTAGAATATCACAACAGCTTCCTATCTTGTCTCATCTCCAAAGTCGATACGTTATCTTCAACTTTGCTATCAAAATAGCATTCCTAATATATCTCCCTCAAAAACATTCCAATTAATAAACAATGATAAGATGTTCAATCTCATTAGATATCAAATTACCAATTAAAACATTCCTAAGTCAGAGCACATGGGTGGCTCAGTAGGTTAAAGCCTCTGCCTTTGGCTCAGGTCATGATCTCAGGATCACATCGTGCTCTTGCTCAGCAGGGAGCCTGCTTCCCCCCTCTCTCTGCCTGCCTCTCTGCCTACTTGTAATCTCTCTGTCAAATAAATAAATAAAATCTTAAAAAAATAAAATAAAATAAAATAAAATAAAATAAAACACTCCTAAGTCAAATCACCTCTAAGTTCACCAAAAGAATTTTGGTGATTAGAAGTATAAAGGAGGAAGGAAGGACATCATTTCAAGCTAGTATTTAGCAAACTATAGAAGCAGCAGCATTTGAGCTAGAATTTGATGGATATGCAGTATTTTGACTAGTGAAACAGGAAGTTAAAGAAAGTTTCAAGGAGAAAGAGCTTTATGAACAGGGTATGAAGACAGAGAAAAAAATGCTTAAAAATCTAGCCCCAGTTTTGCAACTGTATTTTTCCTTCTGTCATGCTCCAACAGGAACACGGATTCCCATCAAATGAAGTGACATTTCCAAGTTTCCTACCTCCATATTTCTGCTCAAGCCATGCCCTCCCTAACAACAGGAATCCATTTTTAGATTTACTGCTGAGCCATTCACTATGAACCATGACAGGTGGGGATAGAACCTTTCATAAAGCACTTGCACAGACATTCAATTATACCACGGTTCACTAAAATCAAGTTCTGCTAGTCAAAGCCAGAAAATGAGGGACACCTGGGTGGCTCAGTTAGTTAAGCATCTGCCTTCCGCTCAGGTCATGATCCCGGGGTCCTGGGATCGGCCCCTTATCGGGGCCCCTGCTCGGCCAGGAGTCCGCTTCTCCCTCTCCATCTGCCTTACCCCCTCCTCATGTTCTCTCTTGCTATCTCTCCGTCCCAAGTAAAGAGATAAAATCATAAATAAAATCACAAATAAAATCATAAATAAATAGATAGATAAATAATGAATGAATGAATGAATGAATGAATGCCAGGAAATGGAGAGTGGTGGGCAGGATGAGAGAAAAAAGCAATCAGGTTCTGCTGAGTAGGACAACAGAAGTGGCAGGACAGTGTCAACTGATAAGAGAGGTAAATTATTCTTTAAGCAATAGAGCATCAGAAATTTTACTAGACAAAATTCCCTACCCAAACTCTACATTCTTGTTTCAGAACAGGAAGCTACTTACCTCTGCCTCTGCTGTCAACTGTATCTTCTTTGCCATCAACTGTTTTAGGTTAATCCTACCTAAGGAAAGAAAACAAGGTAACTTTTAAGTTGATGGATATAGCTACTAATCAGCACTATTTAAATCATGAAGTTGAAAAACAAGGAAGAGGATGACTATGTAAATTATAACACAATCACAAAACATGACATAACCCTTAAAAAATGAAGCATGGGCAGTATCAATAGAAGGAAATTAATACATAAAAATGTCAGGAAGAGGGACACCTGGGTGGCTCAATCAGTTAAGCATCTGCCTTTGGCTCGGGTCATAATCCCAAGGTTCTGGGATCAAGTCCCACATTGGGCTTCCTGGTTAGCAGGGAGAACCTGCTACTCCTCTGCCTCCTGCTCCCCTGCTTGTGCTCTCTCTCTCTCTCTCTCCGACAAATAAAAATCTTTAAAAAAAAATGTTAAGAAGAAAAAACTGGGGCGCCTGGGTGGCTCAGTGGGTTAAAGCCTCCGCTTTCGGCTCAAGTCATGTTATCAGGGTCCTGAGATCCAGCCCTGCATCGGGCTCTGCTCAGCGGGGAGAGGAACCTGCTTCTCTCTCTTTCTGCCTCTCTGCCTACTTGTAATCTCTATCTCTGTCAAATAAATAAATAAAATCTTAAAAAAAAATGAAAGAAAGAAAAAACTACTGTATGCACACAGTTACCACAACCGTATTAATCATATGATGCTATAAGATTTAATTCTGACCATATGAGAAATTAGACTCTCTGAATGGATCTTGCAACTGTGACTACAAAAATGCACAAACAACAATAGAACACTTGGATACGCTGGACTTCATCAAAATTTATTTTTAAATTTTTTTTCCTGCAAAGGGCAATGAGGAAAGTGAAAACAACCCACAGAAAACAACAAAAAAAACATTTGCAAAGCTGATCAGGGACTTGTATATATAAAGAACTCTTACAACTCGATAATAAAAAGACAAGTAATCCAATTTAAATATAGGCAAAGTTTCTGAGCAGACACTGCTCCGCAAAATATAAGATGCTCCACATCACTGGCCACCAGCAAAATACAAATCACAACCATGATGAAACACCACTTCACAACCACTATATGACTACAATAAAAAATAACAAGTATTGGCCATTGTACACCGTGAACTTATACAATGTTAATGTGTCAATTTAATTTCAATAAAGCTGGGGGAAGGGAAAAAAGTTGTATACACAAGGAACTTTGAGAAGAGTGTTATTTCAGGGACTGGATGTGATAGCTCTTTTGCAATACAATTATAGAAGTGTTTATAAACACCTCTAAAAAGAATATTTAGAAGAATAGTATCCACTTGGTAAGAATAAAACAGAAATTTTGTTTGTTTTCTGTTTGGGGGGACAGGGAGTAAAAAAGGTGTTGGCCAGAACATGAAGAAATTAAAAGGCTCCTCCGACACTCTGAAAACTAGTCTGAAGTTCTTCAAAAGGGTTAACAGAGCTCCCACATGACCAAATCCCAGTCCCAAGTATACACAAAGGAAATAAAACAAGTCCAGTCAAAAGCCTGTATATGAATGTTTATAGCTGCAATAGCCATAATACCAAAGTGAAAACAACTCCCATATCCATTAAATGATAGATTACCAGAATGTTGTTGATTCATATAATGAACTATTACCCAGCAATAAATAACAGGAGAGAAACACCCAGACACACTTTAATATGGATGAAACCTGAAAACGGCTAAATGAAAGTCACAAAAAAACAACATATTGTAGGATTCTATTTACATGAAATCCAGAATAGATGATTCTATAGAAACAGAAGGTTGGGGGTTGCCCAGGGATCACGGGTAGAAGTGTGAGGAATGGGGAATGACTGCTAATGGGTACAGACTTGTTTTTTGCTTTTGGGGGGGGGGGTGAAAATATTCTAAAATGCATTTCGTTCTGGAATGCCTGGGTGATTCAGTCCATTAAGTGTCTGCCTTCGGCTTAGGCCATGATCCCAGAGTCCTAGGATCGAGTCCCACATCACACTCCCTACTCAATGGGTAGCCTGCTACTCCCCCTGCTTGTGCTGCTGTCTCTCTCTGACAAATAAATATTTCCTTATTCTGAAAGATTCTTTTCTGTATACTAAGTCACATTAATGTAGCTTAATCCTAATGTTTAACTGAGGTTTAGAGTCAATTATTAACTAACATGAGCATCTTTCTCATGATTTTATTTTTTTTAAAGATTTGATTTATTTGTCAGAAAGAGAACACAAGCAGGCAGAGTGGCAGGCAGAGGGAGAGAGAGAAAAGCAGGCTCCCTGCCGAGCAAGGAGCCCGATGTGGGACTCGATCCCAGGACCTTGGGATCATGACCTGAGCTAAAGGCAGCCACTTAACCAACTGAGCCACCCAGGCGTCCAATGATTTTATTTTTTTTATTAACATATGATGTATTATTTGCCCCAGGGTACATGTCTGTATATCATCAGGCTTACACATTTCACAGCACTTACCACATAGCATATACCCATCCCAACGTCCATAACCCAGCCACCCTATCCCTACTTCCCCACGCCTCAGCAACCCTCAGTTTGTTTTTTGAGTTTAGGAGTCTCTTATGATTTGTCTCCCTCCTGATCCCATCTTGTTTCATTTCTCCCCCACCCCCACAATCCCCCTCCCTGCCTCTCAAATTCTTCATATCAGAGAGATCATATAATTGTCTTTCTCTGACTGGCTTATTTTGCTTAGCATAATACCCTCTAGTTCCATCCACGCTGTTGCAAATGGCAAGATTCCGTTTCTTTTGATGGCTGCATAGTATTCCAGAGTGTGTGTGCGCGTGTGTGTGTGCGCACACACCACATCTTCTTTATCCATTCATCTGTTGATGGACATCTAGGTTCTTTCCATAGTGTTGCCATGGTAGACATTGCTGCTATAAACATTCGGGTGCACACGCCCCTTTGGACCACTCCATTTGTATCTTTAGGGTAAATACCCAGTAGTGCGATTGCTGGATTATAGCGTAGCTCTATTTTCAACTTTTTGAGGAACCCCCATACTGTTTTCCAGAGTGGCTGTACCAGCTTGCATTCCCACCAACAGTGTAAGAGTGTTCCCCTTTCTCCGCATCCTCGCCGACATCTGTCGTTTCCTGACTTCTTAATTTTGGCCATTCTGACTGGTGTGAGGTGGTACTTCGCTGTGGTTTTGATATGTATTTCTCTGATACCGAGTGATGTTGAGTCCTTTTTCATGTGTCTGTTGGCCAGTTGAATGTCCTCTTTGCAGAAATGTCTGTTCTGTTCGCGTCTTCTGCCTATTTCATGATTGGATTATTTGTTCTTTGGGTGTTGAGTTTGAGAAGTTCTTTATAGATTTTGGATACTAGTCCTTTATCTGATAAGTCATTTGCAAATATCTTCTCCTATTCTATCAGTTGTCTTTTGGTTTTGTTGGCTGTTTCCTTCTTTTTCATGATTTAAAAAAAAAACTTATTTTCAAGGTATTAAAATGTTTCTAATCAGAATTTGTTGCTCTCTGGGCACCTGGGTGGCTCAGCTGTTAAACGTCTGCCTTCAGCTCAGGTCATGATCCCAGGGTCCTGAGATCAAGCCCTGCATTGGGCTCCCTGCTCAGTGGGGAACCTGCTTCTCCCTCTCCCACTCCCCCAGTTTGTGTTCCACCTCTCTCTTTCTCTGTCAAATAAATAAATAAAATCTTTAAAAAAAAAGAATTTGTTGCTCTGTATGACTTTCATATACATTGTGTATTTTGACTTATTACTGTCAGATCTGCCCACAGTTCCTTATTTTCATACTGAATCACAGTACTATTATAATTTAAGCCAGCAGCGGACTGTCTGCCCTTTCAATATGGGTAGAATTCAATCTGAATGAAATTTGTCTTCATTCATCAGTTTATCTTCACACACAGTATCTTGCATAAAATAGATTTTAGCTTTTGATGAATTTATCCCTAAAAAAAATTGTAGTGATGCCTGGGTGGCTCAGTTGATTAAGGTCTACCTTTGGCTCAAGTTATGATCCCAGGGTCCTGGGATCAAGTCTGGCAACAGGCTCCTTGCTCAGCAGGAAGTCTGCTTCTCCCTCTGCTTGTGATGGCGCTCTAACAACTAAGTAAAAATCTTTAAAAAAAAAAAATTTTGTTTAAGTTTTTCTTTGGCAAAACATTCACAGCTTAAAGCAACACTTAAATAGTAATACAGAAGCTAATGTCCATTCTATTAAATGTGGTGCCCATTAACAGTCACATACACTGCTCATTTTGCTTGCTAAAATAATCTGTTACTGGAACTTTTTGTTAAGGTTAGATTTCTCATTGAGATAGTTTTAGTGGAATGCATTTAAGTTCGACGTAGACTTATCTTGAAATAGTATATTTCATTTTATATTTTTTCAAACCTTATCTTCAAATATTATAGTATCTTCTTCCAGAAAAGGAATTTTATAATCTGATAGGAAATGTTATTTTATCATTTAAAAAAGTGAAATGTCAAGTTATCTGTTGTACTATGGGAATAAAGACTATTAGCCACCATCATGTGTAGAGACCTTCCACACAAATGAATGAATAAAAAAGAACAGACTGAGTGCTGAAACACAGGAAGTGGAAGACTACAACTTCTAGTTCCCAGTCTTTATAAAAAACTGTAAGGTAACTTTGTGTCATTTTAGTAATAATTTTTTAATGAGAATTTATATTTTCTCATCTATTTTCCTTGGCAAAATTACTTGAGTATTTTTGTTTCAGTATCAACAATTGCTACCGAATATTATACTTACCAGAAAGAGAGAAGGGCACTCAAAGTTTTAAGTAATTTCCCAGAAATATTTACTTTGCTAGTGCTCGAAAGAAAACCACAGGCCCAAAATGGAGTTGCATATGCTAAGACAAGTCATCAAAACCAGGAACCTAACCTAATTCAAGTTGCAGTCACTTCCAGAAATGTAATTTTAACCAATTAGGAAATTTCTGGTCAGCATCAATGAGGTAACCGGTCACATGGCCCTCTCTATCCCCATCCCTCCATCAAAAGGAAAATAAGGGGGGCTCCTGGGTGGCTCAGTGGGTTAAAGCCTCTGCCTTTGGCTCAGGTCATGATCTCAGGGTCCTGGGATCGAGCCCCACAACGGGCTCTCTGCTCAGCAGGGAGCCTGCTTCCCTCTCTCTCTCTCTCTGCCTGCCTTTCTGCCTACTTGTGATCTCTCTCTCTCTCTCTCTCTGTCAAATAATTAAATAAAATCTTTAAAAAAAAAAAAAAGGAAAATAAGGTAATCCACCCTAAAAAGACCTTTCCCTTAAGGGAAGGTGGCCTTGCCTGAAACTATCCTTTCTTTTCTTTTGCTAATTGTCCTGCCTTGTTTCTGCCCATTAAATCCTCTGAATTCCCCTCTACTTGGTAGATGGGATGATGTCCAATTCATGAACCAATTAATAAAGCCACTTAGATCTTCCAACTTCTCCCAGTTGAATTTTTTTTTTAAGATTTTATTTATTTATTTGAGATAGAGACAATGAGAGAGAGCATGAGAGGGGAAAAGGTCAGAGGGAGAAGCAGACTCCTCGTGGAGCTGGGAGCCTGATGTGGGACTCAATCCCAAGACTCTGGGATCATGACCTGAGCTGAAGGCAGTTGCTTAACCAACTGAGCCACCCTCCCAACTCGGGCGCCCTCCCAGTTGAATTTTTTAAAAAACTTATTAATTTATTTTAAAGAGAGAGAGAGAAAAAGCAGGGGGGAGGGGCAGAGGAAGAGGGAGAGAGTCCCAAGCAGACTCCCACCTTAATTAAGAACAGAGACTGACATGGTGCTCAATCTCATGACCCTGAGATCATGACCTGAACTGAAACCAAGAATTAAGAGTTGATCGCTTAAGTGACTTGGCCACCCAGGCGCCCCCACCCAGCTGAATTTTTGTTAATACCAGAATGAACTGTGGGGGCATCTTTGGGCTAATTTAAATTTAATAACTCCCTCTCCCTATTCTAAAAGTAATCTTCATTACATAAAATTAAAATCCCAAATGCCTTCCCTGAAAAGAACTCTAACAAAACCACCCATTATCCTATGGTATCCAAGTAACTAACAATAATATTTTGGTAAATATCATTTCTACTTTGGCAAATATCCATATTATAAATATACATATTACAAAAATGGACTCATACATGCAGTATTGGAACTTGCTTTTTTCATTTAATATATCGTGAATATCTTTCCATGTCATTATATACTCCTCTACATCATTTTTATTGGTCTGTTAGTCTGTTTTTATGGCTGAAATATAATTTATTTAATTCCCTATTGGACATTTAAACTTATTTATATCCGTTCACAGGACTGTACTTGGGGAAAAAAAGCATGGAGAATGAGAAGGTCCAAAATGCATCCTATAATGAGAGACCAAAAAAGTAAGTGATAAAGGCTGAGAAGTTTCCAGAATTGTGGAAAGCTGCCAATCCTCAAAGTTAAGGCCAACCAGGGTAAATAAAAATCTACACTTAGATGTATCACAGTGAAACGCTAACACACAGGTTTACTAAAAACAACAATAAAAAATAAAACACACACAGGCGTGTGCGCGCATGCACGCCAGAAAGCAAATATCACCTACAAAAAAAGTGCAATTATTCTGGGTACCTGACCTACCAAACCAACAACAGAAGCCAGAAGATAGTGAAACAGTATCTTCAACTATTGACAGTGGTGGAGTTTGTAACTGGGGAGGAGGCTAGAGGTGATATCATGAAGAGCCTGTATTTAGTCCAACGAGGGCTCTGAGGAAACTAACAATTTTAAAAAGCAAGAAAATAACTGATTTGATTTGGAAATCCCACTCTGGCAGGATGAGAAGGACCACATACAAGAGAAGTAAAATAAATCCAGAAAAGAAATGATGTCATAAAACCAAAACAAACAGGGTCACCCGGGTGGCTCAGTGGGTTAAAGTCTCTGCCTTCAGCTCAGGTCATGGCCTCAGGGTCCTGGGATCGAGCCCCGTATCGGGCTCTCTGCTCAGCAGGGAGCCTGCTTCCCTCTCCCTCTCTGCCTGCCTCTCTGCCTACTTGTGACCTCTCTCTCTCTCTGTCAAATAAATAAATAAATAAAATCTTTAAAAAAAAAAAAACAGCAGTGAGGATGAGTTAGAAGATAAATGTTGGAAGATATTCACAAACTGGTAACTAAATAGGTAAGAAATAGGAGAGTAAGGCAAATATTAATTTGATATTTCTATAAACTATAAGTACACTTTTTTTAGTTCTCTATTATCTATGATTAAGGCCATGGTTTCATAAATAAAGGAACACTGAAGCTTCTTCCCTTCAACTAATTCAATTACCATGGGAGACAGCAAAAGAATGATTGTAAAAGATTAATTCTCACTACTTGTGCATCACTTCCAAAAGGAATCTGTCTACCCATAAATAACATAACCACTGTTACAAACTGGCTTTAATGAGTCGAGGACTGGAAAACAGGGAGAATTTTTGCTCCACAGATAGACTAGTCTCTGAAAGCTTCACTCAGAATGACATCAAAGCTGTATAGTGGAATGGGGCACCTGCCTGGCTAAGCTGGTGGGGCGTGTGACTATTGATTGATCTCAAGTTTGTGAGTTCTAGCCCCATGCTGGGCATAGAGATTACTTAAAAAAAAAAAAAATTAAAGGGTACCTGGGTGGCTCAGTTGGTTAGGCATCCAGCTCTTGTATCAGCTTTGGTCATTATCTCATGGTTGTGGGATTGAGCCCTGCATAAGGGCTCCTTGCTCAGCAGGGATTTTGCTTCAAAGATTCTCCCCCTTTGCCCCTCCATGTACCCGCACTCTTGCTCTGTCTCTCTCTAAACATAAACAAATCTTTAAAAAAATTTTTTTAAAGCAGCACTACAAAGCTATATAGTAGAAGAAAAATATATCAAAAAGCCAATTCTAGGGTGCCTGAGTGGTTCAGTCAGTTAAGCGTCTGCCTTCAGCTCAGGTCATGATCCCAGGATCCTGGGATCAAGTCCCGCATCAGACTCCCTGCTCAGCTGGGAGTCTGCTTCTCCCTCTCCCTCTGCCTCTGCCTGCCGCTCCCTCTGCTTGTGTTCTCTGTCAAATAAATGAATAAAATCTTAAAAAAAAAAAGCCAATTCTACTCATTTTCCTTCTCCTTAAAATTAATTTCATGTAATATTCAAAAGAAAATTACTTTCTTACTACCCCAAAATTTAAAAATTAAATGTCATAAAATCCAAAAGAATAATCCCTTAAAAGCTAACATCTAACTTCTAATGATTTAAAGCACATTCAACCACGTAAGTCAACTCAAGGTTTCTAAGTTTCTAAAACACTGACCCTGAAATAGTGATAAGCCAGGACTGAGAGTCATACAATTTCTGAAAGATCTCCCTAGGTCTACTAATATCACTAACTGATGATGTTTAATGAATACATGCAAGGATAAATCCATAAAAAATGCTAATCTACATTTTGTTTTCTCCTAGCCCTCTGATCTCCAACAAATCAGGCATGCAACACTTAACTTTGTGAACATTACCTAACCCTTGTAAAGTCTACATTATTTAATTGGAATATTAAAAACTTATTCCCTGAAGTATCAAAAATCTTATTTTAATCAATTTTTAAAACATTTATTTATTTTAAAGAGAGAGAGAACACACACACGCACTCAATGAGGGGGGGACAGGGACAGAGAGAGAGAATCCCAATTAGACTTCCTGCTGAGCATGGAGACAGAATCTGGGCTCCATCTCACGACCCTGAGATCATGACCTGAGCCGAAATTAAGAGTCAGCCCCATTTTAACCAGTTTTGATGAAGAGCTTTCTAAAATTATTACATGCTATATCACCTTAAAAAAGCAGACTGGGGATGCCTGGGTGGCTCAGTTAGTTAAGTTTCTGCTTTCAGCTCAAATCCTGATCTCAGAGTCCTGGGATGGAGCCAAGTGTGTCCCCCTTCCCCCACTCAGTGAGGAGTCTGCTTCTCCCCCTCCCACCCTTCCCTCGGACTGAAGCCCACGCACGCACAAACCTAAATAAATAAATAAAATCTTTAAAAAAAAAAGACTATCTTCCATAATTTTTATGTGGAATAAAAGTCATCACTTACTGTTCTGGGCTATCACAGCAATACCTTCAGTAAAACAGAGATGAAAGCAATCAGGACTACAATAAACAACTCCAAGTTTTGCTTTTCAACTTGGGCTACCTCTTCACAACTTTGCACCAAATCTGCTTCCTGCAGCAATCCCGTATTTATACTACTCTGTCAAAGTCACCCAGAAGGAGAACACAAATAACCAAGCTCATTAAGTTGGTAACTCATTTATTAATTCTTTTATATATTTGACTCATTAAATAAAAACCCACTGAGTACTCAAAATATAGAGAGTAGTACACATGTATTCCAAACCCTTCCTTTAGGATCTCAGGAGAAATGTGCAAACATAGATAACAACAACACACAGAGGACTGTGGGGTGGAGGGAGCTTTTGCAGAGTAAGTCAATATTTGAGCTGAGTCCCAGATGATAAAGAAAATCATGGTGAACAGGTGCTAGAAGGTTTATTTCAGGCAGAGGAAAGAACATGAAGACTTGGTCAAATGTCTCTCTCCGTGCCGCACTTCCTTTGCTTTATAAAACTTAAGTTTAATAGGTTTTTGCCTAAAGTTAGCTTTTATCTACTCACTTTTTTTTTTAAGATTGTATTTATTTATCTCTAACAGAGAGATAGCAAGAGAGGGAACAAAAGCAGGGGGAGTGGGGAGAAGCAGGCTTCCCGCTGAGCAGGGAGCCCCGTAAGGGGCTCGATCCCAGGACCCCAGGATCATGACCTGAGCTGAAGGCAGACACTCAACGACTGGGCCACCCAGGCATCCCAACTCACTGGGTTTTTTTTAAGATTTATTTATCTGTCAAAGAGCGCATGTACACACACAAGCAGGGGGAACGGCAGGCAGAGGGAAAAGTAGGCTCCCTGCTGAGCAAGGAACCTGATGCTGGAGATGCAGGACTCAATCCCAGGACCCTGAGATCATGACCTGAGCAGAAGGCAGCCGCTTAAATGACTGAGCCACCCAGGCGCCCCTATGTACTCATTTTCGAAGTGACCAGTCACTTGCCAGCTCAGTGCTGTCCCAGAAAGATATAATGTGAACCATATATGTAATTTTAAAGTTTCCAAGAGCCACATTAAAAAGTAAAAAAGAGAGGCACCTGGATAGATCAATAGGTTAAGCCTCTGACTCTTGATTTCAGCTCAGATCCCGATCTCAGGGTTGTAAGATCAGGCACTGCCAAGTGCATCAGGCCTGCTTGATACTCTCTCCTGCCTTTGCCCCGCCCAGCTCTTGAGGGTAGGCACGCTCACTCTAAAAAAAAAGAAGAAAAAGACGAAAAGAAACGGGTACAAGTGAGTCCTTGAAATGTATGTATTTTCTAATTAGGGTGTTACCTCAATTCAGACTAGCCACATTTCAAGCCCTTAACTGGACCACATCGAAGTGTAGGTCTACTGGCTCCCATACTGAATGTTCTAAAATCAGGGGTCAGCACATTCTCCCTATAATGGGCCAAACAGCAAGTATTTTAGGCTTTGCGGGCCATATGGTCCACTCACTACAAACACAACAAAAAAACACACATGGTTGTGGTTGCCAACTCCTGTTCTAGGTGGCAAATGAACTTTCAATTTGGCCGACAAAGCTGACAGGTAACGTACACGTGACTTTGCATATGCTAACACGACGCTAGTCAACGCTGCCGGCTGCTCCCCCGGTAAGGGCTGTGTTTCATTCCCCTTGCCAGAGACTGATTTAAGAATGGGCACAAGTATCTCCCAGAGTGAGGGCAGCATAAAGATGACCCAGGTGAGCTAGTTTACTGAGATGAGTTTAAAGAGGGCCCTTTTGTACATGTGTGGGCAGAATTTAAGAAAAGCAACAAAGGATGGTGTGGAATTCTAGGGCTAGTAACAAGTATGGGGAAAGCCATCCCCATCCCTAGGCCTCAAAGGACAAAGAAGGCAAACAGTTACGGAAACCCAAAGAGAATCCCTTGGAGAACTGTTAGACAGGAGAGACGGTCACCCAGCAAGGAGGAAACCAACCATATAAACACACTCCTCTTACTCTCTCTGCCAGCCCCCTCCCTACCCTGCCCAGCCCACCCGCCTGTGACCACACCTTACGGATAGAGTCCATTCTGGTTAGCGTCCGGGGGCACAAAATAGGGGAGAAGAGTAGAAAGACAAAAGGAAAATAGCTAGCATAACCTGTAATCCAATTATAGTCAAAGAGACATAAAAAGTCTGCTGGGGATTTCTAGTTAAAATTTCATTGCTCTAGGGGCACCTGGGTGGCTCAGTGGGTTGAAGCCTCTGCCTTCGGCTCAGGTCATGGTGTCAGGGTCCTGGGATCGAGCCCCGAGTCAGGCTCTCTGCTCAGTGGGGAGCCTGCTTCCCCCTCTCTCTCTGCCTGCCTCTCTGCCTACTTCTGATCTCTCTATGTCAAATAAATGAATAAATAAAATCTTTAAAAAAAAATTTCATTGCTCTAAAGAAAAACATAGGGAAACAGTTTCTCTTCGTCTAATGAAAACTGTTTTTGTTTTCTATTTAGATTGCTTGCCTTAACAATTTTCTTACCCAGCCTAGAGTTACTAACCCCAATCATTTTATCACCACCACAAATTTCCTGGACCCACCATGCCACAGCCCAATCCCAGATACCACCTGCTATTTGCTTTCTCAGATTTCAAACTGTCATGCACTAGAGAAGTAACTACTACAGAGATAACTTCAAAAATGGGCCCACTCTAAACCGATGCGGTCAAGCCTTAATCAGTCCTGCAACCACAACAACAACAAAAAATCAGTCCTGCAACAATGAAATCTTCATCTTGGCTTCCTGGTGAGTTTAACAATCCTCACAATTGTAGCTCTATACTTTTTCCACCTTCCCGCGAGTCCAAGCCTTACCAAGCAACCTTCAGTTGATCACCTTGGGTCCTAACTCCTTAAATGTCTTCTTTCTTAACTTTCACTATCTCTACTGCTCCTTTGTCACAGGAAGGCAGAGACCATCTGTCTTCAATATTAACTCTTCAAACTACTGCCTCGATCCTTCCACATCCTTAGAGAAACTGTTTAAATTGGGATGCATGGGTGGCTCAGTCGGTTAAGCGTCTGGCTTTGGCTCAGGTCATGATCCCAGGGTCATGAGATCGAGTCCCACATCGGGTTCCTTGTTTGGAGAGGGGAGCCTGACTCTCCCTCTGCCTGCTGCTCCCCCTGCTTGTGCTCTCTCTCTCTCTCTCTGACAGATAAATGGATAAAATCTTTAAAAAAGAAAAATAAGATTCAAAGAAATTAAACATCTGGCCAACAGTCACAGGGCCAGTAAGTAACTGAGCCTAAACTAATACCCATCTTCTAAACCCTGGTTATGCAATAATCAGCCAAAAAGAAAACTTAAATTAGAAAAAAAATAAAAATTAAAAAAAAACAAGATCTACTTATAGTGACTACATTCCTAAAGACAACCAAGTTCTAAGCAGTTACTAATAACCATTTTTTCATGTTTCAGTTCTTTTAACAAACATTTTCTTTGTCTCTTTGTGGCAAGTACAGAATTAGCTAATGTGTAGGCACCAACTAGCAGGTTTTTACTGCCTAAAGAAATTCAAACTCATTTTAGAATCCTGGTTATTTGAGGGGGTGGAGGGCGGGGAGCTCTCATCAACTATGCTTTAGATCTTCATCCCGGCTTCCCTTTGCTCTCCACACAGAAGTAATCTAAAAGAGTAAGTGAAAGTCACTTCAAGTCCACAGGATGCTTGTGGTTACAAGTATTCCTTGAAAGAATCTATCATTTGTCAATCTTCTTTAAAAAGATTTACTTATTCATTATTTGAGAGAGAGAGATTGCTTGAGGGGAAGGGGCAGAGGGAGAAGGAGAGAGAGGAATCTCAAGCAGACTCTGCACTGAGCACAGAGCCCAACAAGGGGCTCAATCCCACAACCCTGAGATAACAACCAGAGACGAAATCAAGAGTCTCAATGTTTAACTGACTGAGCCACCCAGGTGCCCCAATCATTTATTAATCTTAAAAGCAAAAGGGGAGATAGTATAATCCACCTATCACCTTCTACTACTCCACTGACCTCAAAAATCTAAAATTCTCAACTAATTACATGTCTGTACTAACTGCACAGAAATATGAACTAGAAATAAGGATCAGCATGTAAATATTCATATAGAAAAGGTGTTGAAAATTGGCTAGCCATTTTGGAAAACTATAAAATAAGATCCCTAATTCATTTATTATTCAAAATAAATTTCATACAGATTAAATATGTAAGTATAAAAACCCACAAAAATAGGTAAAAAAAATTCATGTTTTCCTTCTTCATAATCTTGGATAATTTCTAAGCATGACAAGAAATCTAAAAGCAATAAAATATTTAATAACATAAAAACTAAACATGGCAAGGCACACCATTAGCAAAGTCAAAAAACAAGTAGCTAGTTTAAAAAATATTCACAGTGTACGACAAAGGATTTATCTCCTTAAAATATAAGTTATTTAAAAGAAGAAAAATGTGGCATCTAGGTAGCACAGTTGGTTAAGCGTCTGCCTTCAGCTCCGGTTAAGATCCCAGGGTCCTAGGATGAGCCAGCATCAGGCTCCTTGCTCAGCGGGGGAGGCTGCTTCTCCCTCGGTCCCTCCCCCCTGCTCATGCTGACTCACTCTCTCAAATAAATAAAATCCTTTAATGAATGAATGAATGAATGAAAAATAGCAGCCACCAGGTAGGGAACAAAAATGCAGAGAATATGAATAAGGTTTTTAAAGAAAAAAGTCAATAAATGTATGAATAAAGTTCTCTACTTCTATTTTCTTATAATTTATAAGAAAATTATATTTTTGCTTATTTATTTATGCTATATGCTATACTGTTCATCAACCATCAAACTAGCAAAGTTTAAAAAAAAGACTGGCAAAGACATATTGGTAACTGTATGGGAAAACAATATACATGTGAACAAGTATAACATTTTTAAAAGAAATTTAGTAATATCTAAATTTTGAATTAAAAAACTCTTTGATCCAGAAAGTTCACTTTTAGGTGTCCCACAAGCACACTAGCACTGTTAGCAATGATACTGTTCCAAGAACGCTTCTTGCACGGGTGCCCAGCTGGCTCAGTCAGTTAAGCGTCTGGTCATGATCCTAGGTCCTGGGGTCCTAAAATCAAATTGTGCATCAGGCTCCTTGCTCAGTGGGGAGCTTCTCCTTCTGCCTTTCTCTGTCTCATGAATAAATAAATAAAATCATTAAAAAAATAGAAAAAGAAAAAAATAGAAAAAGAAAAAGAAAAAGAGTGCTTACTACAGGACTGCTTATGATATTGAAATGCTGGATGCAACTGAAATTCCCATCAATAATGGATAAGTTAAGGGCGCCTGGGTGGCTCAGTGAGTTAAAGCCTCTGCCTTTGGCTCAGCTCATGATCCCAGGGTCCGGGGATCGACCCCCACATCGGGCTCTCTGCTCAGCGGGGAGCCTGCTTCCCCCTCTCTCTCTGCCTGCCTCTCTACCTACTTGTGATCTCTCGCTCTGTCAAATAAATAAATAAATAAATAAATAAATAAATAAAATCTTTAAAAAAAATAATGGATAAGTTAAAAAAATTATCAAGCATTTGTGCAACAGAAATATCCACACACATACTTTTAAAAACTTACACATTAATGTATATTGAATAAAAAGACATCTAAGATTTCCTAAGTTGAGAAAATGCAAATTACAGGAGAGATTCCCAAAATGATCCTACAAGCAGGAAAAAGAAAATGATTGCTTAAAGGAAAGAGAATTATTACTTTATAACAGTCTCCAATGTTTGAATTTTTTTCACGTATTACTTTAAATATAAAATTTTATAGGCACACTGAGCAATTTGTTTTTTAATGAAACCAAATAATCTTGTATTTCTATTAGCAATAATTGCGCCTCGGATAAACCTCATTGTCTACGACACTGCCACTGCACAAAGCTCAATCTTGTATTTCTAATGGAAGACTAATAGCCCCAAATTAGGGGCGCTTGGGTTAAGCGTTTACCTTGGGCTCAGGTCATGATCCCAGGGTCCTGGGATTGAGTCCCGCATCGGGCTCCCTGCTCGGCGGGAAGCCTGCTTCTTCCTCTCCCACCCCCCCTGCCTGTGTTCCCTCTCTTGCTGTGTCTCTCTCTGTCAAATAAATAAATATCTTTTTTAAAAAATTATTTAGCATGGGGTCAAAAGATTGATATTTTAAAGGTGTATTCTGGCCAATATCAAAAGCAATAAATGGACATACCAATCATAATTTGGTCTATAATTTTTTTAAGCTATGAACAGGTTTCTATTCTATAATCAAAATAATCTAGAAACTCTATTCCTCAACTAGAGTTAACTTCGTTTTTTCTTTTTATCACTCTACCTGTTATCAACTGTGTAGGTGGGTTGCCACACACAGTAAGAGGATGAACCTGCTTATCATTAAACTTTTCACAATGCCGTATCTTATTTTCAAACCAGGAGATAATTTGTAGTTAAAAAAAAAATACAAGATTTCATGTAGATTACAGTTCTCCGTGGATATATTATATAGTGAGGACTTACAAAGTTTCCTTAAGAGCTGGGTCGGCATCAAAAATGAGAAGATAAGGGGCACCTGGGTGGCTCAGTAGGGGACACCTGGGTGGCTCAGTGTATTAAAGCCTCTGCCTTCGGTTCGGGTCATGATCTCAGGGTCCTGGGATCGAGCCCCCACATCAGGCTCTCTGCTCTGCAGGGAGCCTGCTTCCCTCTCTCTTTGCCGGCCTCTCTGCCTACTTGCGACCTCTCTCTGTGTCAAATAAATAAATAAATTTTTAAAAAAGATTAAAAAAAATGAGAAGATAAGATACCTTAATGAACCTAATGCTATTTGCTCTCCATGGTCTTCCATGAAGGAAAAGTTAAGCACTGACAGGCAGTCTGTCATTGACTAAATACACAGTAAGACTTAAAGCCATTTTCTGACTTCCCCTTGCCTTTCCAATTGTCTACATATCCATGAAAGCAAACCACAAACCCATCCATATTTCCTCCCCCCTCACCTCCCCAATTCTCTCTAAAAGTAAACAAAACACCAAGTACTTAACAGTTTAATGTCTTCAACTCCATGCCTTTGCAAACTCATTCCCTACTTCTGGCTAGAAGCCTTTTCCTGGTCTCTTCTTCAAAAGCCAAACTCAAATTCTACTTCTATGAGATACTTCCCTCCATTTTAGAACAAGCCTCGTCCCCAACCACATTAGTGTCCTATACCATTTAGTACTATTAATTTACTTAACTATTATTTATAACACGGGACTTTCAGTTTAATATCTTATTCACCCAAACCCCCTACTAACAAACCTGGTACAATGCCTTATTTATACACCAATGGTACTTAACTGACATTTGATTAACTTGTTGGCTAGAAGGTAATAAACCAGACTTTAATCTCTGATATATGTGTGGATAGGAGGGCATAATTAAATGACTGCTAAGAGCAATTCTTTTCTTTTTTTTTTTCTTTTGAGAGAGAGAGAAAAAAAACAGGGGGAGGAGCAGAGGGAGAGGGAGAGAGAGAATCTCCAGCTGACTCCACACTCAGCACAGAGCCCCATGTGGGGCTTGATCCCATGACTGAGAACATGACCTGAGCCAAAACCAAGAGTCAGGTGCTTAACCGACTGAGCCAACCAGGCGCCCCTTGCTGACAGCAATTCCTTTTTTAGAACTTAGAATTCCAAGATTGAAACTTTTGATAAAATTATTAAAACTATTTAGATTCCAGAATGTTCCTGGTAGAACAAAGATTTAAAAATGCAAGCTTTGGGTGCCTGGCTTTCTCAGTCAGTAGAGCATGTGACTCCATCTCAGGATTTTGAGTTCAAGCCCCACGCTGCGTGTAGAGATTACTTAAAAATAAAATCTTGTGGGGGGGGGCAAAAAAGCAAGCTCTTCCCTCGAACTTTTCATCTCTACACATTTCTAGCAAGTAGACCTTAAAAGCTGTCAAAGTTGACTACATATTTTCCCTATCAGTGCATTGTTACAATTTGCAGTTCTATTCCAGTTTCAGGGCCTGGCAACATACAGGGGTAGGACCAGGAAGAAAATCTCATTAAAAGCAAGAGACAATTATTGACCTCCTTTTCTCTCAAAATAGTCAGGTTGTATTTCATATCCCGTTATTTAAAAATGAGCATCCCTGGGGCGCCTGGGTGGCTCACTTAAGGGTCTGCCTTTGGCTCAGGTCACAGTTCAACGTCCTGGGACCAAGCCCTGTGCTGGGCTGCCTGCTCAGTGGGAGCCTGCTTCTCCCTCTCCCTCTGCCCCTCCCTGCAGCTTGTGCTCACTCTCTTGCTCTACCTCAAATAAATAAATAAAATCTTTTAAAAAGTAAGTAAATAAAAATGCATGTACCTGTTATGTCCAGGCAAAACTATATTCAAATGATTTTTAGCAATTTTTCTCAAACACAAATTTGCCTCAGATACATTACACAACTCAGAAAAGAATAATCATTAACAATATTTTGTTTGGGGGGGGGCGTCTGGGTGGCTCAGTGGGTTAAAGCCTCTACTTTCAGCTCAGGTCATGATCTCGGGGTCCTGGGATAGAGAGCCCTACATCAGCCTCTCCGCTCAGCAGGAAGCCTGCTTTCCCCTCTCTGCCTGCCTCTCTGCCTACTTGTGAACAAAACAAAAAACAGTACTTTGTTTGGGGGTGCCTGGGTGGCTCAGTTGTTGGGCATCTGCCTTCAGCTCAGGTCATGATCCCAGGGTCCTGGGATCAAGCTCCTTATCGGGCTTCCTGCCAAGCTTCTCTCTCTCCCTCTGCTGTTCCCCCTGCCTGTGCTCTCTCACTTTGTCAAATCAATAAAATCTTTTAAATAAGTAGATAAATAAATAAATAAAGCTGTCAAAAGTCTCAGCTAGTATTTTCCATTTCTTTTGACTAATCTTCATGTAATGAACTAAGATATTCAAACTTACTCTTTTGACCTTAAAAGCTATTTAAAAGTAATTAATATTCAATAAATTTACTGCTGCTGGCAATTGTTGTCTCATTGCACAAAACATTTTTCAAGTAAGTGGAATTTTTCATCTCTCAAAACGCCATATGATTTATTCAGAAGTTCGTATAATCAAAAAAAAAATCACAATGGGAATCATGATGGGAAAAAGTTCAAAGTAACTGGCACTCACATATTGTTACTAAGAGTGCATTATTTCCTGAGAACCACTGGCAATACCTACCCATAAAACCCTCAGAAATATGTATTCCTTTGAACTAATTTCTAGGAATGTACCCAAAGAAGAACTGTGAACGCTTGAACTTTTGCTTATCTGCATTTTCTTTTCTTTTTTTTTTTAAGATTTTATTTATTTATTTGACAGAGAGAGATCACAAGTAGGCAGAGAGGCAGGCAGAGAGAGAGGGGGAAGCAGGCTCCCTGCTGAGCAGAGAAGCCCGATGTGGGGCTCGATCCCAGGACCCTGATATCATGACCTGAGCCGAAGGCAGAGGCTTTAACCCACTGAGCCACCCAGGCGCCCCATGTTTATCTGCATTTTCTAAAGTAAACATGTTTTGCTTTTACCTTAATGAAAAAAAATGTGCTTTCAACCTACTCAGTTGTTCAAAGCTCTATGTGAACCGGCCAGTTTTAGGATTAGATGCATATATTGAACAACAGGGAATGATTATAGAATAACAATCTTCAAAACTTTTTCTCATACATTTTTGCCAAAGAGTTCTCAAAATTTCTTACAAAAGACATGTTCTCCAGATATTCAAATAGATATATGGATCAAAAATACTGAAATTGAATAGAACTAAAATGTATCAACTGAGCTAGTATTTGTAAAACACTTAAAAGAGTGCCTGGTACATGATAAAACTGATGCTAGTAGCTGGTAATAGTATACTGGTAAGTTATGAAAGTGAACAAAACAGCAAAATAAAAGGTAGTCAAGAATAAGCACAACCTATAAATTAGAAAAAGGTAGAGAACTCCCTCACCTGATTAAAAAAAAAACAACCCACAGCTACCATAATTCACAGGAAGACTAAAAGCTTGCTCCCTCCCTAAGATCCGCAACGGGAGAAGTTTGTTTACTCTTGCCAATTCTATTCAATATTAGACTGGAATTCTGGCAAGTGCAAATAGGCCACAAAATGAAAAGACATGCAGACTGGAAATGAAGAAGTAAAACTAACTCTTCTTTGCAGATGGCACGATCTTGTACACAATAAATACTACAAAAACCACACATGCAAAAAACTATTAGAGCTAACAAATGAATTCAGCAAGGCTGCAGGATACAGTATCAACATACAAAGCCAGCTGCACTTCTATACAGTAGCAACAAACTAAGAAAAAGAAATCCATTTACTTTCAAGAAAAAAAAAAAACTCCACATACAATAGCATCAAAAAGAACAATATACTTAGGAATAAATTAACCCAAAAAAGGGCAAAACTTAATATTCTGAAAACTATAAAATACTGTTTTAAGAAACTAAAGACAACCTAAATAAATGGAAAGATATTTAGTAGTCAAATTCATAAAACCAGAAAATATAGAAAGATGGTTACTAGGGACTGAGGGAAATGAGGAGTTATTTAATGGATATAGTTTCAGTTTTAGAAGATGAAATCTGGAGATCTGTTGCCTAACAATGTGAGTACACTTAATGCTACTAAACTGGACATTTAAAAATGGTTAAGATGGGAAATACTGTTAGGTACATTCTTACCACAATTAAACTTAAAATAATTTTTAAATAGGCAAAGGACTTAACAGACATGTCTCCAAATGAGATATATAAATAGCCAACAGCACATGAAAAGATGCATTACACATCACTCACCATCAGAGAAATGCAAACCAAAACTCACACCTGTTAGGATGGCTACTATCAAACAAGCAGAAAATAAAGGGTGGTGAGGATGTAAGAGATGGAACTCTTGCAAGAACCCTACTGGTGAGAATATAAAATGTTGGGACGCCTGGGTGGCGCAGTTGGTTGGGCGACTGCCTTTGGCTCGGGTCATGATCCCGGCATCTTGGGATCGAGTCCCACATCGGGCTCCTTGCTCTGCGGGGAGCCTGCTCCTCTCTCTGCTTCTGCCTGCCTCTCTGCCTGCTTGTGTTCTCTCTCTGTTAAATGAATGAATAAAATCTTTAAAAAAAAAAAAAAAAAAGAATATAAAATGTTGTAGCTGCTGTGGAAAACACTATGACTGACTCGGAAAATTAAAAACAGAATTACCATATGGTCTCACAACTCCACTTCCGGATATATACCCATAAAAAATGAAAGCAGGAGCTCAAACAGGTATCTGTACACGTTCCCAACAACCAAAAAATTAGAAGCAACCCAGGTGCCCATCAATGCATGAATAAGAGAATATTCTTCAGCCTTCAAATGGAAATTTTTATTTTCTTTATTGTGATTTAAAAAGCACTTTACAAGAAGGTAACGAGAGCTACCCTCTTAAATTTTTAAGTGTTAACAGTACTGTTAACTATGCAAGCACAGGGTGCCTGGGTGGCTCAGTCAGTTAAGTGTCTGCCTTTGGCTCAAGTCATTATCCCAGGGTGCTGGGATAGAGCCCCACGTTGGGCTCCCTGATCAGCATGGAGTCTGCTTCTCCCTGTACCCCTCCCCCCCTCCTCGTGTGCACCCTCTCTCTCTCTCTCAAATAAATAAATCTTTAAAAAAAACTCTCAAATAAATAAATCTTAAAAAAAAACCCAAGTAAGCACAATGCTATACGTCAGATCTCCACAGCTTATTCATTTCTCATAACTGAAATTTTATACCCTTTAAATAAGAACCCCCCCATTTCCTCCAGATTCTATTAACCATCATTCTGTTTTCATAAGTTTGACTACTTTAGATACTTCATGTAAGTGGAATCATACAGTATTTGTCCTTCTGTAACTGGCTTATTGCACTTAGTACAATGTCCTCTAGGTTCATCCACGGTGTCCTAGATGGCAAGATTCCCTTCTTTTTTAAGGCTGAATAATACTCTGTTGTATATACATGCCACATTTTCTTTATTCATTCATCCACCAATGGATATCTATCTTGGCAATTGTAAATAATGCTGCAATAAACATGTGAGTGCAGATACCTCAGAGATCTGATTCCAATGCTTTTGGATATATACCCAGAGGTAGGATAACTGAATCATACAGTAATTCTATGTTTAAATTTTAGAGGAACCACCATACCATTTTCCACAGCAGATGCATCATTTTATAGTCCCATCAACAGTGTACAAGGGTTCCAAATTCTCCACATCCTGGCTCTTATCTTTTGTTTGTTGTCACAGGTATAAGTGATTTCCCTGTGGATTTGCACTCCCCTGATGATTAGTTATGCTGAGCGCCTTTCATATACCCACTTTGGGCAACTGTAGCTCTTCTTTGAAGAAATGTCTATTCAAGTCCTTTGCCCATTTTTTAAGTCTGGTTGTTATTCTGCTACTGAATTATAGGAGTTCCTCATATATTGTGAGTATCAATTCTTAATCAGATATATAGCTTACAAATACTGTCTCCCATTCTGTAGGTTGCCTTTTCCCTCTGCTGATTGTTGTGTTTGCTGTGCAGAAACTTTTCAATTTGATGTAGTCCCACTTGTATAAATTTACTTTTTTTGCGTATGCTTTTGATGTCATAGTCAAGAAATCATTGCCAAATCCAATGTCCTGAAGCTTCTCGTCTATGTTTTCTTCTAGGAGTTTTACAGTTTCAAGTCTTAATATGCAACCCTTTCTGAATAGATGTTTGGATGTAGTATAAAATAAAGGTCAAGAAATTCTGACATATATATTTAACATGGGTGAACTTTGAGGACATTATGCTAAATAAACTAAGCTAAGTCACAAAGCCAAGTACTTTTTCCAAGTGATTGATTCCATTTGCATGAGCAACTTAGAACAGTCAAAATCACGGAGAATGGTGGTAGCCAGGGGTTGGGACTGAAAAGTTTTAGAGATGGATGGTGGTGATGGTCGCACAACAATGTCAATTACAAAACACTACTGAACTGTGGATTTAAAAATGGTTAAGCTGGTAAGTTTCATGTTATGTGTATTGTACCATAATGAAAAATGAAATCATTTTTAAGTATCTGTATGACCTTGGATTAGGCAATGATTTTCTTAAAACATCTAAAGTACAAACAACCAAAGACAAAAATAAATTGGGTTCATCAACATTTTTAAAGATTTTATTTATTTGTTTATATATTTAGAGAGGGAGTGTGCAAAAGGGGCGAGGGGCACAGGGAGAGGGAGAGAAAAAAAAATCTCAAGCAGACTCCACACCAAGTGCCAAGACTGATACAGGGTCCCATCTCACCACCTTGAGATCATGACCTGAGCTGAAATCAAGAGTTAGACACCCAACTGAATGAACCACCAGGTGCCCCAGATTCATCAACATTTTTAAACTTTGTACTGGAAGGGATATCATCAAGAAAGTAAAAAGACAACCCCAAAATGGGAGAAACTATTTGCAAATCATTTATATGATAAGGGTCTGATATCCAAAATAAAAACTCTAACAACGCTAGGGGGACACTAAATTTTAGTTCTGATTGTCTTTAAATGTTGTTTGCCTAGCTAGACAATTAGAGGTAAACTTCAGAGAAATTGCCACAATAGCTCATGTATAGACAATCTCTTTACTTATTATTCTGTGGGCAGAAGAAGACCCCATGGGCGTATGATTACTTGACCAACTGGGAAATGGGATAGATTCCCCAAGACTATATAACTCAGCTATCACCTTGACCAATTCCGTGTGGCTGGGATGACAAAATCGCTCTTTAAAAACCAGAGGGTACCCCATGGAGATAATGGATGGCCTCACTTTCTTTATGATTAGATAGGATAATGCACTTGGGGATGCCCTCATGAGACAAGTCTTCTCCCATTTGCAAGTGATTCCTTATAATTAGGATATTGTTAAATCTGGATCTCAAACAAAAAGGGCTTCTTGATGGTTTCATCCCTCATAGTCATTTATCCTAGAAGCCACCTCAACTGACCTACAATTGCAAAAAAAAGGCTTTAACCAAGCATACAACAGCCCTCCTGGAAATAAGTGTCTCAAAGCTCACCATGCAGTTTCCAGGACTTAACTTAGGACTGCAATATAAAATAAGCAAAACAGTAGGCTTGCTCAGCAGGACTCTAAATGATACTACCCAGGCACTGGATGCACTAAAGCCAAGAATTAAATGAAGTCGGAGAAGGACTTCCTGAGAACTACACCACTATTGACTGTACTATTGCTACACCATTTGGGATGTGAAAAATTTCCTCACGTGTTTTAACATTACAGTTAACTCCTGCAAGGTGTCCCAATTAACAGGGGACATTTGTGATCAATTAAGATCAAGATCTCCACTGATCTATTTGACAAAATTGGTAACTGGGGATCTTATCTAAGGGATGTGATCATAATTTTGGGCCCAAAAACTGTTTTATGTTCATCCTTTTGCATGTGCTGATGATGTATGTACCATTTGCTGCCCATCAGGAACCCCCTGGAGCCATCCAGTGGGCCCCTGGACCAACCCCTGGATAGATTCTAACTGCCATACAGCCCACACCCCATTTCAGCAGGAAGCAGCCAGAGTGGTCATAGTCCCATTCTCTAAGGGCAGTTAGGGTTACTGTTCCAGGGAGAGGAATGAGTAAGGGACAGGTGGCTCGGTAGGGAAAGATAGAGGGTGGGTAAGTGATCAGGCTCACAGAAATCCCAAAAATGTGGAGGTGTGGGGAAACCAAAGATAAGGGAACCAACCGGATCCCCCTGCCCTAGGACCACCCTGCCTTAGGTGTGGGGGGGTGGGTGTCTTTTATGATAATCGCCTGTGACCAACAAAGAAAAATGAGACCCTAGGTGGGAGGTGGGCCACTGAAGGTGTTATCACTTGTCCTCAATGGTGATATCAATAGAGATATTAAAAGGATTTATGTTCCCTGGTCAGCTTTCTAAAAAATACCAACCCTAAAGGCCCTCATCAGCAACCCTGTCAGGACCCCTCTCAAGAGCTCTTGAGAGCTTTTTCTGCATCTTCACTTAAAAAAAAAAGTTAAACATTAATGTACCATATAACTCAACAACCCACTTCTAAGTATATACCCAAGTAAAAACATTAGTTCACACAAAGCTTATACATGAATATTCACAGCAATATGATTCCTAAGAGCCGAAAACTGTAAACAACCCAAACAACCAAATATTCATCAGCTAATAAACAGCTAAACAAAGGCTTATCCATACAATGGAATATCCATACAACGGAATATATGTTCAGCCTTCATAAAGAATGAAGTATTAATACATGCTAAAACATGGAGAGCGTTACGCTGAAAAGTCAGACATAAAACATAGCATATTCTAGAATTCCTTTTGTATGAAATGCCCAGAACTGGCAAATCCAAAGCAACAGGAAGTAGATTAGTAGTTGCCAGGGCTGAGCGAAGGGAGAATGGGGAATGACTATTACGTGCATGGAGTTCCTCTCTGGGGTGATACAAATGTTCTAGAAGCAAGCAGCAATGATGGCTGTACAACCTTGTAAATATATTTGCAACCACTGAATTGTATACTTTAAAGTATTAGTGAATTTGGGGCACCTGGGTGGCTCAGTCAGTTAAGTGGCTGCCTTCAAAGCTCAGGTCATGATCCCAGAATCCTGGGATCGAGCCCCATGTCGTACTCCCCGCTCAGTGGGGAGCCTGCTTCTCCCTCTCCCTCTGCCTGCCTCTCTGCCTACTTGTGTTCTCTCTCTGTCAAAAAAATAAAATCTTTTTTAAAAATAAATAAAAATAAAATATTAGTGAATTTTATGGTATATGAATCATATCAATAAAAAATTAGGAGGAAAAGAAGCAAAAAGGAAAAGGAGAAAGAGCTATAAGGAGGAGGCAGGAGTAGGAAAGAAAGAGAAGCAAGAGAAGGAAATGAAAAGAAAAAGAAAAAAGAACCTCGACCAAGCTCTACTCAAATCATGTTTCCATATTCAGCATAAAGACAGAACTGGTGGGCAAAATGGGTGGCTCAGTCGAGGTCCCGACTATTGGTTTCAGCTTAGGTCACGATCTTGGGGTCATGGGACTGAGTCCCACACCAGGCTCCACGCTCAGCATTAAGTCTGCTTAAGAGTCTCTCTCCTTCCCCCTCCACCCTCCCCCATTCGTGTGCACATGCTCTCTCTCTCAAATAAATCTTTTTTTTTTTTTTCAAGATTTTGTTTATTTGACAGAGAGAGACACAGCAAGAGAGGGTCCATAAGCAGAGGGAGCAGGAGAGGGAGAAGCAGGCTCCCCACCCAGCAGGGAGCCCGATGCAGGGCTCAATCCCAGGACCTCGGGATCATGACCTGAGCTGAAGGCAGACTCCTAATGACTAAGCAACCCAGGCACCCCCAAATAAATAAATCTTAAAAAAACAAAAACAAAAAAACAGAGGGTGCCAGAGTGGCTCAATCAGTTGGGCGTCCGCCTTCAGTTCAGGTCATGATCCCAGAGTCCTGGGATCAAGCCCTGCGTCCGGCTCCCTGCTCGGTGGGGAGCCTGCTTCTCCCTCTCTCTCTGCAGCATGCTCACTCTGTCAAATAAATTAAAAAAAAAAAAAAAAAGACAACTGGTAAATGGCAGAGCTAATACTGGGTCTGGATAAAACTCTAAATGTTATTAGCTTCTTCTCTTAAGTTATACAGGGCCATCATTTCTACACACTTCTCTTAGAAGAACCATTCCACAGCACATTACAAGAAATGCAAATCAGAAAGTAAAAGCAAAAAAGAAAAAGAAAATATACTGTCATGAAAAGAGGCAGTAAGGGAGAAATAAGATTTTTTAAATTTAGACATAGTAACACCAAAAACAGGGAAGGATAAATTTACAGAGTGTAAGGTAAATGCTGCAACCCAGTTCAATATTTCAAAGTATTTATTTTAAAATAACAACTTTACCCTGTATTTCTACCTTAGGCATCTGAGGAATATGTAAATACATTCATTACCATTTGTTTATAGCAGAAATAAATATTCATCAGGGAAACAAGTAAATATGACACATATAAAATACTTTGTAGCCACTCATCTATTTACTACTTGACAATGGAAAGATATCTATCATGGGGTTCTTGGGATCCCAGTTACTAAACAACTTATGTTTTATTTATGTAAGATGTTAATAACGTATACTAATGAGATGTCTGGACAACACATACTCATTTTTCCATGACAGAATTTTGAGTTACTTCTGCTTTCTTGTTTAGCCTTTTCTGTGTATTTTGAACTAACTGAACACTTTAACT
>CM052814.1:43284383-43316418 GCA_028533885.1 Nasua narica
TCTCTCTCTCAAATAAAAATAAATAAATAAGCAAGCAAGTAAGCCTGGGTGGCTCAGCCCTTGAGCATCTGCTTTCATCTCAGGTCATGATCCCAGCCAGTCTTCTGAGATCCAGTCCCACATCTGGCTCCCTGCTCAGCGGGGAACCTGTTTCTCCCTCTGCCTGTCGCTCCCACTGCTTTGTGCTCTCTCACTCTGTCAAATAAATTTTAAAAAGCTTAAAAAAAAGCCTTCAAGGGCGCCTGGGTGGCTCAGTTGGTTGAGCAACTGCCTTCGGCTCAGGTCATGATCCTTGAGTTCCGGGATCAAGTCCCACATCGGGCTCCCAGCTCCACAGGGAGTCTGCTTCTTCCATTGACCTTCTCTCCTCTCATGCTCTCTCTCACTTTCTCTGTCTCTCAAATAAATAAATAAAATATTTTTAAAAAAGCCTTCAAAAGAACCTATAAATCTATAAAACAGAGTAACCAACTAACTCTCAGTGACCAACTTTGCTGTCACTCTCAACCTTCAGTGAAGGAAAAGAGAACAATTGCAGATACATTTACAATTTAAAAGATAAAGTTTCTCCCCTTCCCTTCCAAGCAAAGACTTACCCAAGTACAACCCTACAACACTTACATATCATTAAATCATTAAGTCAATTAGCTAAACTAAAGAATCCAAATCTCATTCACATCTGTATGGTCAATATAATTATTTACTCTATGCGATAAATTTCAAAAAAAAATGTTGTTAATTGGCTTTTGTTAAAAACTCTTTCCACTTCCTTCCCTAAAGGAAGGGGCACTCCTTCCTTGTTAACATTTTCCATTCAAACAAGTTCTTTCCTCTGTTCGTCAACTCATTCATTATTTCACTGTGCCAGGTGCAGGCCAGACTCTGGTAATTACGGCATAAAAAAGATGGACTAGCCCAGCCTTCATGAAATGTACATGCTAGTAGAAGAAACAAAGCATCTAAGAGAACAAACATTACAACTGATGATTATCTTCTACTAAAGAAAACAGATTACTAGGTGGGCTTAACAGAGATAGGCTGGGTTTCCTAAAGTGATATTTGAGGAATGCGTTGGATTTAGGTATAAAGAAGAGAATGGCCCATCAGAGGTGGAGGAAACTCCAAAAGACCACGAGATGGTAAAGAGGCTTTCTCAGAACAAAAATAAAGCCAATGCGGCTTGAGCCTAGAGAGCCAGAAGGAAAGTGGCCCAAAATGAAATGGAGAAGAGTGGCAGCAGTATTTGGTGTTTGTTTTTGGACAATGTGAAGTGTTTTGAGAGTTCTAAGCATGTGAGGCACTGAGACACGTGCATTTTTAAGTGATTAGTCTTGAATATACCAGAGCTCCTCCCAAAAGCTGTTCTCAAGCCTAGACAACACACAAACTTCCCGAACAAGTCATTCATTGATACTACCCACATAAAGGGGGAAAAAAACCGCTTCAAGCTGAATTCTATGTCAAAGGAAGGTACTCTGAAAAAAGTAGTTTAAACGATGGTAGCGACTTAGAAAGTAACCAGTGAACTTCATCTACATATAAATAGGAAAAATAGCGTTTACAGTTGTTTCTCGGTTAAAAAAACTTCTAAATATACCTATCAGAGAAACTGAATGGCTATTAATATTTAACAGTGACAGAAAAATTACACTTTAATATTTAAAAGTAAACCATGAGGGCCCCTGGGTGGCGCAGTTGGTTGAGCGACTGCCTTCGGCTCGGGTCATGATCCCGGAGTCCCAGGATCGAGTCCCACATCGGACTCCCAGCTCCATGGGGAGTCCGCTTCTCACTCTGACCTGCTCTCTCTCACTCTCTCTCTCTTTCCTAATAAATAAATAAATAAAATCTTTAAAAGTAAACCATGAGCTTGATTAAAGGCTCTGGTGCCCAGAAAGCTTTCGATGTCGTGGGGTGCCATCTACCCCGACACATTTTTTCCGTAAATCAATTCTAGACTTCCTGAGTGCATTTTGCTTTCGCTTTTTGAAGAATAAAACGTCTTCTAATTCATAACTTTCTGTACTCCCAGCTTGAGAGATGCCATGGGATCTGGGGGGCACGTAACAAACCCCCAAGGTTTAAAGGGCGCCCCACAGCAACTTTCCCGCCCTCCCCATCCCCCAAACTCCCCAGGACTCGCGGAGCCTCCCCCTCCCGCGGCCCCAGGCCGCCTCCCCCGCCCTTTGGCCCAGGGTAAGGCCAGGCCCGCGGGGCCGGAGATGCAGCGGCCACTTCTTTCCCCTTCCTCTCCGGATGAGGCGGGAGGACCCAGGCGGGAAGTGAGGAGCGGATCCGGGAGCAAGAGCATTACCTGGGGCCGGAGCCCGACAGCGGAGACCTCGTCAAGAATGGCAGAGCCGGGAAGCCCTCACGGCGCGGCGGGTAGAAAGACGGGCTGAGGGGAGTTCGGGTGCCCAGGGCCAGCAGCGCAGCCAGCCCCAGCGCCAGCGAAGATAAAGCGTCCGGCTCCCCGGCCCCTCCGCCCCCAAGCTCGCAGCCCGCTACGCAGCGTCACGCGCACGGCCGCACCGGCTCGCGATTTTATTGGCGGCCGGGGTCGCCGCTAGGCTCCGCCCACCGCCCACGGCCGCCCCGCCCCTCCCACCCTTCTCCCCGCGTACCCGGTACCCGGTACCACGGAACCCACCTGGCCCCGGAGCCCGGAGCGGGGAGCTACGCGCGAGCGGGTCGTGACACCCGTGGCAGCAGCTTGCTTTCCATTTTGCTTCAGCGATCGGATGTGCGGCAGAGAGGAGACTGAGATAACTTCCTACGAGTCCGAAACGGCACCCGGCATGATAGCGCCGGACCGGCCAGTCTGGCGCCTCTTGCAGAGGCTCTAGGAAGCCGCCCCTAGAACCGTGGATCTTCGAAGTTGGAACTAACCCTCTGGGAACAAAATTGAAGCATTTAGCCAGCGGCGTTCATCATGAGATGCTTTAATGCTTTGTAAACTATACTTGACTGTGACCTTCAGGCCGACTAGATAAGGAAACAGTGAAATACTGTGACAAGAAATTTGAAAGGAGACTTCCTAATCAAAGGAAAAATAATGATACAAAGAGATTTAGGAGTAGATTAGATGCAACAGTTCATCGGATTTTGCGAAGGCCGAGATGTAGGTGAATTTAGAGTAAAGGTAGGTGCAAAGGGACCAATGAGAGCAGGAGAGACTGAAGGGTCACACTCAGGGCCTGCAAACCAATGCAAGCTAACCTAACCTGCCTAATGACGGCGACCCTACCCCAACAGCTGAGATGGCCACCCCTGACCCTGTCAAGCTACCCCGAACAAATGAATCAGCTTTACTTGAACTGACTACTCTGTGAACCTTTAAACAAGAGGATTTGTACAAGTTACCCTTGCAGCACTGTTCACCCCAAAGCAGAACTGGTCCCAACAGTCAGTCAAATTCAGAGCTTGCCTCGTCTACAACTGTGACTGCTGCTTCTGCCAAGTAGGTGGGTGGCAAAAGGAGCTGGTCGATCCCCTGCCTTTGTGTTTCACCTCTTCCCTCCCACCAGTTAAAGGGCGGATTCTGTAGGAACAGAGATTCATTTCTGCTGGCCACCTGGTATACACCAAGAAAACTGTTGCCTTTTTTTAAAGATTTTATTTATTTATTTGCCAGAGAGAGAGAGCCCAAGCAGGGAGAGTAGCAGGCAGAGGGAGGCTGTGGCAAGCTGCTGTGGAGCAGACAGCCTGATTTGGGGCTTAATCCTAGGACCCTGAGATCATGACCTGTCTAAGGGCAGACGCTCAACTGAGCCACTCAGACACCCAAGAGACAGTTGTCTTTTCCTTCGTTTCCATTTATTTACTTAAAAAATGCTTTAAAAAAAATTCTAGCATAGTAACATACAGTGTTATATTAGTTTCAGGTGTACAAAATAATGATTCAACAATTTTATGCATTGCCCATCATAGTAAGTGTACCTGTAATCCCCTTCACCTATTTTGCCATCCTTCCCACCTGCCGCCCCTCTGATAACCATCAGTTTGTTCTCTGTAGTTAAAAAGAGTAAAAATACTGTGTTCCTGATGCTAGGAATACAACAGTGAATAACACAGAAGTCCCTGTACTTAGAAGTTTATGTTTCCAGTGGAGAAAATAAATAGTAGGACAAGTAAATGAGATAATCACAGGTAGTGAAGAGAACAAAACAGACTAGTCAGGGAAGGACTTTTTGAGGAGGTGATCTGAGCTAAGACTTAAGGAAGGTGAAGGAATGGGACACCTGGGGGGCTCAGTCAATTAAGCGTCTGCCTTCAGCTCAGGTCATGATACCAGGGTCCTGGGATCAAGTCCCACATCAGGCTCTCTGCTCACCAGGGAGCCTGTTTCTCTGTCTCCCTCTGCCTGCTGCTCCCTATATTTATTCTCTCTGTGTGTTAAATAAATAAATTAAATATTTTAATAAATAAATAAAATCTTTAAAAAGAGAGAGAGAGAAAGAGAGAGAGAGAGAGAAGGACCCAGCTATGCCAACCACGGGGAAGTAGAGCATTCTACACAGAGGACAATGAATGTGAAGGTGCTGATGCTGATGTAGTTTTGCTTATGTAAGGAACAGGCCAGGAGGCCTGAAGCACAATTGTGGATGGTCTGAGACTGAGGTTGGAGAGTGAAATAGGAGAGTTAACCATGCTATTTGAACTTTTTATTGTTAAGTCTTATCTTGTTTTTTCATTCTTATTTATTTCTTTTTTAGGGAGAAAGAGAGCACACCCATGTAGGGGAGGGCAGGGCAGAGGGAGAGGGAGAGAGAGCATCTTAAGCAGGCTCCATGCCCAGTGCGGAGACCAACATAAGGCTTAATCTCATGACCTGGAGATCATGACCTGAGCGCAAAGAGTCAGATGTTTACCGACTCAGCCACCCAGGTGCCCCAGCTTGCTGTTTTGTTTTGTTTTGTTTACGATTTATTTATTTTAGGGAAAAGGAGAGAGAGAGAGAGCATGAACAGGGGAAGGGCAGAAGGAAAAGGAGAGAATCTCAAGCCGACTCCCCCTCTGAGCATGGAACCCGACTCTGGGCTCAATCTCACAACCCTGAGATCATAACCTGAGCCAAAACCAAGAGTCAGACGTTCAACCTACTAAACCACCTGGGCACCCCCCCCCGCCATCTTGTTTTTTAAATCAACCTATCTTGTAGAGAATGACTTGGAAGGGGACAGAAATGGAACAGAGAAAAGCCAGAGAATGATAGGAAGCTACAGCACAAATCTGTGGGATAGATGATGGTGATCTGAATTAGGGTAGTTGCTATGGAAATAGAGGTGGAAAAATTTCAAGATATTTTGCTGAGGTGCAGGTATAAAGAAATACAGTAAATAAGGTGACTCCCAGGTTGTTTTCTTAAGTAAGTGGGAAGATGGCAATGCTATTTAGTTCAAGGGGAAAGACCATTTAATTTGATCAGAAGGAAAGCCTATGCCCAAACTCTGATCCTCTTCCACCACTGGCCTGAAAATTTCACATCACTCAATCTTTCATATTAAAGCTTAGTTAAATGTGAATGTTGATTTCACCATATTCCAAATAATATGTGTACAGAACTTGTTCTAGTTGCTAAGGATATAAAGATGAATGAGAACAACTGTCTATTAGGGAGATAAATAACAACTAAGCCATTTCAAAACAATTGAGGCGCCTGAGTGGCTTAGTCAGTTAAAGCCAAAGGCTCTTGGTTTCAGCTCAGGCCATGGTCTCAGAGTCCTGGGATCCAGCGTCACAGGGGGCTCAACACTCAGCACAAGGTTGGCTTGTCCCTCTCCCTCCTCCTCTGCCCCTCCCCCCACTTGTGCACGCACAAAGCTCTCTCTTTCTCTCTCTCTCATAAATGAAAAAAGAAAACAGGCCAAGTGTTATAATAAAAAGAGGTAATAAAAAGGCCTACCTAACAGGGTCATTTTGCAGATTAAATGCATTGTTACTCTAAGAAGCTCCAAGCACAGATACTGGCATATAGAAATGCTCAATAAACGTCAACAGTTATTTTACACTTTCTACCCCGAGATTCATCATCACTGTTGAGGTTGCTATCTTCTGGATACAGTGGGAGCAGTTGGAATGATTATCACAGCCTGTGTTCTAGGAGAGGGAAGGCTGAATGGAGAAGGGCTGACTCCAGCTTTCCAACCAGTAGGGGGAGTTTAGTTGGCAGGCAAGGGAAGAGGGACAATCCAACCAAAGGAAAAACAAAGTCAAAGGCCAACAGACAAGAGGGAACCAGAGCCATCTAGGAAAGAAGGCAGTTTGAGTGTTGTTGAACAAGAAGTGGCCGGAGATCCAGTTGGTGTCAGGGCTTAAGAAGTGTGTAGCCCGGGCGCCTGGGTGGCTCAGTTGGTTGAGCTGCTGCCTTCGGCTCGGGTCATGATCCTGGAGTCCCGGGATCGAGTCCCATATCGGACTCCCGGCTCTGTGGGAAGTCTGCTTCTCCCTCTGACCTTCTCCACTCTAATTCTCAGTCTCTCTCTCTAATAAATAAATAAAATCTTAAAAAAAAAAAAAAAAAGAAGTGTGTAGCCCATGCTGGGACAATCTGACTTAGACTCCCCCAGATGAGCCAGTGAAGGACGTTCCATAGGGAAGAGTCACTATTTAGGAGACTAAACTCAAGGGAAACGCAACTGGACATGAAGAGCTCAATTAGAAAGGCATTACAATAACACAGATGAGGGATGACAAATGCCTAAACTAAGGCAGCAGCAAGTGGGGTGAGAAGAAGGGGACATATTTGAGAGATATTTAAAAGGACGATTGACAGAATTAGTGTCTGGATGTGAGGATTAAGGATGTAGCTAGGACATATATCTAGCTTAGCAAACTGAATGGCTGGGTTTTTTTTTTTAAGATTTTATTTATTTATTTGTCAGAGAGAGGGAGAGCACAAGCAGGGGGAGTAGCAGGCTCCCTGCTGAGCCAGGAGCCCAATGCAGGACTCATCCCAGGAGCTTGGGATCAAGACCTGAGCCGAAGGCAGACACTTAACCAGCTGAGTCACCCAGATGCCCCTGAATGGCTAAGTTAATGAGTTAGGCAAGTTACAAATGCTAACTGAGGTTAGAAAATATATCCTGGACAAAGAGCAAGAATAGCTTTACTTGCCCTATCGGCTGAACTAATCCATCTCTTATTGAGACCTAAAGGAACTGAACAAGAAGCAATCAAGTTTTGTTTTGGTTTCAAAATAAAATCACTGTAACTTTTTTTTTTTTCTGGTTGTGTTGATAATGCATACTTACTGCAGGAAATAAAATCAAAGGTTGACTAGGACACAGGTAAAAACCATCTAAACCATCCTACCACCCAGAGATGCACCTAAATTTTAATGTGGGGAAGGAAAAGAACAATGGCCTGAGCCTGGGACTGAGCCCTATCACAAGAAGGCACTGGGTTCTATGAGGATCCAGAAAGGGAAACCGAAAGGGAACCAAACCAGGGTTTAAAATGCGAACATCTCAGGGCACCTGGATGGTGCAGTCAGTTGAGCACTTGACTCTTGGTTTCAGCTGGAGTCGTGATTTCAGGGCCGTGGGACCGTGCCCTGCATCGGGCTCCACGCTCAGCAGAGTCTCTTGAGATTCTCTCTCTCCCTCTCCCTCTAGTCCTCCCACTCATGCTCTCTCATTTGCCTGCTCTCTGTCTCTAAACAAATAAATAAGAATAAAATAAAATACAAACATCTCAATTCTTCAAAGGTTCAAATTTCCCTTACTAATACCAAACAAGCAATAAATATCCCATCCCAAGTTTGTGTAATTTCTTCGTTGGCACTTCAACCTAGCAAAAGAGTTAGACTCAACTGGAATTGAAGTTTTGTGACTAAGCTAAGGACAATGTGTCAAGAGTGTAAATTAGAATGACCTAGATTGCTGTGTCCCTGAAAACACTGGGAGAGCTGGGACCCTGCTTTGTTTAGGCATTCCAGAAGCACCCAGCACAATATGCAAGAGCCACCAGATAAATACATTGAATGGGCTAGTGAAGCCAACTGAAGGCATAAGTCACTAGATTGTGGGGCAGATCCCAAACAAAATAGATGTCAAGCACAATTTCATTCCTTCTCTCGGTGTTTCAGTCATCTTCCATGTCATCATCACTTGTTTTTCCACAAACAGAAGTATTTAGGTATAAAAGGTAAGCACCATCTATCCCAGTTAAATAGGCAGCCAGCTTGACTCTCTTGATTCTCTCTATATCAAAATAGCAAAGCACATTTTAGGCGCTGCCATAAATATAATAATAGTTCGAGGGATATACACATAAGAGGAAACACCCTCAAGAGTTCCTGCATCACCACGAGATTATTTTCTTTAATTTCACTGAAATTAAGTGGGTATAAATCTAAAAAAGATTATGATCCTTTAGGACAGTATGTTAAGCCCCAGAGGAATCACTAAGAAAATAACTCTTAAAAAAGTGAAAAGGGGTGCCTGGGTGGCTCAGTCATTAAGTGTCTGTCTTCAGCTCAGGTCATGATCCCAGGGCCTGGGATGCAGCCCAGCATTGGTCTCCCTGCTCAGCAGGAAACCTGATTCTCCCTCTCCCATCCCCCTGCTTGTGCTCTCTCTTTCTCTCTGTGTCTCTGCCAAATAAATAAATAAAATCTTTAAAAAAAAGTGAAAAAAATTAAAGGAATTTAAATGTTACACTAGAATATATTCAGTTAATGAAAACAAAAAAACAACAACAAAGAGAACAAAAAGTATGTGAGACAGAAAAGAAAAACTTAAATGGCAGACGTTAAGTTCAACTACATTGATAGTAGTAACACTAAATGTGAATGAACTGAGCAATCCAATCAAAAGGTAGTTTGTCAGATTACATTAATAAATAAGATCCAGCTATATGCTATCTTTAGGAGACACTATTTTTTTTTAAGATTTTATTTATTTATTTGAGAGAGAGAAAGAGAATGAGTAGAGGGAGGGACAAAGGGAGAAGCAGACAGAGACCCCACCACAGCACTTAATTCCAGGACTCTGGGATCATGGCCTGAGCCAAAAGACACTTAATGACTGAGCCACCCAGGTTCCCTAAGAGACACTCTTTAGATTCAAAGATACACATAGGTTGAAATTTAAAAAACAGAAAAAGGTGTATCATGCAAAAAGCAACCATAACCAAGCTGAAGTGTTTGTGTTAATATCAGACAAAATAAACTTGAAGGCAAAAATGTTTAAATGTCTCGCTTTGCAAGATAGTCTCAAAGTTAAACAGCTTTGATGAAGGAATTTGGAAGGCAGGAAGGGACTAGAACTCCTACTGCTCTAGGAGGAAAACACCCTTAAAAGGATTTTACACCTACTCTAGAAGTAGCCCTCCACCTTTTCCCACATGATAGATGACAAAAACCTGATTGGATGACAGATGCAGGGAGAGTTAATTAGATTTAAACAGCCTGCCCACAAGTCCTTAAAAACCCCTAGGCTTAGACACTCCAGTGGCAACCCCCTCGGGAGAGTTTTGTATTATCACTTTACTCTGGCTCCATAAACTTTGCTTTGCAGCCCACCACTGTTCATTTGGTCTACCTCTTCATTCTTCGAAGTGGCATGACCAAGAAATGTGGGCACCAAAGAGAAGGAAATCCTGTAACAGAGTTACCATATGACCCAGCAATTCTACTCCTAGGTATAGACCCAAGAGAAATGAAAATCTACATCCATAAAAAGCTTGTTCAAAAATGTTCATAGCAGCATTATTCATAATGGCTAAAAAGTGAAAACAACCTAAATGTTCACCAACTAAGGAATAGATAAATAAAATGTGATATATCCATATAATAGAATATTATTGAGCCATAAAAAGAAATGAAGTACAAGGCACCTGAGTGGCTCAGTCAGTTGGGCATCTGCCTTCAGCTAGGGTCATGATCCCAGGGTCCTGGGATTGAGCCCCATATCCCGCTTCCTGCTCAGTAGGGAGCCTGCTTCTCCCTCTCCCTCTTCCCTTTCCCCCTGCGTGTGCTCCCCCTCTCCCTCTCTCTGTGAAGTAAATAAGTAAAAACTTAAAAAAAAAAAAAAAAGAAATGAAGTACTGATATATGCTACAACTTGAATTAAACTCTAAACATTCTATTAAGGAAAAAAAAGGCTGTCACAAAGGACCACGTATTATATGATTCTGTTCATATGAAATGTCCAGAATAGGTAAATCCATAGAGACAAAAAGTTCAAGCCCCATGTTAGGGGTAGAGTTTACTTTAAAAAAGAAAAAACAGAATAACTGCTCACTCTCTCTCATTCTCTCTCCTTCTTAATGAAACTATATTCAACACATTCAATTTGCATACACTTTTTAAATTTATTTGTTTATTTTAAGTTTTTATTTATTTATTTGACAGAGAGAGACACAGCGAGAGAGGGAACACAAACAGGGGTAAGTGGGAAAGGGAGACGCAGGCTTCCCGCTGAGCAGGGAGCCCAATGCAGGGCTCAATCCCATGACCTTGGGATCAAGACCTGAACCAAAGGCAAACACCCAATGACTGAGCCACCCAGGCGCCCCTGCATACACTTTTAAATACTGCTACACTTGTGTACTAATACTTTAGATCATTACAACAGATAGAACACAAATAAATGAAAATCTTAAATGGTAGTTATTTCTAATAATTAATGATTTTGTTCAAATAATAGCAAGATAAAAGTTATGGAATACACGATGATATATAAATAGCATATGTTTTAATTTTATCGCTCATCCTAACATCATTAGATCATCAGCCAAAAATCTAAACAAATGCAATGATATTTAAATTGTCATTTTTGACATTTACTTCTCCTTCACTCACATAAAAAGTCATAGCATTACATGTATTCTCGTATTTGATTTTTATAAAAGTAGGAGAAGGTATTTTGATAGTCTGTGTAAATTTGATTTATAACTTTTAAAGGATTAAACTTAAGGCATGCGGGCTTCAATTTGTTCTTTTGTCCTCAATCCTACAAATGGTACTAGTGGGCCTATATACAGCTGCCTTGTTTACAGATATCTATATACTTTTTAACTGCCTCTTCTAAATTCCCATGAATACCATACACACACACACACACACACACACACACACTTCTGTATCACTTCTGAAGAACAGAGATAGTTTTACCAATTCTCAACTCCCTTATATAGGGTCTATCACAGTGATTGTAGGCACCAATAAGTAGGTTTTGAATTTAATTGAATCATGTATTGGAAGTAGAAGGTATACCTCAAGAGATTTCTCTAGATGTGTGGATTTAAGAAATCCAAAAGCAGGAGGGAGTGATAGGTATGAAGAGTCAAGTCTTTTTTTTTTTTTTTTTTAAGATTTTATTTATTTATTTGAGAGAGAGAGAGAGAGAGAGAGAGGGGAGAAGGTCAGAGGGAGAAGCAGACTTCCCCCAGAGCCGGGAGCCCGATATGGGACTCGATCCCGGGACTCCGGGATCATGACCTGAGCCGAAGGCAGTCGCCCAACCAACTGAGCCACCCAGGTGCCCAAGAGTCAAGTCTTTTGTAAAGTATAAGCAATAGAGAACAAATTTACCCAATCGGAGTCACTACCGTGCATCCTTTGACACAGTGAATAACTTACTCTATAGGAGAAAAGTTCACTGACTCAGAGTTGGGCTGGCCAATGAGTAGTAATGAGATATATGTCTTCTTGGTATGTTGCTTTAGAAGGAGAGGCAGGGGTGCCTGGGTGGCTCAGTTGGTTGGGCGACTGCCTTCGGCTCAGGTCATGATCCCGGAGACCTGGGATCAAGTCCCACATCGGGCTCCCAGCTCCAAGGGGAGTCCGCTTCTCACTCTGATCTTCTCCCTTTTCATGCTCTCTCTCACTCTCTCTCTTTCTCAAATAAATAAATAAAAATCTTTAAAAAAAAAATTAGAAGGAGAGGCAGGAAAACCTTAAACCTCATGCTCAGGGATAAAACAAAAACAAACAAACAAACAGTCTCTCTAGAACTATATAAGATCCTCTATGCAATATTCTAACTGTCTAGCTTTTATTTTCATGGGAATCTAACTCTGTAGAAATTACCAGTAAAAATTCAAGTAATAATTGTGGTGGTTTTAGCAATATAGTGAATAGCCATCTACTACAAATTTGACTAAATTTCCTACTAGGTTGTTGGGGCTGAATTAATTTTACTTTTTTTTTTCTTTTTTAACTTTATTTGGGGGGCAGATGGGTCGCTCAGTCAGTGAAGCATCTCTGTCTTTGGCTCAGATCATGATCTCAGGGTCCTGGGATCAAGCCCCATGTCAGTCTTCCAGTTCAGTGGGGAGCCTGCTTCTCCCTCTTCCTCTGCAGTTTCCCCTGCTTGTGCTCACCCTCTCTCTCTCTCTCTGTGTCAAATAAATAAATAAAATCTTTTTTTAAACTATTTTTTTAAAGTAATCTCTGCACCTAATGTGGAGCTTGAACTCACAATCCCAAAATCAAGAGCCACACACCCTACTAACTGAACTAGCCAGGCACCCTGAGGCTGACCTCATTTTATTTTATTTTTATTTTTTTATTTTTTAAGATTGTATTTATTTATTTGACAGAGAGAGATCACAAGTAGGCAAAGAGGCAGGCAGAGAGAGAGGGGGAAGCAGGCTCCCTGCTAAGCAGAGAGCCTGATGCAGGGCTCGATCCCAGGACCCTGAGACCATGACCTGAGCCGAAGGCAGAGGCTTTAACCCACTGAGCCACCTAGGTGCCCCTGACCTCATTTTAAATAATGAAAATAAGATGAAGCAATAGTTAACTTCACTGAACAGCTCTCAATTTCATGCTGTTGCAGGATTAGCATGAAACAAGGAATGCAGGTCTTTATGTTTCAGGTCATAAGGCAGACTTGCACAAACATTACAGGATTGTCTCCCTTCTGTGGGAACATAGAATGCAAATTAAAATTGTGCCGAGTCTGGGCAAGAACAAGTTGGCTTTTCATCTCCTCCATTTCACCGAGTAACTTTTGTGACTTGGAAGGTTTATATTGGAGATAATGGTGGGAGCAAAAGCATAAAAGTCAGAAGATACAATATGTATTAAAATAATGAGTAATCACATTGGCCAGGAGACCCAGTGCTTCTAAAACTTTTCTGTCAAAATATCTCCTTACAGAGAAAGAATAAACTTGAATGCCCTACTCACCAAGAAATCTAAGCATTTGTCCCTATATCTCCATCCAATGTCTTTGATGTCTTATGTTTTATCTTTAAAATGAATGCAGGATGCCTGGGTGGCTTGGTAGGTTGAGCATTTGCCTTCAGCTCAGGTCATGATCCCGGGGTCCTGGGATCAAGTGCCATATAAAGGCTCCCTGCTCCATGAGGAGCTTCTCTCCCTCTGCAGCTTCCCCTGCTTGTGCTCACTCTCTCTTTGTCACATAAATCAATAAATGAAATCTTCAATAAATAAAAATGATAAAATGAATGCAAATTTTCCATACCAGCCCACCATATCAGTGGTATCATATAAAAATAATGCTTTAGGGGCACCTGGGTGGCTCAGATAGTTGAGCATCTGCCTTCTGCTCAGGTCGTGAGCTCCAGATCCTGGAAGAGAGCCCCACGTCAGGCTCCCAGCCCAGCCAGGAGTCTGCTTCTTCCTCTCCCCATGCTCATGCTCTCTCTCTCTCTCTCTCTGTATGTCTCTGTCTCAAATGAATAAATAAAATCTTTTTAAAAAAATAATATTTTAAAGATATATTGCTAGAGGAAAAACAGGATTCCTATTTCTATCCTTGGTTAATAGACTTTCGTAGAAAAATAGGTTCCTACTGGTTTTACTCCATCATAAATATGGCAAAGCCTTTTATATAAATGCACATTTTTCTAATTTTGTGAGAATTATTCTAACTACAAATGTGTATTCAGTAAATGCATATGTTTTAAAGATTAATAATAAACCAAGGCGCCTGGGTGGCACAGCTGATTAAGGTCCAACTCTTGGTTTTGGCTCAGGTCCTGATCCTCCTGGTTGTGGGATTGATCCCTGAGTTGGGCTCCTGTTCAGTTAAGAGTCTGCTTGAGATTCTCTCTGCCTCACCCTTTGCCCCTCCCATTCATGCTCTCTCTCTATTTCTCTTTCTCTCAAATACACAAAGAAATCTTTAAAAAATAAAAGATTAATAATATATCAAACACTAAATAACTATCACTAAAGAGATTAAATATCCCAGAATCTTCTAAATATCCCAGAAAGCTTCTAATATGCCCCTTCCGGATTGCTTCTCCTTCCACTAGTTCTCTATTCCTGAAACCGTTATCTTGACTTTTATGTTAATCATCTCCTCTGTTTTTCTCTGTAATTTGCTAGCTTAACACAAAGGTAGATACTCCTAAATAGTATAATAAAGTAGCATAAACAGCTTTGTTTCTTTGTGACCATAATATAAATGATATATATATTCTAGAATTTGCTTTTTCAGTTCCAGGTTCGTTTTTGTGATTTGTCCATGTCAATTGTGTGGCTAAAGTTCATTCATTTTCACTTACGAAAAAATATCTTTTTTTTTAATGTATCCATTCCAGTGTTGCCAGGCATTTTGATTATTTTCAGTTTTCTGTAACTACAAAGTGATGTGTCGCCAGATGCACGTGGGAAGGAATTTCTCTAGGGTAAATACCCAGGAGTGAAATTGTGAACCAGCAGGTATACATACCTTCCATTTTAGTACATAGTGCCTATGGCAGATAGTATTTTCTAAAGGTGCCTACAAAAATATCTTCCATTTGAGGCCCCTCCCTGGCTTAGTCAGTGGAGTGTGCCGCTCTTGATCTTGGGTTGTGAGTTTGAGCCCCATATTGGGTGTAGAGATTACTTAAAAATAATATCTTTAAAAACAACAACAACAACAACCCTTCCATCCACATGCTTTTTTTTATAATGTGAGCTTGACATACTTCCCATTAAGAGGCAGAGTCTTTGTCCCCTCCCTTTGATAGCAGGTGAGCTTTTTTTTTTTTTTTTTTTAAAGATTTTATTTATTCATTTAACAGAGAGAGAACACAAGCAGGCAGAGAGGCAGGCAGAGGCAGAGAGAGGAGCAGGCTCCCTGCGGAGCAAGGAGCCCAATGCGGGACTCGAACCCAGGACGCTGGGATCATGACCCGAGCCAAAGGCAGTCGCCCAACCAACTGCGCCACCCAGGCATCCCAGCAGGTGAGCTTTTGTAACTGTTTCAACCAATAGAGTATGGCAGAAGTTTCTCTATTTGGTGACTCAGTCAGTTAAGCATCTGCCTTCATCTCAGATCATGATCCCGGGGTCTTGTGATCAAGTCCTGCATCAGGCTCCTTGCTCAAGCGGGGAGTCTGCTTTTCCCTCTGCCTGATGCTGCCCTCTCTCTCTCTCTTTCTGACAAAAAAATAAAATCTTTAAAAAAAAAAAAGTTACCGACTTGAAGTCTAGTATATAAAAGTCCATACATCTACATTGTTAGCTCAAATACTTACTCTTAAAAGACTTTAGCTTCCTTATAGGTACTCTGACAACCTTAAGGCCAAAGGCCACCATGCTCTGAGCTCAACCAAGCCGCCTATGTGTAGAGTTCATAAGGAGGGGACCTGAGACAACAAGAAGAGAAAGCCTAGCCAGATCCCAGCAGCCCCAGTCCCCAGATGTCTCACTTTAACTGAAGGAATGATTCCAGAGCTGCCCAGCCAAGACCTTTCCAATTTTCTGACCCATAGAACCTTTGGGATGTGATTTTAAGTTACCAAGTTTGGGGTGGTTTGTATGCAGCAAAAGAACACCAGAAAAATAACAAATTATCTTCCAAAGTGGTTGTACCAATCTACACTAATAGTTAATGGGAATATCTTTCCTACATCTTCACCAGGCTTTAGTTTTTGCATGTCTAGTACATGTGATATGACATATGATTATAGTTTAGTTTAAATTTCTGTAATTACCAGAGAATTTGAGCATTTTCATGTATTTAGTGGCTATCTGTATTGTTGTTTTTTTTTTAAGATTTTATTTATTTATTTGAGAGAGAGAGAGAGAGAAAGTGAGAGAGAGCATGAGAGGAGAGAAGGTCAGAGGGAGAAGCAGACTCCCCACAGAGCTGGGAGCCCAATGTGGTACTTGATCCCAGAACTCTAGAATCATGACCTGAGCCGAAGGCAGTTGCTTAACAAACTGAGCCACCCAGGTGCCTAATCTGTGTTTTTTCTATCATCACATCAAGGCTTTTGCTTATATTCCTGTTAGATTTTCTTTGTAGGACTTTAAAATATTATGAGTACTGGAAACAATCAATAAAACTAAAAGAAAAGCTACTGAATGAGAGCAAATATTTGCAAATTACATATCCAATAAAGGATTAGTATCCAAAATACAAAAAGAACTTATACAACTCAACACCCAAAACATAATAATCCAATTTAAAAATGGGCAGAAGAGGGGCGCCTGGGTGGCTCAGTGGGTTGGGGCCTCTGCCTTTGGCTCAGGTCATGATCTCAGGGTCCTGCGATCGAGCCCTGCATTGGGCTCTCTGCTCAGGGGAGCCTGCTTCCCCCTCTTTCTCTCTGCCTGCCTCTCTGCCTACTTGTGATCTCTCTCTCTCTGTCAAATAAATAAAATCTTTAAAAAAAAAATGGCAGAAGACATGAACAAATATTTCTCTGAAGAAGACATCCAGATGGCCAACAGACACATGAAAAGATGCTCACCATCACTCATCATTAGGGAAATGCAAATCAAAACCACAATGAGATATCATCTCACACCTGTCAGAATGACCTAAATCAAAAACACAAGCAACAATAAGTGTTGGTGAGGATGTAGAGAAAAAGGAACTCTCATACATGAAACATTCCCAGTTTGGTGGGAATGCAAACTGGTACAATCACTGTGGAAAACAGTAAGGAGAACTATCCTATGATCCAATAATCGCACTATTGGATATTTACCCCCAAAATACAAAAACACTAATTCAAAGGGATGCATGAACCTCCATGTTTATTGCATCATTTTTACAATAGCCTAATTATGGAAGCAGCCCTAGTGTCCATTGAAAGATGAATGGATAGAGAAGATGTGGGGTGGGGTGCCTGGGTGGCTCAGTGGGTTGGGGCCTCTGCCTTTGGCTCAGGTCATGATCCCAGTCTCCTGGGAACAAGCCCCGCATCAGGCTCTCTGCTCAGCAGGGAGCCTGCTTCCCCCTCTCTGTCTGCCTGCCTCTCTGCCTACTTATAATCTCTCTCTGTGTGTCAAATAAATAAATCAAATCTTTAAAAAAAAAAGATGTGGTGTATATGTACAATGGAATATTATACACCCATAAAAAATGAAATCTTCCATTTGCAACAACATGGATGGAGGTAAAGAGTATATGCTAAGCAGAATAAGTCAGTCAGAGAAAGATGAATACCATATGATTTCATACATATGTGGAATTTAAGAAACAAAACAAATGAACAAAGGGAGCAGGGGAAAATGAGACAAACCAAGACCTTTAGCTATAGAGGACAAATTGATGGTTACCAGAGGGAAGGTGGGTGGGGGGAATGGGTGAAATAGGTGATGGGAATTAAAGAGTCCACTTACCATAATGGGCACTAAGTAATGTATAGAATTATGGAATCACATGCTCTACTGAATCAGCCAGCCTGGCACGCTAATATGAGGTAAATTTGTAAAAATAAGTTTCATTGAGCATCTTTTCTCGACTGAAAGCCCTATTGTATATCAAGTTGCCATAGTATGATCTATTTCTGTACTATATATATATATTTGTATATTTTATAAAATATAAATAAATATATATATAAATATATATAAAACATATATATCTCTTTCTTTCTTTCTTTCTTTCTTTCTTTCTTTCTTTCTTTCTTTCTTAAAGATTTCATTTATTTGAGAGGGAGGGAGAGAGAGAGAAGGCAAATGAGAGCACAAAAGCAGGGGGAGTGAGAAGCAGGCTTCCTGCTGAGCAGGGAGTCTGATTCAGGGGTCAATCCCAGGACACTGGAATTATGACCTGAGCTGAAGGCAGCTGCTTAATAGACTGAGCCACCCAGACACCCCTATATATACCTTTCTCTTGCAATTTTTAATTTTTTTTATGTAATCTCTACACCCAATGTGGGGCTTGAGCTCACAACCCTGAGGTCAAGAGTCATGTACACCATGGAATGAACCAGGCAGGTACCCCTATTTCTGTGCTTTCTTGTCAGTTCCATTAGCTTGTTAATCCTTTGGTCAGTACCACATTGTTTCCATTATTACAACTGAGTAATGTATATATATACATATATGTATATATATATATTAATCTAGTAGGGCATGACTCTATTGTCTGATTTTTCTTATTCATGAGGCTATGTCTCCTATTTATTTTGTGTATAAATTGCTCTACGAAGATCTTGTACATTTTTGCCAGATTTATTCCAGAATATTTTATACTTTTTTGTTGTTACAATGATAATAGAGTCACGAGTCCTTCCTAATAGGGAGAGAATCCTGAGCAGACTTCCTGCAGAGAGTAGAGCCCAACCCCCAGCTCAATCCCACTACCTCGAGATCACAACCTGAACCAAAATCAAGAGTCAGACACTCAATTGACTGAGCTATGCAGGCACCCTGAGACAGAGATTCTTAAGCAGTCTCCATGCCGAGTGTGAAGTCCAAGTGGGGGAGCTCAATCTCAGAGCACTGAGATCACAACCTAAGCAAAAATCAAGCATCAGTTGCTTAACTGATTGAGCCACCCAGGTGTCCCTCATGTAGAAAATATATTATCTCCAAAGAATTACATTCATATCTTCCTTTCAAATTCTTCCATATTTTATTTCTTGCCTTGCCTTATTACACTAGCTGAAGCCCATAATACAACAGTGGGTAAGAATGGGCAAAGTGGACATTTCTACCTTATTCCTGGTTTTAAAAAGAAAACTTTTGGTGTTTCACCATTGAACATGATAGTTAGGGTATTTTGACACTAACCTTTTTAAGATTTAAAAGTGCTCTTGTATTACTAAATTGCTAAGAGCATATTTTTTTCTGTATATGTCTGGGTAATTATATGGTTATTGTTATGTGGTACCTAGCCTCCAAGATGGCCCCAAATTATTCTTGTTTCCTGTTATTCACACCCTTACACAGTTTTTCCCATATTGTACCAGGGATGATCTGCATAATCAATAGAACACGGTAGAAGTGATAATATGCCATTAAATTACATTATTAAAGATACTATGACATAAATTTAGATATGTAAGTCAATGGAATAAAACTGAGAGTCCAAAAATAAACTTTACATTTATGGTCAGTTGGTCTCAAGAAGGGTGCCAAATCATTTAAGTGAGAAAGCAATGGTCTTTTTCTTTTCTTCTTTTTTGTTAATTTATCATTAAATATTCTTTTTTCTTTTTAATTTTTTAAATAATTTTTTTATTAAGTAACCTCTACACCCAACCTCAAGATCAAGAGTTGGATGCTTTACTGACCAAACCAGCCAGGCGCCCCAAGGAGTAGTCTTTTTCAACAAATGATGCTGAGACAACTGGACATCCACATGCAAAAGAATGAAGCTGAACATTTGCCTCACATCATGTACACAAAACACAACTCGAAATGGATCAAAACCTAAATGTAAGAGTGAAAACTAAACAACTCCCAGAAATAAACAGGGGCCTAAATCTCGGTGATCTTACATTCTGCCATCATTTCTTAAGTAAGTCACCAAAAGCACAAGCAGCAATAGGAAAAAATGGATAAATTGTACTTTATCAGAAAGTAATCGTTTTTAGAATATCTAAAGAACTTTTGATACAACAGTAAGAAGAAAAATAACCCAAATTAAAAATGCGCCAAGGAGGGAACACCTGGGTGGCTCAGTTGGTTAAGCAGCTGCCTACGGCTCAGCTCATGATCCCAGGGTCCTGGGATCGAGTCCCACATCGGGCTCCTTGCTCAGCAGGGAGCCTGCTTCTCCCTCTGCCTCTGCCTGCCACTCTGCCAGCTTGTGCTCTCTCTCTCTCTCTCTCTCTGACAAATAAATAAATAAAATCTTTAAAAAAAAAAAAATGCGCCAAGGATTTGAATGGACACCTTCCCAAAGCCAAATAAACAGCCAACAACACATGAAAAGATGCTCACTATCATTAGTCATTATGGAAATGCAAATGAAAACCGCAATGCGATACTATTTCACACTGACTAAGGTGTCTATAATTAATAATAATAATAATAATAATAATAATAATAGCAACAGGTGTTGGCAAAGATGCAGAGGAACTGGCATCCTGCCACATTGCTGGAAGGAATGTAACATAGTTTAGCCCCTCTGGAAAACAGTTTGGCAGTTCTCCAAAAAGTTAAACTTAGAGGTGCCTGGGTGGCTCAGTGGGTTAAAGCCTCTGCCTTCAGCTCAGGTCATGATCTCAGGGTCCTAGGATGGAGCCCCACATTGGGCTCTCTGCTCAGCAGGGAGCCTGCTCTCCCCTCTCTTTCTGCCTGCCTCTCTGCCTGCTTGTGATCTCTCTCTGTCAAATAAATAAATAAAATCTTAAAAAAAGTTAAACTTAGAGTTATCATATGCATAACTCATATTCTTTGGGAAATCTCCAATGCCCTGGTTTATTTCATTCGTTTTTGTTTTCTGTTTTTTGTTTTTGAGCTCCCAGTTTAAAGTGCGTCCTTCCTGAGAATATTTAAATTGACTCTGCCAAGTGAAGCAGTAACAATTTGAGATCAGTTTTAACTACATTTTTAGCTAGAATCTTGTTTATTTTGTTTTTTGAATGGTTGGGAAATCCTCAAGAGTCATGTATTTCCTCTAACAACCCTTAGGTGGAGATCTACAAGAGTCACTGATAAAACCTCTGTGGTTTTTTTTTTTTTTTTCTGGCTTATATGCTGAAGAAAAGTAGTTTTGAGGAGATTTCCAGACTCGTGCAGGGGTTTCTAACCAACATTCCATTGTAACAGGACAAGTCTTGATTTTCTCCCCTGCTCACGACACCTTTTAGAACTCAAACATTAGGCCACCTGTGTAGACAGATGCCCCTAGAATAAATACCAACATTTGACTGCACTGATGATTTCAAGGTTTTCAACCAATTCAGCCATACATTGTAAAGCTATATATACACACAAACACACACACACACACACATATTCACTTGTGTGTGTGTGTGTGTGTGTGTATGTGTGCTTTAGTGTTTTTAGGTATGCCATGCCAGGATTTCTCTAGACTATTAATCTGCCATAAGACCCAAAATGAAGAATCTGACAAAATATATTTGTGCAGTTTACACTCCCCATTCTACCCCCACTCTCCAAAAAAAAAAAATCTTTAAACAAACATTAGTCTCCCGGGCCCTTGAGTGGCGCAGTTGGTTGAGCGACTGCCTTCAGCTCAGGTCATGATCCCGGGACTCCCGGGATCGAGTCCCACATCGGGCTCCCAGCTCCATGGGGAGTCCGCTTCTCACTCTGACCTTCTCCCTTCTCATGCTCTCTCTCACTCTCTCTCTTTCCTAATAAATAAATAAAATCTTTAAAAAAAAAAAAAAAACATTAGTCTCCCCCTAAATAAAATCCTTAAAAAAAATTAGTTTGAGGGATGCTTGGGTGGCTCAGTTGGTTAAGCGGCTGCCTTCGGCTCAGGTCATGATCCCAGGGTCCTGGGATCGAGTCCTGCATTGGGTTCCTTGCTCAGAGGGAAGCCTGCTTCTCTCTGCCTGCTGCTCTCCCTGCTTGTGCTCTCCCTCTCTCTCTGGCAAATAAATAAATAAAATCTTTAAAAAAATTTAGTTGGATTGGATTGGCTGCCTTCATCAATCAATACCTGTAACATACGGAAGAGCTAAGCATAAAAAAAAAAAAAAAGAGTTAAACGTCTTCTCCACTCTAGCCAACAGCAGTCCTAGCCACTGTGTCGTGATTGTGTTCCTAGGAATACTTTGTTTGAGTGCCATATGAATCAGGATCTTTTAGTCAACCATTGTCTTCCACTTTCACTACTCCAACTTGAGTATCCTACCTGGTTTCCTAATTTCTGGTTTCTATCCTTCCTTCCAATGCTATGTCAAATGAGAGTTTTTTGTAATGCCTACTCCTCTCCAAAGGTATTAAACTACAAGGGAATCTGTATTTGTGGCAATAATGTCTTTGGGTCAGTAATCAGAATGAAGCCTGCTTAGAAACATAAAATGAATCTTCATTTGAATGAAGCAATAGTTGGCCGACTTTAAAGTAGAGAAGGGAGAGGGTTCACCTATGTGGAATACTATAAACCAGTGTATCTCAAACCGTACTGTGCATATGAACTATCACCTCTCCCACAGAGTTTGACTAGCAGGGCAGAGAGGGCCTGAGAGTCTGCATTTCTAACAAGCTCCTGGTGGATTCTATTGCTATTGCTTCTAGGACCATATGTCACCCTTTCTGTCACTTGTATTTTCCCAAATTTCCCTCCATTCCCTAAAATTCTTCTATTTTGCTGCTGAATCTGAAATTCCACCAACTACACTCTTCTGAAACAAGATTGCAGATTTACATATAACTTAATATTTTTTTTAAAGATTTTATTTATTTATTTATTAGGAAAGAGAGAGAGTGAGAGAGAGCATGAGAAGGGAGAAGGTCAGAGTGAGAAGCGGACTCCCCATGGAGCTGGGAGCCCAACGTGGGACTCGATCCCCGGACTCCGGGATCATGACCTGAGCCGAAGGCAGCCGCTCAACCAACTGCGCCACCCAGGGGCCCCACGTATAACTTAATATTGACTTTTTCTTTTTTTTTCCCCAAGATTTTACTTATTTATTTGAAACACGGAGAACATGAGTGGGGGGCAGGGACAGAGTGAGAGAGAGAGAAGCAGAGTCCCCACTGAGCAGGGAGGCCGATGTGGGACTCAATCCCAGAACCCTGGGATCACCACCTGAGCCGAAGGCAGACGCTTAACCGACTGAGTCAGGCACCCCTTGATTCTTTCTTTCATTCAGATAGCTTTGCTCAATGTATCCACTGAATTAGGGACTTTAAGAATGGACATTGGTTTTTGTCGGTAAATATGACAAAATTTTAATAATTAAGTACCATATTAAAGAATAAACTCACCGGCAGGGCATGAGGAAATGAGGAAGAGGAGGTTAGGTGGGCTTTGGCAGCTGCAGAGTAAATTGTGAAAGCAGCAACAACACCTGGGGTCAGGCCAAAGGCAACACTAGGAGTAGAAGGAGGTGAAGAAAAGGAGGTGAGAGGTTACCTGTACCAAACCTCATGGTTTTAAAATCCACACTTCAGGCCAGTCTGAGGAAATGTGATCTTATGAAAGATAATTAATCTATCATAGAAAGATAACGTGACACCTGTGAAGGTCAATGTGATTCACTGTTATTTCTTAATTTGTGTCTGTGGTTGTAAAGTGCGAGGAGTCCTTTTGTTAAATGCCTATGTCTGTCATGATGGTAGGAAATGTCTTTAATCAATATCAAAGACTCCAAGATAGAATTTATAGCCAAAGATATGACCCATAACTGACAACACAGAACGATAGCGCTTAAATGAGTCAGAGATCCTTCAGTCTTTTTTATTCTATGAGGAAACTGAAAACAAACCAGTTTAATTAGCTTGCCAATTTCATTCAGGTTGTTTATGAAAGGGCCTGCTTTTGAATACAGGGACTCTTGATCCTTTTTTTTTTTTTTTTAAGATTTTATTTATTTATTTGACAGAGAGAGAGAGAGATCACAAGTAGGCAGAGAGGCAGGCAGAGAGAGAGGGGGAAGCAGGTTCCCCGCTGAGCGGAGAGCCCCGACATGGGGCTCGATCCCAGGACCCTAAGATCGCGACCCGAACCAAAGGCAGAGGCTTCAACCCGCTGAGCCACCCAGGCACCCCGGGACTCTTGATTCTTAATCAAGTGCTTTCTGTAATACTATTTATTAGTTGAAAATGCAGGTGAACATTTCCCTAAAGGCTTTGCATTTTAACTTCAGTAAGTTCTTTTTTTTTTTCTTTCTTTTTTTTTAATTTGAGAGAGAGAGAGACAGAGTGCGTGAGCAGGGGGGTAGGGAGAGGGAGAGGGAAAATCTCAAGCAGACTCCACTCTGAGTGCAGAGACCATCATGGGGCCCCAGCTCACAACCCTGAGATCATTACCTGAGCCAAAATCAAGAGTCAGATAACAAAGTGAACCACCCAGGTGCCCCAGTAAGTTTTTTTGTTTGGTTTTTTTTAATGTAAGGATGCATTTTTGGGGAAGTCTGGGTGGCTCAGTCAGTTAAACATATGCCTTCGACTCATGTCATGATCCCAGGGTTCTGGGATCGAGTCCCACATTGGGCTCCCTGATCAGTGGAGAGCCTGCTTCTCCCTCTGCCTGCTGCTCCCCCTGCTTATGCTGTCTCTCTCTGACAAATAAATAAACAAAATCTTTAAAAAAAATAATAAAGATATATTTTTGTGCTTAATGATCTTGTATTTGATGCTTTAATTTTGACTAATTTCCTTTTTTCTTTCTCTACTTTTTTTTTTTTTAAGATTTTATTTATTTATTTGAGAGACAGAGAGAACATGAGAGGGGAGAAGGTCAGAGGGAGAAGCAGACTCCCCATGGAGCTGGGAGCCCGATGTGGGACTCGATCCGGGGATTCCGGGATCATGACCTGAACTGAAGGCAGTTGCTTAACCAACTGAGCCACCCAGGTGCCCCTCTTTCTCTACTTCTTAATTTATCCTTTATATTTCTGTTCCTTTCCTTCTTTCTTGTTTGTTCACAAATGCTTGTGTCAAGGGCTCCATTCTGTTTTCATTTCTAGGACACCTATACAATCTATTCTTTTTTTTTTTTTTTAAGATTTTTATTTATTTGAGAAAGAGAGCACGAGTGAGGGAGGAGCAGAGGGAGAGGGACAAGCAGACATCGCACTGAGCACAGAGCCTGACACAGGGCTCAATCACATCACTCCGAGCCATGACCTGAGCCGGAATCAAGGGATGAATGCTCAACCGACTGAGCCCCCCACCCAGGGACCCCTACAATTCTTTACATAAGGCGCAAACTGAGATAATCCATTTATTTTCTCAACATATTCCAGGTGTCACCAAGCACCCTTCTTTGGATAAAACAATGAAACCTATATTCCTATCCTGAAAATAAGGCTGGTTTTTCTTCTGACATTTCTCCACCTGCTAGCCACACACTCCACAACCGAACTGGGATGGCGAAGGTAGATGTGAAATAGAAGTTTAGAGCCAAATGAAATATACTCGTGAGCCCTGACCTCTGACATTATTCCACCTAACAGTTTGGCCTACTTGGCCAGGACACACCTTGAAGCTTTTGAAAGGTAAATATTAACAAATGAAAGGTAAGACTATTTCACCATGAAGGTTATAAAACCATGAAATGTACTACCAGAAATGACACAAACTAATATGTTACTTCCCCGGGCTCCATATTGCCTCTTATCAAAAAGGCATTATGATATCAGACTTTGACACTTGCATGTGAATTTTAATTCAACTTACTGCATTTTCTAAAACAAGTTGGGGGGCTCCTGGGTGGCTCAATCGGTTAAGCATCTGCCTTGGGCTCGGGTCATGGTCCCAGGGTCCTGGGATTGAGTCCCATGCTGGGCTCCTTGGTCAGTAGAGAGCCTGCTTCTCTCTCTCCCTCTCCCTCCCACTCCCTGCTGCTTGTGCTCTCTGTCAAATAAATAAATAAAATCTCTTAAAAAAAATAGTTTTCTTGAATAACTTAAAAGAAAATTTACATCATGATATTTTAAAGACGTATTGAGAGAATTAAACTCTCATAATTAGAATCGTATCACCTTCTTATAGTTGAAGTTAGGAAAGAAATCTGCTCATAAAACATCCTTTGGTGTCAATAGCAGAATCAAAGCCAGCCTGAACAAGTCACGAATGTTTCCCATGATGGCAAATAAGATCCTAGAATCATAGAGATTACCTAGTATAAACTTGCATTTTATAGATGAGGAAACTAATCTTTATGTTCTCATATACTTAACGTCTTCCCATTAATGAAATAAGGAGGGGGAAAAAGTAAAATCTACAGAAACCATAAGAGAGAAAAAGAAGTCAGAACCCAGAGAAATATTTTCATTATTGTATTCCTTGTTTACTTTCCTATAATCCTTTTTTATATCCTTTTCTATAATCCTATTGTATACCATGTTACTTCTCTATAGTCCTTTTTACCCTATATATTTCCAGATAATTTTATCTGGAAATAAAATTTAATTGCATTTAAATTAAATCCATTTAATTGCAAAGACCATTTTCAGTCTTTTTTTCTTAAATATATATTTTTTAAATAATATCTCTGAGAAAGAGAGAGAGCACAGGAGCCGGGCGGGGGTGATATGTGTGTGCAGAGGGAGAGAGAGAAGCAGACTCCCCACCGAGTAGGGAGCCCAACGTGGGGCTCAATCCCAGGACCCAGAGATCATTACCTGAGCTGAAGGCAGATGCTGAACCGACTGAGCCACCCAGGCGCCCCCATTTTCAGTCTTTTTTGGAATTTAGCTTCAGCTGAGTTAATATACCTTAAAACTGAGTTTGCTACAAGACTCCATGGTGCCTCACTGTAGCTTAAATGGGGCATAAATAAAGAAAATCATCATATGCAGGTGCAGGTGCAGGTGCAGGTGCAGGTAAGAAGAGAAGCTTTAAGTATTGCTCACCTTGAAATTCATCACCTCAACACAGATAAATCTACTGTTTCCTAAGAAATCGCAAAGCATAGGATGAGCCAAAGTGTTCGATAAAAAGTAAAAAAGAACAGATTTGAGGAGCATTCATGGTGTTTAGAAATCCATACTATTTTTGCCTTAAAAATGATAGAAATCACTTCTTTCCTCTCTTTGGTAAGTGCTCCCTTTAATCAGTGTTTAAGTAGTGCTTGTAGTTCAGAGAGTCCAAACGACAGGAATCCCACACTTCAGACACAGAGTTCAAATGGAAAGTAAAAATGCAGAGCTCTTGCCAATTTCTAGGTGAACTTTCAGTTTTGCTTTCCAGGTACATTGAAAATGGTTCAGGAATATATTTTATGCTGATTGAATTCATGGGATTTATCCTAAAGTTTTTTCCTGAATAATTCAAAAGGAAAAAAAAGAATTGTTAATTTCTAGACATTATTTTCTCTTATTTGATCAAATCCCTATGTAGCAAAATAATTTGCACTCCCCAACTGCGTACAGTATTATAGTAATGGCTCCCATGGTATTATGAGTCCCTGTCTTCAGAGTCCTTTGCAAAGTGGTGTTGCCTCTCCTTCCATCGAAAGGTGGAGTCTTTCACTGTACCCTCTAGAATCTCAACAGGCCTTGTGACTTTCTCTGACCAATAGAACACAGTGGAAATGACATGTGAGTTCTGGAGCCTATGCTTTCAAATGCTTGCTGCTTCTGCCTTTGTTCTTCTAGAACAAGGCTGCTATGCAAAAAAGCTTAAGCTGGCTACTGAATGATGAGAAGTGACTAGAAGAGAAATGGTCCAGCCTTCCTGCTACCCGATCAAGATCAAGGAACAAATCCTGTAATCAGCCATGATCGTGCATGGTCTTTATGTTATATTTCTTTCATAAACATGAAATAAGTATATTGTAGAATATATATGTAAATAGAGAATAGGTTTTTTTTCCATTCTCTTCTAGAGAATGTCCATAGTATGTTAATAAGCCTGAAGAGTTTACTGTAAAATGAACAGAGGATAAAAGTCAATATTGTAACATCATCACTTAAAATTGGTTAATTTAATACAGATAAGGTATAACCAGGCATCAAAGAGCTACTGACCTTTGATAACTCCAAAAAGAGACCATAAAAGCCAATTAGATAGCTGGGGTTACAATCGTGCATGTAGGTGATGTAAGAAGCTAGTTCGGAAATAACATCCAAACATATGAGTCCCAGACAATAGATCTTTTTAAAGTTTTGGTATTTGTGGAAGGCACTTGGGACCATGAGCACTGGGTGTTACATGCAACTGATGAATCACTAAATTCTACCTCTGATACCAATAATACAGTATATGTTAATTAAATTGAATTGAACTAAAAAAATTTTTTTAAGTTATGGTATTTGTTTTCTGGCTGGATTTAACTATTTTGTTGTGACATCGATTATTTTGTTTACGATGCCAATTAAGAATAAGAAGATAAATACTGGGAAATCAGATCATATGGATAAAGCCCTGCCAAAGTGAAAATTAAAGAATACATTTGATGTTCCTGATGTTCTTATCTACCTACTTCTTGCAAGGTTTGGTTTTAAACCAAGTGCCCATGCCTGAAGGTTAGTTCTTGGGTAATCAAGCAGAGTTCACTACAGTTCACCTACAAGGTGAATACAAAATATTAGGTACTCTTTTCTGAAAACAAGAGCATATCTTTTTACAGGAGTTCCTCAAATAGAATAGTGAGGGTTATGTGATGCCAACAGGACTTTCTCTTTAGTACCCTAAGTCAGTGGAATTTTATTTGGAATACTTCTGGATGGTGATTTATAATGCCTTCAGGATTCACCTAACCCTAAACTTAGAGGCTGATGGGTCAGGATAATAGAAATATATACATTCATTTCTCAGAAGAAAGGCATTAGATAAAGCCAAAGTAATGTTGTTCTTGTTTTGTTTTTTTAGAGAGGAAGAGAGAAAGGGAGGGGGGAAGGAAAGATGGAGAAGGAAAGCAAGAATCCTAAGCAGGCTCCTGCCCAGGTTTATTTATTTTTGTGGGGAGAGGGGCAGAAGGGAGAGGGAGAAGCAGACTCCCCGCTGAGCAGGATGGACTAGGAGATCCTGGCCTGAGCTAAAAACAAGAGTCAGACACTTAACCAACTGAGCCATCCAGGCCCCCTGTTCTTCATTTTATAAGCTTGCTTCTTCTTTTTCCTAGCTCAAGAAAATTTAGTTTATAATTTTCTGAATCTCTCTAAAAGTTTAGGTATAATTTCTCTATGTTGAAATTTTACGTCAGTTTTATGAGATTTATTTTATATACAGCAAAACTTATCCTTTTTGGGTGCTTGATGAGCTGTGACAAATACAAAGAATAATCACCACCACGATAGAAATATAAAATAGTCTACAACTTTCAAACAAGTCCTTCCTTCCCCTTTGCAGTCAATCCTCCACCCCAAGCCCTGGCAACTGCCAATCTGATTTCTGTACCTATAGTTTCTCTTTTTCTAGAATGTCTTATAAATGACATGGCTTTTTTTAAACATTATAAAATACTCTTGAGATTAATCGACATTGTTTCATACGTCCATTCTATTCCATTTTATTGCCCAGTTTAGATATATTTTGTGTATGAATATGTCCCAGTTTGTTTAACCTTTCATAACTTAATAGATTACTCTTTTTTTTTAATTGTGGTAAATATACACATACATATACCTATATATATTTTTTAACCATTTTAAAGTGTATGATTCAGTGCCATTTAATACATTCACAGTGTCATGCAACAATCACTATTATCTAATTCCAGAACATTTTCACCACCACAGAGGAAACCCTATACCCATTAGGCAGTCACTCCCCATTCCTTGCTCCTCATAGCCCTCACAATCAGTAATCTGCTTTGTATTTCCATGAATTTGCCTATTTTCGATATTTTATACAAATGAAATCATACAAGATGTGATTTTCTGTGTCCGGCTTATTTGACTCAGCGTAATGTTTCCAAGGTCTGTCTATGTTGTAGTATGTATCAGTACTTCATTCCTTTTTTATGGCTCAATAATATTCCATCATGCAGAGATACCATATTTAGTTTATCTATTCATACCAGTTGATAGACATTTGATTACTTCCGCCTTTTGACTGTTATAAACTGTGTTACTAAGAGCATTCCTGTGTAAGCTTTTATTTGAACACCTGTTTTTGGTTCTTTGAGGTATAAAATTAGGAGTGGAATTGGTGTATCACATGTAATCCAATGTTCAACTTATCGATGAACTGCTAAGCTTTTTTCCACAGAAATCACACCATTTTACATTCCTACCAGCAATGTATGAAGATTCCAATTTCTCCACATCCTCACCCAAACTTGTTATTCTCCCTTGTTTTGTTGTCGTTGTCATTATTGTTTTTAAATGTTCTGAGTGGTCTGAAGTCATATCTCAATGTGGTTGAGGTTTGCATTTTCCTAATGACATTGAGAATCTTTCATGTACTTATTAGCCATTTGTATATCTTCTCTAGAGAAATGTTTATTCAAATCCTTTGCTCAAAAAAAAATCCTTTGCTCAGTTTTAAGTTAAGATGTTTGTCTTTTGTTTTGAAGTTGTGAGTATTCTTTTTTTTTTTTTTTTTGAAGTTGTGAGTATTCTTTACATACTCTGGATATAAGTCTTTATAGAGTATATTATTTGAAAATATTTTCTCCCCTTTTCTGGGTTGTCTTTTCACTCTTTTCAATAGTATCCTTTGATTCACAAATGTTTCTAATTTTGATGAAGTCCAATGTATCTATTTCTTTTCTTTTGTTACATGTGTTTTTAGTGTCATATCTAAGAAGCCATTGCCAAATTCATGGTCATGAAGATGTACTCATGTTTTTTTTGTAGAAAGTTTTATAGTTTTAGCTTGTACATTTAGGTCTTTGACCGATTTTGAGTTAATTTTTGTCTATGGTGTGAGGTAAAGGATCCAACTTCATTCTTTTGCATGTGCTCATCCAGTTGTCCCAACAAATACAGAGCAATATTTTGTTTATCTATTTATTCATTATTTTCTTATTCATACATTCATGTTATTAAGTGAAGAATTTATGTTAACTTTATATCAAAAACATATTAAATAACAGTAATAATATATACAAATATAAGTAAAGAGTCAGGACCAAAAAAATGAACACATACACATATGATTTAGCCATTATCAAATCTGATTTACACATTTGTAGTAGCCAGTATCCCTGAAAATCAAATTTGACTTCAAACTTTTTGGCAGTCAAGGAGACAAGAAAATGTGGTTTTCTTCCTGTCAGTAATTCACTTAAACTACATTTTAACCCATCTGTTTATTAAAATAATACTAAGAGCCTAAAATATCTTTTGCCTGTGGTTATTTAGAAAAAAAAGAACTAAGAGAGAAAGATATATTTTTCCATTATTCAAATTCCTTATAGAGCAGAAAAAAAAATTAACCCAAGCTTAAAATACTGTTGCATTGCAAGAAAGAGCATCTGCAGTACTAACTTTTTTTAATAAACCTTACATAGTGCCATTACTTTCCTCATTAATGGAACCTCCCCAAACCAAACCGTGAAGTAGATGTGATTTGTCCTTAATCTCCTCCCACCCCAAAGGTCACTCATTTTCCTAACCCAGCACTCCAGAGATATTTGTCTTGTAAATTGGTCTGTGGGAACTTTTTTTTTTAAGATTTTATTTATTTATTTGACACAGAGAGAGAGATCACAAGTAGGTAGACAGGCACGCAGAGAGAGAGTGGGAAGCAGACTCCCCGCTAAGCAGAAAGCCTCATGTAGGGCTCAATCCCAGGACCCCAAGATCATGACCTGAGCCAAAGGCAGAGCCTTTAACCCACTGAGCCACCCAGGCGCCCCCTCTGGGAACTTTCTGAGGCCATATCTTATCCAAAGTCAAGACTCTACTGGAAGTGATTCCAAAAACATCAGCAAATCTGTGATTAGGGTGTCTTGGAGAAGGCAGTTCTCAAAGAAATCTCATCACGGAGATCCTTACTTAATTGCCTCTACAAAAATTTTCCCCATAATAATAAAAGTAAATGAGAATTCTCCTTTCGGAGAGCATATGACCTTTTTACAAGTCAAGAATGAAAGAGTAGGGGCGCCTGGGTGGCTCAGTAGGTTAAAGCCTCTGCCTTCGGCTCAGGTCATGATCTCAGGGTCCTGTGATTGAGCCCCGCATCAGGCTCTCTGCTCAGCAGGGAGCCTGCTTCCCCCTCTCTTTCGGCCTGCCTTTCTGACTACTTGTGATCTCTTTCAAATAAATAAATAAAATCTTAAAAAAAAAAAAAAAAGAATGAGAGAGTATAGAATAAACCCCTTCAGGGTGAGAGCCAGAC
>CM052814.1:43316918-43333562 GCA_028533885.1 Nasua narica
AAAAAAAATGTCTTAGTGATTTACAAGAAAAAAGCATTCTTATCAATAGTCTAACTCCCAGAAGGAAAGTCCCAACTGTCTTAATGTTAATACTTTGCTAGAGGGAAAAACAACTTTAACTTGAAGGTGGGGAGGCCTCTAATATCTTGTAGGTCCTCTTTAGCATATGAAAGTTCTTTTGAAAACCTCCCTTTTTCTTACCCTCAACTGCCAAGTATGTGAGCCATTCCTCACTCCAACCCACAGGTTGGGGTGCCCACAGTTTCTGTCCCTATGCTTCAATAAAACTACCTTTTCACCCTGAAAATGTCTCAAGAATTTTTTCTTGGCCATCAGCTCTGGACCTCACCTACATGCAACACGACATCACCAACCACTCTATACCCGCCTGGTGTGAAAGCATAGTGCACAATCCCGGCTCGCCACAGACCACTAGGGTCAGTCCCCTACATTAGCAGAGACTTTTAAGTATCTACACCCACCCATGTGTTCTAGCCTGTCTGCGGCCTCATAGCCACTGTCTAAAAGAATATCAAATACTTCCCATATGGGGAGCTTCCATAGTTTTTAATACAAGTATGTGCGGGATAGAAATTTCATAAATGTCCTGGGATAAGACCCTAAGTAATGTAACTTAGTCCCTTCGTGGATACATGATACAAATATTGTCCCATCTCTTTATCATTCCGAGGACATTGCCTTAGTCCCAATACCACTAATCAGGAAGTCTAGAACCTCCTACAGGCTTCCTTCTCTCCCTGAATTTATGATTAACTCAAGGCCTTAAACAGTTCAACAGTCTTACCTCCCCCAACTCCCAAGTATATCATCAGCCATTCCCTGCAAACCCAATGCACTAGCTCTTTCTGCCTCTGGGTCCTGTCCCCGTGCTTTAGGAAAATCACTTTTTTGCACCAAAGATGTCCCAAGAACTCTTTCTTGGCTGTCTGCTCCGGACCACACCAACATCCTGAAACCACTTCGAGGCCATCAGGCTGAGACTAGAAGTACACCATCAGCTCTCCGGGGTCTTTAGATTGCTGACCACAAATCTTGGGACTAACATAATTTCAGGGTAGTGAGGAGGGATGAGTTTAAAGGATACCTTGAGAGATGTAGCAATATGTGTGCAACTATAATGAGATGACAATACCTGACAATACCTATTCACCACGGGAAGGTGAATACTACTGTGCTTTGTCGCCTTCATTCAAAACTGAGTGAAGTAAATGCTACATTTCAGTTGGGGGTTGGTAAAAACAAAGAAGTAATTTATCCCCCATACTGGTGAACATTGTTGATAGTCTGCCTGGTCCCCTCAAATCCTTTTTGGGGGTTCCATGTGCTAATCCTACAGCTTCTATTACCTTTTCTTTATCAGCTCTCAACTCAGACTTATTTCAGAGGCCTGCCCTTGGGCTACTGCAACCCTTTTTGTCTGATCAGAAAGTTGGAAATGCATGGGTGTTTACGTGCCAAAGGGCAACCCACAGCCAATGACTGACTGGTGAGCATATATGAAAACCCAGCTTCCTACACTGGGATGAGGCTGAGCTTGGGAATTTGCCTAAAATTGCATCCTATCATTATTCTGCTTTTCCCCGTTCCTGGTTAGTCCTTAGTAAACCACTTGCACATGAAGCCTCATTTCAGGGTGTGCTTACAGAAAACTTGACTTAATATACCATCCAAGGTATAGAACCCTTTCTTCAAGAATCCCCGTTCTAGGGGAAGTGGTTGGAAAGAATTTGAATGCTGGTGTGCTTGAGGTTTAACTTTCTGCCCCGCAGCAAGTTACTATCGACAGGGAGAAACAGGCTACAATGGAGCTGGACTCAATTTAATTAGAGATTAGAGAGGATGAAGAAAACCCAGAGATCATGAGCTTTAGAGGGCTGGAAAATCCTACTGCTTCTAGAATCCAAAATTAAGGAACTAGATAGTAAAAGCCTTGAGTGACAAAGGCTAAGTAAGATTACTAAGTAAACAAAATAACAGCTGTGTGGCAATTAGATTAAGGATATTCCCTTGTCTGCCAAGCCTTCAGGTAACCAACCATCTTTTAGGTGAAAGAGTGAATCATGAGGTAAAGAAGCAAAGAAATAAGACAGCCTTTAGAACCAGACCTAGATATGATTGTCAAATTTAGCCAATAAGGGATGCTTGGGTGGCTCAGTTGGTAAGGTGTCTGCCTTCAGCTTGGGTCATGATCTTGGTCCTAGGATCAAGTCCCCATTAGGCTCCTTGCTCAGCAGAGGACTTGCTTCTCCCTCTGCCTGCCCTCTCTCTTTTTGACAAATAAATAAAATATTTTTTTAAAAATTTAGCCGATAAAAATATGGAATACCCAATATTTTTTCTGGTAATCCTACATCTAGAAAATAACTTTGGGAGTAGTTACTGGCACCTGAGTCTTTCTGAAACCAAATAGGTCAGAAACATCCAAGTTTTGTTGTTGTTCTTGTTCTTGTTCTTGTTGTTGCTGTTTTTAAGATATTATTTATTTATTTGTCAGAGAGAGAGAGGGAGAGAGAGCACAAACAGGGGGAGAGGGAGAAGCAGGCTCCCCCCTAAGCAGGGACCCCGATGTGGGACGATTCCAGGACCCTGGGATCATGACCTGAGCCAAAAGCAGACACTTCACAGACTGAGCCACCCAGGCGTCCCAGAAACATCCAGGTTTTTTTGAGGGAGTGGCATTGGCAAAGAAACCAGGAACCTAGTCTATTTAAAAGCTTTTGCATACCCAAGAAAACTTAAAAAAAAAAACAACCGTCAAGCTCTAATGAGCACTGAGTGTTATATGGAAGTGTTGAATCACTATGTCATACACCTGAAACTAATATTGCGCTCTATCTTAACCAACTGGAATTTAAATTAAAACTTTAAAAAATGAAATAAAACCAAGCCTCCAAATTTGCATGGGCAGGAACCACACTATGAAAAGTCCTCCAGGTAGACTTGCTCAGCAATGCCAACTTCACACGTGGCCATGAAGGATAATGAAAAAGGAAGAGCCTCTGAGAAGATGGAGCCAGGAGCTCCAGAGAAAAATGGTAGCAGGAATTCTTTCCCAAAGGCAGGACATGATCTAATGAAGGAGATTCTCCCATCCCAAGACAGAAATCTTGCAAAGCCTGCCCAGCTGTTTTTCACAACTGCTAAGGACCAGCAACTGTGTCTATATCCTGTTCTTCCTTTTCCCTAACAGGGAGTTTTTGTTTGTTTCATTGTGGAGAGTATGTCCTAGCTTTCCACTGTATCTACGAGAGGGGAGATGGACAATTTAGAGAAGACATTTTTCTTTTTAAACATTTTTTTTAAAGATTCTTTATTTTTATTTATTTATTAGGAAAGAGAGAGAGTGAGAGGGAGCATGAGAAGGGAGAAGGTCAGAGCGAGAAGCGGACTCCCCATGGAGCTGGGAGCCCGATGTGGGACTCGATCCTAGGACTCCGGGATCATGACCTGAGCCGAAGGCAGTCGCTCAACCAACTGCGCCACCCAGGCGCCCGAGAAAACATTTTTCTTAATTCAAAAGTGATTAGATCATGAGGAGCTAGATCCAAATGTAATGGGGAAGACTGTCTCCCAGAGATCCTCGATTTCCAGCTTGGTGTGATGACTAAAAAAGACTTCAGATTGTTTCCCTTGGTGGAGAAAGAGGATGGTATTCTATGTATGGTGAAAAGGATGAAATGGGTATTTGATGACCAGAAAAGTGGACTACAGCAGAGACCTAATCTATAATCTCTTCTTCCTGGGCACATGGCTGGACAACATTTCCTAGCCTCCTTTGCAGTTAGGTGTGGCCATATGTCTGAGCAATATCGTGACTTCTAGGCCTGGTCCATAAAGACTTTCCAGGAATGACCCTTTATGTTTTTCCCCCTTTCAGATGACTAGAAGGTGATGATTCCCATAGCCATTTTGGGGACACATTGAAGATGGCAGAACCAACATAAAGGAAGGTAGGCACTTGAATCACCACTCAGATGAGAGCTGCCCAAGACGGCACCTAATCACACACACTTTGGACTGTTAGGGGTGAATGACAATTATACCAAACCACTGAGATTTTGAGGACTCATCTAAGCCAGTGGCTCTCAAAGGGTGGCTCCGGACCAGCAGCATCCATATCACCTGGCACCTTGTTAGAAATCCAACTTTTCAAGAAAGGAAGGAAGGGAGGGAAGGAGGAAGGAATCCAATTTTTGAGTGTCCACCCCAGACCAGAGCTCTGGGGGTAGGGCCCAGCAAGCCTTTCAGGTGATCCTGATGCACAGTGAAGCTGGACAAGCATTGATCTAGGGAAACAGCTAGTGTTAGCTCAACTAATAAAACAGTTGAGTGGGGAGCTCCTAAAGTTGACCAGTCCACTGTTCCTATCATTTCTCACTGATACAAGGTGATGCTGTTGACCTCTGCTCTCACTCTACCAAGAGAAGATACTGGTAGACTCCTGACCCTGGTCTCAGCACAGGCCTTGATAGAACCTGGAAGGAGGGTGATCCTTTTCACCTAATAACAAGTTCATCTGAGGTTGTTTCTCTTGGTTTCCTTTGTTTTCATTTTTTGCTAAGAGATTTTATTTATTTGATTGAGAGAGAGAAAGAGAGGGAGAGGGAGGAAGAAGGAAGGAGACAGAGCACAAGCCGGAGGGAACGGCAGAGGGAGAGGGAGAAGCTGGGAGCCCGATGCAGGACTCGATCCCAGGACCCTCGGATGATGACCTGAGCCGAAGGTAGATGCCCAACCGACTGAGCCACCCAAGCGCCCCTGAGCTTACTTCCAAAGGGGTTCTACTGGTGCCTGGTGTTATCAGATCCATGATCCCATAGGCCAGACACCACAGGAGCAGCGGGTCAGCTGGAGTTGGGGTCATCGACCTGTCTTGGTCTGTCTGGGACTTTCCTAGTTTGAGCACCAAAAGTCCCTCTTCTAGTCTTGGGCCATCTGGGATGTTTGGTCGCCTTAGTCACTGTGGGTTGAAATGTTCATCACTTGTGACCCAGAGCCTTTTCTCTCACAAGGATGATCCCCTGCTCAACAGGTTAAGCAACATTTTATTTTCAACTCCCAAACACAAAAGTCCTTATAACACTATCTTTCCCAGATAATTGACCTACTCACTTCTGAAGCTGATGCCTTGATTGCCCTGATCGTCGCTGCACACCCCCTTTTATGCCTGTGTGATGAGTCACTTTCAAGATTAATGGATAAAGGGGACCAAAGTGACTTTCTAGCACCTACTTCAGTAAAAGGAAGAGAGGAGGGTCAGGGACTCACATTTTCCAGTTAAACACTTCCTACATATTTAAGGCTGGTAGAGGATATGATATGTACCCCAACTTTATAATGCCAAGTAAAACGTTACCTTTGGTATGAATAACATACAGTGACAGTTCAGGAAAAGGAAAATAAAAAGATTTCTTCTTTTCTTAATTTCCTTAGGACTCATTCAGAACACTGGTTTTTAAAGGTGGGCCTGGGGTGCAACTCTAAAGTGGAGGAATTTTTTTTTTTTTTTTTTTTTTTAAGTACAGACCTCCCCCTGATATATCCCGGGTGGGGGAGGGGTAGTGAGGTACATTTTGAGAAAATTTCTCTGGTGATTTTGAGCTGTCCTGTTTCTTTTGGAAACCATTGTTTTCGAGCAGGGTTTCTCAGCGGTAGCAAGACTGACATTTCAGGCCCAAATACTCTTTGCTGTGGGGGCTGCCCTGCCTGTTGTGGGATGGTGAGCAGCTTCCCCGGTCTCTACCCACTAGATGCCAGCAGCGCCAAACCCCCAGCTTTGAGAACCAAAAATGTCTCCAGGAGTTTGGAGGTAGCGATGTGGTTTTTAGGTGGGGTTCAGTGGGGGTGAGGTTTGGAGTTGCCGACCACGAAAGAATTCCTGGGACGTCTTTGGTGCAAAATGGTAGTTTATTAAAGCACAGGGACAGGACCCGTGCGCAAAAAGAGCTGCTGCCCCCGGGGTGGTGAGTGGTGGCTGATTATACTCTGGGGTTTGGGGAGGTATGGAAAAAGGAAGGTTTCAAAAGAGCTTTCATATGTTAAAGAGGACCTACCAGATAGGACAGCTTGCCTTTGTCAAGTTAAGGTTGTTTTTTCCCCCTGCCTCTAGCAAGGTATTAACATTAAGATAGTTGGGAGATTCCAGGAAGAGGGTCACACAAGTCCCACCCAGGGGTGTGGGTGGGGTGGGGTTACAGGGGGTCAGCTTCTGCTTTGTCTTCAACCAGCCCTTCTCCCTCATCAGTAGGGTTGCCAGAAAAAACTACAATATGTAGGATGTATACAATATGTGAGACATATTTATCTTTAAAAAAATTCATTATTTATCTGAAATCCAAATTAACTGGACATCCTGTATTTTTATTTGCTAAATCTGGGAACCCTACCTGAGAACAGTAGTGGTCCCCAGCTACGGGTCACTACTTTATTATTTTTTTTAACTTTTATTTTGTTTTTAAGATTTTATTTATTTATTTGACACAGAGAAAGGGAGAGAGCACAAGCAGGAGGAGCAGCAGAGGGAGAGGGAGAAGCTGGCTCCCCGCTGAGTAGGGAGCCAGACCTGGGACTTGATCCCAGGAACCTGTGTCAAAGGTAGATGCTTAACCGACTGAGCCACCCAGGTGTCCCAAGATCACTCCTCCACCCTGCTCTAAAATTTGAACAAGACTGGAAATGGTCATAAAAGCCATAGATAAAAATAAAACCAAGTGCAATTTAGTGTCACTACTAGAGATAAATTTTGACACCTACTTTAAAAAAGACATATTTTCCATATATTCCTTAAATAAACAACCAGAGAAAAATTGTTTGAATGATAGAGACTCAGAAATGTAAGGAGAGCTCATGAAACAACATACAGGTTCTGTGAAAGAAGAAAGTTTTGTTCACTGTTGTATCCCAACTGCCTTGAACAGTGCCTGGCACACAATAGTCAAACAATATTCATTGAATGAGTGAATGAAAGCATTGGCAGTGTTAAGTGTGGGATGAAAATGTCCATATGACTGTTCACTTCCTGTAAATAATGGAAACAAATATCATTCTCCAGGAAAAAGATGATTCTGTGTCATGCTCTTAGATGTTCTAGAAGCACGTAAAAAGGACCATCACCTAAGTGAGAGACGTGTGCAGAGGAGATGGGGATAAGAATTAAAACTGATTCAGTCCTGAAGGCTACCTATCTTCTTTTTCTCTAAAACACAAATAGAGATCAAAGATCAAAGTAGTTTATTTTACTTTGATTTTAAGGAAAGTAAATTTTACTTTGGGACTTAGGAATATTTTCGTCAGCGAAGGGATGAATTTAGGCTGGTAAAGGACAATTCAACCAACTTTGCCTCATTCCAAGCCCCTTCTTTCTTACTTCCCTGGAGTCCCTCCCCTTAGTGAGCTAGTATGGAGCACTGACTAGGCCTTAGATCCTGTCTACTTCATGCTCATTAAAAAGCTGGGGCTGGTCCCAGAGCCAGCTTCAGATTTGGGAATCAAATGTACTTTTTCTTTTAAAGATTTTATTTATTTATTTATTTATTTATTTATTTGAGAGAGAGAGAGAGAGCATGCATGAGCAGGGTGGAGGGGCAGGGGGAGAAGGAGAAGCAAGCTCCTTGCTGAACAGGGGGTCCCCATGCAAAGCTCCATCCCAGGACCCAGAGCTCGATCCCAGCACCCTGGGATCATGACCTGATCTTATGCTTAACTGACTGAGCCACCCAGGCACTGGATCAACTGTACTTTAAATAAGAATCTTAATGCTCAGGCTCATAGACAGTGACATGACATTTTATCAGTTTTGGAAAGAAAATTCTAAAACGCATGCGAATGGATTGGATTTATCCACTACTTGAAGATTAAGTGACCTCCCACACTGTTGTATTCCTGCATTATGACTTTGTTATTTGAAACATCCCTTTGCAGGAGAAAAAAAAAAAATGATGCCATTTGAAGATGAGCTCTTTACTTTGTAATGGCCTGGTAAGCATCATTATCAGCTGATCAAATCCGTGGACTCTCAGAGAAGCTGGGTTCCAATCCCAGCTGCGTTACTTATTAGGTATACAACCTTTGGGCAAGTAATTTCATCTCTCTGGGCTTCCATTTCTTTATCTGCAAAATGGGGATTGTAATAGTACACACCCTGCAGGGTTGTTACAGGGATTAAACGAAGTAATATTTGTAAAATACTTTGAACACTGCCTGGCACTAATAAACCCTATAAAAATGTTTATTACATTACAAAGCTAAAAATTCAAATCACTACTGTGGATTAAATATCCTTTTGTGGGCATTTTTAGAGGCAGAATAGAAAACCCTAAGTTCCTAATAATTGAGATGTGTGAGAGCCTGGAGGAGGGGACTGACGCCAGCAGTCACCCTCATACCTCAGGGCTCCTCTCACCCTGTGATTCTCTTCCGTGACCATCCCACACTTGTAAAGGCATTTACAGCTAAAGAACTCAAAACATTGTTTACGCATAACAGTTAAGTAGAAAGAGATTGTTAATAAAAAAATCATTCTTTTTTTAAAAATTTTGTTTCTTGGGGCGCCTGGGTGTCTCAGTGGGTTAAAGCCTCTGCCTTCGGCTCAGGTCATGATCTCTGGGTCCTGGGATTGAGTCCCATATCAGGGGCTCTCTGCTCAGCAGGGAGCCTGCTTCCCCCCCACACCCGCCTGCCTCTCTGCCTACTTGTGATCTCTCTCTCTCTGTCAAATAAACAAAAAAAAATTGTTTATTTATTTGACAGAGAGAGAGAGATCACAAGTAGGCAGAGAAGCAGACAGAGAGAGGGGGAAGCAGGCTTCCTGCCAAGCAGAGAGCCCGATGCGGGGCTCGGTCCTAGGACCCTGAGATCATGACGTGAGCCAAAGGCAGAGGCTTTAACCCACTGAGCCACCCACGCGCCCCAATAAAAATCATTCTTAAAAACGTAATACTGGGATGCCTGGGTGACTCTGGCGGTTAAGTCTCTGCTTTGCTCAGGTCATGATCCCTGGGCCCTGGGATCAAGTCCCGCTTCTTCCTTTCACTCTGCTGCTCCCGTCACTTGTGGGCTCCTGCTCTCTCTCTCTCTCTCTCTCTCTCTCTCTGACAAATAAGTAAATAAAATCTTAAAAAAACAAACAAACTTGTGGGGTGCCTGGGTGGCTCAGTTGGGTGAGCGCCTGCCTTTGGCTCGGGTCATGATCTCAGGGTCATGGGATAGAGCCCTGCATCCTGCTCTCTGCTCAGTGGGGAGCCTGCTTCTCCCTCTCTCTCTCCTGCCTCTCTGCCTGCTTGTGATCTCTCTCTCTCTCTCTCTGTCAAATAAATAAGTAAAACCTTTAAAAAAAAACAAACCTATAACACTTCCAATTACTGACTATGGGCACATAATTAACATAAAAGAAAAATATGTGGGGGCACTTGGGTGGCTCAGTTGGTTGAACGGCTGCCTTCGGCTCAGGTCATGATCCTGGGGTCTTGGGAACGAGCCCCAGGTTGGGCTCCCTGCTCAGTGGGAAGTCTGCTTCTCCACCGTCTTCCCGCTCATGCTCTCTCTCACTATCTCTGTCTCTCTCAAATAAATAAATAAATAAATAAATATTTTAAAGAATGTGTGCTTCCTCAGCCAATAGAAATGAAATAAACAAGTACTGACCCCGCGTGGCCTGTGATCTCTCCTTGTCCGAGTCTCCTCTTTTCCCCAAGGACCCTGGAGCAACCAAAAAAGAAAAAGAGGCAGTGATATTTAAGGATTTTTTTTCCCAAAAGGGACGATGTAGCGCAAAGCAATCCTCTGTCAGGTCTCCAGAGCCGACAACTCGTTCACATCGCGGCTTCACGGCAGCCGGGCTGGCTGTTCTTGGGCCAAGCGACCCGCTGGGTCTCCAGAGCAAGAAGCGGGATGTCAGCCATCCTGCATTACTTCCCATTTCCTCCCATTTTCACTTTCCCTTCTTCTGCGCTTGGCTGCCCCGGCTTCCCTTCTCTGAGGGAAAGCATGGCCACTTAATCATTCCCTTTGACCGCTTTCCAGAGAACCCAGGATAAAGTAAGTGTTATGGAGAAAAATAAAGCAGGAGTTCCGGCGTGCGGAGAATTTGATCACTCTGGGCTTCACTTTCTTCCTCATCTGCTGTGAGAATTCAGTGCTGTAATCGGCACTACCTCTTAGAAGCGTGCTCAGCGCAGGATAAGAACATTATGAGTTTTGAGCATCATTACAGATGCGGGAAGCTCTTGTTTCCTCTGCCTGTGGAGGAGGAGGCCTCCCTGAGAACTCGGCCGCCCCCCCACCCCGCCATCAGGCTGGGCTTGGACTGGGTTTGCGAGGAGCAAGGAGTTGACTTTGCTCTAAGTGTGACCATGGGTCTGGTCTGTCTGGAGGATTTTGTGCATCCCTACACTAGACCTATTAGTTTCCTGTGGCTGCTGAAACCAATTCCAGAGGCTCTGGGGGAGAATCTGTTCTGGCCTTTCCCACCTTCTAGGGGCTGCCTGAATTCTTTGGCTTGTAGGCCCACATTTTTCCAACTTCTGCCTCCATCATCACATCCTCTGACTCCTGCCACTCCCTTACAAGACCTTTGGGTTGATTTGGGGCCATTTTGGATAGTCAAGGAAAATTTCCCCATCTCGGCACCCTTAATTTAATCAACCTGCAAAATCCTCTTTACCTCGTAAGGTAACATATTCACAGGTTCCAGAGACAATGGCCTGACCATCTTTGGGGAGAGGGGCATTATTTGCCTACCCTACTGTACGAGAAGTTGAATCTAACGGTGGTGAACACATTTCTCTGAATCATACATGGAAACGTAGGCCACTTTCTCACTGACGCTCTTTTTCCAAAGATTAGGGGTGGGCAACCTACAGTGCCTTGGTTTTGAGAGAAAGAGGGAAGGAGAGGGAGGGTGAGAGATTATATGTCCTTTTTTCCGTCTTTTCAGAAGCTCCCACCCTTTCTTGGTCCCTTCTCCTCTCCTCCTGAATCACTCCCCTATGGCTTCTCTCTCTCTCTCTTTTTTTTTAAGATTTTATTTTATTTTACTTACTCGTTTGAGAGAAAGAGCACGCATGTGCCTCTGTAAGAGGGGGTAGGAGGGGCAGAGGGAGAGGAGATGCAGACTCCCCACTGAGCATGGCGCTGGGCTTACATGAGCTCTATGCCAGAACCCTGAGATCATAACCTGAGTGGAAGGCAGATGCTTAACCGACTAAGCCACCCAGGCACCCCTTTATGGCTTTAATTTTAAGTAACCTCTACACCTGATATGGGGCTCAAACTCACGACCCCAAGATCAAGCATCTCAAGCTTTTCCAACTGAGCCAGCCAAGAGCCCTCCCCTGTGCCTTCTTATTTAGGCTTATTCTAGTCTATTTCTCTATCCCTTTAACTGAGGAGTATAACAAGGGCACAATACTCAGCAATAAAAAAAAAAAAAAGACCTTTTAAAAAGGCACAGAAGCGGGGAAAACAAGTCGGTCACTACTTAACCTGGTTTATTTTTGTTCTGTCACTTTATTATCCTCATGCTCCCTCTTCGTTACCCAGGTCAAGCATGCCAAATGTTTGGAAAACCAAGTCAAGTGAGTTTATTTTTGTGCTGTTTAGAATTCTGAGACATCTGTGCGACTCTTCGATCTATATTGACAAGAGAAAGGTTATTTCTTCAAAAAGTGACCACTCTGGAATAGTCCTGTGTAGCAACAAGCTACAGGTTTCCTCTATCCAAGGATGACACCTAGAGGCTATTTGTGATGTGGAAGCCTATCCTAAACTGCTTTCCAAATTGTTTTCCTCACGGATTCTGTCATAAATCATAGATCCAATAAGCCCAGATAGAATAAACATTAATGTATAGCTAATCATATAGGGGAGGAAACAGACCTACAGAGGTTATATTCACTTTCTAGGAACAGAAGTACATCACAAGTACAGAAGAACTTTTTTTTTTTAAGTGGGCTCCAAGCCCAACGTGGAACCCAATGCACGGTTTGAACTCACGACTCTGAGATCAAGACCTGAGCTAAGATCAAGAGTCAGAAGCTGGGGCGCCTGGGTGGCTCAGTTGGTTGAGCGACTGCCTTCGGCTCAGGTCATGATCCCGGAGTCCCGGGATCGAGTCCCATATCGGACTCCCGGCTCTGCGGGAGGTCTGCTTCTCCCTCTGACCTTCTCTCCTCTCATTCTCAGTCTCTCTCTCTAATAAATAAATAAAATTAAAAAAAAATCTTTAAAAAAAAAAAAAGAGTCAGAAGCTTAACCGACTGAGCCACCCAGGTGCCCCAAGAAGAACTTTTAAATGTAATAGGTGGATGGAACGATTATGAAGGGGACATTTTGGGGACAGTTGGGGAACTTTGAGTGCTCACCAAATTTTGGTTGATGTGATTGAGTCCATGCTGATTTTCTTAGGTGGAGTTAGGACATTGTGCTTGTGTTGGAGAACGTTTCTGTTCTTAGGAGATTCAGGCTAATATATTTAAGGCTAACGTAGGAGGATGTGGGCAACCTACTTTCAGCTGTTTTGGCAAAAAGAAAGTGTGTGTACACCTATGGAGAGAGAGGAAGCAGGTATGGTAAGGTGTTAGTAGCTGGTGAATCTAGGTGCGGAGAGAGATTTTGTTCAAATAAACAAATTGAAATGTGGAAAGCATTGAACTAAGTCATTTACAATGTTAACTGAATTTTTAAAAAGGTTTTATTAGAAAGAGAGAGAGAGAGAGAGACAGAGCGCACATGCACGAGGAGGGGGAGGGGTAGAGGAAGAAGCCACCTCACTGCAGAGGGAGGAGCAACGAGCGATGTCGGGCTCAATCCCAGGACCCTGAGATTATGACCTGAGCCAAAGTCAGACACTTAACTGACTGAGTCACCCAGGTGCCCCTCAATATGAACTGAATTTGTATTTCAATAGTTATGACATTTCTTGTGCAGTGATGTTCCTACACTGAAATTTCACTTTATCTCTTACATTCCCACCATATTGTAATCACTCCATGATTATTTGCTGCCCTTTGTATTTCTCATAGGGCACACAAAAAACACAATTATTCGCTGATGCTGGGTTAAAAAACATGATAGAAGGTTTCATAGCTCCCTACTTGTGCCATGATCTCACTGGCCTTATTTAGGGCCTGAAGGATGTTTCCTCATGCCTTTCCCCAACCCCCAGCTTCCCCTGGCTGACTCATATTCATCCTCCAGTTTCCCATCCTAGGGGAGGCCTTCCTTGACCTGCCCCTGGGCTCTGAGATCATTTCCCATGCCTTAACACTCACCACACAGTGTATTATAATGTCTGTTATCTCAACTGAGTACTCCGTTAAACTCTATCGTTTTCTTGAGAAGGTAATTTTGTTCACCTTTTTACAGCTGTAACCTTAGTCCTTGATGCAGTCTCTGGCACATAGTAAGAACTTAATAAATATTTAGTGAATGAATGCCCAGTATAGGGTGACCAACTTTTTAGAGAGCTAAACTGGAATATAAGCCATACTATACTCCCTCTTTCCCTAGATATGTGTGTGTGTGTGTGTGTGTGTGTGTGTGTGTGTTTAAAAATTATACACATATGTGCTATTTATTTGATAGAAAATATTAAAGATAGGTGCTTATTTTATATCAAAGGATTTTTGTTAAAATTGTGGTAAAACAATTTCTTAGAAAGAAGTTATAATTTTGTAATACTAGCTCTTTCTCCTCAGGAAGCATTCTCTACTTATTAATCTTTACATTCCTTTCATTTTTTAAATTTATTTTTACTTCAATTTTTTTAAAGATTTTATTTATTTATTTATTTGTCAGAGGGAGAGAGAGCTCAAGCAGGGGGAGCAGCAGGCAGAGGGAGAAGCAGGCCCCCTGCTGAGCAGGGAGCCCAATGCAGGACTCCATCCCAGGACCCTGGGATCATGACCTGAGCCAAAGGTAGACACTTAACCAACTGAGCCACCCAGGTATCCCTCTTTTCATTTTTTTAATTAAAAAATTTTTTTTTAAGTAAGGGCTATGTCCAATGTGAGGCTTAATCTCATTACCCCAAGATCAAGAGTCACATGCTCCACCCACTGAGCCACTAGGCACTCCTTTGTATTCTTCTTTTTTTTTTAAGATTTTATTTATTTGACAGAGAGACAGAGATCACAAATAGGCAGAGAGGCAGGCAGAGAGAGAGAGGGAAGCAGGCTCCCCACTGAGTGGAGAGCCCGATGCGGGGCTCAATCCCAGAACCCTGAGATCACGACCTGAGCCAAAGGCAGAGGCTTTAACCCACTGAGCCATTCAGGTGCCCCAACTCCTCTGTATTCTTAAATTATAGTTTTCTACTTACTTCCCACTTAATATATTCTGGTCAACTTATTTCATATAAATATATATGTATGTCTATGTATATATTTCTTTCTTTATCTGCAATTCTATTTCAAACTTGTTATCACTCCTGTAAAGGCAAACTGCTAAGTTTGTGTACCCTTACTTGTATGTAAGCCATTTTAACTTGCTGCATCAATTCTAAAACTCTTTGAGTACCTTAGAGTTTCTAAATTTACAATCAGAGATGCAAATGATCAGTTTCTTGATATTTATGCCATTCCATTTTCCTATGACATTACTCAGAAGAATGGTCTTCAAACTGACATACGGACTTTGAGGTACAGGTAGGAAAGCTTTATCAGTCTCTAGATCCCCAGCTTATGTTGTTCTTTTTCCTAAAGCAGATGATCATGCATTTCTCTTTCTCACACTCTGAAAGGTACTTTTTGGTACTGATAGTCGGGATTGTAGTTAAACTTTCCAATGGTATACATATATTCAAGTTATCTAACCCATCTCATTTTATAGTTCAAGAAACTGAGTCTCAGCAAAACTAACACCTAAAGGTCTTACAGTTCCATATCACCTTCCTTTTATTTGGTGGAGGATATATGCCAATTATGCATAATTTTTGCCAGCTTTGTTGAGATACGATTAACAAATAAAAATTACGTTTAAGGCATAAAACGTGATGGGCTTTTTAAAGGATTTTATTTCTTAGAGCACACGTATGAGTGTGTGTGAGTGGGGCGTGGGGGCAGTGGCAGAAGGAGAGGGAGAGAGTGGACTCTGAGGGGAGCTCTGAGTCTGACTTGGGGCTTGATCTCACAACCCTGAGACCATGGCCCCAGTCGAAACCAAGTTGGATGCTTCACCAACTGCACCACACAGGCGCCCTACAACATGATGTTTTGACATACATAGACATTATAAAATAGTTACCACAATCAAGGTAATTAACACGTTGGAAAAATTTTAAATGATTCTAATTTTAAATCTATAATTGCATCGGGAAGATAAAATGATGGGACACCTGGGTGGCTCAGCCAGTAAGCACCCGTTCTTGGTTTTGGGGGTCTGGTGATGATCTGGGTCAAAGATCAAGCCCCATGACAGGTTCCATGATGGGCGTCTCTCTCTTCCTCTCCTTCTGCCCCCCCAAAATAAAATAAAATAAAATAAAATGAATTATTAGCATTCAGGAGTCCCTTTTTCTTTGCTGTCTAACTCACCAACTTTTCAGGATTATAGCACTTATTTCCTTATCATTGTCTTCATTCTATCTTATATTTCCATATGAGATCTCTATATATTAATGTATGCTATTGTGATAATTGTATTAATTAAGTGATTAAATTTGAACTTGAGAAATCGAAGTGGGATCCCAAATTGGTTACCGTTTTAGTAGTGAAATTAACAGTCTTCTCTAACTTGGCCATCCTTTTCTGGATAACGACAAGAAAAGTTGTTCTGCAGCAGTCTTATTTCCAAAAATAAGTCGTCTTTTTTTTTTTTTACTGTGTGATTTTTCTTGTTGTTGTTGCAACTTACACATAACAGTGAACAACTCAGGGCAGTCAATTTATCTTTTTTTTTTTTAGGGCTTTTTTTTTTTTTTTAAAGATTTTGTTTATTTATTTGAGAGAGAGAGAATGAGAGAGAGGGAGAGGTCAGATGGAGAAGCAGACTCCCCGCTGAGGAGGGAGCCCGATGCGGGACTCGATCCAGGGACTCCAGGATCATGACCTGATCCGAAGGCAATTGCTTAACAACTGAGCCACCCAGGCGCCCCTTTTTAGGGCTTTTTATGCCCTATTTAAAAATCAACAGTTTTGGAGAAACAGCATATAAATCTCTATTTTCTATAACTTTCTCCATTCTCATCCTCAATGTATTTGCAAAGTAGAGGAGGCCATTCTTCTTGTCCCACATTTTGAAAATACAATGATACAGTGATCCAACATCTTTTCTATGGCAGACAAGAACGATAGTCACCTTAAAGGCATATGTTTCAAGGGTACTACCTCTTTACATTTCTATAAAGTTAAATATCTCATTAAGTGCTTCTGCATGTTTTAAGGAAACTTAAAAGTCACCAAATACTTTTTCATAAAAACCTCAATAACGTAGGTAAACAAATCACTTCTTTAAAAACAGTGTTGTATACAAAGTATGCAATGTATGATATTTAGCAGGTGAACTTTTTATTTTCTTCGGTAAGAAGTTTATAAACTGAATGGAATTTGCCAGCTTGTACATTTACACTGTCTGCTGAATGCACAGGTAGATGACCAAAGTGTCGTTGGCATTTAGACAAGATATAAG
>CM052814.1:43334062-43353456 GCA_028533885.1 Nasua narica
TAGGGATGTGTCTCCTCAGGCAAAGGAAACAAAAGCAAAAATAAACTATTGGGACTACACCAACTACACCAAAATAAAAAGCTTTGTCACACAAAAGAAACCATCAACAAAACTAAAAGACAACCTACTGAATGGCAGAGGATATTTGCAAATGACATACCTGATAAGGGGTTAATATCCAAAAAGGGTAAAGAACTCATACAATAACACCAAATAGTAGTAATAATAATAATCTGATTAAAAATGGGCAGAGGACCTGGATAGACATTTTTTCCAAAGAAGGCATACTGATTGCCAACAGATGCATGAAAAGATGCTCAACATTACAGATCATCAGGGAAATACAAATCAAAACCACTCAACAAGATATCACCACCCACTTGTCAGAATGGCTCGAATCAAAAAGACAAGAATTGACAAATATTGGCAGGGATGGGGAGAAAAGGGAACCCTTGGGGCACCTGGCTGGCTTAGTCAATAGAGCCTGCAACTCTTGATCTTTGGGGTCATGAGTTGGAGCCCCACGTTGGGTGTAGAGATTACTTAAAATAAATAAATAAAATTTAAAAACTAAATTAAAAAGTTTAAAAAAAATAAAAAATATAAATAACTAAACAAGTAAATAGAAGAGTTTCAAGATGGTGAGAGCCAAGTTTTTATTAAACCAAGCTCAGGGTCCTTCTAAGTGCAGAGTCCCATGTGACTACAGGTCTGATGCCCCTGAAGACAGCCCCGGGTGTTTTCATCGTTTTTCTAACTATAGAGATGGAAATGAACATCTATATTTATTTACAATTATGAAATGTGACATATAACTTAAAATATATAATATTCCCTACTTTTATCCATGAAAATATGTGAGATTAGCAACACACCAAAAGCAGTAGTTCTTCTAGTGCCTAGATTTTGGCTTCTGAAGAACATCGTCTACCGAAAGGAACCCGAGCTCCTTGGAGAAATAATTCTGAAACAGATTTGGAACATGAAAAGAGCTGACTCTGGGGCTGTGCTAGAAGGCAGAGAAACGCTCAGAGAATGGTGAGACATGTCAACAGAGCACAAGGGCTCACTCAAATGCACTCTCATTTCCAAATCTGGGAAATTAGAGCATCGGAATAAGCAACTGATTGAACCCAGAGCGGAGCCTGCTTTTCTCTCCTCCCGCTCCCCCTGCTTGTGTAGTCTCGCTCTCACTGTCTCTCTCTCTGTCAAATAAATTTTTTTTTAAATATTTTATTTATTTATTTATTAGGAAAGAGAGAGAGTGAGAGAGAGCATGAGAAGGGAGAGGTCAGAGTGAGAAGCAGACTCCCCATGGAGCTGGGAGCCCGATGTGGGACTCGATCCCGGGACTCTGGGATCATGACCTGAGCCGAAGGCAGTTGCTTAACCAACTGCGCCACCCAGGCGCCCTCTGTCAAATAAATTTTAAAAATCTTTTAAAAAACAACAAAATAACAAAAACTTAAATGCATGCATATATAGGCACAAAGGAAAAAACCGAAAAAAAACCCACCAAAAATATTTATATCTGAATGATGAGATTATAGAAACCATTATTGCTATTCTTTATAATTTTCCACATTCTCCAAATCTCCTAAAATGAAAATTTATCACTCTGATAGATTTCCACTTAAGTTTTCAAAAGAAATATAATCGAGGGGGCATCTGGCTGGCTCAGTCAGTAGAGCATGCAACTCTTGATCTCAGGGTTGTAAGTTCGAGCTGCATGCTGGGTGTAGAGATTACTTAAAAATAAAATCTTAAAGGGGGGCGGCTTTAAGCCACCACTGGGTGGCTCAGTGGGTTAAAGCCTCTGCCTTTGGCTCAGGTCATGATCTCAGGGTCCTGGGGTCGAGTCTCACATTGGGCTCCCTGCTCAGCGGGGAGTCTGCTTCTTCCTCTCTCTCTGCCTTTCCCCATGCTTTGGCTTACACTCTCTCTCTTTCTCTCTCAAATAAATAAATTCTTTTTTTTTTTTTTTTTAAGATTTTGTTTATTTATTTGAGAGAGAGAGAGATTGAGAGAGTGCATCAGAGGAGAGAAGGTCAGAGAGAGAAGCAGACTCTCTGAGGAGCTGGTAGCCAGATGTGGGACTCGATCCTGGGACTCTGGGATCATGACTTGAGCCAAAGGCAGTTGCTTAACCAACCGAGTCACCCAGGCACCCCTCACATAAATAAATTCTTAAATAAACAAACATTATCTGGTGATGGTAATGGTAATGGTAAAAACACCATTATCTGGTGATTGCTGGCCCAGAGAAGGACTTCTAATCCAGGATGTTGGTTAGGCTTCTTAGAGAAGTTGACTTCTAAGCTGAGTCTTAAAAAAACAAATAGGAGTTAGGCAGCAAAAGAAGTGTAAACTGGGAGTGCCTGGGTGGCTCGGTTGGGCGGCTGCCTTCGGCTCGGGTCGTGATCCCGGAGTCCCTGAATCGAGTCCCACATCAGGCTCCCAGCTCCACGGGGAGTCTGCTTCTCCCTCTGGTCTTCTCCCCTCTCGTGCTCTCTCTCACTGTCTCTGTCTCAAATGAATAAATAAAATATTTAAAAAAAAAAGTGTAAACTGATTAAAATCTTAAAGGATGGAGCTGAGCAATGATCTGGAGCAACTAAAACTCTTTCACAGTATTTGCAGGAGTATAAATTGGTAAAAGCACTTTTTGGAACATCAGATAGTATCTAGTTCTAACTTAATTCTAAGTTCTAGGTAAATATCTAACAAAATGCTTATCTGTGGTCACCAGAACACACGTACTAAGATATTAATAACAGCAGTATTTATAATAGCCCCAAATGAAAACTACCCAAATGTTCATCAGTAGTAGAATGGATAAACAAGATAGAACATATCTCACACAGTGGAATATTATACAGCAACGTAAATAACTTACAAGTATATGGGGTACCTGGCTGACTCAGTGGGAAGAGTATGCGACTCTTGATCTTGGGGTCATGAGTTCAAGCTCCATGTTGGGCCTAGACCTTTCTTAAAAAAAAAAAAACTACAAGTATAAACAAAATAGAAATGAATCACATATACATTTTGGGTAAAAGATGTCAGACACAAAAGATTATAGACTGTATGTTCCCATTATATAAAGCACAAAAACATGAAAAAATTAATGTATGCTATTAAAGTAAGAACAGTTGTTACCTTTGTGGCATGGGGAGGGTATGGGTAAAGACTGGGAGAGGGCATGAGAGTGCTTCTGGGGTACTGTTGATGTTATGCTTTTGGATTTGGATGCTGACGACATGGAGTGTTTTGTTTGTGAAACTCATCAAGCAGTACGTGTGTGTGCGCACTTTCCCATATAAAGATTATGCTTCAATAAAAAGATGGAAATAAGGGAAGGGGTGGGGCGCCTGCGTGGCTCAGTAGGTTAAGGCCTCTGCCTTCAGCTCAGGTCATGATCTCAGGGTCCTGGAATCAAGCCCCGCATCGGGCTCTCTGCTCAATGGGGAGCCTGCTTCTCCTCCTTTCTCTGCCTGCCTCTCTGCCTACTTGTGAGCTCTCTCTCTTTCTGTCAAATAAATAAATATTTAAAAAAAAAAAGGAAATAAGGGAAGGGGTAATTGACTTGGAAGGCAGAGGTAACAGCATAAGCTCAGACATAGAGGCTTGATGAGTTAATGTAGGAATAGCCGATAGAATGGGCAGAGAAGGGGAGCCTGGGAATAAGAAAGGGGCGGTGGAAATATGTGTGTTAGTGGGAATAAGATTGGCCTCAGTCCCTTCTGATTCTGAGAATCTATGCTTTTATGATTAGCCTACGGTCATATGGTAAATTGTAAAAAAGGATAAGACCCCATGGAAGATTGAAAACATGGCTATAATATTTTGCTGGTCTTCCTAAAGGCATGGGGTCTCTTTCCCCATTCTACAGTTCGGGGCTGGCTTTGTGACTTACTTTGATTAATGGAATGTGGTGGAAATGGTGTTGTGAGAGACTTGGAGCCTAAGCCTCAAGAGATCTTTCAGCTTCTACTCTTGCTGTCTTAGAATCCTGAGACCAGTCACCATGCTATGAGGAAGCTCCGTGTTAGAGGTTGGATATTTTCTCCAAAGTTAGTAGGTTGAAGTCTTCACTCCCAGTACCTCACAATGTCAATTTATTTGGAGATAGAGTCTGTAGGGAGGCAGTTAGGTTGAAATCAGGTCATTAGGATACACCCTAATCCAATAGGACCGATATCCTTAAACAGGGGACAATCTATTTATTCATTTATTTTTAAAGATTTTATTTATTTATCTGTCAGAGAGAGGGAGAGGGATCACTAGTAGGCAGAGCGGCAGACAGAGGGAGGGGGGAAAGCAGGCTCCCTGCTGAGCAGGGAGCCCGGATTCGGGGCTCGATCCCAGGACCCTGGGATCATGACCTGAGCTGAAGACAGACACTTAATCGACTGAGCCACCCTGGCACCCCCAAATGGGGGGAAATTTAGATGCAGACAAAGACAAAAAGAACAGCAAGCATGTGAAGACAGGCAGAGACAGGGATGCTACTTCTCCACACCAAAGATCACCAGCAAACTGCCAGGAGCTAGGAGAGAGCTCACAGCCTTCAGAATCAACCCTGCTGACACTGTGGCCTCAGACTTCCAGCCTGTCCAATTGTGAGAAAACGAATTTCTGTCGTGTAAGTCACCGTGGCTGTGGTGTGTTGTGACAGCAGCCCTCGCAAACCAATAGCCCTCTGACTCCCTCAGGTTAGATTGTTTGTCTCAGTTTACTAGTGTTGCCGTAACAAAGTACCTCAGACTGGGCGAGTTAAACGGCAGACATTAATTTTGTCAAAGTTCAGGAGGCTGGAAATATGAGATAAAGGTTTCGGTAAGGTTGGTTTCTTCCAAGACCTCTCCTTGGTGTGTAGATAGCCATCTTCTCTCTGAGTCTTCACATGATCTTCCCAGGGGTGGGTTGTGTCCTGACTTCCTCTTCTCATAAGGACACTGGTCGTATTGGAATAGGGTCCACCCTGATGACCTCATTTTAACTTAATCACCTCGTTAAAGATCCTATCTTCGAATAGAGTCATAAGCTTCAACCTATGAATTTGGGGGAGGGCACAGTTCAGCCCATGAGAGGCCAGATGGAGGAGAACTGAGACACTTAACTGACAGCAGCACCAACTGCTAGAGATGTGAATGAGGCCATTGTGAATCTTCCAGCTCAGCTGACCCTTCCTCCAAATGCTGTCACATGAGTGAGCCGAGGTGCCTTCAGCAGAACTATCCAGCCATCTGTAGAATTGCAAGAAGTAATAAATCACTGTCATTTTAAGCCCTAGGTTTGGGGACGGTTTGTTATGCAATTGAAACAACAGGTATGTAGGGACGCCTGGGTGGCTCAGCTGGTTAAGTGTCTGCTTTCGGCTCAGGTCATGATCCCGGGGTCCTGGGATTGAGCCCTGAGTCAGGCTCCCTGCTTGGCGGGGAGCCTGCTTCTCCTTCTTCCCTCTTGCGCTCTCTCTTGCTATCTCTGCTGTTATCCCTGTCTCTCTCTCAAATAAATAACATCTTAAAAAGAAGAAACAAAGTGTATGAGCAGTTGAGCATCTGCCTTTGGCTCAGGTCATGATCTCAGGGTCCTGGGATCAAGGACCCAATTGAAACAATGTGTATAGTGTCACATAAGTTCCAAACTAGGCCCAATTCCACTATACTACAGTTACTGATGGGCTACGTCAAATGGATTCTTCAGTCAGCTCTTCATTGTTACCATAGAAAAGGAGTGAGTACTAATTTATTAATTTACAATGAATAGATATTATTACTGCTACTTACAACATTTTATATAGCACTTTGCTAATTGTTTGAAAAAGTGTCTTTAATAATTTATAAAGTTTTTTAATCAAAGAAATATTGAATCATAGACCCTTGGGGCTAAAAAAAACCAAGAGGTCATTTGATTCAACTCCTTATCTCCAAAGAGAATGACTTACTCTATCCCAGCCCGATAAGAATCCGCCTCCTCTTCATTGTCATCCAAAAAAACTTTTAAAATGTCGATCTATAAATGGAACTGTATTTGGCACTGTACAGACCTTTAAAGATTTAATACAAGAACAATGCAGAGACAAACCACACATAAACAGATCTAAAGTACTGCATGCACAAACAGCTTAAAAAGAATGGATAAAAAAGATGTGATGCACACACACACACACACACACACGGGAATATAATTCAGTCATGAGAAAGATAAGATCCTGTCATTTGCAACAACATAAATTGACCTTGAGGGCATTGTGCTAAGTGAAATAAGTCAGACAGACAAGGACAAATACTGTGTGTCACTTAAATCTAAAAAAGTCAAACTTGGGGTACTCACTGGCTCAGTCCTTGATTTAGGGCTGTGAGTTTGAGCCCTGTGTTGGGTATAGAGATAACTTAAAAATAAAATATTTAAAAAATAATAAAATGAAAATAAAAAAGCCAAGCTCATAGAAACAGAAACTTGACTGGTAGCAGGGTTGGAGTCCGGGAAATGGAGAAATGTTGGCCAAAGGATACAAACATCTAATTTGGGGATAAGCTCTGGGGATCTAATGTACAGCATGGTGATTATACCTAACAACACTGTATCATATACTTGGAAGTTGCTAGAAGAGTAGATCTTAAATGTTCTCATCACAAAAACGGAATGGTTATTATATGATGTGGTGGAGGTGTTTACTAAAGCTACAGTGGTAATCATTTTGCAAAATATGTGTATCAAATCACCACGACCACGTTGTACAACTTAAACCGCATATTGTCTGTCAATTACATGTCAACAAAGCTGGGGGAAAATAAAGCTGGGGAAAAAAAAGGCTACATATAAAATGACATTTTTTTCTTTCCGTTTATCTACATAAATATTTTTTGCTCATGTAGATAATATAAACAGAGATAAACATAACTAAACAAGCATATACATGTATACAAGTCGTAAAAGAAAAGATTTGGGGCAACGTGACAGTTCTCAAATATTTGAAGGGCGGTTGTGTAGAAGAAAGGTTAGATTTGTTTTGTTCAGCTACTGGGTAGAACTAGGACCAGAGTGAAACAGGTAGAAGTTTCCATGAGGCAGGTGCCAGTTTATTTTTAGGATGAACTTTTTAGCAGTTAGAACTCCTTAAGGGCACCTGGGTTTCTCAGTCGGCTGAGTGTCTGCCTTTGGCTCAGGTCATGATCTCAGGGTTCTGGGACTGAGTCCATCTGGCTCCCTGTTCCGCTGGGAGGCTTCTTCTCCCCCTGCTCCACCCCACTCTCTCTCTGTTTTATTTTTAAAGATTTTATTTATTTATTTGAGATAGAGAGAGAGAGAGCATGAGTAGGGGCAGAGAGAGGGAGAAGCAGGCTCCCCATTGAGCAGGGAGCCAGACACCCACTGGGCTCAATTCCACGATCCTGAGATCATGACCTGAGCCGAAGGCAGACACTCAAATGACTGAGCCACTCAGGTGCCCCTGACTCTCTCTTAAAAAAAAAAAAGAAAAAAAAAAGAACTCCTCAAAATAAAAGAGTTCCATCACTAGCATTATTGTTGAGGGAATTTCAGATTGGCCCAGGTGACCTCTAAGGTTCTTTCCAACCCTGTGATGTTGAGCCATATGTCAAAATTAAACACATTTGGGGTGCCCGGGTGGCTCAGTGGGTTAAAGCCTCTGCCTTCCGCTTGGGTCATGGTCTCAGGGTCCTGGGATGGAGCCCCGTATCAGGAATCTCTGCTCAGCGGGAAGTCTGCTTTCCCTTCTCTCTCTGCCTGCCTCTCTGCCTACTTGTGATCTCTCTCTCTCTCTCTCTCTGTCAAATAAATAAATAAACTCTTAAAACAAACAAACAAAAAAACACATTTACCAGCCTGGAAAGGTAGACTGGTAAAGACAGGGATCAGTGGAGCATTGCAACACTCCCCTCCCTCCAATTACATTAGAGAAAGGTAATTGAATGTTAAGGCAGAGAATTGTTACCAGCTGTGGTTGTTTTAGGTATGGACTGATAGAATCCAGGGAAATTAAGTATCTGTGGATTTGTCTGGGATTCTCTTATGAAGGAGGCAGGATCCGAGTAGAATCCTGAGTACTGTAAGAGAAGTCACTTGGGAGCCATATTGGGGAAAATATGATTATTGCAAAAGTCATAGCTAAGAAAAAAGACATCACGAAATAAGCTAATTGGATGAAACACACATGCATGCCATAGGAGGAGTGGGGTTTGAGGAACAAGAGATGACATACATTAAGCAATTATAATCCAGGGTGTCCTGGAAAATAATTTTGAAACAGGTGAAAAATTTGGGCATTGCGCATAATAAAGGGCAGGGGAAACAAGGCTGTCAAAGTGATGAGAGGAAGAAATATTTTTGTTTTAGCGAATTGCTTCGTACTCAAGGACAGGAAGCTAGGAAGGAAAGGCTTATAGAGCAGGGGAATCCAGCAGAGATGACCTGAGTCTAAATGGACACTGTGTTCATACAGAGGTAGAGAAAGAAGTAGATATGAAAGACAATGTAAGAATGTGGCAATAGCCTGGAAACAAAGACTGGTAAAGAAAGGGTTCAGTGAAGCGTTGCTCACAAGTCCCTTGCTTCTGGAAATAGTGGTATTGCTCCTGTTACAGGGAAGGTGAAGATGATAAGCATCTATGTCTTCAGTGTGCCTTGTTGATGTTGGTGGTGTGTCTGTCTGATCTTTCATGCCAGCCCCAGGCTATGGTTGGTTGAGGTTGTCCCTGGGCTACTGTATATTATCCCTCCTGCTTTTTTTCATCGGGTTTCTGCCCCTGTCTGGAGCTCACAGCTGCCCCTCAGTTCGGATTGAGATGGTACAATTTGGGATTGTTTAAATGTTCTAATTGTTTTAAATGTTTAAATGTTGCAAACACTTGGGAATTAAAAGTGCCTATTCCTGCCTATTTTAAAGGCAGGAAAACTTTGGTCCAGATGGAAAATTCATATCCTATCTAGTGCTAAAGCATAGTGTTTTCTGCTCCCTTTTTTGGGGGGGGGGATTTCAGTTATTTCTGGTTACACCCTGGATGGCAATGGAATAATTCTATAGTGCTCTGATAGTAGTATCAATGTCAGTGGATGGTTCATCTGAGATCACTCTGGTTTTATGAAAGATGTTTAAAGGAGAGCTGCATCCACCTTTCTCCCCAAACCTATCTTCCCAGTGGGTGTTTTGTTGCTTCTTTGCAATGTCTCTCATCTAGTCTGCTTTAATTTTAAGCAAGTTTTCAGTGTGGTACCTGTAATTGATACTTTTTATCAGTGAAATAAGGGAGTGAAAGGAATACCAAGAGGAAAGTTATGAAGTTCCTTGAGAATTAAAAAAAACTGGGTCAATATTAAGATGCAAAAACATGCAGTAGGGCAATGATGAGCGAATATTTGTACATATATATGTGTGTGCATGTATAAAAAACTGCGTCACTCTCTTTAGACAATATGAATTAATGATGAGTAAGTTCTGACTCAGAAGCAGGGTCAAAGAGAAATTTTCTTTTTCCTCTTTGTCATCAAAAGAAGACCTGACCAGGAGCACTGTATATAAAGCACACCAGTGCGAAGATTAGCTTTACCGTCAAGCATTGTAAGGGTAACAGAAACACACATGTGGTTAGACGGTAAAGGAGTTCAAGAGAAATTCATGGTAATATAATATGAGGAAAGGGGCCACAACTGCTTCTCCAATGAGACCGTAGAGTGCAGACAACGGAGGCGAGTGCAATTTAACATCATGAAATAATTTCAAAAAATCAGAATAAAATAATAATGTACCTTTTTACTACCTTCATGTAAATTCTCTATAAGCTTCGACTCTAGGCCTGCTGTTGACAATGGAGTTGGAATGGATTCTCCTGGGCGTTTCAGGGATCCTCACCTGGATGGCAAGCAGCAGATGCCTTGTGCTTTCCTTTCTTAACTGTGCCTGCTGAAGAGACCTGCACCTGGGGCGCTCAGCGCAACTAACTGATTTGACAGGTGGAGGTGGGACGGGGAAGGCTTTGGACCGTCCAACTCCAAAAGGCGGTAGGTAGCTTGTACAGCTGAAGCTGGGAGGGGTCGGCTAAGACGAAGTCAGACCTGGGAGGCCCAGATGGCGCGAAGGCATACAGGGACCGGAAGACCTGAAGGAGGAGTGGACGTGCCAACGAGGTGGGCACTGGGGGACCCACCCAGCGAGGAGGCGGGGGCGGCGCGGGCGGGGCCTGGCCGGGGCGGGGCCGCCGGGAAGCCCTCCCTCCGAGTAGCGGAGGTGACTGGCCGGGTGGGGGGCGGGAGGCGCTCTGTCCCACGCTCTCCCAGCGCTCGGTGGTTTAAAGATGGCGGCGGCGGCGACGGCGGCGTTGGGGGCGCGGAGCCGCGGGAGGAGGAGGGAGAAGGAAAATCTGTGAGTCGCCGAGAGGCAGCGCGGCGGCTGCTTTGAGGAGTACGCGTGCAGAGCCGCCGGCGGCCCGACCGCTCGGGGCCGGGGCCTGGGCTGGGAAGGAGAGGCCGGAGGAGTACCGGGAGCCCGAGGCCGAAGCCGAGTAGGAATGTGACCTGGGGTCGGCGGGGGCGCGGGAGTACGCGAGCGCAGGGATGGGGCAGCAGGTGGGCCGCGTTGGGGAGGCTCCGGGGCTTCAGCAGCCGCAACCTCGCGGGATCCGGGTCAGCAGTGCAGCCAGGCCCTCCGGCCGCAGGCGGGACCTGGCGGGGCGCACCACAGAGGCCGGCTTCAATATCTTCACCCAGCATGGTGAGTGTGTGTGGGAGCTGGCGTGAGGGCGTGGGGGAGGCCGGGGGTGGGGTTGGGGCGGGGTGGGAAGGAGACTGGCAGCTCTAAGGGGTCTAAGGGTGGCGGGGTGCCTGAGAGTGGGGGCGGAATCCGCTGCCATCTGGGCCAGTCACGGGAGGCGAGTCACACCCCTCCCCCCTCCCGTCTCCAGCCTGGCTGGCAGCTCCTGGGGCGGAGAAGGAAAGAGAAGTGCGCTTAGGGACCGTGGATGGACTGTCCTCTACCCTGGGACAGACTAGGTAGTATCCCCAGGGGAGGCAAGGATGCTGAGAGGTGAGAGCTCAATCCAGTAGGTGTTAGTGTAAATCCGTCGTTAGCGAAGGGAACGGGTTGTGCTTCGAGGGCTTTGGAAATAGGAACTGAATCTCAGGAGCTGGTGGCGTATAAAGTATATACACGTATAAGTCGGACTAGGAACAGTGTCAGAATAGTGAGCAGTGACTTGATATACTCTAATATGGCAAAGATAAGGGCAGTATCTCAGCTTCTGAGATTTCCACCCCCCCCAACTGGAAATGAAAGGCATTGCCAGACTGTCCTATGTTCTCTTTTGAGTAGGACGCGATTCTGAGAAGCTGGCAGGGGCTAGAGGTTGGTGGGCATGGTTAGGACTTTGGATATAAACAAGAGTTTTCTTCAGTGTGTGCATATGTACATAAATCTTCTGTATAGTTTGGAACCTATTACTTTGGCCTCATTATCAAGGTATTTTTAGAATGGTTGCCTCCCAGCTCTTTTGATCATATCCTCTTATCAGTAAGAGCACATACTCCAAGAATTTGTTACCTATAAATAATTATACATATACCTATACATAATTATATATGTACTTGTTCTGTACCAATATGTTATATAACTTATAAATGCACACAAACAATTTAAGAAGGAGTGGGATGAAAAAAATAGGTATAATGAGAGTTCTAATATATTTTTTTTCCTGCAACCCAGTGGATTTTTGCGCTTCCTCTGAGCTGCACCCACATTACTTATGAGACCACTTTTCTAGAGGAAAGAAGAGTGGAGAAGGGGGAAAAACAAATTGACCTTCATGGGGTTAGGATACCATAGATATGACTTATTATACAAAGGATTGCATAGTTGAGGTTGGATAAGCAGTAGCAAACTGAAGTTTCACTAATAAAGAATAAAAGACACGGTGTCCAAATTGCACAATGTAGGGAAGAGGAGGAAGAAAAAGAAGTGTGAACTATTTATTAGAAATGGGAGTTTGGGAGTAAGTAATGATTGATGGTGGTATGCAAAGAGATGATTCCAAGGAAAAGTGGCTGCCAGCTGAGTTGTATCAGCAAGCTCTGGGTTTGGACTTTGTGAATGTGCTGAGTTATTTCTAAATGGAGAAGATACAAGTGATTTGGGGCCTTTCAGGTGTTACATGTCTACTGTTAAGAGATGTGAGCTTCTCTTCCATATATATGCACATTTTATGAAGGCACTATATGTGAGTTTTTATTAAAATCACTTTCTAGAACAATGGAGGAAAGAATGGATGACATGCTTTCAAGGAAGATTATCCAAGTAGCCTGACTTTATGGAAAGTGTTAGAATGCATTAAGCTTGGCCCAACAGGCAACAGTGGTTTTCTTCCTCCAGCATCTTATTGAAGACATAAACTTTTCAGGGAAGGAGGAATGTGATGAAGAACAGAATAGGAAGAAATTTTGAATGGTGGATAGGATTTGGATCTGTGGAGCAAGGAAAAGAAGGCAGCCTGGGCAAGACAGACAACCTGAGTATAAACAGTGGGAATTAACATGATTTCCTGGTGGGATAGTAAGGAGACTTCTGTTGGGAGTGAAGCAAGTCCTCCAGGAGTGAATCCTAGAGCAAAAATTGCAGGAATCAAGCTCTGGTCCTGGCTTCACCTGGCCGCATGATTTAGTTATTTGACATCTTTGGGTTTCTTTATCTGCAAAATGTTGGACTGGATGATCCCTAAGCTACCTTGTGACTCTAAGATTTTATGATTCTAATTGAAGTGATGGCAAGAAAGCTTTGGATATGTTTGATTGAGCCCAGGTAATGGAAATTGTGGCAGAGGAGTTTGTATCAGTTTACATGATTGGCTACTTCATAGACTATATCAACGAACCCAGGTGTGTAATGCTGAAAGACTGGCCTTAAGTGGAGGCAAAGGAAATAGGAGTAAGTTTCAGGGATATTTCATTCAATAAACGAAAGTTTTTTGAGTTCCTGTTATCTAACTGGGCTCTGGGAATGTTGCTGTGGACATAAGAGTCCCTGTCCCTTGTAGAACTTAAAGGACTTGATAATTCAGTGTAGAGGATAAAAGAAGAGAGATCACTTTGGAGTATTTATTAAGGGCATGAACTCTGGGGCCATTGTGCCTGGATTTGAAACCTGGCTCAGCTGTTTATTTGTGTGACCCTGTAACGTTTTTATGCCTTGGACTCCATTGGTAAAATGGGGATAAGAGCACCAATAATAATAGTACCTAGATTAAATTAGTTAACATACATAAGGCACTTATTTCCTGACACATAGTAAGAACTAATAGGTGTTAACTGCTGCGATTACTACCACTACTATTATAAAGATAGCGAGTCAGAGACTATGAGATTTTGAAATTAGCCGAAGTAATTATTCTAGCAACAATTTTGGAAGTCAGAAGCTGGTTGAAAGGATGGGACTAGGGTAAGTTTGTTGCTGAAGTCTAGTATGAAAAGACTGTCATTAGCAGATAATATAGGAAATAAAGGTGAAGTGAGTACTGTTTCTAGACAGATGAGTATTTATAAACTTTTAAAAAAATTTTGCTACTTAGATTATTTTTTTTTTAAAGATTTTATTTTATTTGAGAGAGAAAGAGTGAGACAGAGAGAAAGCACCTGTGGGGGCACAAGCTCGGTGAGGGGCAGATCGAGAAGCAGACTCCCCGCTGAGCAGAGAGCCCATTGAGGGGCTCAATCCTGGGGCTCCAGGATCATGATCTGAGCCTAAGGCAGATGTTTAACTGGCTGAACTGCCCAGGTGCCCCAGAGTGTTTATAAACTTTTCTATAGATCAGTTTCTCAGCCTTGGGACTATTCGACATTTTGGGATGAATGGTTCCTTGTTGGGGAGAGGGAATCCTGTGTTTTGTAGGATGTTTAGCACCATCCTGGCCTCTACTCACTAGATGTCAGTGGCACCTCTTTCTGGCAATCCTTGCCTCCAGTTGTGACAACCAGAGATGTTTTTAGACATTGCCCCCCACCTCACTCCAGGGGACATGTAGCAAAATTGCTTCTAATTGGAAACTACTGCTTAGAAAAACATGATGGAGAGGTGCCTGGGTGGCTCGATCAGTTAAGCGTCTGCCTTTGGCTCAGGTCATAATCCCAGGGTCCTGGGAGTCCCACTCCCTACTCAGCCCTCTGCCCTGCTTCTGTGATCTCTTTCTCTTGCTCACTGTCTCTCAAATAAATAAAATTAAAAAAAACAACAAACCTGGTAGATTCTGAATTGAATGAATAAATGAGTCATTCAAAAGCTCCTGAACCTGTCATTTGACATTTACATAAAAAATCTGAATCCTGGAAGTAGTGTGCAAATAGTGGTCTTGAGTTTCAGTATTGCAGTATTAGCACATAATTTCATATATGAAATTATTAGGTCTGGCAGGCTTTTGAGCTTACATGTAGGTTTAGATATAGATCAAATATTGTTTGTAGTTAATCAGTAAAAATGTACAGATGTTATAGAAGTGGCTTATCAGAGTCCATGATTTTTCTTCTGTAGAAAGGAATGTTATTTTTAATTGTTAATATATGGGCAGGTTGTTGTAATAATTTACCTTGCCAAAAGTGATTTTTATGAAAATAATTGAGAAGGAATAAAAATAATAGGGCTGGCTTTGGTACGAAGGGGTGAGTGCTGTATGACTTCTCTGAACTCAACTATTGAAACTTTTTGGTGAGTTGATGTTTTGTCACTAGTAATCTAGGGTTGGATACTTCTTTTTTTTATATCTGACAGACCTTGCAACAACTGAGTGATTTCACTTCAACTTTTCTCATTTGCTGAAAATACTATTAAAAAATGAACCTTAAATTGTGAAGTTTTGAATAATTCCTCTTAAATCAATCTCATCATTTTAAATGGACTCATTTACTTATTTTGGATCTGTACTTCATGTTTTTTTTTTTTAATATTTTATTTATTTGACAGAGAGGAGAGAGATCACAAGTAGGCAGAGAGGCAGGCGGAGGGAGAGGGGGAAGCAGGCTCCCCGCTGAGCAGAGATTCCCAATGCGGGGCTCGATCCCAGGACCCCGAGATCATGACCCGAGCTGAAGCCAGAGGCCTTAACCCATTGAGCCACCCAGGCGCCCCTGTACTTCATGTTTTAATCTTTGCAGAACGAAAGATGTAGGCACCTCAGGTTGAAAATGATAACAGTAGAAAAGAATAGGAAGGCTGTTGTAAGAGAATTTTAATTATGCTTATGGTGGTCTAGTAGTCAGGACTCTAAGATCCAGAGTTGCATGCTGTTCTGACTGAGCCAGCCAAGGCCCCCAATGTGACCACTGGTTCTTCTTCTTCTTCTTTTTTTTTTAAAGATTTTATTTATTTGAGAGAGAGCACGAGCGCATGCACAAGTGGGGGTGAGAGTTAGAGGGAGAAGCAGACTCTCTGCCCAGCAGGGAGCCCAGTATGGCTCTCAATCCCAGGACCCTGGGATCATGATCTGAGCTAAAGGCAGACGCTTAATCAACAGAGCCATCCAGGCGCTCCATGGTCACTGATTCTTAGGAGAAACTAAACTTTTAAAAAGAAATAAGCTGTTACATTTTTATTAACCTTGAAATGTGCAGAAGTTACAGATACATAACCGTGTCTGTATAGCAAAGTGACAATACAGATTCTATTCTCACAGCCCAATTGACAGGTCCTAGGTAAATTATGAAATCTGAAGATCCTTCTTACAGGTCTTTAGCATGCTTAAAAAGAAGGCAAAGCCGAACAAAACCATCTTTCCCCTGCAACCCCCTTTCACTCTTCTCTTTTCTCCTTCATTCTTCATCAAAATCAGGAATAATGATAATAATTATATTTGTGTATGTATTTTTAGAGTTTATGAAGACATTTTATGTCTTTTATCTCATTTGATCTTTAAAACTACTCGATTTACTCTGAAATAGGTAGGGGCAGGTATTGATCTTCCTGTTTTATAGATGATGAGTTAAAAGAATTAAATAACTTCCTAAGGTCACATAACTTAAAATTATGGACCTGAAACTCATGCCTTTGCCTCCAAATTTTACTCTAGTGTAGAGATTTAGAGAACATGGGCTTTAGAAGTAGAGTTGGATTTATCTTGTCTTCTGACATTAGTAAAGAGTTTACAACTCTTAGCCTCGTAAAATTATGTGCTAAGTACTCAATAAGTAGCAGTGTTGTTGTTTATCTTGAGATGGTTGAGATTGTGTCAGTTGTATGTGAACATGTTTTGTAAACTAAAACACTGCTATTGTCATTTTGAGGGCATGCTAAGCATAGGATTGTCTTATCACTTACATTTTAAGTCTCTATTTTCTCTAAGTTTTTTTTTCCTCTCAGGTGACTCTTGACATTGAGAAAGCATCAAAAAGGTAGGAAAATTTTGGGGACCTGAATTCACTTTAGGCCTTACTTTCTCTGAAAGTAAATGCTATCCTCTTTTTTCTTTTTCTTCCAATTTGAATTATAGTTAATACACAATGTTACATTAGTTTCAGGTGTACAACATAGAGATTCAACAAATTTATTTTTTAAAAATTTTATTATTTGACAGAGAGAGAGAGATCACACGTAGGCAGAGAGGCAGGCAGAGAGAGAGGGAAGCAGGCTCCCTGCTGAGCAGAGAGCCCAATTCGGGGCTCGATCCCAGGACCCGGAGATCATGACCTGAATTGAAGGCAGAGGCTTTAACCCACTGACCACCCAGGCGCCCCGAGATTCAACAATTTGATACATTACTCACCACATGTGTAACTACCATCTGTCACCGTACAGCGCTGTGACAGGACCAGTGACTATGTTCCCTGTGCTGTGCTTTTTATTCTTGTGACTTCCGTAACTGGAAGGCTGTATCTCCCACACCTCTTCACCCATTTTGCTCATCCCTCCTCCCACTTCCCTCTGCTCTGGCAACCATCAGTTCTCTGTTTATAGATCAGATTCTGCTTTTTGTTCATTCGTTTGTTTTTTAGATTCTACATGTAAGTGAACTCATATGATATTTGTTTTTCACCTACCGTAACACCCTCCAGGTATTGCATGTTACAAATGGCAAGATCTCATCTTCTTTTATGGCTGAATAATACTCTATTGGGGTGTGTGTGTGTACACATTTTTTTTTTTTTTAAGATTTTATTTATTCATTTAACAGAGAGAGAACACAAGCAGGCAGAGAGGCAGGCAGAAGCAGAGAGAGGAGCAGGCTCCCTGCGGAGCAAGGGGCCCGATGCGGGACTCGATCCCAAGATGCCGGGACCATGACCTGAGCCAAAGGCAGTTGCCCAACCAACTGCGCCACCCAGGCGTCCCTGTGTACACATTTTTTATCCATTCATCTGTGGTTGGACACTTGGGCTCCTTCCATATCTTGGCTATTGTCCATGATGCTGCGGTAAACATAGGGGTGCACGTATATTTATTTTACTTTTTAAGATTTTATTACTTGAGAGAGAGCACGAGTAGGGGGAGCAGCAGAGGGAGAGGGAGAAGGAGACTTCATGCCAAGCAGGGAGCCTGATGTGGGGACTTGATCCCAGGACCTTGGGATCATGATCTGAGCCAAAGGCAGATGGTTAAACAACTGAGCCACCCAGATGCCCCTATATTTTTGAATTAGTGTTTTAAATGTTATTGTCTCAGAATGATTTATCTTCGGGACTGGGTGTCAGAGAACACGCAGTCCATCGTTCTTTTTCACTCACTCTTTTTTTAAAAAAGATTATTATTTGACAGAGAGGGAGAGAGAGAGAGATATCTCACAAGTAGGCAGAGAGGCGGGGTGGGTGCGAGGAGGAAGCAGGCTTCCTGCTGAGCAGAGAGCCTGATGCGGGGCTCGATCCCAGGACCCTGAGATCATAACCTGAGCTGAAGGCGGAGGCTTTAACCCACTGAGCCACCCAGGTACCCCACTCTTTTTTTTTTTTTAAAGATTTTATTTATTTACTTGACACAGAGAGAGCGATGACAAGTAGGCAGAGAGGAGGAAGCAGGCTCCCCACCAAGCAGAGAGTCTGATGTGGGGCTAGATCCCAGGACCCTGAGATCATAACCCGAGTGGAAGGCAGAGGCTTTAACCCACTGAACCCTCCAGGCACCCCTCACTCACTTTTTTTTTTTTTAAAGACTTTATTTATTTATTTGGCAGAGGAGAGAATCACAAGTAGGCAGAGAGGCAGGCAGAGAGAGAGGGGGAAGCAGGCTCCCTGCTGAGCAGAGAGCCGGATGCGGGGCTTGATCCCATGACCCTGAGATCATGACCTGAGCCGAAGGCAGAGGCTTTAACCCACTCAGCCACCCAGGCGCCCCTCACTCACTCTTTTTATAGGAATGTTTTTTTCTTCAGAGAAGGTGGACCAGAAACACAGGCAATGCAAGTGTAATGTTTAGGTAGAGACCTCATTCTGAGCTGGCACATTTGTTTTCTGGTTAATATTTAATGACTTCATAATACAACTTTCTTCATCTGATATCCTTTGAGACCTTTTTGTACCTCCCTGCATTATTTTTACCTCCCATTATAAAATTTCTTTTTAAAAGCATGTTTCACGTGATCCTGGAGTCCCGGGATCGAGTCCCATATCGGACTCCCGGCTCTGTGGGAAGTCTGCTTCTCCCTCTGACCTTCTCCCCTCTCATTCTCAGTCTCTCTCTCTCTAGTAAATAAATAAAATCTTTAAAAGCATGTTTCAGTAGGACTTTTATATTGATTTTGTGAGTCAAATGGGCTTTTTGTCATATACTACACATAAAAGATTTCAGAATACTTGAGAATGTTAACCTTATCAGTGTTAACAGATTTCTTTTGGAAGAGGTAAATTTGGAGTTTCACTGTAGATTTTCACCAGATTATATAGAATAGTTCTCAAACTTTAGTGCGGGAAGTTTTGTGTTTTTTTTTTATTAAAAAAATTTTTTTATTAACATATAATGTATTATTTGCCCGAGGGTGCATGTCTGTGAATCATCAGGCTTACACATTTCACAGCACTTACTCTCCCCAGTGTCCATAACCCAGCCACCCTATCCCTTCCCCCCCCCCCCCCAAAGCCACCCTCAGTTTGTTTCGTGAATTTAGGAGTCTCTTTTTTTTTTTTTTAAAGATTTTATTATTTGAGAGAGAGAGAGACAGAACATGAGAGGTGAGAAGGTCAGAGGGAGAAGCAGACTCCCCACAGAGCTGGGAGCCCGATGCGGGACTCGATCCCAGGACTCCAGGATCATGACCCGAGCCAAAGGCAGCCGCTCAACCAACTAAGCCACCCAGGCGCTCCAATTTAGGAGTCTCTTATGGTTTGTCTCCTTCCTGATCCCATCTTGTTTCATTTCCCTCCCCTACCCCCCATAACCCCCCGCCCTGACTCTCAAATTCTTCATAACAGAG